>CM057005.1:107810444-108410444 GCA_029891345.1 Dryococelus australis
TAGCCTGCTTCACCTTGGTGGGAGGAGATTATCAAGACTACAACACCTGTGGCACCCTCAATAATGAATACAATTAAGAAGACTGAAAACAGGTTGTTACACAGAAATGAAATTTACATCTACAGAAATGAGCAAGTTTAATATAATACAGTTATATCTTCAGGATGAAGTAAAATAACGTACAGAAAAATCTTCATCTATGTTTGTCCCAGTTCTTAAATGTCCGCTTCCTGTTTTGATCCCAAACCTTAGTGAATAGGAATTTTTCGCACGACCGTCATGTTGAGCGGAACTTTCCCAAGGTACTTGTGTCTCCTTAACTTCCACCATCTTCATTCCACTGCTGCTCCACACACATCACATCTCATCTCACCTCATCAACTCTTCTGGTTTGCCAGGAACACCCAGCATCCTCTGGGTATGGGAGGTAAATGTAATTAGCACCTGCCCTCCTCTTGACCCTATCCAGAGGTGGAAAAACATGCAGAGTATATTTGGTATAACGTAGTTGGTTACTATAGGCTATTCACAATAAAATGAACAATTCTTAAGGCCCTGCTGATTTTTCCCTTTCAGCTAAGTTCTAATATCTTTAATGTTTAATATAAGCATAGCCATGTGACTAACAAACACAGTGTATAGATATCACCACTAATGTAGTGTGACAGCAACTAACGGATTACGGTTGTGCTTGTGTGGTGCAGACTCAGTGTTCCTACTGCGGTTCCTACGCACCAAGAAGTTCAGCGTGCCACTGGCACAGGAGATGCTGGAGCGCTACCTCACATTCCGTCAGCTCTACCCACACTGGTTCCGGGGACTGGATGTTGACGAGCCCGTCATTCGCGAGATCATACAGACAGGGTAAATATTCACTAGTATATCTTGCCGAGCCACAATTATAGTGCGGCATAGCATTACTGAGTGTGTGTACATGCTGTGTGGCGCCAGAATTTGCCATTAGGCTAGTTTAATCTATTATATGCTTTCAGCAAGTTTTATTATGTCTAATAATACATGTCTATGAAATGGAATTTTATGGTATAATGATTTACAAACAAATCCAAACATTTTATTTTCAAATTATTTGGTATAAGACTTTTTCAACCCTTTAATGAAGTGGATCTTGATCAAAAGACGAACATTATGCTATGTTGGTGATAGTGCAAATTGAAGAAATTATGTTCAGCTCTTTTACACACGATATGAGTAAAGACCCCATACAATTACAAACCCAGCTACTTCCAGAGCTTGTAAAAATATTTCAATCTCATACCTGCGTTAACACTGTATTTTGGAAGACTGCATGGCATGACTGAACGTACACAAAACATGTGTTTTTAAAAAGTAAACTAAAACCATTTATTTTCTGTCTGTAAAATTAATTTTTTTCCCCACATAAAATAGATATAGTCTATTCACGGTTTCATAACACTTTTTTAATTAAACCTTTGCTAAATCACCCCATGTATCATGTGCTTGGTTTGTTAACTAAATAAATCATACACCACAAGCATTTTATATTTCTGTTAACATACAAATTATAGCACTTTATATTTGTAATAAATATAAATAAAACCAGGAGAAATTAGGTTTGTTGGCAATACCTAGTGAGAAATAGGTCTAGTTTCTAGACTCTATTAAGCTTTGTTCGCATGAAGCGGAGGAATGTAGGTATTGGAAGTATAAAATTAACAGGGATTGAGAAAAGATGGAAACAAGTGTGAATAGACTATACCTGTAAATTTTCACCCATCCTTAATTTTGTCTACGAGTTGTAATCAAACTTTCAACACTCTCTAGGTACCTCGTTCCACTTCCAGAGCGAGATGACTTTGGTCGCAGGGTTGTTCTACGATGTGCAGGTACTGTATTACGTTATATTTGATTTACTTTTAGCTCACTATGACTACTCCACAAGTGAAAATGTCAGTATCTTGAAATCAAGACACTCCATACTCTGAAGTGTTTTTCTATAATTGAAATTATGATCAACTGTAAACTGGGATCTGCATATACTTCTCTGTACTTTACAGTGCATCTTGCTTTAATGTTATGGTTAGCTTTTGAAAACAGTTACATTATAATTCTTGTACTGAACATCACATTTTGAAAAGAGTAACATTAAATCATGTCCAATTTTGCAACTGACATAACTTTATGGCCTCTCATAATCAGTTTTAAATCCTCTTATTAAGTGCTTTACTTAAATTAAAAACAATTCGTAGTGCATACATATTGGAGTCTGATACACTGTTTTGGACCAACTGCAACAACATGGGACTTTTAGATTTATATAATTTTTATCAGATGGGGTTTCACTCAAAACTGTGGAAATTATGAATACACTCAAGTGCATTTTTTCAATTACGTAATTCACGACTTAAAAAAACATTTCCTACAGATACTAGTGGTCTACAAAATATGGATATTTTTTCATATTTTAGAATGTACGAGAATATAACTATGGGATATATATTGTTATAATGGCAAAAATGTAGATGATGTTGGAACTCGAGCCGAGGCATTTGGGGGCCAGTCTCCAGAAGTCCCCAGCACCTGGCGATGAAATGGGAGGAAGATTGGGAAAGAAAGAATGCAAGGACAAGGAAAATGAGAGTATCCTAAAAAATTGTACAAACCAACAAGAACATTTCACCACACTTCCCACCTCTGAATATCAGGTGATAAACATCTGGCAGTGGAACGCTGAAGTATTTGGTATGAGGCCACAGTGCTAGTCAGAAGACCACTGTGGCCACAAAAAAGAAATTATGACCAAGAAGTTTGCTTGAAGGCACATAAGTAGCGCTCAACATCTCGTTGACAGCGAGGTCATCAAACTGCGGAGGAAAGCAGGCGTGGCCTGCAGTCAGGAAATATTTCAGTATTCCCCGCGAGCAACTGCAGGAAACCATGGGAAACCAAAATCAGGATGGTTTGACCTGGATTTAAACCCAGGTCCTCTCGAATGCGAGTTCAATGGTTTACTACTACATTGTCTTGCAGGGTTGCTCACAGAAAGACTTCCAAAGTGCTTAACTATAGTCTATTCACGGTTTCTATACACTTTTTGAATCTAACCTTTGGAAAAACACGCCATGTTTTGTTCTTTCCCAAATATGCAATGTATTACAAGCGTTTCACACTTACTGACCATGTCGCCTCCGTGATGTGCCGCAGGGAACTTTGACCCGCACAAGTACACATCTGCGGACATGGTGCGGGTGCACAGCCTGGTGGTAGAGTGCCTGATGGACGAAGAGGAGAGCCAGGTCTGCGGCTACACTCACATCAACGACGAGTCCGGCCTCACCATGAGCCACATCAGCATGTGGTCGCTCTCGGACATCGCCAAGATGACTAAGTGTGTCCAGGTAAGCACGTTCCTCCTCCATGTCCCTCGACGACCACACTAGATGTACACATTCATTCAGGAATGTCAACGTCATCACATCCCAGTCAGTTGCACTGGAGATGTTTTTTGAAGTGGTTTTCCTCTCCCATTACAGGACAGAGCAGGTACTATTTGAAACTCCCCAAATCCTTCACCCACTATGTAAAGGCTTGGCTAGTCGTTATGCACAAAAAGGGACATATATTATTTTCATTAATATCACCAGACCGGAAACCATAAAAAAACTTTTAAAGTTTGTCAGATCTTAAATGCACAACTTTTTACTTATTATGAACAGATTCCAGCCAGTGGACAGGGTGTCAGATTACAGAGTGTAGGCCCCTACGTCTATACGCTATTTGCAGTTAGTTGAGTATTTCTGAAACCCCTGCTTAGGAGCTACTTTTCTGCTTATCTTGTATCCTTTCACCACATGTAAAATCAACAATGCCATGATGTAACCTATCACTACATTCATGTGCTAATCAGTAGAAACTGTCAAACTGTTTCAAAATTAAATAGGTACTACATGTTTATAATATGTAATTTCCTACTTTATTTGCAAAAATCAGGCAAATTCTAAATGAAATAAATTCAGAGTTTGCCCATTTAAGAACTACTCTTGTCAATACGAGGTTAAAACATTAAGCTACCTTTCCTGTAGGGGCCACGGTGGCAGAGTGGCTAGCCAAGTTGCGTCCCAACAAGGCGAACCAGCCGCCCAAATCTCTGGACACAACTTTTCTTGTATATCTCTAAAAATAAGTGCAGCTACAGGAAAGAATGATTTTGCAACCTGCAAACTGCTAACTTAGCTGTGGATCTGCTACCTTATTTAAATCCAAATATGTCAATGTTTTCGAGTGTTTCAGTTTTTACTTCTTAAAAATTCACGGTAACTTAATTTTTGCAAACTCAAAAGTTCTAGGTCATTATTTTTGCCACAGAAGTGGCACTTTTTTTTTTTTTTTTTTTTTTTTACTGGAAATATGTTTCAGTACAGTACAAGCCAATAAACAAAATTTTAAAACTTACCTGTGGCCATTCACCTTACGCACACATTGCATACTTTCTCATGTGTAACCCCTCTAGGGCCATCATCACATGCCACCATTACCCAAGTCTTGTTTCCTAGTCTGTTCTGGTAAATGCTTCTCTTTCTTACTCATACTTCTGACACTTCTCGTACCGAGGTTATCAGTGGGACATCCCTGCTCTACATCTAACTTCTTGCCCGCTTCATAAATCATCATCTTACAGAGTTGGTAAACCAATTATTTTTACTTTCGTATAGTATGACAAGTGAGCTCTTAGTAGGGGAACACTGGACATTTGGGACAGTCTCAAACAATCATCCCCACATTTTCCCACAGTTATTTCTCAAAACCCTCTTCACTGTGTTTTGTTCTTTTTTTTTTTTGTATTTTATTTTCTAATCTCTCATGATTGTGACATGTCCCCAGCCACCATTCACTAGCTCACTCACCCAGGAAATCTTAGAAACCAGAAATTAGGGTGGCTGGATCAGGACTTGGAGACATGCCCTCCCGAATGCAAGCCCAGTGTTTAATATCTGTATCATCTCGCTCCATAGTATTAAAGTCACGCATAGCTTCCGGTTCAAGTGCAGACCCTTTCCACCTCACCTCACCATTTGCACTGCAGTTGTCGACAATCTGAAAAGTTGCCAACTGCTGGGGTTCATAAAATAATTTACCATCAAATATTTAAAACCTGTAAAATGAATAAATAATTCTGATTTTTCTATTTTTATGTTAAATTCTTATTAATATATTGGTGACCATGATTAAACTGATGTAATTTTTGTAGTTTTGGACAGCCAAAACCAATTTTTATCAAAATTCAAAATAATACTGGCTAAAATTCCCAGTAAAAAATCTGCTTTTAACATCATCAACAAACACGTTGGGAAAATGTAATATCTGTTGGTGATGTAACTTCCTCAAATTTTCTTGTACCTATACAACTGTTCATTTCAAATTGACAAACTTGCAGATTCATGTTTCCAGCCAGTTACTATGGTCACCAAAATCATGAGAGAAGTATTTCTATTACCTACAGAACTGCAACTCTCTACTACTAAAAGGATATGGCAGGAATAGGCCGCTAACTACTGATTATATTGTAAAAAGGAGACACAAATCATAAGTACTCTCAGGAAAGTACTAATAGGTACACACACACACACACAAACGTCAGACACACACATTTCTCATGCTAATGCGCAAGTTCATAATTATAGGCAAAAGCAACATGAAAGTGATATGTTTTAAGGAGTCAAATTTTGTGCAAAATTTGTATATGATAATATGATAATTTAAGATTTCACACAAAAAAAAAAGTCACGCAAAAATTGAAAGTAATATTCCAGTGAAAAAAGAAAATAGGTAATTCTTTCAAGATTTAAATTTAGGAGAGTATTAGTATTGGCACTATTTATTTATATAAAACAAAATGGACTTATTTTCAGAAATCCACACCTATGAGGCACAAGTCTTCCAACTTTGTAAACCTTCCAATTTACGCCAGCAAGTTTATGGAGTTTTTCATCACACTGCTGAATGAGAAGCTCAAATCAAGGATCAAGGTAGGTACAATAATTATGCAAAATGTAAGAAGTATTACAAATTATACACAAGTGGAAATGCATATAAAAACACACCAGGGCAAGCTCCATGGAACACATATCTCTGCACAACAGTTGGTGTGCAAGAAGGACATAGTAGGTGCAATTGATCAAAACAATTCAGTGGGACATTAAGAAATTTAATACATACAACACTAACAACAAACACGTTAATAAGGAAAGTAAGCACAATGAATGGCCACACATGCAGTTCCTGCACGAGATACGGTTCGAGGACAGGACTGAAGTCACGGATGTACGACACAAGAGGCAATTGTGATGTGTACACAAACATGGCCACCACCACTTTATCTAAAGCAGAAACGAAACCCATCAGTGACAACCTTCACCACTTTCCATTTGTCTCGCCAACACACACTCGCTCGACACCACCGCAGACGTTCACGACGATGAGCAGATGTCGGGGGTAAACCTAGCCGACGAACATGAGAATGTAAACCTGTCTCAAACAATACATTGTTTATTGTTTGTGTAGACAAATAGACAGCTACGACGACTCTGACTGCACGTGTGGTTGGCCGTTGTCAGTAAGGATAGCGTGAACGAGCCTCCTCCTATACAGGCACTCATCTATGCATTCCCAGAGTTGCAAAGTGTCCAGCAACCCTCTCAGAATCCCATGTAAAGCCACGCTCAAAGTCACTTAACTGGTGCGTGCCGTTGACTTCCAGGCATTGTCCACACACACACTACGATACACACGCAATGGAACTACACTGCACTCGTCGTTTTGTCAGACGACCTGCGGTAACACACTTGCCGTGGTGCCCTTCCATTTACGATCAGAGTGCCTTCCACACACGGAACAGTTTGTGCTGTAAAACCCATTTGTATCGGACAATGTTTACTAGGTGTTCAATGCATTTCCACTAGCGTATGTCACATACAGCTTAGAGTAATGGCCTTACTACAGATATGAAACACCTCTAAAGCTTCGTGCAAGGGAGGTACAGACATTTATAATGAGTAAATAACTGTTGTGTTATGGAGGTAATACCATCAAAGACACTACTAAATAATATGTTCCACAGTCCAAGTGTTAGGATTCAACTTGGGGTTATATTCTGTAGTCTAACCTCCAATTTCAGTATGCAACAATTTATTGGTTAAAATACTAATCCACCAGACAATAAAAGGCAGTAGTTAACCATTCAGGAGTCGTAATATCTATTAAAATTAGCAATGTGAAAAATACAAACAGAGGAGAAGTAAAGTTGGAAGGAAAATTTGAAGGTTAATGTCAATTACAGGCCACCACAAGTTGAAATTGAGCACTGCACTTCTGGCTAGCAGGCTGGTGAAATTACATTTGATCATGGTGATGTTTTCTTTCCAGCTAATACCAAATATTGAACAGCTGCAGAAGATTGTAAACATCAAAATTCTGCCAAAAGAGTATGGTGGAGAAATACCCCTGAATGAAATGATAAGTAAGTAACAGGAATGTTAATTATTTTATTACTTTGCAAAAAAAAGTTTAAATTTAAAAATAATATTTGTTATTGAATAAGAAACTAACTATTTTAAAAAACAACAATGAACAGAAAGTGTGTTTCGAGGGTGCTGCCTAGAACACGACAGGCTAAGTACATGGATAAAGTTTTACATACTAAATTATTTAGTGCTTGTTTAGTTACCTTTCACATCATTACTTAAAAAAAAAAAATTTCCACTTGAAGAGAAGAACCATACCACAAGAAAGTATTAAATTTGTGTTTTTGTGTGTTTGTTGAGTCTATAAATTAGGCTAAACTAAGATATTTACCTGCAATTTTCAGGGGATTAAAATATTTAACAAAAAAACTATATCGAAATATGGCAGAGGCAAAAATGGGCAAAGTACAGTACATTTTGTTTGTAAGCAATAATTACCATGAAAGGTGGCTACAGAGACATGGCTAAAATCACTGAACATGTAAAACCCTATCATTTCACTCGGCTGGTCCCACACCAGGCAGCCATGTTTACAAAGGGCCTGTAAGTGTTCATACACTTGCGTGCCGCTTATACAACTAATCAACTAAGATTACGACTCATCGCCAAGAGTACCTACTTCCAATACTACAGATGTGACATGTTGCCTACCCTATAGGCAACAATGAGCGAATTCTCTTCACCTGAAGGATATGCAACCCAGCAAGCACGCTGCCGCCCTACCCCGTGCTAAAAGCCTACAAGCCACCCAGACCTCGGGCAAGGCCAAGTGCTACCGATGAGGCACGAAGCAGAAACACTGACCAGTTTTTTCCCACACCAACCAGGGCAGAAGGATGTCACGTCCTCCCCGCAGCCCGCGCCGGCAGCCTACAAGTTTCCACTATGTAAGTGAGGACACTGCCAGGCTCGGGCAGTCATTCTTGTTCCATCTCTCGCGACATCCCAGAGCACTGCTCAGTGCTGGGGCCTCCAGAGAACTTCAAAGTTTTGAGTACGCCCTCTGCGGCTACTTCACCATTGATGATCAGTCACTCCGACAACCAGCGAACACGATTACCAACACATTTTAAATTCACTTTGTCTCCTCAAGACATCTTCATTAGAACAGTTTAGAAGTATTATATATTTTCTTGTTTAGCTAATTCTTTCCGGTTCTCCATTAGAACCAAGTCGCCTACACCTGGCCAGTGTAGTAACCTTCAGCACTCATTGCCTGGTAGGAGATAGCACGCATCACATGTTTATTGAGACTTCAATAAACATAATTTTTTTCCTACCTTCCAGCTTTTATTTCTTAGAGTATCTGTCTGTTTACCTGCTAGATACAGGTTGCTACGTACACCATTGACAAGAACCGGGTAATTTATAATAACCGAATTAACTTCAACTACGGACGCTCTTCAGGGGTCCGTCATATTTTCTTACAAATCCATTAGACAGCCATCTGTTGCTTTCCAATTGCCACAGCACTGTACCAGTGCCGGTGGAGATAAACAGACGAGCCACAACCACTAGTAACACTTTCACCCAGGGAGGAGCGATAGTCTCGAGAGACCTGCCGCCCATTCCTGTGTGGATGCACATCCAGTGGAGGCATTGGTGGCCCACACAGCTCCCCATCTCTGATCAGCCAGCATAGCATGCGGGATCAGTGGAGACTTTACAGAGCCTGGTCAGCAAGCCAACACCGGACTGACACTGTAAAATGTGTTTAGTTTGTTCACGTCAGCGTGTACCTAGTATACAGTGAACAGAGACTCAATGCCTTATGACCATAGGCACGGCCGAGAATGTAGGGAACGACACCCAGCGTTCCTTGCTGCCAGACAGTTGAGTGTACTTGCACCTCCCACGAAGGAAAGACCGGCGGAACGGGACCACGCCGCCAAATTTGGTCACCAAGTAGTTGAACCTGCTTTGGTTGTAATCCAGAACAGCATCTCCAGCACTAACCAGGACAACGGTGTATGTCAATCGCCTAATACTGCCTATCTAAACTAAACCATCCCGCTTTTGGTCTAGCGGACAAAATCCTCTACCATAGTGCCTGTCAGTCAAACCGGGCATGCGTCACGCTTGTGAAATAACTACATCTGCATTAGTTATAGACACAGAGTTTCAAATCCTGCTTGAAAAATTACATATTCTTGTAAATGATTTTCCAGGCAAATTCCTATCGAAGTTGGAGGAGAGACGAGAGGCAATAAAAGCGCTGGACGAAATGGAAATTGAAGTGGACCAGAAAGCCAAGTTTGTGACTGACCTGGAGGACGAGCTGGCAGGTGTCGCTGGCAGTTTCCGCCAGCTCGAAGTGGACTGACTGGCACCCTGCTGCACAGCTCGTCGTGATGCATGAAGCATGCCTGCTCTCGCGGGCCGATCACGAGGCTTGCACCCCGACTCGGCAAGGCTGCAGCTTTGTCGCTCTAGCTAGTGGACGCACGCTGCCCATTCCTCAGAGCTGGCTTTGTTAAACTACTTGATTGGCACTTCTGCTGATAAGACTTTTCAAAATACTTCATTTTAAAAAAAAGTTTGATAAACCCTAAAAGTCAAACAAAGGAAATGGCACTTTAAACATATTACAAAACTTTTCCTTGCAGAACAAAAATAATATCTGGTTAAATCATATTTCACAAAATATGACCCAAAAATACTATCCCTTTTCTTCAGTAACCTTGATAGTAATTTGAAAAAACAATGGTGCATCAGCCAGAGAAATCTATGTAATACCTATTTGCCAAAGATTTTGGAAGTTTTGTACATTTATATATAATTTAATTTGTTTAAAAAGAGATATATTTATAGCTTATAGTTCATTTTTGTATTTTTTTATATAAAAAAAACTGTATTGATAATAATACTGTTGTATTCATATTCATAACTCAATTCACATCTAAACACCAAATGTGTTACTTTTGTATAATTATATAAGTAATATGTTATTCTAAATATTCTGTTGACCAACAAATTGTATCTATTAGATGTAAGTATAGTATATAGAGACTATTTATACATGTGTATCACAACAATAGAAAATTTAATAACCTGTGTAATTCCAAGTCACATTGAGAACACACTATATTAACATTTTTGGTCAGTTCCTGCTACAAGTAAAATGTATCTTCGTGGCCCACTGCTTCTAGCTTAACACATCTTGACTATCTTAACATGTGTAAATGGCCTGCTACTTAATGTAAATGTTATCTTCTTGGCTCATGAGAGACAAAATATTGATGTAACATTTTCTACAACTTCTTAATACCAAACTATATATGTTCAGTTTTTTTATTATTGCTGTTAATGCAACTACGTATTATTACATTTCCTTTAGAAGTTTATATTTAAAAGTGTTATTGTAATGTCTGCAATCGTTATGCCGGTGGTATAAAGTTACCAACACAAACAATTTTTGCACTATGGCAGAAATTGAGAAGTGTTAACTAGAATAGTAATCTCTAAATATATATACTGTATAATCCTGGTGTGTAGTGCAAACATTTAGTGGTGTGTTTCTATTTTACAAAATTAAATGTATACAACAATTATTTATGAAAACCAGCATTGTTTACAACTGAAACACTGTGATAAACTAATTTTCTTTTTGCACATTGTGTTATATTGGAAACACCTTATATTATGTACTAGATGCATTTATAAATATATAAATATTGCAAACTGACTTTCCCTTGTGTAGTGATTTAATGTAATTGCAAATTACACCTACAAAGTGACTGGTTCTGTAAGCCAATGGATAAATTACTAGTTCCGTCCTCCAATGTCATCTGTCCCTTACCCCCACCAACTAGTTCGATTTGGGTGGCCCTTTCGACGTATTACACTGTTCATTTGTAAGAAAGAAACTGCTGTGACAAATTTTTCTTCTTCTTCATCATCATCATCATCATCTTCAGCATTTCCAGGTTTAGGTTTTAAAGCTTTTTCCGTGAGGCCAAGATGGCGAAATCATCCTTTCAGCATTTCTCCTTTCTGGCACATTTGTACTGTTAGGGCCGGCGCAAGCTATTTTGCCACCTTGTGCAAAATTATTATTGCCGCCCCACCCCCCTAACTTTGTTTTTCGCGAGAGAGAATTCATTCCCTGTAATTGGAAAATATAAAATCTAAGCACTCAACTAAAAGTGTAGGCCCTAACATACAGTAGTAGTACGTAATATATTATATTACCTACAGTATCGATTGTTTCTGCCGTAAGCTATTACTATATTTAAAGTAGGCCTACTAACTACTTTGTCTTCAAGATGAACACAATAAACATTTTTTCCAAAAATAAAAGCATTAGAGGCCTACCATAATGAATTCCTTCAGCTAATTGAAAAAGGCTGAAAATAATTTCCCACCATGTTACAAATGATAGGAATAGGAAGTAGCAGCGGTTGATTAAAAATGAATAAACAATTGAAACATGTTAAACTCAGTTTTATTCCAATTGTCATTTTTTTTATTTTAAATTTATTCTTAAAGTTTTTAAATGGTTCATAATGTAAAAGGCCATTTTTAAGTTATTATGAGAAAAATGAAGATGACAAAAAATCATTAACAAGTTCCAGTTGCTTCAAATTCTTCAAAAAAAGACTCAAACAATATATTTAACATATTTTATAAAACAATAATAAACAAAAACATTTTGTATTTATCGTAGTTTTAATGACACGTTCTTCTTGCCTTAATAGCAACAAAATCTTTTACTAAATCAGACTAACTTAACTTTTCACCTAGTTCTTGTTCAATTGAAATTGTTGCTTGAGCATTTAACTGTGTTTCAAACATTGTAAATCTTAAGTAGATCTCAATTAATTTGAGCTTTGACAAACTTTGTTCTTCACTAGCTACTGTACGCTGAGTGCAACGGAGACATTTGGTGCAAAATCATTTACCAATGTATATTTTAATACAGCCATCGGTGTTGACATATCTTCTATAACATTGCAAAGCGCTTTCAGTTCACCTGCAAGTTCGTTAGCATCAATATCTTGACTTTCTCTGTCAGTTAGAAATTATTGAAAATGTTTACACTTTTTGTCCAGATCAACGTTTGGGCAGTTTTTAAGTTTCGATATATCGTATTGGAATTCAAAATGACTGCTATGCTGTTTGGTCTGCTCGAAACCTTCTTCTTCTTCTTCTGATGATGCTATAGCTGCATCAAGAGTGAAGAAGTACAACTTCACTTTAGAGTCAGGTTTTGGTTCTAGTATTACTGCTCAGTCGGATGCATGGATAATCAGTTTGTAGTTCTGGTTGAGCTCCAATACTTTCAGCAACTGTTTTTGCATCAACCAGAAAACTCTTGAAGGAGTCGTCATTTCTCAAACCCTCCAAATGGTTTGTTACTTTTTCTAAAGACGTTCCAGTAGTAGCAAGCTCCACGGTTACCTTCTGAAACATCTTGCTCAAGACGTTTATTTCATTGAGAATATAATGCCACACTACAAGGCAGCATAGGAACTTCAATTCCTTAACTTATTTGCCAATGACTCAGCTTCATGTCCTATCAAAGCTACTGTCATCGACCAAGTCAAGAAGAGACTCATAAAAGTGCTTAATATAGCACCTCAATGGACAGATAGCATCAATTATCACTTCCCATCGAGTGTCACTTAAGAGTTTCAATGTCAATAATGTGACTTGCTTCTTAAGGATTGCCCAATGATGTATAGATGCAGAAACAATACATAGACCTTCTGAATTGTGTCAAAAAAGGCAACTCCAATGGAATAAGCCATAGCTGCATCGTTGACAGCTAAATTAAGCGTATGTGAGGTGCAAGGAATGAAAAAAGCTTTTGAATCTAAACCAAGTATATGATTTTGTACACCAGCAATCTTCCCTTCGTATTTGCGCTGTTGTCATATCATTGGCCCCTCATATTTTCAACAGGTATATTCATACTCGCCAACATTGACTAAATACTCTCTGTCAAGGCAGCATCAGTCATTTATTCAAGTGGAACAAACCCTATAAAATGTTCCTGTGTCATATTACATGATTCTTAACGTGGCTGACGTCTGGGGTGCAATTAGCAATGTAACTACAGTACTTGGCTTGTTTTAATATAGGCATAATTATATTTCTTATGGCATTATAGAGCAAAGAAATCAGCTCTTTTTGAATATCTTTACTTAAATAGTGAGTCTGCCGAGGCTGTGAGCCCTCAACTATCCTCATCAAATGATCAGACATGAGATCATCAAACTTGGCAATAAGCTCTACGAGCTTTAAAAAATTCCCATTATTGTGATGGTAAAGCATCTCTTTAGTTCCCCTGAAAGGTAAACATTGTTGTTCTACGAAATATACACCAGCAATCAGGTGCTCTAAAACAGCTAGTCAATGGCGAGTTTCAGCATTTATTATTTTCTGGTTTGTCTCATCAATAGTCTTGTGGCTTTTCATTCTATTAGACAACTCTACCCACTGTTTATGTGAATCCAAATGATTTTTAGATTTTTCATGCTGACTTAAGTAAGAGGATATATGACCCCAGTCACTGTGACCATTACTTACTTGTAAGCGCAATATTATCAGACTTGTAAGAACAAAAAATTGAATTTTTTTAACACAAGAGCACACAAGCCATCTCTCCATTACATAACATACGCTTATAATGGCTAACAGAAAATGTTCTACCGCTTGAGTTTAATGGGAAAGGTTAGTCGTGACTAAGCTTTTCAGGTGGACCTCTTTTTACAAGTTCTTTCCTCAATGTATCAGTAATAGTTTTGGGACATATTCCAGGCTCATTAATTATTTAAATTGAAACTGCAGTAGATGATGCAAGTATATCTGATAGCTTTCAGCAATCACACACTTGGACCGAGAGTTCAAAGTCACGGTGACGACAGAAGTTGAGTAATGGTCGACGAAGACGAAGATAGTGTAACCTGTGTAAGGGTGGCAATTTCACACCTGCTGAAGGTTTCCTTTAAACTACTAGCATTTCCCTTTTCGGTACTCAATGGTTCCACTGGTTCTACTTCACTACACTTATTGCTAACCTGAAAATTTTCTAATAATCCCAAGATTATGATTACTGTCACACATAAATAATAAAACGGGTTCCTTAGAATCAACGATAATAGCAATGGAACAATAAACACAATCACTCAATTGTAAACTATGCATATAACCTAAACTGTGGCAACGTGATGTTGGCGACGTATGGACGAGCAGATGCTGATTCACTAAGTGGTACGCTGGACACGTTGGTGGTGAGTCATATGCCTTCTCCCTCCTCTCGAGAGTGAGGTAAGGCAGCCTAGACTGGCGACCCCAAACCAACTTCCCGCCACCGTACTTAAATCAAGGTATGATACACACGCAAACTATGATTGTACATGTATTTAACTAAACTATTAAGATTACGACAGGGTACAGAGCAATAATTTAACTGTTTAAAAATTAATGACTAAGAGAAAGTCACAGTAGCAAATAAGTTTACAGTAACAGTGGATTTTAGTTTCAATTTTTATTTTAATTTTTCCCATCAATTTCCCCCCATGCCGCTCTCTTTGGCCTGCCACCCCGCGCACTTGCACGAGTTACACCCGCGGTCGCGCCGGCCCTGCGTACTGTATTTCAAGAGCTTGTTTTGGTGCACACTCATTCTGCAGACATGCACAAACCATTTTCTCTCCACTTGGTTCTACAATGTACAGCTTTTCGAGTTAAATGACTGTACACCTAACACCTTCCTTATGATATTACTTATTATTATTTTTTGCAACAGCATTTTACAAAACTTTGTTCCCAACACCTCAATTTGTCTCAAAACATTTTTTACTAAAATTTATATACTGTATGTTTCTTTATGTATCTTTCTTCTCAATCCTTGTCCTATAGTACCACATAGTACACTATTTTTATTTTCTGTATCTTTGTTCTCTTCGTACTGTCATATTCTCTCCTCTAAGGGATCTGCAACTTGAAGGATTGAATTCCTCACTAGAGAGTTCTAATGATTGTCAACAAGCACTTGTAACAGTACTGGCCCTAGATGACTATGCGCTACCCCTATGCCCAGCAGCTATGTCAATTCTACTGTAAGGTAATCCTCAAGCCACAATTCGCTACTCTCTTCCCATAAAAGTAAGCACATTTGAAAATAAACTTTTTAAAAAAAAATTACTGCCTGTCAATTACAAATATTCTGCAGCACACACAGTTTAAGGTGGCAGCAAATTACGTAAAATAGTTTTAAGTTTCGACTTTGTATTGCGAACGTAATAGTTAAATTGATTGCATATCAATTTGGTATTCTACTGCTTTTTTTACAATAGAATATTATTTGGAATAGTAATACTTACTAGATTCCTAACCATTTTAAGTTTTCGTAAGGGTTACATGTAGGCCGCTAGGCTACCAATAATAAGATGGATAAGAACAAGAGACTTATTTATTAGGAATAATAAATAAGGTGACACGTACTCCCTCCTAACTAAGCAGAGTATGATACGGAAGTAACCTACGGTAAACAGGTGTAGGTGACCTGCTCCTAGACTAATCAAGATGGCGAATGACTTTGACAGCTATGAAAACAACTCACGTTGCAGCTACTCTAACCAAGGAACGTTTAGAAGAGACTTTACAAAAAGGGGGCCACTACTTTTAAAGGCAGTGGGTGTAGTTGCCTCTACCAGCGAGTAGAGGGAACTGCTGAACCAGGAGGAACGGTAATGGAAGGTGTGATGGTTGGCTGGCTGATTTCCTACATACTGGCTATCTAATCGACACTGGTTTAATTCTTACTCATGTGTCTAATATCACTCACTAGGATGGGAGCGATCCTGTAGGCACTTAAATTACTCTGGGTTCGACCCTCCCTCGGGTTACGTAACAATAGGTGATGGTTGATGAGTCATAGTCATTTAGTTATAATACTGGAAAGTAGTACGCGTCAGTATGTATAGCAAAATTTTAATCTCAATAAAATTTACATCTCTCATATAATTATTTTAAAAATTTTGTTTCCTTAAATACAACACTTACCTTCAAAATATTCTAATTTTACAAATTTTTACTGAATTAAAATCATTATGTCTCTAACAAAAAAAATGATATACAATTATTATCCCCAACTAATTTGGGTGTGGTCTGTCTTCATTCATTAATTTTCTTTTTCTTCCTTTTCCGTTGTACCATTCTCACCTTGTGTCCTCTTTTCCTTTCTTTTTTCCTTTATACCTTCCTCATACCGTATTTTAACTTTTTTCTTTTCCTTGACGGATGAAGTCTTTTCAACATAATTAAATCGACTTCTACTCATCAGTGCAAACCACTTAGCCGCACAACCCGACCGAGATTGATTGGCAGTACAATCTACAAGATGTCAGACTTGTACTGTTTACCCATGGAAAAAGACGCATGCTCCATGCCTGAAGTATTGTACTGTTCGAGCCCCCGAGACTATACAGCAAGGTCACCTAGTACTATAGTGCACCGCCGGATGGCACTAATAGTATGAATTGCAGAGTCATGCAGCAGCTGGATCCTGAGCCGACCGGTGACATCACATGCCCAGAGGATCTAATGCTGCTACACCTGCCTCCCCAACCAAGGGCGAGCCAGGAAGAGTATAAATACTGGGACACGTCCCTTGGAACGCCAGTATGTCCTGTTCCTTCACTGCACTCCTGGTGCCGTTAAGTGGAGTTACTTTCATAGCCACTTTTTATTTTTACTTACCCCATTAGCCTAGAAACAGGTTGCCTTCACCTGTCTAACGTAGTAAGCATCCATTAAGCTCTTGTTGCTAGGAGGTAGTGCAAGACCACATTATCAAAATAAACAAGTTATATTCCACTTAAGGATATCTTTCAGCATAGCACTAGAACCTCACCTCATAAACATCAGTCCCGCTGGAAGGACAGCAGGTGTCCTGGAAATTTATTCAAACCGCCAAACTCACCAGTTGACACACACACCCATAATGGATGGCCACACTTTCTATGCACCACGGTGTATAGAACGGTAGAGCCCCGACACTAGGTACCCATCCCCTTGGGGTTAGACTGCCAGTCTGGGGTTGTTCTTTCTACCGTGCTTCTGGTGCCAGAAGGAGTATTTCCTCAGATCTGAGGGGGCTGACCCTTACATTGGGACCGCCAGCCAGAGTGAAACCTGACTCTCACAATCCACTGCACTACTGGTGCTGGGTGCTGAGATAGGGGGTGACCTTGGCCTGGTGATTGCAGTACGTGGATGTACACCTGAGTAGGACCACCACGTTACCTCCTCCACGAGTCTGGTTTTAGCAATTCTTTCCTCATGCCCTTCTCCAGTCAAAGTCGACTATCTCCAAGTACCAGCAGGAGATTAGCTATTTCCCTGCCGAACTCGTGCACCTCAGTCCCTGGGAGAGGCTCAAGCCATCCCCTCCCTAGAGAAACCAGCATAACCAGAACTCTTCACATCACTATTCAAATTCAAAGAATTAACTCACCCCATATTCATAGCATACCTGAGTGGTCGAGACGCTTTATACGGGATAGCTAACCCATGGTTTTAGGGGATCCCGATCACTGAATCTACCCCGGCGACAGTAAGCACCAATAATCACTTGTCTGTCTTCACACCCAGTTCCAGAGCCAGCCCTAGCTAGGACCTGCAGTGGCTCCGTCCGAGCCACTGCAGGTCTAGCAACCATCGCCGGTCGCCCAGGATCCCTGTGAGAATTGTCCTGCCTAAATGAAAGATCATACTAGCTGTCCTAGATTTCGTGCCCTGGCCAGTGTACCAGTCCTGTACTCTGGCCAGGCTCCAGTTCCGCACGGTGCCTAGAGTTCCAATCTCACCCTGGGTGCATCTGCCCTCATACACACGAAAACACTTGGGGCTGTGACGTACCTCCTTTGCCAATAGGAAGTAGGGTTATGCGAATCCAGGTTTTCCGATTCAAATTGAATATTGAATTGAATATGAAATTTTTCACGAATATCGAATTTTCTTCGACTCGAATCATATTTTTACTATAAGCCAGTAAAATAATTTCAAGAATGTATTTTGTTGAAGATAGATACATAACAATAAAGAATTCTAATAATTTTTTTAAATCATAAATAATTGTTGCATACAAAGAGCACTATTTTTTGTAGAAATCAAATACTATAGAGTTCTGAAGACATTTTTTTATCTCCAAACATATTAAAAATATGTGTAAACGAGTTCACTCACTGTGAGTTATCATGAAATCCAATTCTGTATGTCACAATAATGTAAAAATAAGAAATATATAGAAATAAAGTGTATTCAGCCTAACATTGTTTAGACTATGGAAGATAGTGCTTTCAAAGATATAGAATTAAAACAATCTGAAAATAAACACAGCTAAGATATACTGTACGGTCTCATAGTCATTAAAAGAAAAATGTCAACTGCTGTGGAAGGCAGGCTTCCTTTTTTTTGTTTTTGTTTTGTGTTAAATGGCAGCTACCTGTTTGCATTTTTTTATTCTTTTATGCCGTGACAAGCCTTTTTTTTTTTGTGTTGGAATGTGATCCTTCCTTCTAAAACACCTTGTCGCCTCTGCCCTCCTCACCTGCCTTGTATTTTTGGATATCCAGAGATAGAGAGAATGAAAGAAGAGAGAGGAGTGATCATGTAAGAAGAGAGATGAGATAACTGAGATACCAGGCAGTTTCTCTACACTTCCCTCTAAACATTTCTGGACAGTTTATGACTACCACTCCACCTTCCATTTTTTTTTCGTGTATAGGTCACACCCCAGACATTTTTTACTTTATTTTGTGAAAAAAAAAAAAAAAGGTGCGCTATACACGAGTACATACGGTATAATACCGTACACGGTAGCTGCGTGATTCTGAATGATGCGATGGAAGGTATTTGTCTAGGTTATATTAGGTCAATATCGTTTTCGAATTATTTAAAAATCAATTTGATTTGAATAATTGAACAGAATATCCAAGTATTCAACTCGAATTCGAAATTTTCGAAGCTTCGCAGACCCCTAACAGAAAGTCATGTGTCACCCTTTTGTGTATATTTGTCATATTTGCCTATCCTATTTACCTCCATCTTACTTTAACTCTGAATGTGTTCTTTTTTCTCTGACCCTCCAATGATTTTTTCTTACTTTCCTTTTTGCTTTTTGTATATATTAAAATTTTCCCAGTCGCTTTTTCTTACAATTTTCACTAGTTTTGAATGTTTGCACCTGTTGTTTATCTAACCCCCCCCCCCCCCCCTCATCAAATTATTTCAACCTCACTGTACCCTTGTGCTTGCATTGTTTTGGTCCCTCCATTATTTATAAAAAAAAATTTTGTATTGCCCCCTCTAAAATAGAATTTTCATTTGCATATAACATACCTTGATCATCTAGTGATACAGAATCCGGTTTACACATTACATTATCTTTACCTTCCCTTCTCTAAGATTTTGTTCAATTTGGTCAACTTGTGTTTCACAAGTATAAATACTCTGCAGCCCTACTGGTATATGCGACTCTGCTTCATTAATGCTATTTCCGTAACTTTCCAATGGCCAAACCTCATTTGTATTTCTTTTTTATAACTCGACTATCTGTTTACAATGTTTTCTGCATAGTTTCAATTTTTTCTAAGACCTCGCTATATATATGTTTGACCTCACTGTCAGTCTGCATTTTTTTTTGCATTGTTTCCATTTTTATTAAGGTTTGCATTTTTTCCTGCATGATTTCGCTACCCTTCTGTATTGCCTCAATTTTTTCCATTCCTTTTGGCATGGCTTCATTACACACACTAACCTTTCACATTTCTATTTGTATGGCTTCAAGTTTTTCAAACATTAACCCTAACATTTTCTCCACTTAAACCAAATTTTTATGTCACAAAGGTAATTACAATATTTTATTTTCTGTACCTGCAAAACACACAAAAAATAAATTCTTCTCTCTTGTGTACTTGTGTCTCATTGCAAAATGGTCACACAACGTCCCTCGGTACGGAAACTTGAGCACTGCATCTGCAGACGTACGTCAGATGTTCTCAGCATACCCTGGGTGCTGCATTTCAACTATCCTTCACAAATTCTCAAATTTGTAGCAGAAGATCTTTTTCAGGTGTGTTCCTTCCCTTTTCTGAAATCCGCAGCTTCTGACTTTTTAGACCATCTCGAAGTTCATCCTTCAGCCCCGTGTTGGCCACCAGTTGTTACATTTCAGTTAATTCACAAAGATTGTCAGTTGCAACCTTTCATTATAAATCAGTAATTGCAATTTAAAACTTCTCAACTTTTATTACACTCGTCATTCTTTTTAAACAAGTTGACTAATAAATCTTCTTCAAATACAGTAACTCAATATTATTACTCTTTAATCATTAATTATACATATTAAAAAATGTACTGAAGCAATTATATATTTAAGATTAAAATAAATTCCTCTCAGTTTATTATTATTTTAAAATACACAAACCCATCTCTTAGGCTGTGGTGTTAATAGTTCTGCTGGAAAAAATTGTGTATGATTTTAATTGGCTGTTGTCTGACCACTCCACAGCTCTTAGTCAACCATCAATAGCAAAACCAGATACAACTTGTATATTTAATATCATGCATTTGTTTGATAAATATTGAATACTTTATGCTATCTAGGGAAACAATGAATAGTAACAAACCAAATAATAATACTGAACATTGTCTAGAACCAAATGAAATATACTTACACCTGACCTCTATTTGAATAACTATTTAAATAACTAAAGATTATACTGTGTTTTGTTTAACTACTATAACAAAACTTAAATTTGGAAAATATAATAAATGAGTTGACAACATAAGTAAGTACTCTATTAATCATATACAATTATAATATCTGTAATCAATGGTAAACATAACCCCTAAAAAACTGCAATGTTACACACTGGCATAAAACTTCAAAATTTGTGGAAAAAAAAAAAGGAACGTAGAAAAACATAACAGCTTACCGCCGGAGAGACTCCTCTTAATGCCTGTAAACAATATGTTATATATAATGTATAAATGCAAGCTTTACTACATGAACACACAGTATTTAATAACTTCCCTGTTTCCAATAAAATTTTTATCAGAACATATAAAACATACAAGCATGTTATATATATATTATCTCTGTGTATAAGCTGCTTGGCTTCCTTCTAGTAATTTCTAGACTCCAAACTAACAAAGCTTATACAGTCATACAGCAGCTATATTTACAACTTCCCTCAAGGAATACATTAGAAAACTAATAACATAATATAGAAAAAAAAACAGAAGAATTATATTCGTGACAAAAACTGACATCCAATTAAAACAAGAACAGTTTTAATAGATAAACAGTCAGGGTAAAGAATACCTTCAATAGTTTTTTTTTTCTTTTTCATAAAACTGCCATCTTACAGTTAAAAATAATGCACTCTAAAATAACACAGTTTTTTTTCCAGTTCCAGCTGGTACGTTCCTGTAACTTGAGTCAGAGTAGCACCTACTCACTCTTCAATTATTACGAGATTTGTCATAATAATAAAAAGGCCACTTTATAAACAAAACACACACAAAAAACGCCATCAAATATAAATCTGTCCTTTGGCAGACATCTTAAAAGCAACACGTCAATCACATGAGGTAAACCTATGAAGATCGTTAACTGAAGAACTGGCTTGAAGTGGTGATGTTTAAGAAAAGCCCAGGTACACAAACACAGAAGAAAAATCATGAAGATATTTATGGAAACTGTTGTAAGTTGCTTCTGGCTGAGTACTTCCACCTGCTGCAGCAGCTAATGAAATAAATTAAAAAAAAAAACAGAATCATAATTTAATATCATTACTATTTCTAACCTACTCAGATATTTCTAATGACAAAAAAAGGAAGAGACAATTTTACTAAGTACTAATTAATACATTATCTGACCAGGACCAAATTATAATACATATATTTAAAATTACTTGTGTGAGCATGCCATAATTAGCTTTGTTTTGTCTCGCAGTAACTTTTTATGAAAATTAAGTATAGGTTTCACTGTAATTGAAAAATGTTAACAATTCATTTTTCAGTAAGTTAAGTGAAACTTTGTTTTGTTCATCTCTCCATTTGAAGTTCATAAAAGAACAAATTCTCTATGTAAAACCATTTTTAGGGACAGTCAGAAGCAGAAATTTTACCACAACTGAAACATTGCCTAATTTTGTTTTATCTAAGATATGGCGGGAATAAGCTGCTAGGTAGACAGTGTGTGTAATATAGGACAGTATTCGTGGAAAAACACACGAACGTCAGTGCGCACATGCCTATGTGTGATTTGTTTGTATGTATGTATGTATGTATGTATGTATGTATATATATATATGTCCACGTGTACCACCCCATGAGTACTTATGCACTCAACCTTACAAAAGACAGTTGCAGAAACCCCCTCCACTTGCCAATAAATGGGGCCAACGTGCCAGATATAGGCCAACAACACCGGGAGCAGCATCTTTTGTCATTGGGGCATCGGACCAAGAAGATGTGGAGATAGGTGAGTCCAGCCATTGTTAACCGCCTCCTAGAATCAGCCTCTGGCAACATGAATAAGGTGAGAATTTCCAATTACTGTAGATTGTAATGGTAGTGGCATGTGGTAATAAAACTTATCATAATTAATAGGGCTGATCGGTTCTCACATTTTTAGTTCGGTTCGGTTTTTGGTTTAACATGTTGGTTCTCGGTTCAGGTCAGTCATGGCTACACAGTTTTTGAATTTCAAAATGTAAAAATTTGATTTATGAAACCGTATTATATATTTTGCTACCTGCTAAAATAAATATTTCTCTGCTAAATGTTTTTAAATTCTACCAAATTTAGCGGAAAGTCAGCTGAAAGAACTTAAACAAATATATGCTGCACGCAATGCAAGCTGTATAAAGGTGAGTTTAGGATTAACGACTGAAGAATTAAGAATTGTACTTAATGGCTCAATAAGCACATGGAAAATGAACAATAAGAAAATGTGCAGTTTATGATTGAGTCTAGCCAATCAAAACCGTCGGAGATGTGAGCAACCAAAATAACCTGAAAAAATGTACATTTTACGTATATTTAATTATCTGTGGTTAATGCTAGTGTAATTACTTTAAAAAACTCATGAAATCTTATAAAACGGGAAGTCACTGCCAACATTAGGCATTTACATTAATAATGCTGTAAAGGTTAATTAAAGTGAATTCAATAACCTCTTCCACAAAAGAAAACATAACCATGAACTGTTCTTTAAATTAAGACGATACTGTCTCTCTATTAAAATAATTACTTTCATATGATTTTACAATACAACATAACCTAAATACAAGTTGTAGATACAGACAGTTTCCCGCCAACAACTGTCGCTGTAATCTGACTGGCTACTTCGTCTTGCCTTGTACTTAAGATATATAATATAATGATTTCTTAAGTCATGCTAAGAAAGCACATGACCCATCAAAAACAGCACACGACAGTCATAAACTAATACCATTGAACACATTGAATCATATATTAAGCACGTGGCAAACTTATTCTGTTAAGTCAATCGTAAAACCACCTTAAGACCCCGTTAAAAAAAATGCCTGCCCAAAGCAAAAACAAAAGAAATGTTCTTTATTATTCTTTTAAGTACACTCTTGCAGGCGATGAAACATGGCCTCACACAATAGCGAGGCCATGGCTGGTTTATAATCAGGCTGTTAAA
The DNA here is from genome assembly GCA_029891345.1 of Dryococelus australis. Classification (NCBI taxonomy): domain Eukaryota; kingdom Metazoa; phylum Arthropoda; class Insecta; order Phasmatodea; family Phasmatidae; genus Dryococelus; species Dryococelus australis. The sequence continues at coordinate 107,834,634 of CM057005.1, forward strand.
AAACATAGTGGTTAACCTAAATTGATTGGTGTTGCCGAAGAAAATGACAACGCTGTATGCAAGTAGAGAAACATAACAAGAAAAAATGATCGTGTACAGTATTGTGTCAGTGCAATGAACAAAACTTGAGTCAGTACCCATTCACTGGAAAGGGAACACTGCATGAGGAAGTGTGGCAGCACTGACTTCATAGCATCATATTTATTTGCTAAATATTTTCAAGAGAACTGTTTACATGCTTCATTAATATGAAATAATAATTAAAGTAATTTATGTTAATAAAATCTGTGTACGCAATTAGTATATATAAACACATTTAACAGAATGAAATAAAATCAGACACAATATAACAGTATTCCTGTATTGGCAATGCATGGTTTATTGGGAAACCATAACCTCTTTACCCTGGGGAACTGTTTAGGATGATTTTAACGCTACAACACTAAAGTAGTAATATTGTAAATATAATGCCACAGATACGCTACATACTGCAATATAAGTGAAAGTGTCATTATTTGGTAACTTGTTAATAATTTGTTAGTTTTAACTTCGGTGCAAGAAAAACCTGACTGGTAGGTTTTTTCTGAGAATTCGGGTCAGTTTCATTTTTGTAAAAATGACTGGCCTGAACTGAAAACTCGGTTAACCGAACAGCCCTAATAATTAACTAGCATCTTGGTATTTCATTAAGCTCCCCCAATCAATAGTCACGTAAATAGTTATTCAAAAATTCTTATGTTCAATAAACTCCATCTTATACTGTTGTACTCTACCTAACAATAACTCATTATTTAGCTATGCCCACAGCTTCTTTTAGGTATGAATTGACTGAAAACTACTTCGTAACAATCTGTATTGAATTTTACAATTCTTAAAGATTCAGTCGAGAATGTTTTATACATAGAGACCTGAAAAATTAGCAAATGCGATAAAGCGAAAAATAACACAAATTTTGACATAAAAAATGCAAAATTGCGATTTTTGAGAATTTCAGCTGTAATTTACGAATTGTACAGAATCCTGTAATATTTTCGCGAATTATTATTGTTTTACATCACATAGTTGCTTCTTAAGACGTATTTAATGTGTTTTTGGATATTCGAATACGAATGCATGCATAAGTTTGCCAGTAGATTTCTTCGATTTATCACCTTAAACGAAACCATGTTTACTTCCCATCACGTGTATTTACGACCATAGATAACAACAGCGCAAGTGATGATGCATCACTTTGAGTGAAATCCTATTTGCAGCCCTGTAAGTTTGTTCATTAGGAAAACACGCTGTTGTAATGTTCACGTCACCAAGCATCATGTTATCTATGGCGTTCACGCATTGTTTACATTCATATTGTATCGTCGTCACGTTATAACCAACAATTCTTTATTTTTTTACAAAGCGAGCGGTGCGGCATTGAAAAATGTGTTTATATGCATTCACTTGAATATAATTGTAAATAAATTTATCACGTATTGTAAACTTGTATTCGACCAGTAAACTGTATTTTTATCATTCACATTCTATGTAAATATAAGCTGTAAAAAATGATACGTTTTGGAGAAACAAAAGTTTTGTCAGTGGGCCTAACAAAAAAATCTGTTGAAAGTTTCGATGATTTAAAAACGTATAGGCAGATTTCTCTAATTTTTTTTGTTGTTCGTACAAGGCACTTTTTATTATTCTTTTTTACAGTGCTTTTATAGACGTGTATAAATTGTTAACATTATTCTTTTCATGAAACAGTATGTCCTTGCCAGTGCATTACGACTGTTTGTTGTTCCTGGTGATAGGCCGAATACGACATCTTAAGTGAAATCTGAACTTGTTTTCAATGTTGTCTGTTGATAAACCGTTGTCTGTATTAAAACCACAACTGTATATTTCTCTGGGTGTTAGGATTTTCTACACAGAAATAACAATAGATAGAAAACACTGCTTATCAATACGAATAACATTGGCAATTTCAGGTTTTACGAATATAGTGACATCTGAAATTATGTATGTCTTTATAAAGAGTACATTAAAAATTGGAGCAATTTTCATGTTGAAACCTGCGTTTTTGCAGCAAGAAAATAACAGCTATTTTTGACAAAAATAACACTTTTTTCTTAAAAAAAAATAACACATATTTTTGGGGAAAAAAACAAAAAAATAGTAACACCTACTTTTTCAGGTCTCTATTTATACAGAATACAATTTTTGTCAGAGGATGCCACAATCACTAACAAAGTTTGTAATTGTTAGGTTGTGCAAAAAAAAAAAAAAAAAACCACACACACACACACACACACACACACACACACACACCCCACACACACACACACACACACACACACACACACACACACACACACACACACACACACACACACACACACACACACACACACACACACACACACACACACACACACACACACACACACACACACACACACACACACACACACACACACACACACACACACACACACACACCACACACACACACACACACACACACACACACACACACACACACACACACACACACACACACACACACACACACACACACACACACACACACACACACACACACACACACACACACACACACACACACACACACACACACACACACACACACACACACACACACACACACACACACCACACACACACACACACACACACACACACACACACACACACACCACACACACACACACACACACACACACACACACACACACACACACACACACACACACACACATATATACATATGGAACATTGAGCGTACTCTTACAAACAGCAGTAGTATGTGGAACAAAATGTGCAAAATAGGAATTGATTTGAGTACATCTGTACATATGGCAACCCTATGTATAAGTTTTCAGATTGGTCCCCTGAAGTTGATTGCCTCAAAGACTACTAGCAATCAAAATGATTTATCTTATACTGTAATTCAAGTATTTTCAGCCACACTAGAATCTTTTTGGATCATGCAAAGGCACACTAAAACTTAATTTTTTATGAAAATTGCTACTTAACAACTCTACAGTTTCACTTGATCAGCAGATAAGTAAAGTTAGTGGGTGGGTCCACAGAAAAAGGTTAATTTTACTTACGATGAAAAATTACCAAATGACTAAGGAAGAATACGTTAAACAGAGCTTTCGAAACTGTTCAGTTAAATGAAAACAGTATGCTGGAGAAAAAGTATATTTTCTTTGGCTGGGTTTCCTCTTATCAGTTTAAACTGGTAATGTATTTGTGAATGAAAATGATACAATCACCTTTTTGAATGGTTATTGTATTGGTCCAATATATAGTTTGAATGGTTATTGTATTGGTCCAATATATAGTTTGAATGGTTATTGTATTGGTCCAATATATAGTTTGAATGGTTATTGTATTGGTCCAATATATAGTTAGAATTTACGTTGCAAGATCTAACTGCTGTGGTTAGTTTTAGTTTATAATTAATACATTGGAAATAAATTATTTCAGTAAAATGTTATCTAATGAGACAAATGCACAAGCATTCACAGGTTGAAAGACAAGACATAGTTTTTTGTAAAAGTGCATTGCAACATTTTGGTGGCTGGGCAAGCTTCCTCGGGCAGCCACTAGCAAGCAAAATGTTGCAATCATTAATTTGCGCAAAAAAAAAAGTGGTGTTGAGCTATCAGTATATGTACGTGTGTGTCAACGAGCACACCAGCCTGTGAATACCTGTCTTTACATCACATTGGTAGTACAGAACATATAGCAGCACTATCTTGGCATACCTTGGATTTAAGTGAAAGATACAGTGGACTGTGAAACGAGGCCATAACTTCAAGAAAATGTGCTTCTAATTTAAAGTTCTGAAGATGTGAACACAAATGGTACACAAGCTTATTGCTCATAACCAAGAACCTTTAGTTTATTGTATGAGAAATGTAGCTGGTGTTGAATAAATATACCACTACGGTTTGAAATGCACGCTCTTTTAATAAAGTTTTACATTTGAGTTGTTTAAAATACTTTAGTGCTGCTTGAATGATGTCTTACAAACCTAAACACAACTAGTTGAGTAAATGTTGGAATTTTGCTATGTACTTACTTGGTACAGAGTCACAGCCAATCTCTCCAAGCCCAAAAAATCCGACCAATGGTGTGGAAGGAAAGTACTTCCTAAAGAGACTTGATTCAACTTCCAGCTCACCATACATCATCTCGCCTCTACCCACGCAAGCAAACATGAAGCAGATAGTCTGTTGAGCTTCAATGCCTTTGGTGTCTTTTTGAAACTGAAAAAAAAAACATTCATACACACATTACACTGAAGAGGATGGTGATGACAAAATAACTTGTAACTGAATACTCCAGTAATGAATATTGGGGAAAACATTTACTTGTGACAGAGGATGACTGGCACTGTAAAATTCCATGTCATGTCAAGGAAACACGTTACCTGAGCAATTAGGGTTCAACAGTTGCATGAGAGAATGACTCAAAGTTCCAAGTTCAATTTTCAGCCTGGTCAGAAATTTTCCAGGTTTGATAAATTTACTCCCCAGTTTCAGGATTACATGTAGTGTTGTCACTTGCTCACAATATTGCAGACAGCAAATATTGTGCATCACCCTTCCTAGTCTGTCTTGGAAGAGCCATGGTATCAAACACACAATGTTGCCTATGGCCCGACAAAACTGCTCGACTAAACAGCCATGCACCATCCTTGTAGTTTCCAATCCCTCCTCCACCATCCTTACATTTTGTTCTCTTTCTTTACCGTGTTCAAGAGCTTAAAATTATTTTCTACATTTTCAGACATCCTTTGTCCTTGCGATATGCAAAAAATATCCTAAAAATAGTATAACAATGAAGGGAAATAAAAATGAATTAAATAACTTTTAATTTGACAGGAGGGAGTTCTTGGCAGTCATGCTTGTACAGTATCATACACGCATGTTCCCTGAACGGTTCTTGGCAATGGGAGTAAGCTGCTGAATGAACTACATAACCCCCGTGTAACAAAATTAAAGGAAACAAATGTTTGTGTGTTGCCTCAACGCTCACCCTTAGTGGGAATGGCGGTTGGATGGTGAAGCAATGGTTGCAACTAGTAAGGGGTTGTTGCTGGGTCTGGTCACTTCTACATTAGAGCGTTGTGCAATAGGTGCCGCGCTTGCCAGCGATGAGCGAGCATTAAGTGGTCTGACAACTCATGTGAAGTTAGCAGGCCGAGCGAAGGTAGGCGGCACTGGAGGCAGCTGGGAACTGCATGTGGCACGTGCTAGATGGAGTTCAAGGTTGAGCTGGACAAGCTGGCTGCAGAACCTCTCTGACATGCAGCCTCCTCCTCCTTCCAGGTGTATATCTGGTTGACACATGAACCACTACTCTTCAGAACCCCAGCCTGAGCTAGTCCCTGCTCGGCAGCTTTGCCCCGCCCAGCCCTAAGGGGGGTGATAGACCAGGCAGGCAGGCAGGCAGGCAGTAGGGGGTAGGCACGGCCTGACAAGAATAGGGTGTGGTAGGTGGCTTGATCCACTGACCTTCAGTCTAGTGCCTGGGCAAGCAGTATGTCACTAGCAGACCCAAGTATCAAACTGAAGGTTACAGTATCAGGACTAGGGAGGATCACTACCATGGTTCCCTGGCGGACCAAGGTGTCACGTAGAGCAGGACTCCTCAGAGGTTGGCCTATCATTTCCCAGCAGGTGACCTGGCAAGCGAGGTATCGCTTGCGGATCCAGGCACTTACTGAAGGACGATAGTTCAAATGACAACCGCTCTGGTGTTGCCCAGGAAGACAAACTTCCTAAGCTGCACCCCGAGACTGTTCCCAAAAGGTGAGGATAAGGATGGGGTTTCAGCTCGTGGCTATCCCTGTAAGAGTCTTACTAGGACAAAACAGGAGATTGTGGGATAAGGGTGTAGAAAGAATAGAGTACTGGGAAAGACTACTCAACCAAGTCAGATTTATGCCCATTATATTCTTTGCTCAATCACACACACATAAACCAGCCTGTACCCTGACTACGACCTGAAGGGCAGATCCTAGGGTGACAACCGGCAATTGACCTAGTCTCTGAAGATGCAACAGCACAGGTGTGAGGTGACTCCAAGTTAGTGGTACTCTCACTCGAGTCAACTGTGTGTGAGCTACGAGGTAGATGGAAGTGCGGCAGGCTTTGATGTGTTGGTGGCTAGCGAGGTGGTGTCGTACAGAGTAGAACTCTCGACAGAGCTGCAAAAGGCTGTGATGACTTGAAGAAGTCGGCTGACTCTCAGGCAGAGTGAATGTTCGGGCAGCATTGACGTTCTGCTAATAGACTGGTGCGAGACAGCCTCAAATTGAGGACTGTGAGTTCTAGTTATATGCGGCACACAGGGCCAGCGTAGGGGTTGCGGGGTGTGGAGAGAAAATGCAGAGGGGAGAAATGTAGTGAGAGCGGCGGCAGTGAGCCGGAGGAGATGGCTGCGAATTCACCTCTCGCAGCAGAAGGCTGGAGAGGTAGAAAACGGCAACGTTATGTGAAGCGGGTTGAAGTGCAGCAGGCCGCTACAGTTGGGCAACCCATCCTTGGCTGTGGCGTGTATGGCATAACAGCTCTTATTAGGAGGGGGCCACGGATGTGGTGAGGCTAGATGAGATAACGATGTCGCTCGTGGTGAGTCATGTGTTATTGAGGAGTTCTATATAAAGAGATGATTTACAAAGCGTTTCCTTTTCTCATTATGGAAATAATTTTGATTGAATTTGCTGCTGAAACTGAATTGCATTGGATTTTTGTATTTTTCTATAAGAAAAGTATTGAATTGTTTTTCTTTTAAGCACTTGGGTAATAAAAACTCTTATCCCACAAATACCACACAGGAAGTTAGACAATTATAACAGATTCTACATCACTTAAAATAACATTACGGCTCTAGTATACTCGCTACTTTGATTAACATATGATTAATAGTATATTTCAAAACAAACAGATTAGTTTTCCTAGCGAAGGAAACACATACAGTTTTTCTAAGTTGAGTGACATCTTTACACCATTTTTTAATTGCTATTATGTCATTTTGTAAGTGTAGACAATCTTTAATAGCATTAATTTTCTTATATAATTTAAGATCATCAGCAATGTTTGAGAGTGACCAATAACACTTGCCATGTCACTAATAAAAATGTTAAAATAAGAGTGAGGATAGGGTTCTACCTTGTGGAACCCCTGAAGAAACAAGATATGAAGAAGAGAAAGATGGTTCTAGTTTGACTACAAAATTTCTATCACTTAAGTAATTTGAAAACCATGATACAAATACATTATCTAATCATACTTCTTGTAATTTTAACAAAATCACAGAATGTTGACAAGTATCGAAGGCTTTTTGCATATCAACATAAATTACATCAATTTGGTTTCTAGTAGTAACATTGCCGTAGAGATCATTGACAAATTTGAACAGGTTTGTGGTAGTGATTTTATCAGATTGAAAACCATGTTTATTTAACGTAATTAAATTTTTAGTATGAAAATCTAGATATCTATTACAACCTTTTCTAAAACCTTTGTGAAACTGCATAATGAAATAGTTCTATAATTGTTCAAGTCACGTTTATTACTTTTTTGAAGATAGGTACTAGTAAAGATAGTTTCCACAGACTAGGAAAAACACCTCCAGTCATGCTAAAATGACAAATATGTGTTAAAACAGGGATGAAAACATTTGCACAGCCTTTAATGATGGAGTTTGTTGAAATGTTGTCTATGCCAGAGGCCTTGCTACTCATCGACTTTTTGATAGCCCATAGAACCAGGCCTTGAGTAATTGTGGGAGGAGATAAATGTAAAATTGTTTAAACTACAGTATATCTGAGGACTCATGTTTAAAGATTTTTTGACAGACCTGTGCAAAATGCTTGGCAAACCTATTGGATATTTCACCTGGATCACCAACCATTTTGCCATTAGAAAAAAATGGTTATTTTTTCCTTATAACCTTTCTTCATGATTTTAACAAAATTCCAAAATTTACAACGGTATTTCTTAATATCATCATTGATATTCTTTTGCCACTTTCTAACTTATCAGCTTTAATCATTACTTTTACAACTTTTCTATGGTCAGAAAATCGCTGGTAATTATAATCAGATTTGGTTTTTTTTTATACAATTTAAAACAATGTTCTTTAATTTTTAGTAATTTAATAAGGTCAGAAGAAAACCATACTGGATATTTACCTTTTATATGTTTTGTCTGAGGTATAAACTGATTTATACATTTTTGAGAATCCCTTGTGAGATAATCAACCATTGCTATATCCCCCATTTGATAAATAGGATACCAATCAATAGCATCAGTCACTAAATACAGCAAGTAATAGTCATCTTTTTTATAATTTCTAGTAAAAACTAATTTTGATTCCCTTTATAATAGTCAAAACCAACATTACAATAACAAATTAAAGCAGTGTGATAATTGTCTTCAACAAGGGCATCTATAAATTATTCTACCTTAATATGAATATTTGAAAAAATTAGATCTGGTAATTTAGAAGAAGGTTTTGTAAAATTAAATTGGTCAAGTAAATTCACAAGCTGAAGAAGTATTTGACCTTTTAGTTTGATGTAATAATGAACTATATTCTGGGTATGCATTGAATAACAGTCAATACCCAGTGTATTAAAGTCACCAACAATTATAATTTGATCAGGATAATTAGCTAGTTTTAGTTCTAGAAAATTGTAGTAATCAATAATTTCATTAACAGACAAATTAGGCGAACAATAAATATGAGGAAATTTAGATAAGTTTACCGTTGTTAAAACCCCACCACCTCTATTGAGGTGAGTAAAGGATCACAGTCTTTATGAAAAACTAAAAATTATCAGGAAAATAATGAGAATCTAAACAATTACTATTGAACCAAGTTTCAGTAAGGCAAATTACTGGATAATCTATACTAATTACGTTCTGAGAAAATATTAGCGATTTTGTTCTTAAACCTCTAACATTCTGATGATAAACTCTGAAGTTAGCCAACGAACAGTCTTAGCCCAGGCACCTCTGATTGCCTTATCATTAACTAGGAAGATAAAACAGCTCCCTCAGCCATCAGTACATTATCATTCGTCCGTCCGTAGCCGAGGCCGACTTCATTAATAGGTTCAGAAGCACTTTTCTGCCCCATTCAGTTGTTCATTATAAAGTCTACCGTAGACAGGGCTGATAAGACAGCCCGCTGGTCAGAAGACTTTATTGAAAATACGGCCAAATTCAACTTCATTCACGGAAACACAGAAGGAAGAGCATAAATTATGTCTTGTCTTAAGTTTAGCTACTTTCAGGTTCGACACTTTTAATTCCTGATTTATGTACAGCACTATGCCGTTTTCTTAAAACCTCAGGCCCCAAAAGGGATACAAATATTACTTTCATTTTAGGTTTCACTACTTCAGGAACTGTCTTTATGTTGACATTATTCCTAACTCCCAATTGTATTTGCTTTCGCTCCGCTGCTGGCTTGGAACCCGCTGACTCAGGTGCTGTTTTTGTGCCGCGTCGATTCAGATTCACTGTGATAAAGCAGTCAGCATCGGCTGTCAGATGTTTTGACGCTTCTTGCTGGCTCGGAGATTTGTTCCTGCCAAGTGGTGACACATCATTTCTAGGAAGTGACTTGTTCCCTTTGTCTGTACCACTGGAACTAGATTCCAGGCCCATCTTTGCCACTTTACTATAAGATGTTTTAGAAATTGAATTAGATTTACTAGCAGCATACCAGACACACACACATTTTTTTTCCTTCCATTTTTGAGGACTGTACACTTTCAAACAAAGTCCTTAAAAGAGAGTTATCTTCCTTTAAATCATGAACTTCTTTTGATAAGTCATCAATTTTTTTTACACACACACTCAAAGATTTAACACTTTCTTCCATAGTTCTTTATGTTTTTTAACAACTTCCTGACTGTCCTGATTAGCTTGGTTTTTTGTCTCATTATCAACAAGAGTCACTTTTAACTCATATTACATTTAGACGAGAAGCTGAACATACTTGCCTCATTACTGAGTGTTCACACTCAAAGTCTTCAGGTTCACTTGTTAGACACTCACTGAAAGTGGGAATGAGTCCCACAAGTTCCAGAGCACTTAACAAATTCTTGTTTGCCAAAAATGGCTTACCACAAACTTTACAAACGTCCGTGCTAGAGGGTATATAAAAGCTCTTAAAGTCAAAAGATTAAGTAAACTCACACAGTTTTTACTAATAAAAAACCGAAGATCACACAGGAGGAGGTGAGGAGCACATCTCACTCCTACGAGCATTGATCACATAATAATAATAATAATAAAACGTGCACACACACCAGGTATGAAGTAAGTAAAAGGATAAACAGATAAACAAAAAGGCAATATTTGCAGTTGTTGACAGGTGTTCATGGTAGGAGTAGAGTGGCAGCCAATGCAGCAGTGCGTGCGACAGTACAACATACAGAAATCATTAAAAAATAGCGCGCGCGCGCACACACACACACACACACACACACACACACACACACGCACGCACATACACACACACACAAAAAAACCAAAATAGTTAGAAAAGTGTGATTTATATTAGTGCTGAGCTGATGCAGATTTTTACAAATACTAGTACGAACCGATACTTCCTTGCGATACAGCTGATATCCAATACAATGGATATATGAGTAATGAACTGAAAGCCTTCTACTAGCATTTTCGAAAGCTGGTGGAAATCTGTGTTAAAATCAGTGTCACATTACTGTACTATTTGATACTTTAAGTAAACATACAAAACAATAGGTAAATTAATTTCACATGAATTCTTAAAAATCAGAAAGTAAAAGCAGCACTGAAAAATACTTTAGTAATATATTTTTAATTTTAGATCAGGGCAACTTAAAACAATTTATGTTTTAAATACATGTATATAAAAAAAATTAAAATATCAGCTAAAAAGAAAATCTGTTAGTATGGGTTCCGATATTAAATATTGGGTATTTGTATCAGCTCAGCTCTAATTTATGTTGCATATGAAAGAAGACTGCATATACTGTAACACTAAAATATTTGGTTAGGAACTTACATATTTAAATATCTTAAACAATCAATTTATAAGAGTACAGTAGAACACTGCTGCAAAGAGCCGTCGCAGTTTCCAGGATGTTAGTGAGGAATGGTCGTAATGGAGGGTTTGGAAAACTTTACATATTTTGACCCACCCCCACCCTATACATCAAAATGGAGGTGGTATCTATTTTTTGAGAAGCACTGCTTGGAGTACAGTGTTTACAAGAGAAACACAATACATAGCGACTTATTTCTAGCTGATGACCTCAAATTTCCAATATATATTTTTTTTTTTACAGAATATTTCCGATTCCTCAAAAATCAGTTTTTAAAGAGAGAGTCTTGGGAAAAGGGGTTGTAACAGTAATGTTTAATACTAACTAAAATTTTTGGATGCTTCACAAAACAATTTTTTGCAAGGAAACCTTTCACAGTAACTTTACTTCAGGAACAACTAGGTGAGAAATTTAATCCCCATCAACTGATTTATTAATAAAAAGTACATCACTTTAGCAGACGCTAGAACACTCACCTTCTCAAAATATTTCTCTGCCTTCAATTTGCACTTAATGGTTTTTGGCAGAACCATTGAAGCAGCGATCACACTGGGTCCTGACAGGGCCACACCAAATATCCAATCACGGCGGAATGAACACAAGGCTCCACCCACTACTAACCTCTCGGTCTGCCTGCAAGAACCAGAACCGTAACACTGATGAAAAAAAAATTTATACTTCCCACATTTTATATTGTGTAAGAGAATTCTAACAATAGCTGGCTTCTTCCATGGTTATTGGTCATAAATGGTTACCTGTAAAGTCACTCCCAGTGGGTGGCATGCACAAACCTTGTTTGAACTATACAACAGTTTCAAAAACCACCTTTCTGCAAACCCTCGTTTCTGCCTTAAGTCGCGACACTGACCAGAATAGCGAAACAAGCCTCAACATTGCCGTGAATTTTCTTGGAACAACGCCCAATCGCTGCACTGCAATGTAGGTGCGGCATGTGCAAAACTTCAAAAAATATTTCACGATTCTGATTTGTGTTTAATGAACTTAAACATGTTTTCAGCACACTACTTAGTTGTATAGAAAATGCATAATTGTATATTAATTTGCTGTAATTCCTGGAGGAATTTATGTGGAACATGTTTGTTTTAGTAGCAGACTGTAAACTCCAACCCCACAACCTGGAATAGGTATTGGAGTACTTGGTATTTTATCAAAACAGCGCCACTTAGCTTTCAAATAGTATTACTGTATATTTTTCCCACAACCTCACAATATCTGTTGCAAAACCACACCCAAATGTGAAAACCACTAATGGACACACTGGCGTGAGCATGATTTGTGCGCAGTTTTTGACTTACGTAAGAAGTGCTCATACAAAATACCAAAGTCACACATTTGTTGTTAAATCAAGTTTTTTTAATTATATGACCTTGCATTTTCTTTTTAATTCCATTTACTTCCCTGTAATTTACAACCTTCTCCCTCCCTTCAAAAACCGAATACATATACCACAGGAATATTACAGGATACAAAAAAAAAAAAAGTGTCATTTTAAAGATCAGTATCCCAACTTTAAAATGGCATCATTTTTTTTTCTGCGTTTGTTTGGACCTGTTGTTGAAGCGTTTTAAGCCACCTGATACAGGGGGAGCTATTCCCGTGTACCAAAAGGGGTTCCACTGTAGGCGGTAATTGAGAGTTTAAACCTCAATACCAACGTGTGTGTAAGTCGTTTAGGAATACACCAAACAAATTACTTATCAGGGGCAATCACCTGGAGGTCACACACAAGTCCCTGGCTAACTCGCCTGTGGTTACTTACCCCCATGCTGGAAGGTTAAGTTGATAACTGGGAGCTTTGAGGTGAACTTATTAGAATGCTGTGGTGATCATACTAAAGGGGATTATTCCCGCTTGGGCAGAAATCCAGTATACAATGTAGGGCATGTTGGTTTATGTGTGGAGACGAAGTCAGGCACAGCTGGCAAGACACTTCTCCGACGGGTTACCTGAGGTAAACGAGGTAGCAGCGCTCTCCTCTTCTCCGGCGGTTGCACGGAGGGGTGGCTGGCTGCGGGGCAGTGGCCGACACATTGCGGTGGAAAGGTGCTCTAGCTTCTCGACAAGGCGTTAAAGAAGTATGAGGGTGTGGGAGGGTTGGTCTCTTAATGATGAAGGGTTGATTCCCAATATAGCAGTATCAAAATATAATACAAGAAGATATTCCAGTGAGATTTTACTTGTGCCTCTAATAGGCAGTGCAAACAAAGTATTACTTTTCAACATGCCGGGAGTGGGACTACTATTAATCTCTGCTTCTAAAGTCAGAGTACTCTCTTTAACCTTTGCTTTTGTCCACTCTGATGCTTACATAGCATGAGGCCTTTTAAGAAACTTGCTGTAAAAAATACGTAAGGTGGAGCCGTGTAAGGTTGCAGTCCTATTGTGTATGTCTGGGTATATGGCTACGCCACATGCGACTCACCACTTAATTCCTTTTAGCAGTTCGCCAGCCCGAAGGGTTATATAGTAGAATTCACGTAGACAGCTGTAATACCTAGGTGTATTGAGTTCGTAGAGAAGGATTCTTTCGAAGATTAGCCACTGTAATACAGTTTGCATTACCTTGGCCAAACTCGGGCAACCGAAAACACTTCAAGATAAAAGGTTCCTAATATTTAGTAGAGACGAGGTCCTGGAAGTAACTTGGAATAAATATGATGTTTATTACACTCACGTAACTTATAAAGTTCAAAACACAATAACAGGGCGAAATATTATGTGGAATAAACGCAAACATAAATTATGCGCACACAAATAAATTAACTGAGGAAGTTAACACGTTAGGTAAAACTCGGGCGAAGGCTACCTGTTAAAATTACATGAGTAGTTTGATATTTGTAAGAGAAATAATTTTATTAAAATTTTTTTATGTAGCCCACAGGATTCTCCTAGCCTTAATTTGGGGTTTGTCAATAAGGGACATAGGCGTGGAATCAAAAGGGTTCTTCCTCTCAACTTGGTGAAAGCGTGGCCTGGCTAAAGCCTTACGGGATGTCTATAAGAGACGTCGTCGTGACACTGTGTTACCTGGAATGGTAAATGTGAAGGAGGAGGGGGGGAGGTTCAGGACGACATTGGTAACCTCTGGTGGTGTTGACGACCCTGAGTTGCTGGAGACAGCCAAAGAAATGGCTGCTGCTGGATGGCGACGGACCTCTGGAGTAATGGCGTCATCATCGACCACTAGTAAGGTTACCTGCGTGGCTGAGGGTTTCGGCCCTAGTCAGGATAACCCGGCTTCACAGCCTGAAGTTGTAGCAAGACTAAGTTGGCGCCACGGGTGCTATCCTCAGCCTTCTTGGCCCAGAGGATGAAGAGCAACTCCTGAGGTCTGGTCGGGGCTGCCTTTTATACTAATTATTCCCGACCATAGGCGCTCTGAATTGTGCGGGGAAATTAACCCCACCTTCAACGGGTGGAACTTGTGAAATTACACGCAAGAACCATGGATCCTTATCGGCGTGGTGCTCGGTGCTCAGCGTTGACAAAAAAACTGCAAAAAAGGGGTGTGGCTTATTTATGAGCTATTGCCATTAAACATTTTTTTTTTACCTCCGAAACATGTTTAGAAAAATTGTTAACATTTTACATAATAATCGTAATATTTTAATGTAAAAAATAAGTTTCATTTGTGCAATAATTTGTTCACTCACATTCATAAACAAAATAACCATCTCGCACGCATAAAATGTAAACATGTTTGAGCTCAGCCACATATGTCATACATGAAAAAATAATATCGCTGTTGTACAAGAGAGAAATATCCTACGTAGTTTGCACACACGCTGCCGCACCACATGTGCACATTGATAGACGCCATTTTGTGTAACATGTTGCCGTGGTTTTGCTTTCTTAAGTCACGTTACCATCTGTGGAATAGTAATTTCGCTACATATTTGTAAACATTGAAACATAATACAAATTTTCTGTCACAAATGTTTTGTAGGGGAGAAATTAAGTTGGAATTTGCTATGTTTGTACGGATTCGTGACTTAATATTTACAGGAATACAAAAATTCAGTGCAGCCTATACTTGAAATATTAATTATTCCTAATTTTTCATCAAAACCTTCGGGTGCTGCCTATATATACACACACACCAAAATAAAACTCCTCACAACAACACTGTAGTCCGACTGCCAGAAAATAAGCGAGATTGAATTCCTCATACAATATTTCACAACTGTAGGGCGTTCCAAGCACTCAATGGCAGAACAGCACTATCTGATGTACAAGCCCCAAACAAACAAGCTGTGGAAGAAGTTGGTCTTGACCCTGCAGTCCAAGTATTAGTATCTCACCTATTTCGTATGGACAGCACTAAAGATCCCAATTTCTCCGAAAAGTCGCTGCTGCAGAACAGCAGTAGGCATTTCACCTCATCAGCTGGACCGATAGAGGTGAGTTTCAAAACATCTCCGGGGCTCAAGTTGTCCTGTAAAATTACAACAGTAACAACATAACATTTACAGAGTTCTACCATTAAGATGCCCATCTACCTGGCATACATTATTAAACTAACTCTGATGCCTTTTAAAAAACCATAACAATATTATCACTGTTAAATATAAAAATAACAAAACAATGAGAGGTGTATGAATAATTCATGATTGTGGGAAAACCAACATATCACAATACAAAAACCACTTTACCTTCCTAGAAAATCTTTTCAGTTGTGAGTTGCTCAGCTCAAATGTCCTGCACGTCATGCCAGGAATAGCCGGCATCAACAATGCAGATATGTTCAACGTGGAGTCTGATTCAATTTCTTTAGATTCCAACGTATCAACTTCAGCGCCCACGAGTCCGGCGACGGGCACAGGCACAACCTGGCACTTTGGACCCACGAAGTTACGCACCCACTCCACAGCTAGGAGGAAAACAAACTCACGTCAACCTGCCGTCCACACAACGTTTCCATTACAAAACCAGTGAAGAGCTGAGTTGAAGAGTACTTAATAAAAGTAGAGGTGAACTCACCCCTTATACCACACATGCCCTGTAACATGCTGGAACGCCCTTCACCACCTGGTAAACTACTCGCCAAGAAGTCCAGCCAGATGCAAGGTTTATTCTCAGAGCCTTGCATAGCCAATCAGAGAATGGGTATGCCCACACAAAATGAACCACCTCACTACTTCATATCTGTGTACTTATCTATTATGTGGTGGATTGGAGAGGTTTTGGTTGGCCCTTCATAGCAAAGTCTTGCACACTGATGAAGATGAAACAAGGCGAAGATGGAGGAGCAGTGGTGGAATGCAAGTGAAGAGGAAATGAGAGTGCCCCAAGAAAACCAGCCGCCCAACAACGTCCACCACATTTCCCACATGCGAAAATCTGGGTGGCCTTGTTGGGGTGACTTGGAGTGGAGTCAATTAGGGAGGTTTGTGCAACTCTTAACATTAAGGTCTTGAAAGCAGATGAGGTTGAAGCAAGCTGAGTATTAGAGCAGCACCAGAATGCAATAGCTGAGGAAATGGGAAATCTCAGAGAAAACCTGCCGACCAGTCACATTATCTGGGACAACTCCGGCATGCGACTCCGTTGAGAAACAAACCCACTTTGCCTCAGTGGAAGAGTAGTAGTCTGTGTAATACACCACAGTGGCCCCCATTTAAAAAAAAAGTGTTTTTTAATGAGTGCTGTGTGCTGCTTCAACTCAATGATGCAAGGCTGCCATCTGTTGGCAGCTAAAGTTGCCAGAGAGGCTGCTAATTGGGTGATTTTAACAAAACACACATTGATAAGTAATAAAAAAGTGATTTCCACCACATAAGCATCACTATAAAACATTACAAATAAATTTTCTTGGATTTTCCAGGGTGTGTGTGCGTGTGCACGCGCGCGCGTGTATATATATAAGCAGCCTCTTCTAGTATTGAATACAACAACTAACAAAATTGGTTATACTATACTTACTAAAGCGACATTAAAATGAAACACTAAGAACTTACTGTTTCAAAAGACGATTATTCTATAGTGTGAAGGATACAATTCTTAAGCTGGTAGAGCACTTTTTTCATAAAACATTTTATTTTGTACATCCCAGGATTTATAAATATTCTGCTCACATTGTACATGAAAATATTGGGCTATAAAAGAAAATTCATTATGTTAACACACATTGCAAGTTTAGTTGTTCCATTATCAAGTACAATTAGCCCCAACATTTCTAACCTTTCCTTAACCTCCTCCAAATTATCAGAAGCTTAATTATACAGCTCCACAAACTTATAAAAACACCTCGCGACTAAGCACTGTAGTCGTCCAGTATGACATGTTTCGAGTTTCCTGGAGAAGGACGTGGTGGGCAGAATGGAGAGTTGAACAAGGTAGTCTGTTTCATAACACACACATATCCCTACCATCGAAAAACCAAGACTCTGACATTTGGAAAGATCTTTATGATCATATATGTGTAAATAATCTGTGAGTATCAAGATACTCTACTTAATATATAGACAGCTGTAAGGAAATTAATCACAATATAGACTGGTATTGAATATTGGGCTCATTAATGGGAATAAGTGTTAATAGTAGAGATAGGTAGTTTAATGTTGTAAATAATACATAACCATGTGTATTTTTATAACATTGTAAATAAATTAAGAATTTAACTTGAGGTATTTTATTTTTATGAAGACCTCCATCCATCACGAACTGATATGCCAGTGGCAACATGTAACAATAGTGTAATTTATTAGAGTATTACTTAACTGGGAAATTTAACTGCCTTTATCAGCATGTACCACAAACAAGCTGAGGAAGTTGGACAACTGTTTTGAACAAGATAGCGAAAAGGAAGACTATCAGTCCTCAAAATGGCAAAATATAATAAAGCCTGCAGCAAAGATGTAATGGAATATAATGGTGAGAAAAACAATACTTAATACTTTTACAGAAATATTGGCCACTGGCAATGTCTGACATGAGAAAAAAAATGTGATGTTCGAATCCGTATATGGATAAACAGCACATTTCTATGTTAAACAAAGAAAAATCAAGCTTACTTAAAAATCAATATTATTTAGGTATTTTTAACACTGGCAAAACCAGAATGCAACAAATATTTTACTAGTGAAGTATTTGGACAAATACACTCACATTTGCTTTTCATCCTCCTCACAAAGAGAATACATAGTTTGGGATCACTGTATAATTTTGTTTTCAATACCTCTTCTGATATTTCATTATGTGGACCCAAAAACCATTGTAACTTGGTACGTGACTGCAGTATGATCTTAGCTACAGACTTCCAAGAGCTGAAAGAAAAATTTATACAGTAAGATATGTCATTTCACCAAGAAACTTTGCTTTTCTTTCCATCAAACATAATGGCAAACGTACTTGTAGCAGTACATGACTGACACTTTGGATGCTGCTGATTAACATCACGCAGTAAACTCCATGAAAACTGCAGGCAATATAATATTAAGTTATCATACGTCAAAGAATTTGGACATTTTAATACTATGAGAAATGCTTAATGTTACAGTGTCAGCTATTTTCACAAAGCTTACAACAGCATACTAATATTTCTTTGTTAGCACTCAAAAGTATAAAAATGAGGTAATATTATACAAATCAATACTTGATAGCGTATTATTAGAGTGCATAGTTGTAAATACTCCAGGACTAGTTCAAGCAAATGCCATTTAAAAGAATTAGAATTTACACACTTATCTGCAACCCAAAACCAAATTCTCTCAAATTCTACCACTGTACTAAATTTTACATTGGATGTACAGAATGGTGTGTAAGGAAAATAACTTTGCTAAGGTGTGAAAATCTCTCTGTTAAGTAAAATGTCACTTAGGCAGTGCTGTATTCTTTCTTAAGTGACTATATTGATGCGCGACACATTTCTCCGCTTCTATTACACGCACTTTACCAAGCGACTTCGCTCCACCTTGAGCTGCAATCATCCGATGGGCAAGTCAAACTTCAAATAAAACAGTAATGGAGGCAGCACACGTGACCTACCAGAGTTGACAAAGCCTCAATGGAACCTACAGACACGTGGTCTCAACTTTTCCTGTTCACTACATCTCGCCTAGAAGTCGTCCCGTCAAAACCCACAGCCGAAGATTTTACAAACTACACGATTGCCTGCTCCCTTCGGGACAGTTGCTGTATATCAAAACTACGCCGCTGGAGGACAGCATGCATCCCAGTGAAGCTCACTGCCTCCACGAGCGCGCAAGGTTTAAGATATGTCATCACCTCCGCGCCAAGCAGATAAGGATCCAGACGCCCATGCGTGACGTCAAGAACCCCCTAGGAGCGGGGATGACTTCCGCCTTCACCCTTCTGAGAGCAACCACGCTGGAACAAATTTGTATAAATAGGAGCTCCAGCGCTGGAGCTCTCTGCTGCGAAGGCCGGACGTGACAGTTAAGGGCAAGTGTTGTGCTCGTGCTACCCTTCCTCCTCCGCTGAGGCCGGGAGGTCATACTTGCAAGGGTACCAGAACTAGGCCCCAAACCTGCATGCACTGGTGATCAGGGTCTATCAGTGGCCGTTGAAGACTCCAGCAGCTCCTCAGGGCAGTCGACACCATCCAGAGGGTCTGGCCGACATCGTCCTCAACCTCTTCCTCCTGGTAACCTCAGGTACATCCAGGCCACGACGACATCCCCTTCTGGGCATTCTCTTTAAGGCTCTAGCCAAGCCGTCTTCACGTCTTTGGCAAAGACCTCCCCGTTGTTGACTAGGTCCCTTCCGATTCAGATAGGATTAAATAATTATGGCTAATTAACTTAATCTTCTTTCGAAAGACGTTGAATTTACCAAACACTTATTCCTTACTCAGGTCGCTTTTGCCTGGCTCCAACGTATAATTAACTTCCATTAATTTTGAATCCATTAAATTTTATTGACATTATTCACATAGGAGAGTGTGGAACCACATGTTTTAATTTTTTTTTCCACGTTAAATAAAATCATAATGATTATCATAAAAATAAATGGTTGGTACTTTTAATTTTCTTAGCTTTGATAAGTTCTTTAATTTTCTTAGCTTTGACAACCCCTGCTTGCTAGGCCTTTAAGGTTATTTTGCTTTTATTCCAGTGTATTCATTTTGCATAAGGGTAAAGCCAGTTGTCAAGTGTAAAGCCACAAAGGCAAACCAAGGTCTTCCTCAGGCAGATCTTTGGGAGCGCACAAATCACCGTACAAACACATTCTACTTGTCGAATCAAGCGTCTCAGGCAGTTTCTTATTCCGCCACTACTGGAGAACGGCCAGGTCGGGGAGTAAACTGCTTTCACCACTTGACCCCTGGTAGAAACTCACCTACACATTTCTGGATATAAAAACACACGTTATCCAAAGCCCTGTTTCACTGTTGGCAACAGCCGATAGTTCAGGCCACACCCATTTTTCCGGCCAGATGCAGAACACCAGAGTGTGATAGTGCGTTGTAAACACAGGATGTCCAGAAGTACACGGTAGGGATGTATACTAACACCGGTTTCGTCTTTATTAATTTCTAGTAGTTGCCCTCATGCCTTACTCTAACACAGGAGGGCGTAAATATAAGTTAAATTTAATCTTAATTATTCCCGACATGGGGAA
Organism: Dryococelus australis; assembly: GCA_029891345.1. NCBI lineage: Eukaryota > Metazoa > Arthropoda > Insecta > Phasmatodea > Phasmatidae > Dryococelus > Dryococelus australis. The sequence continues at coordinate 107,855,362 of CM057005.1, forward strand.
CCCCACCTTAGTCTGTGCAATTTAGGAGGGCTTGTGTTCGATCTTCGGCGACACCAGGGTCTTTCCCACTGCGATGTTTCCCTAACGTAGGTAGATATTGTTTAATGAGGTTTCACCCCTCGTTCCATGCCAAAGAATCTACAACGTTTTCAACTTTACTAACCTGACCAGTGTTTTAAATAACAATTTATAAGATTAATATTATTTTACCCCGAGAGATCACACCTAATTTGCGGTGCACTACACAGGGGCTTTAACAATTGCAGATAGACTAGACAGTTAGGAGCAGGTGAGCCACAAACCCCTCAGTAAGTCACATAGTCCTCCTTAACAACACGCAACTTTAAACCAGAGACTTGCCTCAATATACACCAACCTGCACACTTGAGCTGCGGCACGAAGATCTTGGAGCGGCAGGTTACTGAGGATGGTCCGCACCACCTCGTACTGTGAGAAGATCATGTGTGTTTCATCACTGTTGTCCTCCGACTGTTCTTCAGCCATACAGTCACAACCGTCCTGACGGGAAAACTTCACCTGCAACGTCTAAGCACTACGTGACCCACAAACACTCCTTGTCAGCCCACCCTGTCATTTACTGTCAACTCGCGACTGATATCATAGTTGTATATTCGTGTTTGGATTGGTAGCAAATCCTGCAAAGGTAATTGTTAAGAATATGGGCTTTTCAGGGAATAGTGAAAATACCTGGAAATGATATGCACACTCCTGTTTATTCATGCTTCACTAAACTGGTTTTCTGTTTAACCGCACTGCAGTAAGGCGATGCTGAAAAGTGTGTGGTTTAACAAGCAGGGGTAATGTAATCTCTATTGCTGTGCTGTGTGAGCTGATGTTTCTCTCTTTAAACTGTCAGCATGTCATGTCACAGAGACCTACGCGAGTCATCCATTTCCGCCCCGTTGAAGAGCGCATCTGATCACACTCTGAATTATACCAGGCAGTGTCCGAAATGGCAGATTTTGTTCACAAAATCGTGTAAACCGACTTTGTATACAAAAATGGTGACGTATTTGGTAATTCGGTATTTCATATTTTCTATCTAATGGACGTTAGCAAAAATACAAAATGAACACATGCGCAAATATTTTCTAAAACAAATAATTGTTCATAAAATAAACTAGGCGTGTTTTAAAAGGCAAGCAACTGTTGTGCTTTGTTTATATATATTGCAACAAATTTTTTTGAAGATGTTATTGCATAACTTATTTTCTTATTTATTAGTGCATGTGCAGCATTCCAGTGATTGTAGAAATATTACATCCATTTTAAGCATTAAATTTAGAAAAGAACATTTTTCACCGTCAATATAAAAATGTGTTGCCGTAAGTGCTAAACACTGTTGACAATGTCTGAAGTGAAACTTACGAAATAACGAGTTTGTCATTTCTGACACAGCCACAGTTAAACACCTCCCCCCTCCCCCCGCACGCACGGTTGTTGTTCACCGTCGTTTATACTGTATTCTTTAAATGCCAGGTTGCCTCATTTAAAGTCCCATTATAGTATTTATTGCATTTCATTCCAAACTTTTAACTAACTCTGCCATCTCAAGGACGGATCCGTGTGCACCATGAGGAAACGACACACACACACACACATACAACTATGCACCGCGCCAGTGCTGGCTGTGTATACTCTATGCGCCGTGAATTACACTATACTCTGTGCAACCTAAATATCAGTTTAAGTATTGTGTACTTTAAAATCCTGCTCATTCAGTGCCTGATTTGTGTTTTACTTTGAAATGTATGATAGGAAATGTGTTTTATCACGATTTTCGGAGTCAATATCACTGTTCCATTAATAGTCAAAATGTGTAAATTTGATTATCTGTGGTTTTTAATACAAATACGCTTATCCGTGTTTTCTCTGGCCCCGATTAACACGGTTAATCGAGAATTTACTATATGATTACCAACTATCACACTTAATACGAATTTTAGCGAGACTTCACGTAGTGTGCACTATTTAACATGAAATGTGATAGTGAAGAGGGTTATCAAGATTGTGGTGTTTACGCAGTTAAACACATAAAATGTACCTTCAATACATTTGTATCACGTCGCTAAATTGTAGCAAATAAGGAAATACCTTTTGAAATGAATCTCTAATGTATAAAACGTCGATTCATAGGGTATATTTATAAAAAGGTGCTGAGATTATACACAGATAAAAACACAGCAACCAAACAGTGTCAGAACATCATGTGGTATATCATACAAAACTATGTTCACAGAAGGTGTTTATAAACAGTTTGTGTGTATTGCCATGAAACATTACTATATATTCTGTTATACATACCAACGTCATGGTACTTGTACCAAAGTTGGCATGTACCATTATTTTGAATATCCCGTACCATGACGAGGCACTGACGAATTTTCAAAGGGGTTTAAGTCGCAGTTGGAGTGTGGCAAATGGCAGAACGTCTGTTTTTTTTTTACCAGTCGGAGGTTTGCTATATAAGAGTGTTTAAAAACGTGTTCTATTGCAATTAATTCAGTTAGATGTGTTACATCAAATAAATGTGTGAAAATATGAGTGTTTCTGTGCTAATATATTCATGGGAAAAGTGAAATTATATTTGTGCGATAATTTCAGTGTGTATGGAGTGTCGTCAAATATAATACACTGTGTGTCATGCTCAACGATCTACAATGTACAAGTGACAATTGACTGGGCAAGTAATGTAATTAATTTGGTGATATAGTATTGAAATGAATTATATTGATTTTATCTGTGTTAGTATAGCGTGTGTGTGTTTTAATTTCTGCGAGTAAGTGTCAAATGCAGAAGACCTAATCAAATTAAAGTGTATTGATTTTATCTGTGTAGTATTGCATGTTAGTGTGTTTATGCCACGAATGTCAAATGTGGAAGATCTAACCAAATTAAAGTTAACTTCACGATACATAGTTGATATGTATAAATGCAATTCAACCGTAGGTCCTCTGCAATTACAAATACTGCTCAAGAGCATATCCAAACATTATGCACCATGCCAGAGTCTTCAGCACCAGCAGAGGAGTAAATCCCCAAAACAGTGTTTCAACGTGTGCCAGCTTTCTTCTTTAGGTAGTGACCGCAAAACGGTCACGCATCAGCGAAGCTTGGAGTTTCCCCAGGAATGATTTTCAAGCATAGCAGATTCACAATGAAAAATTATGTGTGTGTGTGTATTGGTAATGTTGTAAATTTAGGTACTGTTCGGTTAGGTCTTCTTGCAATTTAACGTATTTTCGTGATTAAATATGATTACATAGATATTATTCACATTATTCTCTTCTGTGTAATTAGCAGAGTAGAATTATACCACTTTCCGTATCCCCCCCCGGAAAAGCCCCTATTTTTAACATTTACAATAATTCCATGTATCACTTAAGCAATTTATACTTCTTTTAATGTAAAAGTACTTCTAGTTAAAATCAACTTTTATTTATATTCTATCTATAAGTTGTAATATTTCATCTATAATAAAAATGAGATAACAGGTGTGTTGTTACTGCCTATATAGTAATAAATAGTTTTTATGGAAAATATTATTACACTGAGCGCACACGAATGTGGTGCGCTGTCCCTTTGGTGTAATTTGATAGATTTAGTGAAGGTTTGGTTGTATGAGGCAGAGGAATATCCTGGAACTATAACTTTAGTAATGTTGGTAGCATGGACTACACAGAGTTGTCAGCACAATGAAGCTTTTTAGGATGTACACCGACTTCATAAAGCCACATTTGAGGTACCATTAATCAACTCATAGATCACAAAAAATACAATTTACAAGACTTAGCTTTTTTCACCTTCAGAAATGAGCTGAACCAGTGATCTGGTTTGCACGTTATGAGTGATTTGGACTGTACCTTTCGACTGCTCGCTGCATCTACAGACGGGTGCCTCCGACGTTTCCAACGCAACATCCGTCCTGCTACTGCACCATCATTATCTTCTATCCCACTGCAGGAAGATAAACACCAATGCCATTTCCTGCATACACAATTCATACTGAGACATACTAGAAAATTCACACATCACACCAACCAGGCAGAGAGGAGATGAGCGGCAGGGACTCGAACATTACGACAACTTCTGCATTACCTGCATACCCACCCATAATGACAAGCTATATTTGGTTTTGCACATCGGCTGCTTCGAACTGAACTTTAATTTCTTATAGAATCTTTCCCTTACTGCACTGTAATGCAATCAAGTGCGCACTGGCAGAGTGCAACATCTTCCAGCTGCCAGAACTTAAGTCAGTTTTCCACGTCCCCAACTGTCGACTGCACTGAAGAAGTGTGCTATTGCAAACCGTGCAATTTCAGTCGCTCTGTCTCTGGCCAGTGCTGCAATTTGAGCACAAAAATGGCCAAAAAACTAGCACACTTTCAGGTCGTCATGTAATGATTGTACTTTTATAGTTTTCAGGGTGGATCCAGTGCAGTCAATTGCAAAATGCAGTTAAAAGTTATTTGCATTGTGAGAATTTTGAGAGTTCCTACAAATTATTTTTATATCCCTGTAGAACTAGTCATTTTACTGAATGTATCGGACAGCGGACGACTACCCCCTTGTGATTATAAGCCTTAACCTCAATGTATCTTCAATGTTGGTTATTTAGCTATTTTTCTCTTGGATGCACAACACATATAATTAAGAGTAATACTGACTCTGTTTGCAATGCTGAGATTGGTTCAACTTTCTCCTTCTCAGTGTATGCACTGCAGATAATGCAGAAGCAGCAAGGAAGTCTGTTTTGTAGTTGGTGTTATTTACTTTGTCTGTTTGGCCAAATTGTGAATGTGAAAATATTTTTGTTTAGTGGCAATTTTTCATTTGATCTGCAAGTTACATTAACAAACCACCCTTCAATACTAAAAATATTTATCTGCCTACCATATTAAGTTTGTCTGGGGTGGAGCTCATTGACGGACAGGAGGAAAGTTGAACGGCTGGTCGGGATGTACAGGATGGTGAATGGAGAGGGAGGATGGGGAGGGCTACACTGCAAGCTAAGTAAGGGGGTGTTTAGAGGAAGAGGAAACAACAGCGAGAAGCTTCAGAGGGTGTGGAGGAGAACGGAGCGGGGTAGGCAGTCCATGCTTGTGAGGTCTGTGTGGGAGTGGAATGTGTTGAGGGAGGAAATGGTATCTGTGAGAGGGGTTGGTAAGTTCAGGAAGGGAGTGGAAGAGGAGTTGGTTGGGTGAAGGAGAGGTGAGAGAGCTCGCCACCAGGCGGTAGCATAATTGCGAGTGCATATATGTATTATTATTATTATTAATAATAATAATTATTATTATTATTAGAAAACCCGTGAATCCACTATCCTGGGTTAAGTAAGGTTAACATAAGAACTTTCACAAATGGTGGAGTAGAACTCAGATTTTGTTGCTGAATTGCTGTACGACTTAGGTTTTTGTAGAATATGAGTGGTGTGGTAATTAGTAGGCTAAAACAAGATGAGCAAAGTTGATATATACATTGTTCAAACTTCCCAGATATTTCCTTCAGGTAAAGACCCTACTATTCATATGGCTGTGTTCCAAATAGCCAGTGCTCACACTCTCTCCTTATGGAACTACTGTCACTAACACATTTCAATGAATCAATACTGTCTGTAATTGATTGTTACTTTGCATGAACGAAAAAAAAAAAATTCACATTTCAATTAACAATGGCTTGATTAGTATGGATGATAAGTCATTGTACGAGGGTAAAGGGTGTATGGTGTAAGTTAGGTAGTTAAGAAAGTGTGTGTATACGTAGGTCTTTGGTTTATCTTATAAGGGAGAGTAGTTTTAGTTTTAAGTTAGTTAAATTATCTTTCAAAAGAGAAAGGGTAAAAAAAAAAATGGTAGGGAGGTGAAAGAGTAGGGGCTGTAGTAAGGTGTGGAGATAGTTAGATAATGGTGTGCAGTGTGCCGGCTGGTACCACACGGACTGTGTAGGGACCACAGAAGACGAACTGGGATCACTACAGGAACATGAGTGGAAGTGTGAGGAATGTGTTGAGGGAAAGGGTTTAGTGGCGGTGGTAGGGAACAAATTAAGGGTAGAGAAGGAAACACAAATAAGTGGAGAAGGTGGAAACTGGATTTGGGATGTGCTGAGGGGAAGCTTTGTAGAGGGTGTGCCAGTGACAAGGATGGAAGTGGCTAAGGAGGAGAGGTGGAAAGGGGAGATGGTAGATTTGATGAGCAGGAAAGAGAGGGAAATGATGCATAGGATTGAGAGGATGAAGGAAAAGGTCAGGGATGAGATGGGTAAGAGTAGAGTAGAAATGAGTGTGGATAAGTTAGAGGAGGGGTTGAAAGATGTAAAGGGGGTGCTAAGGAAAATGAAAGCCAGTCCACAGGAGGAAAAGCTGAGTAGAGAGGAAGAGTTAGTCAGAATGCAAGTAGGGCTGCAGAAGGAACTGCTGGAGGAAAGGCAGAGGAGGAGGGAGGCAGAGATAGAGGTGGTAAGATTAAGGAGGATGATAGAGGAGTTGGAGGCAGTAGAAAGAGATAAGGCAGTAGGAGACATGACAGCAGATAAGGTTAGAGGAGCAAGAAATAGTAGCAAGGGATAAGGTGATAGGAGTAGGGACGAAGCAATCAGGAATAGAGGAACGGGAATCAGAAAGCAGGGAACAGGCAGTGGTGGAAGGTAGGAAGCAGTATGCTGAGGCTTGCAAGTGTGCGATTAGCAAAGACCAGCAAGCAGGAGAAAGTGGACAGTTCAGGGTCAGAGGGGAGAGAGGAGGGCTAGCCGAAGGGAGGTAAACAAGGGTGCTGCAGGAGGCCGGAAACAAGGGTAGGCAGGTGGGTGGAAGAGCCACAAAGCAGGAACAGATTGTAGGAAGGGAGCCAGAGGTAGTTTTCTAGGCAACTCTATTGAAAGGGGGTGGAGCTGAGGAATATCAGGAAGGAAATGACATATAAATCAGCGTTTGGGGGGCAAATACCAGGGGTTTGGAGGAAAGGGTTAGTGGAATGAGAGGTAGCAGGGGGCAAAGGATGTTCTCATTCATGTAGGGGGAAATGACCTGGCTCATAGGGAGGTGGGGCAGGAGGTAGAGCGGGACCTCAGGTGATGGCTGAGGAAAGTGCGGGAGAAGTTCCCTGGAGCTAGGGCAGTAGTCGGTGGCGTGCTGGTTAGGAAAGGAGTATCCTATAGGAAGGCAGTGGCTGCGAGTGAGGTATACGAGAGGGTGTGTAGGGATTTGGGGGCTAAATTTATAGATAGTAGGAAATGGGTAGGCTGAGAAAGTGTAGGGAGGGACCAAATTCACCTGACAGAACAGGGAAAGAGGATTCTAGGTAGAGAAGTAGCTGGCTGCATGGAGAGGGTCAGGGCAGAGCAGCAGTTGTTGAAATAGCAATCAGTTAGAAGCAAGGGAACAGAAGTGGAGAGAAATGGTGAGGATAGCATTGATGAGGCCGCAGGGGTGGAGATAGGAGGTAAGCAATGTAGGATGGTAAAGCAGAGTACTAGTATAAAGATAATGTTGGTGAACTGTAGGAGTGTGTACAACAAGCTGGAGGGCTTCTGGGGAAAGGTTGAAGGATATGGGGCTGATATAGTGGTAGCTGTGGAGACTTGGTTGACTGAGGAAGTACTGGACATTGAGTGTAGGCAGGATGAGTTCACCATCTTCAGAAGAGACAGGGAAGTGAGGGGAGGAGGAATAATGGTGTGTGTAAGGAAAGGGCTAAAAGGGGCGGTATAATGGGTTAGTGAGGATGTCGAGGTAATGGCAATTAAATTGAGTGGTGGTAGTAATAGGAGTATTACTTTGCTGGCAGCGTATAGACCACCAGGACAGGGATGGCAGGCAATTGAGATGATCAAGGAGAGGGTCGATAGACTAAAGGTCAGGCAGTGGGTTGTTGTAGCAGGGGATTTGAATATGCCAGGGGTGTAATGGGTAGATGGTGCAGAAGGAATGGGTAGCATAATGCAGAGAATGGCAGCACAGTTAGTCAACAGAGGATTAGTCCAGATAGTAGAAACACCTACGAGATGGAATGAGGATGGTGTTGGATCAGTGCTGGATGTGATGTTGGTCAGATCTAGGAATGCTGTAGTTGGTGCAATAGTAATGGATGGTATAAGCGACCAGAATATTCCGGTCGTAGAAATTGGGATTGGCCGGAATGAGAGAAGTGCGAATGGCAGAAAGGTTGGTGTGGCAGTATGGGAGAGGAGACAAGAAGGGGGCAGAAATCTTCCTGAGAGACAGGTTTGAAAAATGGGCTATGGAGGAGGGTGTAGAGAGGTTGTGGAGAGAGTTTAGAGGATTAATGGAGGTTATGTTGGAGAAATTTGTGGCAATGAAGAGGTTACAGAGTGGGGGAGATCCCCATATTATGGACAGGGGATTTTGAAAATGAAGAGGAAGTGCAGAAAATTACATGCCAAGTGGAGAAATGAAGGGATAAGATCTAAAGAATTGATGAAACAAATGGGTAGGAAGCTTGAAAGGAAGATCTAACAGGCAAAGAATGTATTTCTGGGGAACATGGTAGAAGGAAATGGCAAGGAGTGGGGGAAATTGTTTAGGTATTAGGTATGTGAAGAGGTTAAGGGGAGGAGAGGAAGGGATCCCTCTGCTAACAGGAAGGGATGGTAGGCATGTGACAAATGACCAAGAAAAATCGGAGATGCCGCAAGGACAGTACTTGGATTGGAATAGAGGGGCAAACAGGGTTCCGGGGGTGTTTAGTAAGTTTAGGATGAGGGAGTGGGGGATAGAAACGGTAATTACGGGTTTGGAGAGCGGTAAAACAGGAGGACCAGATGGGATAGGAAACGCAGCACTAAAGTTTGGTGGCAGGGAGTTGGTGAAATATTTAGAAGTGCTGTTTAAAAAGTCCTTAGGAGAGGGTAAGTTACCACAAGATTGGAAGGATGCTATGGTGGTACCTATACACAAGCAGGGAGAGGATAGGAGGAGGCCTGGCAGCTACAGACCGGTGAGTCTCACATCAAGTACAGGAAAAGTAATGGAGAGGCTGGTGGTGCAGTATGTGGTGAGGGTTATGAACAATAGGAATTGGTTGGAGTCCCAGCATGGTTTCAGGAGGGGTTACTCATGTGAGACTCAGCTGGCTGGGTTATTAGAGGATCTGGTGCAGGTAGTTGATGAGGGGAAGCAGGTGGATGCCTGCTTCATAGATTTTGAGAAGGCATTGGATAAGGTGCCCCATGGGACATTGATGAGGAAAGTGGAGGCGCTGATACCAGACAGGAGGGTAGTGGAATGGATAGGGGACTTTCTCAGGGGGCGAAAGCAGAGGGTGAAAGTGGGGGAGGCAATATCGGAGGAAGGGGAGATTATGTCACGGCTACCACAGGGAAGCGTGCTGGGTCCTTTGTTATTTACCATAATGGTAAATGACATGGGTTATATGGGGAAAAATCAGATTGTTTGCAGATGATTGTGTTGTATATGCTGAGGTGGGAGAGGGGGTGGAAATTTGCAGGCGGACATTGATAAGATATGGTTGTGGACCAGGAAAAATAAAATGAAGGTAGTGAGGTTCACAAGGAAGAAGAAGATAAGCAGGGGCATGTACAGATGGGAGGGACAAGAGATAGAAGAAGCAGCAGAATGTAAGTATCTAGGGATTGTACTGCAGGGAGACCTCAGGTGGAAAAAACAGGTAGAGAGGGTGGTAGCAAAGGGAAGAAGGGCTCTGGGTATGCTGGGAAGGGCGCTGAATGGAGTCAGCTGTGAGGTGAAGAAGATGTATGGCACAATGGTACAGCCAATGTTAGAATATGCTGCAGCAGTATGGGACCCATATGTGGAGGTGGAGGTGCGAGAACTGGAAAAGGTGCAGAGAAAGGCAGCAAGATGGGTGAAGGGTAGGTGGGGAAGGCAGGGGAAGGATTATGAGGAAGAAGGGAACTATAGGCCATCAGTGATGATGAAAGAAATGGGGTGGAGCTCATAGGACAGGAGGAAAGTTGAACGGCTAGTCAGGATGTACAGGGTGGTGAATGAAGAGGGAGGATGGGGAGGGCTACACTGCAAGCTAAGTAAGGGGGTGTTTAGAGGAAGAGGAAACAACAGTGAGAAGCTTCAGAGGGTGTGGAGAAGGGAGCGGGGTAGGCAGTCCATGCTTGTGAGGTCAGCGAGGGAGTGGAATGTGTTGAGGGAGGAATTGGTATCTGTGAGAGGGGTTGGTAAGTTCAGGAAGGGAGTGGAAAAGGAGTAGGTTGGGTGAAGGAGAGGTGAGAGAGCTCGCCACCGGGAGGTAGCATAATTGCGAGTGTATGTAAGTATATAGTAAAGTCGTTTCTGGATACAAACAGAAAACAACTTTATGGAGGTAATACAATCGTGTTGCATTCGTTACTGGTAGGAAAAGTCAGATATAAAATTTATCTGAACTCAACAAATTTAGCTAGGAATCTTAGCACAATTTATTCTAAAATTATGAATTAATAATTTCCGAATTAATTCTCATATTAAATATTTACTCAAAATACTTTACAGTGAAGGAATACTTGTTCCTGTGCCATTCCACTGTTGTCAGTACTGAAGAAAACAAACACAAGAATAGCGGCAGTAGCGCCCATGCCTGTGCACTCTCTCGCACTCGATGGACATATGAAACAGCACTCTCTGACGTCATTGGCGAGTGCATGAGAGTGCGCATTTCTTGCTATTTGGAACACGGCCTCAGTTCCCGAATAACTAAAGTTATATAAGTACCCAAATAACTCACTTATCCATCATCGCAGTTATCAAAGAGACTTTCAAACTGGAAACGATTATCCGATTTAACTATCACATAACACTACTTGAAAACACTCGACACACACGGCGACTAAACAATGATTAATACAGTCCACTAAAAAAAATACAAATTACATTACTCGTGTCAAATCAACATTACGTAAACAAAACCTTTGCACAGAGGCATCACAACACTTCGCAGTGACACGATCGTACAGATTTCTCGGAAAAATTGTACAAACCACTTCTAGTTTCGTACATTTATAAAAAAAAATGGAAAAAACTTCAAACGACTTTTAAATAAGTTCAAATCAAAACTTTTATTCCACAAAATTGTCCGGCTGTACCAATGTATCCTAGTATATTTTCAATTTAAAAAAAATAATAAGCTGGACTCACAACCATAGAATAAAGATGAGGTTAAACACACTCGTATGATCATACGCCAACAAGTAAGGCAAAGAAGGCTTGGTTGCGTTTAAAGTTAGATAACTGAATACTAAAGAAGAAATTTTGAGATGTTATTTATATTTATTTTATTTATTCATTGCATCCGGTAAGTCTTTTTTTTGAATTCAAGTTTGTACAATGAAATCGGACAAATCAGAACATAAACACATTATTTACAAAACATCAAAATAATATAACATAATCGAATACTAAAACAAATATTAAACAAAATATAAATAGTCTTAAATTTTCAATATTTAATTTTCATTCTTAAATTTCTAATGCAAATCTGTTGCGCGACCAGGGCCACTTGTGTCTATAAAGAAATAAAAACCATTACAGCGGCACACATTCCCTTGGCTTTACACAAAAAACCAAACTGAATAGCCATGGGGGTATCGAGTCTTAATTAAAATAATGTAGTGGTCAGTATGTTTTGTGTTTATGATAAATATTCCTCTACAGAATAAAAAGTTTTGCTTATTAAAAACTCTTTTAGTTCTTTTTTTGAAGAGTTCCGTATCTGTAAAGTATAAATTATGCAAGTTATAGCCAGGACATGTTGTTGAACAGCTGATTTGAAGAGTAAGAAGGCCACTTTTGGGCCATTTCTAAGTTGACAACAGGTATATGAATCAGTTCTTTACGTCTTGTATTATGATAATGGAAAGTATCATTTTTCTGAAATAAAGTGTGGTTTTTTGAAAATGAACATAACTGGAACATAAATATATTAACATGCTAGTTGTAGTATTCTAGCAATTTTGAACAAAGGCCTACAGGGATCAGATGTCTTTTCCAAAATAATATCCTTAAAGCTCTTATTTGCATACGAAACACTTTATTGTTGTCAGTTGAGTTTCCCCAAAAATTATGCCATATGTCAAGATTGAGTGAAAGTATACAAAGAAAACCATTACAGCAGTCTCTCTGCTTAAAATGTTTACTATATTTCACACGGCAAAACAGGCAGAGCTGGGTTTTGGTAAAATTTGTTCGATATGAAGTTTCCAATTTATGTATAGACAACAGTAAAGTAGAGCTACAATTAAAGATACCTATTCTTTGTTTCAATTCCCATTTCTAATAAATGCCCATCTGGTTAATTTACAGTGAGCCTTACACATGTTATGAAGCCATGTCAGGGTGTAACGTAAAGCGCTGGTACTCTAATTAAGCTCAGTATTTTTTTATCGCCGGATTACAGTGAGACATTCACATTCGTTGACATTTTAAGGGTTCTCTGTAAGGCCTAGCTTGGCGCAAGCGAAATCGATATGTTTCTTTCACCATTATCGGCTAGTTGGTATGGTGCTTCTTCTATTTCTTTCTGGCTCACGTCGGTTTGTAGATATAAGTACTTGCTCATGTCGTATTTTACCAGTTTTGGACACGTCTGAAATTTCTACTTTATTTCCTGAAAATATAGTTCTGCTGTTTCTGATCATTGGAATCTGTTTTTTGTAAAATAAATTTGTCAGCATACCAACACAAACAAATGCACATCGATAATATTCAAATTTGTGTTTCGCGAAACAAAAGAATATCTCATAAAAATAGTTTGCAAAAGCATACTTTTCAATAACATGATGTGTTCCTGACGTCCATGTATCCCTTTTGCCTGTTTTTTTCCATCACAGACACATTAGCCACACAGCAACAATTGACCGATCAACATTAGGTCATAGTCTTGATCAGTGCAGGACGACAAGAAAGGCATTTGCACTTTTCTTGCCGTCCTGTAACTCGTAGCCACAGGTCATAGTGTTTAACTTTCATCACAAGAGGTAACTCTTGTGATGAATGGATATGTGGCCTAAATGAGTGTGTCCTGTGGAGTCACGAAAGTTAGACACAACAGCCATTGGAGGGAACTATGTGATAAGCGCCGCCGCTCATTCCCACAGCTTTTCGGTGTGTACAACGTGAAATTCAATCAAGGCTGTATTTACTTTCATCGCAATAGTTAACATACATAAGGAACATTTAAGTCCTTTTAGTTAGCAGAGGGGAGTTCTCCCTGCATTCTGCAGTATCATACCAGGACTTCCCGCATGAGACAAATTTTTTTAAACGTAATTCTAATTTAAGGCCTATACCTAACTTTCCACAGTAGTGGCCACCGGCAGGTCCAGAATGCCAGGTACGCTGAACCAAGGGTATGCATTTTCATGCGCAGAAATATTTTATTGTACTTTTGCAGTAATAAAACAGTCATACACTAATTAGACATGTTTTATTACATTAACTCTCCTGAGTTCATCAGGTACTGCGCTCTCACCGCAGCATCAATTTTAAAGTGTCTTTCAGTGTATGTTTTGCATTTACTGGGCCTCAAGCAGAGTAAATTCGGCGATAATATATGCATGCCAAGTGGCCGATAGCTTCGCCCCAAAGAAAATATTTTACATTCAACATAATTTTACTGACAGTTAAATTAACTCTCCTTTATATTGATCGCATATCCAGAGTCGCCATAGGCCATCGACCGTACTACCCCATGGCGCTGGGCCGATCACCAGATCCTGTTCGATACCTGCTCCCAGGTGGGACATGAACACATCACAGCACCTATGGAGGTGCAGCACGTCAAACTATACTTAAGATCTAAAGACTATAATTTCTGATACAGTCAATACAGCACATATAAAATATCACAACTATATCTAAAGCAGAGCAAATAAAATAAAATAAGAAAGAGTAAAACGTTACATGTCTGATTCCAAATATTCTTGTAAACCATTAAAATCTTTAAGATGTAATATTTTTTAAATATGTTTCTGAAATAGTTCTGGAGAATTTTCTTTCTTCCTTCATAGCTTGTGATTGGTTATTAGAAAGTTTAATACCAGTATAATATGCTCCATGTTGATAAAAAAAATGATAACTGTTTGAGATTAAATAATTATCCTCAATGATTCTAGTATTATAATTATGAAAACTACCATTTTTATCAAATAAATGCAAATCTGAGATTATGCATAGTGTTATACCATAAAATTATTCCATTCGACATTATAGAATGAAAGTATGAGAGGAAAATTTCTTTATGAAATGAACTTTGTAACACTGAACACATTTAATATAATGTGTAACAAACAGCACTATGTCTTGGTAATATTTGCCTTGCATGTTGATCACCAGTAAGTTTACGTGTTCCAGACGACAACATATTCCTTTGCCCGTTTGTACCATCGCAAATTCATAAACCACACAGCAACACACGATCGATCACCATAAGGTTGCGATCTCTATCGGTGCAGGTCGACAAGAACTGCATTTACACTTTTCTTGTGGCCTTGTAACTCGTGGTGTGCGGGCCACCCTATTTCAAATTTATTACAAGCACGAGTAATCTCTCGTAATAAATTGGTAGGTGATATGAATGGGTGTTTCCCGTGAAGACATGACCATTAGAGACAAAAGCCATTGGAGGGAACACTGAGGTAAGCGGCGCAACTTTATCCCAAGACTTTTCAATGTGTGCGAATTCAATGACCTGGTGGCCGAATCTGGAGTGCGCCGTGGCTCCAAGAGGTATCAAAAGAAGGGCAATAATATTCCCAGCAAAACTGCAAAATGGTGAGCAGCTCCCTATTAGCATCATTTCATTAGAGTAATTAAGGTAAGTGTCAGCAAGTATTGCACCATAGATAACTAGGGAATCTGCCTGGTGGTATCATAGAGAGTTGCACAAATCTCACAGAGAACAGAGCATTGTCCTGCCCTTTCCAGTAAAATACATTTGTTGTCACATGAAGTGAAATACATATGCTTTCACCCATTTTTCACAATAATGACACACACCAATATATATGTGTTAATTATAAGAGCATGCATTATTCATTCGTCTAGAATCAGCCATGTAAGGCATACTATCATTTAATATCACGCGATGACATACTCGTGAAGTCACATTCTTAGCCATATCGGGGTCTACGGCATTCTTGAGTATGTCACCAACATGTTTTAATCATTAATCATAATTTTATATATAGGGTTAGTTTCTTTAATCTGTAATGTTCCTGACATCCACATGTACTTTGTGTCCGGTTGTTCCATGGCAAACACATTAACCAAGCAACATTCGACAGATCGACATTGGAACGTAGTCTCGATCGGGGCAGTTCGCCAAGAATGGCTTAAACACTTTTCTTGCCACCCTGTAACTCGTGGACAAGGTCAAAATATTTAACATTCATAAAAAGAGGTAACTCATGTGATTAATGGACCGGTGGCCTAAATGAGTGTTTCCCGTGAAGTCACGACCATTTGCCGCAACAGCCATTGGAGGGAACACTGGAAATAGCGGCGCCACTTATTCCCACAGCTTCCGATGTGCGCGCAGTCGAGGGGCCCCCGTGGCCGAATCCCGAGTGTGACACGGCTCCAAGTAGTGTCACAAGATGGTGGATCACATTCTCGCAGAAAGTGTAACGTGACGAGTAGCTCTCTAGCCGCATTAATTAATACGGGCATTTTTTTTTTACATTTTTAGTGGTGGTTGCACCATAATTAACTAGTTAAACTGCCCACTCCAACTTAGAGAGTAGATAACATACCATAGAAGACAGGGCGAAGCTCCGCCCCAGTGATGAAATCCGCATATCATCACATCCATGCACATTCCTATAATTATAAACATTACGACACATACCGATTTAAATATGTTAATTATAAGAGTGTACATCGAATCATCTTTCGAGAATCAGCCGCCTGAGGCATCATTTTATTTAATATTATCCTTCAAGAGCGGTGACATACTCGTAACGTCACATTCTTAGCCATATCTAGGGCTGCGGCGTTCACGGGTAGTCGCAAAAATGTTTTAGTTAAATAATCAAAATTATGTTAAATATCAGTCTCATTTATCATGTTAGTCATTAAGTTCCGTTGTTTCATGTCTTAATTTTTGGCATCGGATTCGCCGGATGTGCGGTGAAGCCGACACAATGTCGTTAGTCAGACTTCAGCATTCCAGACAACCATCAGGGCAAATGGTAAGCTCGGCTTACTTCCCTCAGCAATTCAATCTAGCCTGCATTTTCTTCCATCGCAATAGTTAACATAACTTAGGAACCTTTAAGTATTTTTATTCTGCCGAGGAAAGTTTTCTTAACATCCTGAAGTAGCATACCAGGACTTCACATGCGAGACACGTTTTTATGTAATTCTATCTTAAGGCCTACGCCATATCTACAACAGTAGTGACCACCGGCAGATCCAGAGTGCTGGATCCGCTTAATCAAGGGTATGCATTTTAATGTGCAGCAACATTTCATTGTACATTTGCGGTAATAGAACAGTCCTACCATAATTATACATGTTTTATTGTATAAACTATCCTGAGCTCATCAGGTCCTGTACTTTCAGTGTACTTTACCTTGAACATAATTTAACTGACAATTAAATTAGCTCTCGTTCATATTTACCACATATCCAGAGTCGCCATAGGCAGTCAGCCGTACGACCCCATTCAACATCTTTCTCGCTACTGAACGTGGCGCCAGGCAACATCTTCAGTTCCTGTTCTCCATCTGCTACCAGGTGGGACAAACATCGTCATCATCATCATCATCATCATCATCATCATCATCATCATCATCAACATCATCATCACCATCTGTGAGGTGTGCCACATCAAAGTTAAAATTGAAATGAAGTCCTAAGTATTTAGTTGAAAGAGATTTCTTGATAATATTGTTATCATTACAAATAAGTATATTTTAAAAATGATTTCATTTAATAATAAATATTTAAAAATTTGTTTTATCACAATTCAAAAATAAATTTATTTGCCAAGAATCACTACTTAGTTAAAGAATTCGCAGCAGTTAAACAATTCAAAAGTTTCTGAGTATCTTTGTTGTGACTCAATATACTGGTGCCATCAGCATATACAAAAATTTCAATTGAAATATTAAAAAATGCAGGCATATCATTTACATAAATTAGAAATAAAATAGGTTCTAAAATTGAGCCTTGTGGTACTCCACATGTAATGAAACCTTTACAAGAATAAATATGGATAAGTTTTCCATTCATTGGTTCGTTTGGGGTAGGTCAATTATGGGTACATGCTCAGAAGACGAATAAGTGGTCTACCTAGTCTGTGCTCACAACCATTCGTTTCATACGTCAGTTGCCCGTCCATCCATCGGCCATGTGATCTTCAACCTATTGCGGGACAACTTTCTTCTATCCGTCAATCCATCAAATATATATCTCAAACTTTAAGGTCACGTCTCTATAATTCCTATCGCTAGAGCTACTCTCGCATTATTATCGGCATTTAAACTGCATGGTAGTTACTGTCACACTATCGTGATAGTTTTATCGCATTATTTGCTCGAGCTAGATAGTGATAGTAACTGTCGTGAAAGAACATGCTACTATTGTAGTGTAAGGGCATGTTTAAAAGGTGATAGTAATGCGCAATAGTTCCTATCACGAGATCTACTTTCGCATTACTATCACCATGTGAACTGCGTGACAAAAATACCCTTTGTTGACATTTCCACATGCGTGTCAAACACGAACACAACCCGTGGCCTTTTGTTGTGGCACTTGGCAGGTTTCACTATAATGCACTCTGCGTACTCGCTTGCTATTTATAATATTTACAAACACATCGATTGCTCGGCTTTTATTCCGAACAGTATCACTGAATGAATACAGCTTGTGCGAACACTTAGAACATTATGCTGGTTGCATCGGTTCTCTTGATCTCAACTCAAGTGCCCGATGAGTGTTGGTCACATAGATGTCGCTGTATTGCAATATATTATGTTAATTGGCATGTGGATAGCTGATAATCAACACAATTGGGTGTAAGCAATCTGCATATCATTTAAATTGTAATACTTTGCAATACTGATCCTCATGTGCCTGGAGAGTCTCTTGTTTAATAAACCACATTTCAACTAAGTGAAAATGCATATAGAGAATTAAGTGCAACAAGCACAAAAGGGTTTTGTGGCCAGGAGTAAATATTACACAGATACTGTTAATGCATTTATTTTATGTCTTTATTTACATTGCTAGTGTGGAATAGCATACATTTATTATGCTCTCCAGAGACAGTTACAAAATGATTCCCTTGCACTCGTGGGATTCTCAGATGCTACTATTGTGACCAGTTTGTCATCTAACTGGCTGTGGCTGGGGTGAGTACGTTATGTTGACACTACTATCTTGGAATATTGCAAACAACATTCATTGTACAGAAACTTTTGCTTATCTGTTAAATGCTGAATACACAAAATTACACTTGTAAAAAATGGAACACAATAAAACATTTGACATGAACCGCATCCCCTGGTCCTAAGACTGTTAAGCACGCCACCATCTAGCAACCACCAGAGTCACTTCTGTACTACTGGTGGGTGTTGTAGCCAAATCCACTATCCCGCGTGTTTGAACAAGTGCAGACAGTGCAGTGTGGTTTAATGTAAAGTATTTGTATATTTAATTTTGAGGTTAATATTATTATTTCAATTCAGTGAGTGCATCGCATAATCTATTGCCCATGCGATATAGTGTTCATGTTTGATTTGATTCTGCAGTGCTTGGAATGTTTTCATGCAGTGTTATTCTGTATGAGTGTGTCATACAATGTGTGTTATTATTATTATTGTTCCCCTTGTAACCTTATCTACATGTAAGTATTGAGACAAACAACTTCTATTTATAGTTTAAAGGGTCATTTGTGTTTTTGTAATATTGGTATTTTATTAAGTGTAATGATATGCCACGTGTTATAATAGCTTATGGATTCTGTGCACCCTTTATTTAGGATACGTAATAATGGGCATATGGTTTACGTTTTAAAAAAGTCTCAATAATAAACTCACAACCATAACCTTAAAGGACACGAGTGAAATACTGGCCAATGCCGTTCATACTGTATATTCGGCTATCGAACCAACAGGTGCACATGGTGTGTCATATCACGTGGCGTAAATCTAATAACGATTATAGGTTTTATTGTATGGGCTTTCAGGGTTTGAATTTAATTGTAAGTTGTTATGCAGTGAATATTATATTACTAAAATGCCTAGAGGAGTAGGGGAAGAGACCCGGCATATGTAAATAGCCTCGAAATAACTACACAAAAGCGAGGTTAGATTGACATGGCAATCACACTTTTTGAACGTATTTTTATTTTGGTAATTTATTAATTTTGACATTTTTTGAAATGCATAAATGGACGTATTAATACTTGCATTTCATCAGCCTTATGGCTAGCCACATAAATCCATTTTAACTTTTGTATAATTAGTAAATCACATCCAATGATATGTTTGTGGCATTTGCAGCCAATGAGAGGGACTCCTGCCCAGTTCTAGTTAGTCTGGTACTGGTCTGCACGTGAGGTGGCCGCTGTGGCGTGAGGCTTCACGAAAAACATGTTTGTTATTACCAATTATTTTTAATTTCTGACTTATAGTGTAATTTTAGTGGAACCGCCTATCGTCTTACTCGCCCGGAGTCAACACCACTTGACGTGTATCATGTCCCTGACACCACGACCGTATCTCAGGGCTGTGAAGAACCTGCCTGAAGTTGAACTAAGTGTCACATGAGAGCGAATGAGTCTAACATGTGTTTCGTGAATGTGCATGAGTCTGCACCATAAATATTCGTACTGGTAAATATGTATGTTTAATTTTATTTACACTTCTCGCTTGGCCCTGTCGTGTTATGTTATTATTATGATTATTATTTTATTTGCTTTTCAAAGTGTTAAATGTATTTATGTAATTTTTCTTGCCCTTCAGAAAATCAATATTATTATTTGCTCCCGTGTGACCATCTGGTACAGAACAGTGCATCAGTGCGCCGTATTCGCAATGAGTGAAATTTTGGGCAAGAATATATATAGCCCAAGCAATTGAGTGTATAATTTTCTTTAAATTCTACAAAGGTTTTTCTGAATTATGGTATATTTGTTTAACGTTTGTTTTTCCTGATAGTGTTGCTAGGTAGAACTTATGATTTAAAAAAACATGTCGCAGAGCAAAGTGCTATGATGCAACACACATGGAATATTATCTGAAGAATCCCGATTGTTTTTTAGTGTGTGTGCCTTACACGAATATATTTAACTTAATGTTTCTCTTAAAAGGACAGTACTCTGGACGGTACATCGACAGTAAATCCAGTAGTGTGTTACATGGTCCATGAACTGTGGATACACATGATTTAGCGTAACAACCCCGTAGCCAAAAGTGGACTAAATAATATAATTAGTTTTTAAGAGATGAATTTGAATTATCCAGTGTTTCTATTGTGATGTAAATTAAAACTGAGAGCTGTGTATATGAATGCAAACCGATCCCTACATGTACACAGGAAACACGTATCCACACATGTGAGGTTAGAGAGCTGCTTAAGTAGTATGTGGTATTTTTGTGTTTTTAAATGTACATTTTTATTTAATCAAGGGAGCTTTGAAGTATAATATTTTATATGCCTCATTTTTATCCAGGGCTATAATCATCCACTTCATTTCATTTAAACATTGTGTTTGGTGTAATTTATAATCTCATGACATGGGGGCGGGAGTTGGAGCCAGTGAGAGAGCAGCCCGCTGCAGTGTTAAGAAGTCACTTCTTGATTGCCACGTGAAATGGACGTACGTCGTGTGTGCTTCCCAGGCACTTCACTGTTTGTATCTGATGATGTAGTTTGCAATATTCATTAAATTCAGGAACCTAGTTTAATTTCTTCGCCGGGGAGAGAACCATCATTCAACCTGGTCCATTTGTACATGGCCGGGATACAATTCACTTGTAAATTACATGTAGACACTTTGCCACCTTTTTCTTAGTACTAGTGTGCACCCTGCTAGAAAGGGGCAAAGTTTGTACGTGCTTCTGAGGAAGGCATCTGGAATAAAATAAGTATGTTGTGCGACTCGACAGCTTATTATTATTTCGCCGGCCATTTCATGTACACTTAATCTGTACTTCGTACTCGTGATTTAATGGTGTGGAGGAGACTAGAACAGACTCTGTGGGAGTGAATAATCGCACGACTGAGGCCGACGGCCCTCACTATCCTAGGGTCTTGGATTATACTCCGGAAATATGCCGATATTCGTACATGTCGTGCAGTATGAAGTAGGTTACAATAGAACTTATGGGCAGCGCAAAGCAGCAGCGAACTTGGGAGGAAGCCACATTCAGGCCGGTCGACCACACAATCCCACTTCTCTTTGTGCTTACAGCTGATGAGCACTGACGTCCATCCTGGTAATTTTTCTAATGATGAATGCCCACCCCTAGTCCTAAGACCGTTTGTCCGGCGGTAACCTTATATGTCACCAGACAATGTAATCCGTTTCGAGTGTGTGTCTAGTCGCCAGAGTACTGGGTGTAGAGCAAGAGAAGGCCAAGCCGGTGTAACTGCAGCCGATGATTGCCATAGCAAGATGTCGTGGAGGTAACAATTTGGCCAGTTATATTAAATTGGAACATCTCAGGCCTAATTAAAATCATTTATTATATATTTTTTAAAATGTTTGTGTTTTGTTTTGTTGTTAGCAAAGGTAACATGTTATTATTTAATTTCTTCTTCCACAGAGGGTGTCGTCCATCCCATTCCATGAGTGTTTATGTAGTAGGAGAATTTTTATTGTTTTAATATGTCTATATACTTTCTTTCATTATTGCAAGAGTCAATGATGCAAGTCATCTCATAAAGTAGTCCTGTTTCGCCACAAAGGTAAGTTGCAGCGAGAGAGTTAGTCTGCTCGCAGCAAGTCAGGGAGGTGGAGTGCGTATGGTCGGCTCCGGCGATTTGCGCGCATGCCGGGCGACCACTATCACTTTGCAAACTGGACATGTAATTACTATAGACTTAATTATCTGGAACATTTTCAATATCGTCGCCCAGTAAGCCACCTCCACTCGCCGGTGGATTAGCATCACCCTGGGGAGCTTAACGTTCACGTAATATTTTAATTGTCGAAATACACTTTTTCTGTTTCACCGCACGGCCGGTCCTAAAAGCCGAGAGTGTTTAGCACCGAGTTCCCTCAGCGATGGGTTTTTATTGGAAACATAATAAATAACATGTTTCCAAGGCAGTTTTTTTGATTACGTCAGCAGCATACATTTAAGGGGACAGGCCCTGATAATAGCAGCTCAATAACTACATATGTCCTAATTTTCAGTGTAATCAACTTTGTTCTAATGTGTATGGGCGTGTGGGAGACCCTGACAGCCCTTGTATGCGAGTGTAATGAGTAGGAATTTTCCCACCAACATCAACAATGGTGTATAGCCAACCGATGGGCTATCCCTTAGAAAACAATATTTATCTGGAGCAATAATCTACAGGTGATAGTCAACATTTCAGTTTCAACAGCAAGGAGATTGGTCCTGGGTGGACAGCCCGCAACCCTGAGGTTAAGAGGAGCAGCCTGCCGGCATCTGGCACCCTGGGTGTATCAAATCCTTTCTCTCACCATCATCACTCCAAAAAATCCCATTGCAACCTTTATTGGCATAAGAAGTGTGTCACTAAAATCAACCTCCCTGAGGGTGTCATCCTATTCCCTAAGTCTTCTCACTGTTACACCACACAACTCAGTGGCAGTGTACATGGTTGGACCAGTAATTGCACTGTATGTTCATGTAGGCCTATGGGTATTTTCACTGCTTCATAACTCGGCTTGCTTTAATGGCAACCTTGTAATTTCAGTTCTTGGTGTAGAGGAAAATTTTAAATAAATTATATGACCGAATACCGACGTGTTTATTTAATCCTGCCACATCTCTGCTGTTTATTGCAACATTTTAACCTAAAAAGAAACCATGTTAGTAATCAAGGTATTGGGAGGCCAGAAACACCCATTTAAGATCGTGTATTAGAATCTGGGGAGGCTAATAGCCCCCACAAGATGAGGTACCACTTGATATATAACTACGGAGATCGTTGTTTTTGAGTAAGCAAGGTAACTACTTGGTAGCCCCAACAATTCTAAATGCGTAATGACTACCAGGGAGACCACATGGCCTGTCGGCCATCACGACCCCCAACTTGTTCTCGCGTTCACTAACACTGATTACCATTCTAGGACATTTTACTGGAACCTATATTTTTCCTGTAACTTTCCCCTTGTGTCCGAGGTTCTGCCCTCAAATATAACACTGCAATGGAACAAAATGGGGATGAACACACATGGGGTGAAACAACACATTGCAATTATGACGCTTAATCACAACTCGTCATGCCAGACTTCATTTCAGAGCATCCTGTTTAAACCATTTTATTATTAAGTGTTTGTACGTTTTCTGCTGTTGGACCCTTTTGCCTGGTAGGACAATTTGAACGCCCTTGCTTACTGTCATGTGCATTTCTCTGCAGTTGGGTGCACGAGCACTCTTTGCTCCTACTCGTTTTACTTGTTACACTCATTGCACAAAGTGCACGGGCATATTACGAGCACACACGTATAGAGTGGCTTGCTAATTGAGTGGAAACTTGTGCTTGGCCGGACAAACGGTCTTAGGAGGCGAAGGATGCAAACACACACCATTGGATGATGCCTAGCGACTCTGGTAATAATAACAATTCAAAAAATTTCCCAACCTAAGTTTCTACCGCTCCTCAAAACCCAACAACCTATTATCGATGCATTCAGCAGCGTCAAAATTATGTTAGGTCAGTCATTTTAATTAATCTAATTTGTCATCGTTTCCTATTATTACGGCGGACCTCTAATTCTAATGTCTGGAAGGATCGTGGCCTTGTTAATTTAAAATAAATGGTTGGTTCTTTTAGATCCAAAAATCCTATATTATTAATACAAAATTAATTAAACGTAAATCACAGTTTGCTTAATCATATAACTCATTATTTACTTGAAGTTCTTACTCACAATAAAGTTGATTATCTGCCTTCATTAAGGTGTTATGATAAAACTTAAGTAATGTAGATTTTTTACTATGCCGAAACTGAATACTATAATATTTTCTTTAAAAAAATTCTGATGTGTGTTATTAAAATGATTATATATACAGCAATATGAGTGTGCTATCAAATTTTATACAGAAACAATATTATACTGTATAAATACGTACCCAAAAAGAAAATTCACTTAATTACTAAAATTCTAATACCTTTACATTTGTTACCTCAAAAAAGGATTCCTTAATGTTGTTATTGTTCCATTACTTATGTTTTGTTCATATTTTCTTTGATTATTTATCTTACTCTACTCCTTGCGACTCTAACATTCAATAAATTGGTATGTCTTTTAATCTCAATTCTTTGGTCCCTGATCTATTTATGTTCGTTGGTTAGCAGAAATGTTGGTTTCCAGGATAGGATTGCTTTCGAAATGTGCAAGATTATTAAATCATGATTCGAATTACAAAAATCAATTAAGGCATAGTAGCCATGTGTAAGTAACATTTACAACGTTGGTTTGTGAAATGTTTTGACCTGATGACTTCTGTAACGCAAGGTTAAGTTCATTTTTAACCATCCATCATGTAACATTTGACTGAGAGGTTTGAGACATTCTCGTGGCGTGTATCTGAAGTGATGTAACTGGCCACGGTGGGGTTGTGGTCAGACCACTTTACTTCGGAATTGTGACAAACTGGGTTCAATGCTGGCCATAGTCAAACTAGATTTTCACTAGTGATGGTCAGTTCGTGAACTACCAGTTCATTTTGAACTGGTCATGAAAAATAGCTATGTGCATAATTCACCGCAACATAAAAGTGCTACTCTCATGTGATATCAGTCAGTCATTCTCTCAGTAATAGTAACTACACCAGGTGCGTCACTGCGCATGCTCAGATAATCCGTCGTTACTCGTTCCCTGCAGCTTTCCCCCTCCGGCTATTCCTCCTTCCTTGACTGGCCACATCACAACGTGCATACTTATCTGCCTCTGTCTATCGGTATTTTAGTTTTAGCTCGTTCAGCTCTGCCTCGAACTGTCGGGTTCGCAGACCTACCTAGTTCAATAGCGACATGAGTCGAAAATCGGTAGGAAACTGCAGGAGACACAGTGCGAGACAGTTGGCAGACCTTTGGGCATGCAGTGATCTTTCGTTCTTTCTTATTTTCTCCTGCTGACCCCAATCCTGTAGTTGGTTGCACGCTGGTCTGCTGTGCGAGGGGTTCTGGGTTCGAAACCCAGTCAGGGTATGGATGTTTGTGTCGTCCATTTAACTTGTTTCATCCTCATCTGCACTAAAGACCTTGCTGTTATAGTGTCGTAAAACCCTCTCACTCACTCGTACTATAAATACAATGTTGCCAGACATATGGAAATACCTGTATCTGCAAGGAAATACATCTGATAGCCGCACTAATATGAGTATAGCTACGACAGTAAAATATACAAAAAAGGCTCATTACTGTAAAGTCCAGTTTTACGCACTTGCAATAAAGAAGTGAAAAATTGTTTTTTCTAGTATATTCACTCAATACTTTGGATATAGCTTTTTGACATTATTTAAATGATGTTAAAATTACGTTATTTTTGTGATTAAAGTTCTGTTAAAACATTTCTAATATTGGTACAAATAAATCCAGAGTGTCGGAACCATTTTTGTTGAGTTTGTACTCGTCCGACTTGGAAAAATGAACTTTACACCTGGTTATGGTCGTTACTATTAGTGTCAAAAGTAATTTGGAGTTATATTACACAACATAGGCGTGGATAACACAGTATGAAGATATTTTCACTATTCATTTATCTTCTATATAAAAAAGAAGTAATTTCATCTACACACAATAATGCACTAATTTTTTAGCAATTCATTTACAAACATCACTTATTCGCTTCTCTTTCGGTTTCATTCTTGCTTAGATTCTTCTGTGGAGGGAAAATGGAACTGAAAGAGGAAACCTATCTAGTTCTCACGTCCAGGTAACACACACACCTATCTAGTTCTCGGGTCCAGGTACAGACACACCTATCTAGCTCTCGGACCGACGTTACACTTGTGCTCTGCAGTTCGCCACAAAAGAATGATACCCAATGAACTGTTCTCAAAATGTGACTAGTTCGGAACAACCTAGTTCATTCTAGTGAACTATATTTCTCATCACTAATTTTCAGTGAAGCTGGACTCATAACCATCCGTTTCATCCGTCAGGGCAGCTTTTTTTTATATCCGTCAACTTGTCAAATATATCTCAAACTTTAACTTTCGGCGGACGGACAGCTGGGCCACCGTCTTGTAATACCGTTCCTTGAACATGGCTGTCGGAAAAAAGTTGCTTGTTTTTTTTGTGTGAATATTTTTCTTTTCAAATACACAAGGCAGTGAAGTTGTTACGCATTTACGTTTCACCTTTGAGTTGAACTAAAGCTGACTTGTAAATTTTTGGAGGAAATTCTGATAAATTACGTTAAGGAAAGATAATGTATTTATTACATTCATTAAAAATATTTGTGTGTGAGAAAGTTAGTGTTGTTGGGTGGTAACACTGAAAATTTTCTGTTCCGACGGATGGATGGACGACGGGATTGTTGTGAGTCGATTTTAATTGACGGACGAAAAAACGATGGCTGGCTGACTGACGGACGGACATGCGTCTGATGGAAGCGACGGAGGTCGCGAGTCAAGCTTTATGGCAAATTTGGATGATGATGATTTATTTTATCGAAAGGCAGGTGGGACATGGTAAGTTGTTAGAATATTTAAGATACCACATTCACAAGTATACTGCAGATATACTTAAATAGTGGAATTTAAGTACTAGGCCTATATCCCCGCATTATAATGTATAATTACTTCCAGAAAACTAATTAGACCCAAATCTTCACTGCTCTGCTTCCTGGGCTGCCTTCCATTACTGCTGATGAGCACTAAGTCACTGATGGTTCGTCAGTGTTCGTCAGCAGTAAATATATTGTTTGTCAGTAACTTTATAGTTTCAAAATGCTTGGCAGTGGTATTTATTAAAATTTAATAAAAGGAGTTAAATTATGAATTTAAGAATTATCTTATTTCTCTTTTGTGTTGAAAGAATTCTGATGTATATAAAAAGAATCATTCGTAATTGTTGATCAATGAAAGGCACTCTTTATAACAACATACAACTTGGTTTTTGTTTATTTTTGTATGGTATTTCAGTAAGGACTATTTTGTATTAAATGGTCGCGCCATGTTTACTAGTACAGTACATATAATGATACACTCAAGAATGTCATCAAAGAATTTAAAATGAATTATATAATTCAATCTATGCTGTAGTAAAATTTATCAGATAGTCATTTAAAGATTACATTTTTAAATATATTAATTTGGTGGGTAGTATTTATGAAAATTGGAAGGCTCCACATTATAAATTGTGTAATCATATAGACAGTAGTGGGAATTTTCAGTTCTATTTTCAGTTAAGGCTTCCGCCTACATGGCACTCTAACTGCAATGCAGTGTGTTGGAAATACACGTTTTCAACTAAACGATTAAGGGGATTGTGCTGATTTATGAAAAGAGCACATACTTCAGGAGAGGGCTATTGATTACTTTCAAGACATCACATACATTAGAAACACCATTTCAGAGTGCTGTAAAATGGGTAAAAACTGCTTTTTCAAAGCACTGCATCTCAAAAGGCATGTATTAGATTCATACAAAACTTCTTGAGCCTTGCATTGAACCATCCTACTGACTTTGCATTAATAAAGTAATTGGGTAACCACTAAAAGTCCCGTAGATAGATGCAGTGCGGCCAGAACACTGTACGCCAGTTCAGAGCCTTGCGCTTAGCGGTGATGGGACACTTATGCATGTGGCAATTTTGTCCTTATTGCTTAGATCTGTGCTTCTATCTCGAATGCAGAAAAAAAACTCTAGGTTGGCAGGAGCCTCTCAGACTGTGTAGTAGTTTTGTACTGAAACTTTTTTAAAACTAGGTGTGGTTGAGTATGTCTGCTGAAATGTGATGATGTAAATTTATTCCAAGCTTGTTTCAGGTGGTCGTACCGCACAGCTGCACCACCGGCATCAAAGTTGAACATTCGTGTAGCCAATGGGCTTGGGACGTTTATGTGGTGGTGGATCTTGTGGCACATGTGGCATCAGTTCGACCACATAGTAGTGAGTATATGTGTTACGTGAACTACCTTATAATAGTATAGAATGAAGAATGACCATTCTATTGGTGTAGCATGGAAATATTTAAATTTGATGAAGATTGTGATATGGAATACAGTAATGCCCAACTTTGTAATCCGTTGGTGACCACACAATTGTATTTACAGAGAAATCCTGTTAAGAATTTCACACCTAAGAAGTTTTCCTGCTTAATAAGTTGAATAATTTTGCACCTTGTCTATACGCACATGTGTAATTTGACCCTTTTTAAGAAGTTTGCCTGGTTAGAAAGTATTATTTTTTCAGTCCCTTCAAAAACTTCTTAACAAGAGTTTTTCTGTATTAGGTGCTATGAGTGACCCTGATTAGTGACAAGGCATTAGTTAAGCTGCCATACTGCGTCTTGTACAAGCTTCTACAAAGCTTGGTGCACGAGCCAGTATACCAGCTACTATGCGAGCCGGCATTGAAGATTCCTGTTATATGACCGCAGTTGACATACTAGCGTTTAACACACCGAGGGTTTGCAGTTTATTGTTCATGATGGTCCACCTAGTGTGGACACCCCCAGACTGTCTGCAACAGTTTCGGATCACGGAATGTGGTTTTCGCTAAATGATAGTACGTATCGGGCCAAGTAATTTGCCACACAGTGACTATTCGTAATCCACGTATGGACAGAGAAATTGAACCTCTTGTTAACTGTAATCATACATTTATCAGTGTAATCTGAATGTACGTCCAAAGAGGAATTCAGTGATATAGCATTTGCAATGGAAAGTATTGCAGAAATGCCAAAAAATAATGAGTTACGTGGGCTGGCAGTATGGGGTAGGGGAACAGTACTCGACAGCTTTATGTAAACAACACGGGCCATCATTCTAGCAGTTCAGGCGCGTTAGGCAACCTACAATATCTCCATTTATTTCGAGGCTAGTTCCATTATGGATCTTTTAGTAAAATACATAAAAAGTTTGAACTTATCTTTGCATTGTATTAAAAATGCAGTAACTCTTGTTTGAGATGCATATTTAGTAGAGATGGGACAATTTATGTTTTTTTCAGATTATTACTCTTAAGAAGCACAATTCTCAATTATCTTAGTTCCAAGAAAAATTGTACAATTCCAAAGTGCACAACAACAAAAACAAAAGATAATGAAAAAGAGCAGGATCTCTGCAGTTCTAATGTAATACTCGACATTTCTTGCTGCTCCGTAAAAATTGAATGATTTTTGCATTGTCTAGCCAAGAATTCTTTTAAAACCATTAAGTCACAAAGTATTAATTACTTTACATTGACAGTAATGGGTAATTTTATGTTTATATCACAAATACTGTCTTTTGAAATAAATTAAATTGGAATTATAAAATGTTTTAATACTTCCCAGTATGTACACTGAAAAGCATCCAAGCGCAAATTATATTTATGTAGTCAAGACTTCCCCCAGTGAAGTGCTGGAAAAATTGTTTAGGTTGAAGTATTTTTGCATTAATTTATGACAAACCCTTCAAATAGAAATGCTATTATATGAAAAATATGATATATTTGATTTACTTTTAAAGAAAATCTAATCACAATGAAATAGATGTGTCTAACCTGGCTGTATGGTAGCACTGTAAAAAACTTTTTGTGGGTGTTATATACCTCTTCATGACTTGAGCCATTTTGCTTCCCAACAAAGCCCTTCCTCTTTACAGCCAGTTACATCAGATAAGGGGACCCTTGTCAAAGTTGACAGGTACAGTCTCAGCACAACAAAAATACATACAACCATAGGACACACTGTATTTGAGCATGAAAAGCCTTTGTCAAAATCGCCTAGGTTTTGAATTGAACATGATTCCTGAATTGTAGACGACCCCTCATTTTTTATATTCCTTTCTGCTAAATACCGTACGTATTGCATACGTTTTGTATCCGAAACTACTGTTTCTAAATATCGACATCGAATCAAATACAAATATTTAATTATTTGAAACGGTATTAGAATATTCACACAGGCATAGTTATTAAACTATAAACCTATATTTTGCAATAATAATCAAAATAATTGAAAATGAATAAATTCATACTTCCACTTGATTCTCGATTATGTCGATTACAGCAAAAATAGGGGAATCGAGAAATCAAATTTCCCACGCATAATATTTAGAAATCTGGCAGAAGTAATAATCTCATTGTAACATTTATAATTGCCGCTATTCCTCAAGTTTGTGATGAAACTGTCAAATATTAGAATAGGGCTCCATTAAAATACCTTACATTAGTTTCGGTAAAAATTGTTTTGACTACCTAATCGATTACTAATTGTTTGTTTGAGACTCAAAAAAACTCTATAATCGTTCTGGTTCACTGCTTAGAATAGGTCATTGGATTGTCTCACTTTTCCCACGTGAGTGAGTGTATATTTATTACTGCTTGTGTTTAATTTTAAAGTTTATAGAAGCAGTAGGAAAAATATATAAAAAAGAAGTGTGATGTCTACCTCTCTCTGGATTCAGATCATAGGTGATGTGATCGCTGAAATGTCATCCTTGTGTAGCAAGAATCACACCAGCAACTATTTGAGCCCAACCTCTGTTGCAGTTCAATAATTTGTGAGCATTAAGTTGATGCCAAATTGTTCAGAGTCCACTATAATAATGAAGTCCTATATTCTTTAGCCCACGGCATCCAAGTGTAGACTTTTTAAAATTTATTATTGGTTTTATAACTGTCATCCAGGCTCGCAGATACGTGGCATGCAGTATATATTGTAGGAATATCAGGTGTACTTACAAAGTATATGTTATGTGTAAAAGTCATTTTTTATCCACAGGGCGAATTTGACTATCCTGATATTTCTGCATGGACAGATGAAGAACTTGGGATCCCTCCAGACGACGAGGATTAGTGTATTCAGTTAGGTGAAGTTGAACTTTTTTTACAGTGTACATACGTGTTTCACAAAGGCACTGAAGGTTGTACAATGCAGCTGTGAAATGTATTAGCAATAAATGTAAAACGTATGTTAGTAATTTCTATGTGTTATGTACAATGTGTTGGGTTATCCTTTGTGAACCATTAAATTAGCTACAGTAATTTTAACATTCTAGTTCTCTATAAGTCACTTGGGGTTGGAGAAGTTTGCTTACAGAAGAGGGGCAAGTGTATGGTTTTAGTGATTGGTCGAAACTCCTACTGGCAGTACATCATAACATACTTGTAACTGCGGTGCAGCAATAAGGATTCCAGAACTGCAATGGTTGGTATCTAGGCTATTCACAGTAAAGTAAGCACTTTTTAAGGCCGTCCCAAAAGGTATTTACCAATAATTAATATATTTTATTGCGGTGTCAGGCGTTAACTGTTAAGAGTGTGAAATGTATAATACACTATGTTTATTAGTCACATGGCAATGTTTGTATTAAAAAGTGGTGAAAAAATAGAAATTTCCTGAAAGGAAAAATTTAGTAGGGTCTTAAAAGTGCTCACTTTACCATGAACATTCAATAATGTAAAATAATAGAAGTTCACATTCTGTCTCATGAAATGTTTCTGAGAAAGAAGTTACTGGAGTTCTACAGTCTTGACCAATTCTGAACACACCTGCTGAACTTGTTTGAAGTTATTCTGTATCTGTTCGTTCAAGCATGAACAACCACATCAAAAATGATTTTCACCTCCCTCCTCCAACCACAATTTTCCTCCCAGTAATAATAATAAAATAAAAAATAAAAAAAAATTATATATATTTATCTCTGTGCCCATTTGTCAATCATTCCATGTGGTAAGTAGAAATATTTTTCGAAGTTACGTAATTGTTGTCATTTTCCTGCATCCTTAGAGCTGTATGCACGAACTCACCTAGAAGTGAAGCACCACTAACACTTCCTGTAGTGGAGATTTCAAGGGTCACTTGGTTTCGTATGGTTGGTCCATATTAGTTAAAGCCTTGTGCAACTTAATTAAGTTTAGTTTGCATGGCTATTAAATACGAAGATACTCAACATTGCTTGAACTTAATGACGTCAGTTGATCTCAACTAGTCGGAAACAACTGAAACTATGGTGTTTGCTTCTTCTCCTATGAAATAAGATGATGTTTGCTCCACAAAATTCGCATGTTATTCTTGTAGTTCAAAAATGTAATTTATTTGCATGGGTCAATATAAAACGCATGTAGGACTTCTAAGTGTGGGATTTATGACGGAAGGCAATACATTATATTTTAGATATACCCAGATTTTTATACCCGAAGCATGCCGCTTATACTACTAATAAACTACGATTACGACTCATCTCTCTTTACGTGAAGTATACCCTTATGTCTACCACCCACGTAAGAGTTGTGCATACACCACTTTGCACATACATTCTCGGTCGCCGAGACTGCCAGGTGGCCAAGCACGTGGCTATAAAGTGACACAACCAGCGGGCACGCTGCCCCCCCCCCCCTGCGCGGTGTGCCGCCGAAGGTACACGAACCAAGGAACGCTGACAAGAGGGTTCCCAACTCCCACGCCAGCCTCCACAGCAGACGGACGTCACGCACTTTCCCTCACCCTGCTGTGGCAGTCTACACTTCACACTATATAAGTCCCTGTGCAGCAGGGCTCCAAGAGTCCTTGTTTCTTCTCTCGTGACATCTCAAGCACTACTCGGTGCTGGGACCACCAGAGATCTTACAGGTCTCAAGTATGCCCAGCACCTACTTCCAACAACGATGACCAGTCATCCAACGAACAGCGAACGAACTTCACTTTTGTCTCTTCTAGACACCACTTTCTTTAGTACAGTTAGTAGCAAAGTATGTTTCACGTCTAGAACAATTGTTCCCTTTTAAACCTAGGACCAGGTCGCCTACACCTGGCTAATGCAGGTAACCTTCAGCACTCTACTGTTCGGTAGCAGGTAACACGAGTTACGTGTTTATTTCAATAAACATAATTTTGTTCTCCTTACGCTTTTTCATTTACAGAGTATTTCGCCTGCTAGGAGCAATTCATGCCGTGCACTGCCGACAGAAACAAGAGTATTTTCCTAAACCGAATTAACACACCCATTAGATGGCCGCCTGTTTCTTCTCACCACCCAAGCGCTGATAGTGCTGGATGGGAGGAATAGAGGAGTTACAACCACTAGGAATACCTTCATCCAAGGAGGGGCAGCAGGCCCAGGTTATTCCCTAGCTTTGTGCACTGATAGTGCTGAAGTGACCATAACCTGAGGCTTGCCGTTCAACCTTGCCTGTAATCACATCCAGTAGAGGCATTGGTGGTCCAAACGGCTCCCCGTCTCTGATCAGCCCACCAAGCGTGGGGGATCAGTGGAGGCTTTTACCAAGCTTGTGCCAGCAAGCAGCTACTGGACTGACACTGTTAAATTGTTTCTCGTCAAGGTGCACTACATGTGTTGTTCAAGCAGTAACACACTATACCTTTCAAGGTAAGGCACGGAAAAAGACATAGGGAGCAAAACCTAGCATTTCTGGCTGCCAAACAGTGGTCTGCACTTCCCCCTCCTACTCAGGTAAGGCAGGTGGAATGGGACTGCGCCACCACACTCATGCGCGACTGCTCCTGTGGTGTTTGTATATTTTCCATCGCATATTCGCACCAGCCAAAAGTATCACCTGGTTCCGAGAGGACTAGTTTACAGGACTGAGGCTAGGTACGGCCTGACCAATCCCAGGTTCTGGAGCTGGGAATCTGTTGCCTGGAACCGTCAATACAACGTGGGGCAACCCAGCACCCGTTAAGTTGGAGACCAAGGATCGAAGCATCAACTTCATCAGCATCATGGAAGTCATCTCAGTCAGTAGCTAACATCTCTTGCCAGCCACTGATAAACCTGTATAAAATCATTCTATTGGTCTAGTGTACAAATCCTAGGCGATCATGCCAAGCCGACCATAACCAGGCACGTGTCATACCACGAGTAACGCAACACCTAAACATATAACAATTTCATTAATATTTCTACTCATTAGTATGCATCACTCAGTCATGCAATTTCCAGGGAGTTGTTTGAGTCTACATATCACGAGACGATGTTGGAATATGTACTGTCTACCACTGCAAAGGACGGACGCTCCATGCCAGACGTGTACTGTTCGCCGGCCGATTCACAGAGACTATGCGTCGAGATCAACCATGTACTAAAGTGCACTGCCGCAGGGCAACACCGCACCTCGGTGCTGTAGATTCCTGCAGTTGCCCAACATCGTCAAACACTTAGACACATCCGGCCCCTTCAGGGAAATACAGTAATGTAGTGACGTTTTAAGTTATTTTCATAGCACTTTGTCTACCTACTACATTAGCCTAGGAACATGTCCCCCTCATCTGTCAATGTGTAGCTGCTTCCGTTTAGCTCCCGTTGCTATTGGGAGGTAGTACGACACATCCTGTTTATTTCCTTAAACGGAATAAACAAGTATTAATCCATTCGAGGGTATCTTCCCTGTAGCCGTAGTACCTCTCTGTGGACATCAGGCGTGTCGGCGGGATAGCAGATAGCTGGGAAATTTGCTCATACCATCACATACACCAGTAGTGTACCCACAAGCATTCTGGACGGCCACCCTTTCTGTGCACCAGGGTGTATGGAACGGTAGAGCCCCGACACTAGGTACTCTCATCTCTTGGGGTTAGCTTGTCAACTTGGAGACTGTTCTTCCCACCGTGCTGCTTGCGCTGGAAGGGGTACTTCTCCAGGTCTGAGGAGACTCGGCCTCCGGAGGTACTCGCCCACATATTGGGACAGTCAACCGGTGATACCTGACTCTGTGTGTTCACCCCACTCACCATGCCAGGTGCTTAGGTAGGGGGAGCATTGGGTTGGTGCAGATGGTATGTGGTTGTACATCTGTAGAGGACCACACAGTACCTGCCCACCACAAGGTTTTGATCATAGTGATTCTTTCCTTATGCCTTACTCCCCTCAGGAGTGGTATCTGAGTGTATTAAAAGGGCAGCAGCTGCCTATCAATATCTACAGGAGCTTTGCCCCTTGCAGGCCGCACTCGTGCATCTCGGTCCGCGGGAGAGGGATCAAGCCATTCACCGCTTGGAGAGACGTACCACGCCAGAAGCAGTTCCCTGGAATTCTTCACGCCACCTGTCAAGTTAATCAGAAAAACACAACCCGTGCTCTTTCAATACCTGAGTGGTGAGGACCAGTCCTACAGGATAGCAAATCCACAATTCTGGGGGATCACAATATCTGAGCCAACACCTACGAGCACAGACCCTGCACTCAACGTTCTAGCACACGCCCTGTGATAGATCATCTGAACCACAGCAGGTTCGACAGCCTCCACTGGTTACGCAGACTTGCCAACTTTTACGATTTTTCTGTAAAATGTACAGAAATCATACCCTTTTTACAAAAACGCCTTGATTTTTTTCCGATTTCCGATACTAGAAAAAATTTTAGAGTGAATATTTACTAGAGATATGACATTCAATTCTTCGATACCTCAATATCGAAAGTATAGATTCTTGCAACATGCATATTGATACATTTCTTTGATGCGTGAAATGTTATATATTATCGACACATGAATGGCTTGGTCTGGCATTTTTCCAATTGTAACGAAGCAACAGTGTTTTTGTTCTGCAGTGAAATCACTAGTTTCGGAAAGCTGGTGAAATGTCGTATTTATTTAATGACTCAGCTAATTAATTTGTATTGATGGCAGAGAAACATGTAGTAAGAATTGTAACAGAAGGTGTATTCAGGAGTTGCAAATAGGAATTACAAACAGTCAGTGGGTATTGTAAATAACGTATTTTGAAAGGGTTATTAAAATGTTTGAAAAGTACGTGGCATAGAAAACCATATTTCAGATTTTTTTGCAGTGTAAAAATAACACATTTACTGTATGGAAAACTAACTTTGCCAAAAATATTTACGTCTCAAGCATACTTAATGTTCAAATCGGTACTAATTACATATTTATCGGGTTTTCTTTTGGTTAAAACTTTACAGGTTATAATAATAATTTGAGGCAGTGGCCGAATTGGCACATTTGGTTAACAGAATTATCATGTTACCCAATTTCGTTTACAAAAATGGTGACGTATTTTGTATCTAACAAAAATACCAAATTACAAAATCAGTGCCATGTTTGTTTTTACTTTAAAAAAATGTGAATGCATAAATAAAATGATTTTTAAAACAAATAATTGTACATAAAATTGACTAGGCATGTTTTAAAATGGAAGTAAGCGTTGTCCTATGTTTATATATTGCAAAACTAAATTTTTTAAAAGTCGTTATTGCATAATTTATTATTTTCTTATTTACTAATGTATTCGTAGCATTCCAGTGATAATTGCAGAAAAATTACGTCCTTTTGAAGCATTACATTTAGATAAAAATAAATATTTAGATAAAAATGTTGATGTAATAATGCATTGCCGCAAGTGCTAAACAAGTGACTGTCGACGTCACAATTGATACCTACCAAATCGCGAATTTACATAATAACGAGCAAATTTTTGACTCTTCCATTAAAAAATGAGTAATTAAAAATGATAGTCTCGTAAGAAGAGGTGCAAAACAATGCCGTCTCATGAAAGACGTTAAACCATAGTCTCTCCCAACCCCATCCAATCCGCTGTCAATAAAATTAATGGAGCACCAGAAGTATGACTTTGCCATAACAAAAACCAGGTAGGTTGGAATGATAACCTACATTGATCACAGCATTTGTTTACACACATTGTTTTCTTCATAGACAGAGCAGCTGTTTAACAAGGATACATTGCGGCCATGCAAAGTTTCTAGAACTGTCAAAATTTAGTGATCTTATGTTCAGTATTCTGTGCCATTTGTGTTTACAACCAGTAGTTCATATTTCTTTTACATATTTTGTTTGTGTACAATCTGTGAAAATGGCCAACACAAAATAACAAACAGAATAATAAATTTATCTTACTTCAGGTAGCAGTAGAATTACTATTGTTTTTCATCTGGCGATAAACAATTCCCACATTTCCTCTATCTGACTTAATCCTGAAAAAAAATGGAATGCTTGTTTTTCTTAATAAAATATGTAAGCTTTCTTAGTTTGAAAATTGACACGTGAGTACATGCACATTTTTTATAAACAAGTTTTAAACATCATTTTTAAATTTATTATTGCAGAATAGGGATTTTGTATATTACAAAATGAATTTTTAATACCTTATTGTAAACGTATTAATACTATAAATGTGAAAATAAATACGGCATGTAAGTTCCTAAATTAATATATATTTCACCCAAGGCAAGGAATAAGTATATTTTTGCCTTGCCTGTCATACTAAGCAAACACACATTTCGATAATGTATAAGTCTTCTCTAGGGGAAATCATAGTTTCTGGTCTGAATAACTGAACAAATGTTAAATTATATTAAATTTTCATTGTGAAATTATGGACATTTTATTTCATGAGAATATTAAGAAAATTAGTGGTTTGTAAAATTACCGCAGGCAGTTTATACGTATTTTAATAGTTTTTATTCATTTTACTGACTGGGAACTTTACAAGTTTGGTTACGTGTCACCCAGGTATCCCCACACGGTGGTCCCGCCAAACTGCATGATAGTTTTAGCCATACCAGACTTGGTGCCTTACGGAAAAGCCACCCGGCCAGTATTATATACTGGACATGCTTCAGTACCTCGCCAGGACCAGAGTCCAAGCTTCACCCTGGATGCCCTAGCACCCACCAAAAGAACTCGGCGTACCTACCTCGCCACAGGGCATCATGCACCAACAGCAACAATTTATTTGTTATATATACTTTATATTTATATTATTATCCCTGTTTAACATATTTATTGTTACAACAGAATACCATTATATTTTTATCATGGATGTTTCATTAAGCTTGCTATATTTCATGAATTAATATGTATATGTTTATATAATTTACACTTTGTAAGAACAATCAAAAATCAATATTAGTTGTAAATAAAATTGATTACTCTAGTGTTATTTAGTTTCTGCAACATAACTAGTAGTGCTCATACAAATTATGTTTTCAGAAACATTTTTAAAAAACTCTGTCTTGTAATATTTTCATTTTTTGAGGGTTTGAAAGCTCTAGGTCAGTTTTCATTTGGTGTCAAATTACAATCAATTATATACTGTATTTTGAGACGTTAAAAAAAATTTAAACGAGTTAGGTGAACTGTTTTTGAATGTATAATTTATAATAATATTTTTTCTAAAATTCCCATTTTTATTGCGTTTCGTGTCATTGTTATTAGGATCATTGTACTGAGAGCTGACTGTACATGTTGTTGACATACTTTTAAATTTTTCTATTTATGTAATATGTTTGCAGACAGTGACGTACATTTCAGCTCGTGGAAAGAGTGATATTATGATTACAGCTGGTGAGAATACATAAAGATACTTGTGTTAA
This sequence comes from Dryococelus australis, assembly GCA_029891345.1. NCBI lineage: Eukaryota > Metazoa > Arthropoda > Insecta > Phasmatodea > Phasmatidae > Dryococelus > Dryococelus australis. Next base: position 107,894,046 of record CM057005.1, read on the forward strand.
AAGTATCCACATTGTATTTTACATTCAATGTAATGCATTCAGATATAATTTCTTTATGACAGACTTTACTACTGAAAGTTAGTACACTAAACAAGCAGCTCTTTATTTATTACAGTTCGGAGAAAATAAAGAACTAGAATTTGGCATATCTGCAAGATATGAATTTACATCTCATGTTTCACAGTCAGTTTTCTCCAGAAAATCTAAATTTTTGAACTTCAATATTTAATGCCTAGCTCTCATATAAAAGTTTGTTTTGTTATGAGCAGTTTGAGTGCATACAAATTTTGTTATACCTACGTCCTGCCACTATCCATTCCGCACCTAGCACAGTCCAAGTTGTTGGACATTCTTAAACGGTTTCAGCGAACTCCTGTTTGATGTGTGTAATACTGCAATAAAACATGAACATGGTAACAAATATAATCTTTAATTGATGATGCTTTAAGTTTTGCAAAATGGAGAATGAACAGTGAACATTTCACAGCACCCACTTATTTTCTTCTGTTCCCTTTCTTCTTCGCTGTAAAGTTCCTGTTTGGAGCCACCTTTTTCCCCTTGAACATTTTGCCACTGCCACCACCAAGCTTCTTGCTGTTTAACCTGTCTACCTTCTGTTTCTGGTTAGCACTGGAAAAATAAAAATTGTGATGAATCCTTGCCTATCTCCCAGAAGTGCTCTACAGTTTAACTCTTTACTATATGCAACAGTAACATGAAACTTACTCAAATCTCATTCTCTTCACTCCTCTCCGACTCACGTCCGTTAAATCTTGGGCAAACGATGACTTCTTTCGTTTCTGAGAACCTATAGAGAAAATAGAACAATTAATTAGATTAACATTGCAACATAACTGGGAAAAATGTTTTCTTCAGTATGTCAAGGAAACGTAACGAAATGAAACTAGATACCGTGGAACCTAGAGCAGCAAAACCAGCACGCTGACTTGTCACCATTACTTTGTACTTTTAGACGTTCAATTCAAATAACAGCAAGAGCCTGATACATATATGTAATGATAAATAAGGCAAATTATGTTCAAATGTTTTAAACTCCCAGCACAACACATCTTTCTTCTCTCCCTTTTTTAACTCCTTGTGGAAGCCAACAGCTAGTTGACCAGGAGGGTACGTAATGAGGTTTGTTTATTAGCAAAAATATGATAAAGTGAAACTGTGGAAACCAAAATGCAACAAACTTCCTCCATAATATCTGCAGTAAAAATTGGATGTATATCACCAGTAGAATTATTACAGGCTTAAATTAGTTCTGAGTACGGAAAAATAATTTATGAAATGTACGTTGTTTAATCTAATTTAAATTATCTCTGGGGTTTAAAAAAAAAAAACCTGTAGGTTGATAAGCTGAGCAGAAGGAATCACAGTAGGACAATGATGTTGACCAACACTCACTACCAGCATGTTGAGAACTACTACGTCCACTGCTATCTGGAACTGCCCTGATCTTCTTGGGCTTGCTTTTCCGCTTGGCCATCCTCGACTGCAACGCTGCAATCTTGGCCAAATCAGCTTCCACCCTGTCCTCCGCCATTTCTGCTGCTGCTTTCTTCTTCCTCTTTCTGCTTCCCTTTATGTTCCTCTTCTGTGGCTCGTCATCACCATCTTCCTTTTTACTCTTACTTCCTGCCCCATTTTTTATGTTGCCATTCATCTCATCTGCTAGGCGAAATTTTGCTGAAACACACATTACCAATGTGTGTATAATATAGCTTTACTAGCATTCTGTTTTAAAATCAATTCTTAAATAAACTTTCCATAAACATATTTCGCAGAGCATGTTTCTGTAACAATCCCATCCTGACTGGCCATCTTGGAAGATTGATGATAATGATAAGCCATGTGGTACTTTGCATTCTTTAGACAGTTATGTAATATATTATGTAGGGCTGATCAGTTAACTGAATTTCCGGTTCGGTCATTTTTAGAAAAACCAAAACTGACCCGAACTCAATAATAATAATAAATAATAATAAAGTCAGTTTTAACAATTGGTGCAAGAAAAACCCAACAAATGACGTAAACCCTCGTTTTACCGGACCTCCGTTTTAACGAACAAAATCTGAAGTGAAATTATTTTCACCACTGTGTGTAATTACTACATGCAGTGTGGGGTACCTACATGGTTATTGTTCTTTGGTGTGTATGCACGTAAGTTGACAGAACGATGCGTCCGGCCCGGGTTCTACATGGTTATTGTTCTTTGGTGAATAGTAAACACTCGAGTTGACAGCTGTATACAACAAAGGTAGTGAGAGCTATTTTTAGACTGATGCATCAGGTGTGGAGTATGGTCATGCCTGGCATGTTTTTCTTTTTTTGCACAAATGGCTTCTGCCACAGAACAAAAAAGAAAGCATCTGAATTTGACAGTTAAACAGAAACTAGTGTCGGATATTCGTAAAGCAAACGATAAACTGAAGAATTATGTGTTGAAATATGACGTCGAACCAAAAGGAAAAAAATGAGTGTGATAAAAAACATTAACATATTTAAAGAATCCTACTTGCTGCCATTTTATATGTAGAGCTGATGTCACCCCAACTCACACAAAAACTAGCTTAGTCAGAAAATCACTCCAAACTCTTTACTGTGTTTCTCAACACCACAGCTTTCCCCTCCAGCCTCCTTGTAAGTTTATCACTGCTTGCATCTGTATTCATTGCAGTGAAACAGCGGCCAGACAGATCTGTTGTTCCAAACATTTAACTGTCGTGTTGCCTGTCACACTCCGAGCAAGGTGATGGGGAACAATCCCAGATAGTAATTTGCGCTTGACAAAGGCAACAAAAATAACGTGGGAATGGGCAGAGGTTGGGAGTAGATGGGGCGGGGCGGCCTAGCACCACTGAAATGACTTTGACAGGTTCCGAACAAGACTATCCCCGTGCAAGTTTTTTTTCTCTAAATCTGTGTTCGAAATGGCAAATTTGGGGAATTAGGGTTTAGGGTGGATGGTTTTTGAACTGCTTGTAACAGCATTACATGTGACAAAGGTGGAAACAACAGGCTCGTGGAATTTCAACATAATTTTGTTTGCCACTCCATCAATAAATAAAATAACTTCCTCCCAAGCATTTTCACGTAACCCCATTGTCTTGCTAATAGCTGATCTTATTTCTTTCTAGCCAATATCATTCTTCTAATTATTCCTTCACTCCATTTCAAATAACAACCAATCTTTTTTTTAAATACAACATACAAACTTTATTTTAAAATAACTTCATGTAGATTCCTGATTTACCATTTTTCAGGTGCATGTATTGTGCAGCGTTTCAAGAACAGTAAATACTGACATTTCCACCACAATGCGGGAAATAAAACGTAAATAAACAATAGCAGACAATTTTACGGACCTATTTAGGGATTTTGTGGGCTACTTCACCTCAGTAAATTCCAACCCTAAATCCCCAAATATTTAGGGTCTAAAATTGGTCACGTGGTCAATTTAGTTACCTAAATAATGGTCTCGTAGCCGTTTCGGACACGGCTCATGTCATTGAATAATTGTTCCACACAAATATATGTCGTATACATTCCACTCTAACAAGCAGATTTACATGATTTTAGAACTTTGACATTTACCGGACATTCTGGTTTACCGGACTATTCCTCTCCCAAATTAGTCCGTTGAAGTGAGGGTTTACTTAAACAATTTAACAAATATTGACACTTCCACTTATATTACGGTATGTGGCATTATATTTTCAATATTACTAGTTACGTGTTGTAGCGTTAAAATCATCCTAAACATTTGCCCGGGATAAAGAGGTTATGGTTTCCCAATACAGGAATACAGTTATCTTTTACTGTATCTGATTTTATTTTATTCTGTTAAACGTGGTTATATATTCAAATTATGCACACAGACGTTAGTAATGTAAATTACTTTAATTATAATTGCATATTAACGAAGCATGTAAACAGTTCCCTCGAATATATTTAGCAGTCTTGTGCTTGCGGACCGCTTTGTCATTTTCTTCGGCAACGTCAATCAATTTAGGTTAACCACATTTTTTAACAGCCTGATTATAATCCAGCTATAGCCTCACTATTGTGTGAAGCAGTGTTTCATTGCCTGCAAGAGTGTAGTTAAAAGAATAATAAAGATAATTTCTTTTGTTTTTGCTTCGGGCGGGCATTTTTTTAAAATGAGGTCTACTGCTTGCATTGCTAGCGGCATATATTTATTTAAGTTCTTTCAGCCGAATTTCTACTAAATTTGGAAGATTTTAAAACATTTAGCACAAAAATATTCATTAAATAGGATTTTTACAAATCAAAATTCAAAAACTGTTGTAAATTATGTAATCTTTATTGCACTCATAACAATGTGTAGCTTTGACTAACCCGAACCGACATTTTTAACCAAAAACCAAATCAAACTAAAAATGTGAGAACTGATCAGGCCTTACATTATGTAATATATTATATGCAAAAATACGTTAAATTAAGGGGTATAAAAATAGCTTTGACAGTATTTATAAAAACACTATGAAAGTAGAATTTTGAGTGTATGTAACTTCACGGACAAAACAAAACGTTGAGCACAGTATACTGTGAACCTGAACAGTAAGTACCTTTCTCAAGCTGGCGCTCCTTCTTGGTCTGGAACCAGGTGCGGGGCCGCTGCCCCTGCCACTCTCCTTTCAGCTGCTTCTCCGCTTTGTTGGCCTGCATCTCCATCCACTGGAGCTGCCGTTCTGCCAGTTCTTCTTGCAAGATCTTCTCCACAGTGTCCTCCAGTGTCTGTACCCGCTTGCGGTACTTCTCCAGCACATCTGCCACATTGACACAACCCCTCGCAGCTGTCACAAATACCGCTCGGCCCACAGAACACAACACACTTACTTAAGTACAGTAGATTCTATGACCTTTCATGGTTCCCAGGAAAAGGATTGTTACTTCGAGAAAGTCGATACTTTTCTCGATACCAAATTAAAATTGTCATGAACACAAAACAAGTTGGCCAAGAAAATTGCAACATTTTACTAATGTCGTAGACACACACTGAAACTATATAAAAACCCACATTACACTGGAAACTTGCCCTGCAAAGGCTTTTTGGAATGCTCGCTGCCAGCTGAGATAATTATGGTACACATTTAAAAGTTGCTGTTAGTATCTTGTAAACTGTTGGACATGGGAGCGTTGGAATGCCCATAGGATGCAGATTAAATTATGGCACACTTTTCAAAAATATTGTATGCATTCCAAAAGTTATGGTACCACAATTATGACACATATTTAGAAGTTATGGGACACTAGTACCATAATTATTGCATGAGAAAATGCGTGTTAAAAAATTTGATACTTTTATGATATTCTCACGCGATACTCTAAAGTGTCGAGGTATCGACGATCCCATCTCTAATTTGGACAGCTCTTAACATCGAGGTCTTCAGAGCAGATGAGGGTGATTGAAGTAGGTATGGAGCAGTGCTGGAATGAAGGGGCGGAAGAAGGAAGATCCACAAAAACAACCCGCTGACCAACGGCATCGTCTGACACAAATCCCACCTGCGAAAATCCGGATCGCCTGTGTGGGAGGTGAGCGGGCTAACCGCTCAGCCACCGTGGCCCCTCAGGGGTATTAGAATTGAGCTTTATGTCTGTATGCGTGAGCTTGCTTATGGATGCAAGATGCCCAGCCCACCAGAGTGACTCAATTGCCAATGCTTTATCTGGTGTCAGCTCATTTGTCATCTGTAGTAACGGGCTTTTAATTTTTTAAAGCCATTGGTGTGTGTTGAAAATAAGAGCTTAGAACCATGTAACATAAATTTTATCTTTGAAGTTTAATGGAAATGGTGAGCTTATGTATTACGTTGGTGTGATTGGACTGTGTCCATTGTCGACCATGAGACTAAATAAAAATTGCACACACACAGAAGAACTCAGTAAGACAAAAAAAAAATGACAAAACCTTTTACACCACAGACAGATAATTTGGAAAAGCTGTTTCCTTGTCAATAGAAAAAAATATATATATACTGTATATAATAATAATTATTATTAAATAAAAAAAAGGTACAGACAACTTATTACAAAACAAGAAAAACAACAAAAGGAAACCGAAAGACAACATAATGACAATGCTTTTTGTTTTCTTTCCTGTTTTGTAATTTGATGGCATCCCATGTTTCACCATGCACCTACACTGTGGAATACCCTGGCCATATGCTGTTGCTAATACGTGGATGATCATCTCTGAAGTGAATGAGGCTTACCTTAGTGTAAGCACCCCTTCAAGACTGTTAATCTGCCCAACCGACATGTCCGGCAGGCGGGATATGGTCATACTGGCGCGTTGGCCTGTTGTCAGGTTTGTTCGTTGCTTCGCTCGCCACATCTCTGGGTGTCTCCAGGCCTGCTTGGAGTTGCGAGCAGCTTGTGATGTCACCATGGAGCGCTTTGAATGTTAGAAAAATTTCCAGAATGGGGCACAGGAGAAATAAAAGGCTGGTGTTCACCTTCTTGAAGATCAGAGACAGTGAGGAGACTCACTGAAGGATTTGATCAGAACGGAATGCTGTTTGTCAAGTGGAGGGGAGGGGGGGAGGGGGGGGGGACTGCTAATATGGGTTTATAGAGTTATGGTTTTGCCCTACAGGGTTTTGTAATCACATTAGAAATATTGTATAACTTGTGAGGGGATTATTTGTTTTAAGTGGTTTTAATATATATATTGGTATTTAACCTTAGGGGTTCTGAAAGCAAATTTTGTAATCACTTTATGACCGTTGATAGTCTGATTGTACGTGTTTTCGGGAATTTTCCAAAATATTGGTATAAGTTGTTTCCGCTCTCTCTAACTTGGTAAACCCAAATCAATCTACTCCTTGAAACACACTAAGAGGAGGGAGGGGGGAGAGGAATGTCTAATTTGTGTTGTAAAAGATATTTCAGCAGGTGGAAAGTAGAGACGGAGTTATTGTATGCACGTGTCTGCAAGCTACAGTAATGTAATACCCATGAAAATAGGGTTTTTATGAATACAATTAACTTATATCATTTTTCCTGTTCTTATTGCTACACATATTGTCATGCAAGAGTTAAGGTAGTATTTTTCACATGTCACTTTTATGATTTCAACTGCCTATGCAAATTTAATTATTTTTATTAATTTTATTTTTCTTAACACATAAGATTTTTAAAACTAAGATGTATGGTGGAAATAATAATTATGTGTAATTTTGATAGGCTAGTTCATTTTTCATTGTGTATTTATTTTTATATAATTAACATCTATTTTTGGCATGATCTCAATTTTGTAAGTCTTTCTATTTTTTTTTTTATAGTATATCTCAGTTCCGAGATCACCTATTCTTTAGTTTTTCTTCATTTAAGTCGTTAGAAGTGGTTCATGTGGGTGGTTTGAATAATTTTGATCCCCATTTGCCCACAGGTTTAAATCCTGATTGTTGAATGGCTGGCGCAATAGGCCCCCTTCTAACGTCATCCTGCAGAGACTAACGCTCTCTTCGGTAACAGCCTCCAACGACATCAGACGTGGGCAGGACCTCCCGTCTGAAGTGGACAGAGAGGTACGACTTTAAATTAGTTTTAGGGTGTGTAGACGTGTCCCTGAACCAACTTTTAAGTAAACTTGTAACCAGCAACGGACCTTGTGTCAATGGTCGCCCATTCACGAGGTTAAGTGGTCAGGAGCTACATAGTTTTAACGCTGTCTACGTACGTGTAGAGCGGAACTCCACGTATCTCCACCTTAATCCTGCTATGCCAAATCCTGCAAGGCCATCTTACCTTCAATCCACTAGGTGATTAAAAGATTTGACATTTTAATCTGAACCTAATTTTATTTACAGTTTGATTCAGCTCGATGTCCGTTAGCATCAGTACACAAGCGACACCATCTTGATTTTTATAAGTACGCAAATTTTCAGCACACATGCGTCCACTGCAAAACCTGTGATAAGAGTAGTTTCTACCAGAGCTAGACTGTTTAGTGAGAGTACAATTTTTTTAAACGTAATATTTACTACAGAGAACAGTTTAATTAATTTGATTTTGAAACCAGTATATTCAGACTCTGGCAAGCTATGTCACATAACCCTAAAAGGGTTCAAGTAGGCTAGGCACGACCACTTTTAACGTTGTTAGGCTAATGTGTTGTCTTTATAGCTTTTCTCATTGCCATCAGGGTATTTAATTATTTCTGATTTAAACAATTACAATACAAAAGGAAATGAAAAGTAAAATAAATGGAATTCATTCAAAGGGCGTATCTGTTTTGTCGTTTTCTCTACTGTAGTGTCAAGTTAATCTATTTCTTACCCAGGGTCTTACATATGTGTTTAGTAGCGTTTTCAATTGTCTGTCTTATTTTGACGTACGCACATAAATAGCGTACGTGCCAAATGCTAGTTTCTAGAGGGCGCTAATGGTAATAAACTGTTCCCCTACCGGCCCAGGACTGCACCGGGCAATTATAACAGAGGCAGCCTAGATAAGATCACATCCAGATTTATTGCAAGTCAGTTGTGCAGCCTGGTCACTCAAGTGTTATGTGTTGTCTCATTGTTGCATATGCAAATTCTACACCATACGCAGCATATATATATTTGAATATAATATCATTATATCTCATATTGGCTATCGCAACGAGGCCTTGCGTGAGTTCTTTACAACTCCCTACACACTATATTACATATTTATATGAAATAGAAGCTATATTTCAGTATTAAGTTGTCAATCCTTCTTGTCATTTTAATTATATACATGTTTGTTTCCTATTGACAATGAAACGGCTTTTGCTTATTATCTGTCTGTAGTGTTGTAAAAGGTTTTCTCATATTTTTGTCTAGCAGAGTTCTCTGTGTGTGCAATTTTTATTTAGTCTCATGGTTGGCAATGGACACAGTCCAATCATAATAACATGAATTCATCATTGCCATTAAACTTAAAAGATACAATGAGTATAACGTGGTTCTGCGCTCTTATTTTCTACACTCACCAAAGGCCTTAAAAATTAAATGCCAATCACTACAGACGAGCTATGACAACTGATCACGGATTGGCAATTGAGTCAGTCTGGTTAGGCTGGGCCTCCTGGATCCATAAGCGAGCACACATAGACAACTCTCGATTCCAAGATCCCTGAAGTACCTACTCTCATGAAATAACAACCCTTTTTATTTTTAGTAACCATGAAACAAATTTAATTGAAAAAAGTTCTTTTAACAATCCCTTTGAGTGTTTATTGTATAAAGACCAGATTGTACGACGAAAGGAAAATGGATGTACCAGGAGGTATGACACGGCACTTGACTGAGCTAGTGGAGTTCTTGATGACTGCCTTCACTATCTTCCTCTCGCGCTCGCCGGCCAGGGAGACGGACACCCCAGAACGTCCTGCCCGGGCTGTGCGTCCAACACGGTGGATATAATGCTCCAGCGTCGCAGGCATCATGAAGTTGACGACAGTCTTGACCCCGTGAATGTCCAGTCCTCGAGCTGCCACATCTGTCGCGACCAGCACATCATTCTCTTCGTCCTTGAACTTCCGAAGGGCTTCCAGACGCTGGGGTTGTGTTAAGTTACCATGGAGTTCTCCAACCTATTTGCAGGGATTCCATGAATACTTCACATGTATTTTATGCACATATATATATTTAATGTTGAAAAATCACCTTAGAGTTCAAATTTCAAATATTAAAACACCATAAAACCGCTATTTTACTCTTTTCAGGGGACAATACAAAATGGTGTATGATGCAGGAAAGTGTAAGAAAAGTGAAATGCTAAAATATATCGGAGGTTACCATATTGTAAACCAACACATTTTTTTTTTTTACACACATTTGAATCCTCCATAATCACTAAGAATCAGGACTGTGTACATTACTTACAATTTCGACCAAATGTGTACACAGGGTGAGTTGGGATGGAATGCATTAATTTTGGGAGAATATTCGCTACAAGAAACAAAGAAGAAATGCATTTGAGCATTTTTGATAAAATGAGAATTGTGGTCGCTACTTGCCACTGAAAATCAAATTACATTTTGTCAAATATTTCCTAAACAATATGAGCCAGCAACACGATTTTGAAAAGTGTTGCAGGAAAGGGAGACCTTCACCCTTATATGAGTGTGGCGGTAATATCATTCCCTCTTCTCTCTACGTACTTGGGGTTCATCACCCTGTTTTGGCAGTTGCTTTCGAAACCCTGAGATGTAATGCACATTTGCATATGGTATGTTAATGAGAATGTGAAAAGCAACAAATACACAGTCTTGTCAGCAATCACTAAGGCTAACCGATTTTGTGATAACTGCATGTGTATGTTTAAAGATGTGCGTAAGAATGCCTGAGGGGTATGCAAAGTAACATACAGCATAGCATAAGAATCAGGTGTTGTCCATACGTAGGTACAGGCAGGCATGGATATTCCTCTGTACCGAGAATTTACTCTACAGTAAGAATCACCACTCAGTTTTATATTAACCAATAAACAGGCCACTTTAAAAAATGCACAGCATATGTCCAAAAAGTGGCAAAATCAATCGGTCAGAAAATAGTTATGATTTATACAACTACAGCACTGTACCTTGATACCCAAGAGACCGAGCAGTATGTGAATCCTGTGTGCCTGTCTCTTAGTCTGAACAAACACCATGACATGGTCATGGAACGTGCGGCACACCAGTGCAGCTAGGAGCGGCTCCCGGTCAGATTCACAGTTTGGCCGGATCCTGAAGCAAACATGTTGACATTCATGACACAGTAACTAGAGGTGATGGAAAATAGCATTAATTTTGTCTCCTTGTAGCATTTTCAAAGTGTGTTCATAGCATTTATTTTTATATTTACGTAGTAAATAGGATTTCTCCAGCAATATAGGTGGTAGAAAAATGGCATTCCTTTTGTTTAAAGAATTTAAACACATCCTCAAAAGAAGTCATTATTCTACTGCTATAAAAAAATTATTTTCTATAAACAGGTATGTTATTTGTAGAAAATACTCTTGACAAATATCTCTACAATAATTCATACTATTTTTTTAGTGCTGAGCTGATACAGATTTTTACTGATACCAGTGCAAACTGATACTTCCTTGTCGATACAGCAGATATCCGATACTGATACAATGGAAGTATGTTTAATGAACTGAAAAACTTCTACTAGCACCTTAAGTATTTTGGAAAGCTGATTGAAACCTATGTTAAGTCAGTATCACACTATTTACTATTTGATGCTTTAAGTAAACATACAAAAAATAGGTAAATATATTTATATAAATTCTTTAAAAGCAGCACTAAAAAAAAATACTTCAGTAATAATCTTAGGTCAGGGTAACTAAAACAATTTATGTTTTAAACTTATCAAATAAAAAATGTTAAATCTACGAGGTCGTGTGCCACATTTCTCAGCATAATTCAACTTTGTTTATTTTCAGAAAATTAAAAATTATTAATATGTATAGTTTTTTTAATTCAGCACACCCATATTTTACTAATAGCAAAATTGAAGCACTGCCATTTGTCAGGTAGTTAATGTCAGATTACATATTGCTTTTAAAAGATTTTAAATACTGAAATGACAAGGTTGAGCTGCAGTGTGACCCCTGCAAAGCTGGTAATTCGGCGACCCCCGCAACACAGGCTACTGATAATTATCAGTGCCTGTCACAGAAGGAGGCAGTGGGGTGAAAGCGGCAGCTCACTCTCTCCCTCACTCTTTCCTCTTCCAGTAGATCATTATCTCACAGCAGGGTAGCTTCTCCCTAAGTGACAGGCTTCCAGTTAGTTCTTGGAATCAGAATGGTAACTGCTGTTACCCCAACCAACAACCCACCAGCCTCTTGTCTTCTTCTATTCTCCCCTCCTGAACATTCCTATCAACCACCCTCGGCCCCTCCTTCATTCCATTCATTACCAGTTTGTTTCTGCTTCCTCTTGCTTGCACACTCTTCCCTCTCACTTCAAGTCGGCTGCCTCACTTGCCCTGACAAGGTCACCAATCCCAACAGGATGCAGTTATCATACTCACCTGCCTCCTAGCCCTTTCTGCTCTCGCTCTGCTCTCTTTATCTATGGCCCACCCCGTGCCATATGGAGAAACATGCACTACCAGAAACCTAAGTTTGCCATGCATTGCTAATCAATTATATTATGACAACCACTGGCTCAGGTGAACAGTTTCTTCTGTTTCTACAAGTGTATTCTAAATGTACACTAGTTTGTGAATGTGTTTGACAGTAAACATTTTTGTATTAATTAGCTTTTAAATTCAATTATAACATTTAATTGTGAAAATTCGCAGAAACGATTTTCCACCACCTCTACAGTAACCAACACCAAAAATGCATACAAACTAATTGGGAACTGCAAGTTGCATAACATACCATGTTTACCCATGTACCATCAGTATATTTTTTCCTCAGAAATCAATTTGAAAAGAGGCGCTGCTCTTACATGGAAATGTAATATGTATTTGCAAAGGGAAACACAAAACATAGTCTGATGAAACATTTTCAATGTGCAGATTTGTTGTATGAATTTATTGGATTCATTTTCACACAACAGTTTTCACAATTTATTTTCATAATGTTTGTATAACAAGTAATTTCTGTCCCTAATAATTCCCATAGTTAAATTATTTCTTTTCTCCGGTGGAAGCATAGGCATGGTCAGTGACAATTTTATGATAATGGGTCATCCCATTTGAAGGACCCATGAGCCAACACATTAGTTTAACAAGCAGTGTGTCCAATGCGAGCACACACTTACCTAATGCTTCCTTCCAGGGTGTTTGAGTCAGTCTTATTCTAGTGAAATGAAAATGACAACTAAAACAGAGTATCACTTTACAACAGGTTTTACGCCACAGGGGAGGGTGATAGTGATATAGAAACTTTCCCAATGGATGGTCCTTTCCACTGGACTGCCCCTTGGTCACGCTTGAGTGGATAAGCGGAAGGGGGCAATGACTAACCCAGTTTTCCTTGGTAACAAGCATGCACAGAAACAAACAGCGATGCACGGACCTGACAAACTCCTGGCGCAGGTTGAAGGCGACCACCTGATTGCTGTTGACGAACACGCGGACAGGCTTACTGAGCGAGAGTGTGGCCAGGTCGCGCACCTCCTCTGTCATGGTGGCAGAGAACAGCATGGTCTGGCGTGTGCGGGAGCACTGTCGCACTATCTCCTTCATCTGCTCCGCAAAGTGCTCGTCCAGCATTCTGCACACACGTAATACTCACACCGTACGGAAACTCATGCCACAACACATGCTAACTTGATCAAAATATTGGTACATCATATTTTGTTTGGTTGTTCTTTTCGGTGAACTACATTAACGACTAAAATATCTGTTCAATTACATGAAAGTACATGTTGGCCAAAGTTACTCATGCAGAGCCATTACCTTATCTTAGAGGAAGTTCATTAAACAAATTATGAAAATTTCATACATCTACTCAACTCACCTGGATTACAAAAGTCACTCCTACATGTATACTCTATACACTGTTATTCTTTAAGAAAGCAGGACTAAGCTATGAACAGTATCCAATCCATCATCGCTGCTATAGTCTATTTGCGGTAACTTTTAGAATCAAACCTTCGGAAAATCACCCCATGTATGGCATGGTTGGTTGTTTCATAAATATACCATAGAGCAAAAGCGTTATCAAATTGTGTTAATATAAGTGGTGGACTGATACAGATACTGATTAACCGCCTGATACCACGATCATCGGCAGTGACACGTGCCCGGATAGGCTACTAGGCACGAAGGTCGAGGATTTTGTCAAGTAGACCAAAAGCAGGGTAGTCTAGATTAAATAGATGGCGAGAGATGAGGAGTGTTTGCTAGTACGTATTTACTATTGCTTCTTGGGTGCCGTGGTCATAGTGGGTTTTACCCAGACGTAGCGAGCTTGGCCTACGCAGAACTGACGATTCCACAGATGAACTTTGTTTGTTCAGAAGTGGACGTTATCCAAGCCGAATACTGTAGCAGTGCCGATTAACAATCCACGGGATGGCACGAGGGATGAATTTGTATACATGGAGATACAAATGAGACAGTTACCAGAGCAGTCGATACTAACTCGTGCCTGAGTTGAACAGCGCGGTCCCGTTTTGCTTGTCGCTCCGGTGTGGATTGAGGAAGTGAACTCAACTGTCTGGCAGCAAGCAACGTTGTGTTTTGTTCCCTACGTTTACAACCGTGCCTATAGTCGTAAGGCATGGAGTCTCTGCTTACAGTATGCTAGGTGCACCTTGGCGTGAACAAACTAAACACAGTTTATAGTGTCAGTCCAGTTTTGGCTTGCTGACCAGGCTCTGTTAAGTCTCCACTGATACCCCCACGCATGCGGGGAGCTGTTTGGGTCACCAATGCCACCACTGGATGTGCGTTCACACAGAGATGGCTGGCAGCTCTCAAGCTACAAGATATCCCAGCACTAACAATGCTGTGGGATAAGGTAATAGCTCGAGACTGACGCTTCTCCCTGGGTGGTGTTGCTAGTGGTTGTGGCTCGTCTGTTCCTCTCTGCCGGCACTGGTACAGTGCTGTGGTAGTTGGAAAGCCACAGATGGCCGTCTAATGGGTGTGTAGAAAATATGACGAACCCCTGAGGGGCTACCGCAGTGGAAGTTAATTCAGTTATATCAATTACCCGGTTCTTGTCAGTGGTGTACGTAGCAACCTGTGTACAGCAGGTAAACAGATAGATACTCTCAGAAATAAAAGTTGAAAGGTAGGAAACAAAAGTATGTTTATTGATGGTTAAATAAACATGCTACGCGTGCTACCTCCTACCAGGCAATTGAGTGCTGGAGGTTACTACGCTGGCCAGGTATCAGCGACCTGGTTCTAATGGAAAAGCGGGAAAGAAATATCTAAACGAGAAAAGATATAATACTTCTAAACTGTTCTAAGAAAGGTGTCTTGAGGAGATAAAGTAAATTTAACATGTTTGTGTGCGTATTCGCGGGTTGACTGATCGTCGACGGTGAAGAACCCGGGGGGGGGGGGGGACGGTGAAGAACCCAATGCTTCGAAGTACTCTAGAGATTCCAGCACTGAGTAGTGCTGTGGGAAGTCACGAGAGAAGAACAAGAATGACTCTCGAGCTCGGCAGTCCTGACTTATATAGTGGAAGCTTGTAGGCTGCAGGTGCAGGGTGAGGGGGAGGTGTGATGTTCTCCTGCCCTGTTTAGCGTGGGAAAACTCTGGTCAAGGTTTCTGCTTTGTGCCTCGTCTGTGATGCTCGGCCTTGCCCGAGGTCTGGGCAGCTTGTAGACTCTCAGCGCTGGGAAGGGGGGGGGGGGGGGGCTGGATGCCTGCCGGGTTACGTATCTTCCGGGTGAGAAAGATTCGCTCATAAGTTCCTGTTGCCTATACGGTAGGCAACGTGTCTGGTCTGTAGTGGTGGAAGAGGTAATCTTGGCGATGAGTTATACTCGTATTAGATTAGATGTATAAGGGGCACTCATTGATTCCCCCCCCCCCCCCCGGGTTTTGATGAAAACTCATCGTGGGAAAGGTGGCGGAGAAAGACGCAAGCCCCTTCTAGGGAAGGTCTAGAAGGTTTGGTAGGTGTCCGTAGACATGATGAGGTAGATAGTATGGGGAAAAATTTTTTTACAGATAGGTAGGTGGGACCCTTAAGTTTGGGGTGCTTGACGCTGTAGCGGCGCATGTTCTGTGCGCTCTGGTCATCCGGCCGGCAAAGCAAAACATGTGGAGTGGCAGCGGCCAGCTGGTGACCTTGATTCTCTCTCTCGGGCAGCATTCTTCTATGCCCCTCGCCCTGGTGATTGGGCTTTACTGATGCGGCGAGAGTGTGTACTCCACCTGGGTTGCTAAGATTATAGGTCAGGAAACAGCGTGTGTCGGGTGTCCCACAGGCCTAAATTTCATGTGTGTGCCATTAACAAAAACCAGCATTGCGCTGGTGGATATTACAATGGAATCGTACATACCACAGGCCCTTCAACACCTGGGTTGACCGGCTAAACGCATACAAAGCAAGTACACTACATGCATGTCTATTGCAGCAAATTGTGAGCACGTTGTTCACTTAATACAACACTCACAATTGGAAGTTTAAAATATCTTGCACCAGATTTGGGGATCTTTAACACTCAAGAGTCTTTGGTTGTTATACTGAGTAGGTGCACAAGATATTGCAAACAAAGTACATACAAATATAAGCATACATATAAAAATACCCTCCTACAAAACTGCATTCTTTCTTGAAGGCGATCTTCACCTATACCCTTTCAAAAAGTATGAAAATATTTAATTGTGTGCCTACACATCAAATCAGATTTAATGATGAAAAGCATACAAAAACTAACCTAGCTATCCCTTGCGGGGGCCCATCTTATATCGTAGGTCTAACAGCTAGTATGTACACTGTGTATCTTCGTTGGAATGTTCAAGGCAAGTTCCTAAGGAAAGTTCACTTTTGTCCGTGCTGAAAACACACTCTTACACGACGGCATTCTTCATGTAAGTAATCTTCACATATACCCTTTCAAAACGTATTGCAACATTTATACGTTTACCTTCACATCAAGTCAGATTTATGGATGATTATTATAAAAATATAAAAAGCTAAAATGCCATTGTAATGTCGAAGTCTCTGTCTTCAACATAATCACTGGCATTGTGGCGAGTGTGTCTACGTGATTCACTTATGGTAGCCATTACTGTCACTGTGGTCAGCGTCCATTCGTAATGCTACCTACTTAAGTGGACTGTCGGCCACTGAAACATTCGAACCGTGAGGTTTAAAATGTCTATCAAAAGTTACTGACGTACAGCTTTTTATGGCTGTATTAAAAAAAGGTAATTAGCACATAGTCGAGTAACTAATTACTGGTGCATTTACCTTGTTGGTTCTTCCAACTGGAGGACTGTACTGGAAACTTTTGAATTTCAATTTAGCCTAAATATGATTGTTCTGCTTACGTCACTGTCCTTGGTTTGTGGCAAAATTTAATGTGGTGCACACGACCGGTCTATAATGAGTCCTTTTGTCACGGTCATGTAGTAGCAGTTTACAGCTACTGCACTGTCTTTAAACTACGTGGACTTACTAGCGATCTTTGGTTTCAATTTCAACTGGCCTCCCCCTTGGACGAAGGACAGCGTGCAGAGGGTATGACCACATATACCTGGTTGTGGGTCTCCATGGTGATTCCCGGTACCGGCCAGGCATGTGGGTGGCCTTGGCGGTACGTGGGGTCATCAGATGTCGTGGAGCAGCCTGGGGCGTCGTGGCGTCTGCTTCTGCCGCAACAAAGTAGGAGGGCACTCGTTCAAGGGACATTGAGGCAGTGCAGAGGAGTATCAAGTCTTCCACCCCGACTGCACTGGTTCCTACCCGTAGGGCAGGATGTTTATCTAACGGGGCAGTGCGGGGAAGAAAGATCTCTACCCCGGCTGTGGGCAGCAAAGCTAAAGCTCGTCATGGTATCAAGTCGTGGGCGGCTTAGATGGTCTCGGTGGCCAGGTCCTGGGGCGAGGCAGTGGAAGGGAGATTCAAGTCGACCTCCATTGCGGGTGATGTGCCTGTTGAGCGGTAGTGGGTGGCATCTACGTTCTCGATGAAAGCGGCCACTCGCATAGCAAGATGGTGGGGCGGAGCACTTCCAATGTGGCAGCTCAACGTCTGGGTCTGCGCCGGTATTCCTGCATCACAGTACCTGAGGACAGAGCATGTCTGTTGCAGCTCGATACCCTGGGTAGCAGAGTTTCCTGTCTAATAGGAGGTTGGGATGGAGCACTCTTGTCCGAGCTCGACGTCTAGGCTGGTGGGTCTTACTGTGTGGCAGGATCTTGAGACGGAGCACGTCCCAGGTTCCGGTGGTCTAGTAACATCTTCGACTTCGTCGGAGGACGACTTCGCTGAAGTTGGGATGGCCTCGACTTCCGGTTCCGTAGTTGTACCAGGTGCAGAGGTAGGTGCTTGGATGATTCCTACCCTTCTCACCGAAGGTGCTTCCGAATGCTTGCTAATGCGGCTTGATCAGTGGAGTGTTTGACGGGCTTTTCTGTCACATGGTCTCTGCCAGGATAAATTGGAGCAGCTAGATTTCATTTTGGCTGCCAACTTCTCGGCGTAGCTGCGTGGCATTGAGGGCATTGATCTGATGGAGAAAGCACCATGGTGTTGTTTAACATCGGGCTTCCATGGTGCTATGTAACCAGGCGTCTTGTCAATCATGATGGGCGTCAGTTTGGGTCTTGTCGAATGTCTTGGATCTGTACCAGGTACTACCCTTTTGGGCGGGCGTTTGTCTACATCCCCTGATTGGCCAGAAGTGTCTCTATCAGCGTCGTCATCCCTAAGTATTGGCATGTCCCCTGGGTATGGTCGTATCTGACCTCGGGTGGCCTTACGAATCCGTCCGCATATATCCTCCGCCCAATTGATGTTTCACGTTCCTATGATGTGGTACGGTCCATCCCATTTGTCAGTGAGGCCAGCGCTGAATTGGTTGCTGGCTTTGCTGAGTGGGTGACTTCGCAGGAGGACGGCTTCCCCTAAGTTGAATTCTCTCACCTCTGTCTTCAGTTGGGGATATTTCTTTAAACTATATGCATTCTGAGCTTTTTGGGTGTGTGTGGTATGGGCCAGGGCTGCTAGCCGGATGTCCTTGGGTTGAGGTATATCAGTGGGCTTGCACTCCAACTGCCAGTCACCTGGTCGACGCAATGTTTGTCCCAGGAGTAGGACGCTCGGACTGGTGTCGACGGCCTCATTCGTACGGCGTTGAAGGGCAAACAGTATGGTGGGGATGTGCTTATCCCAATACTTGTGATCATGTGTCCTGACTTATATAGTGGAAGCTTGTAAGCTGCCAGCGTGGGGTGTGGGGAAGGCGTGACGTCCTCCTGCCCTGGTTGGCGTGGGAAAACTCTCTGGTCAGAGTTTCTGCTTCGTGCCTCGGTGGCGCTCGGCCTTGCCCGAGGTCTGGGCAGCTTGTAGGCCTTCAGCATGAGGTGGGGAAGGGGGGGCATGTTTGCCAAGTTGCGTATCCTCCAGATGAGAAGGATTCGCTCATAAATTCCTGCTACCTGTAGGGTAGGCAACATGTCACTCATGTCTGTAGTGGTGGAAGTAGGTACTCTTGGCAATGAAACATAATTGTGTTAGATTAGATGTATAAGTGGCACTCATCAGTGGCATCAGAACATGATTTGCCGATTATTATTCACAGATTAGTAGCACTAATTATTTAACTCAACGTTAAATAAACCAGTATACTAAATCTCATAAAGCATTAATTTACCACCATCAATTGGATATTTTGTCCAAAACCCAAAATATATTCAGAACAATTGTTTTTCGATGATTTGTTCCAGTTGTTTACGTTGGTGTATTCACCGAATATTGTATGCATCATTCGTTTTTGGACACTACGTAAATGCAAAACAACACAGATAATCAACTGGTCCTTATAGATAGTATTAATTACATCCTGCGAAAGTTTTTTTCTTCTATTTTCTTCTTACATTTTTACTGCATTTGTAGATTGGCGACAATGAGAAAGTAACCTGCATTCTTATTCTTGTTATGCGTTATTGCCTTCGTAAGTTGGCAACAACAAAAACTAATTGCACGCACTAACACTGTATTCAACTATCTGTGGTGTTGTTAATAACAAGTTAAAGGTTACAACTGTGGCGCATGGTGGTAATTGACGTATTGTTATTGGATACTGTCAGCTGCGGTTTGGGATATAATTCTAAAAGTTTGAATAAGACTATGCAAATAATAATTAGCAAAAATTGTCGCAAATAACTCAGTTGTAATTTTAACCAAGTGATTGAGTATGGCTTGGTCGACGAAGGCCGACTAAGCGAAAATATTATCATAAATTTAAAAAATCGGCTCAATTCCAAGTGAATATTTAATTCTGAATTGATTTCAATGAGTTTGTTTAATGACATCTTTAGGCTGTTGGTTTAAACAAACATGTATTTTGACGTTATGTAAGTAATTTCTCAGGTTTAAAATACAAGTCCGCATCAGATTGCCTGACGTTTTGAAGGTTGTCTTTAATGAATTCAGTTTGTAATTAATGCTGTATTGTCTGGTAACATTTTTTCCTTGACTGTTAAGTCACTTATTTGCCCAGTTAAATTGGCTATCTTATAATTCATTATTAAAATTAGTGTTTTTTCATTTCTATGCAGTAGACATCTAATACAAAGTGCTTAAAACTGTCCATAAAATTAAATACTTCAATTTAAGAAATAAAAAGTATTTACAAATATTAGTAATTGGGAATTACGATGGTGCTCATAAAAACTGGTAATGGCATTGCTGTAATCAGCGGCATCGGCAGTTGAGAATCGGCCCATCCCTAGTTAATATAAGTAAAGTATTTTAGGTTTTATTGAAATGTTACTTATATTTTTATCTAAAAATTATATTACTTCTATAGTAAAATATCAATAAAAACAGAGAAAATAGATGTGTTACTAATGCCTATAAGCTGTTCACGGTAAAGTAAGCACTTTTGATGGCCTGGTTACGTTTTCCTTCTAGCCATTTTTTATCCTTTAAACATATTTTTAAGTAAATATTGCCATGTAAGTAATAAACGCAGTGTGTATATTCCACTGCACTCGGAAGTTTACGTCTAAGGCTAAAATAAAGCATACTTATTGACTATTATTCCAAATGAGAGGGCTTTCAAAAGTGCTCACTTTACCACGAATGGTCTTTAGTTAGAAATACTGTAGTTCTTATGCACAATATTATTATACTGAGTGTGCACAAATGCAGTGCACTGTCCCTTTGGTGTAATTTTCTAGATGTGGTTAAGCTTTGACTCTATGAGGCGGAGGAATATCCAGAAAGTAGAACTTTAGCAGGGCTTCAGAGAAGTTTGGTAAGCTTGAATGGACTATAAATACAATATTTACTTCACTCTTCTAGCCCACACAGCACGCCCATCATGTTAGAACAAATGTTTAATAAAAGTACAGGTCAAAATTCATGCAACAGATTTGAATATCTGCGTTCTTTTAGAAAATGTAATTTTCACATATTTGCTGGTATCTTAAACCTACAATACTAAATTAATAACAATTTAATGTATGCACAAACTGTAGAAAACAGCTCCACACATAGATCCCTCTCACATTTACTGATGAAGCATGCTGAATAACCTGTCTTGTTAGCTTTTTATTTAAATACATATACAGAAGAGGAAGCACTATTTTTCAGAGAAGAAATTCTCAAATTAAAAATTATAACTTCCTGTCTTCCCATGATACCTAACAACAAATGCAGTGCTTGTTACAAAATGAAATCTACAATTTACCTAAATCAAAAAAATTACGTGAAATACACAACTCATTAGTAATCAGTTCTGAAAATTAATGGAACATAATGAGAAAAAATACCAGGTGAATTATGCTAATCAAGAAAAACATATAAAAATAAATCAAAATCTTTAAATTCATTAATTAAACCTGGCTTAAAATATACCTGTTAATTCTTCAAAACAAAATCCACAGAAATGAGTTTCTTTACCTGTCTGCCTCATCAAGGATCAACACTTCAATACTGTCGAGACTAAACGTGGGAGTGTTCTTCAAATGGTCTATAAGACGACCTGGAGTGGCAATAACTATATCAGGATTCTTCCTTAACACTGATTCCTAAAAGCACATAAAATTTTTTTTATAAAGCCGGTGAACAATCATAACAGAGTAAACAAAATTCCTGCTGTTCCAAAATATCTACAGAACAATGCTGAAGAAGCAGTTTTTACCTGTACTTTCACATCAAGACCACCAACTGATAGTCCAACCTCGATGGTTGAGAACTGACCGAGCTGTCGTGTGACTTGATAAACCTGAAACACCATCAGCATCACAAATGTTACATTACTTTTAAACTCTGAAAAGTTAATGTTGACAAAAATGGACAAGACTAGGCATGAAAATGTGAAGGAGACATTAAGAGAGGACAAATAAGTCCACATTGAGATGACATAACCATGTTAGGTGAACAAAGGTCACTGACGAAGCTAGAATGGCAAGTAGTGGACAAAAGACCAGGAATAAGAGACAGAACGGAGTGCTGAGAAATGTAGAGATGAGTGAGTTCTACAGCATGTCAGTTTGAATGAAACCAAACTTTTAACCCACCCGGTACAAGGGGAGACCGCTCTGCCTTGCACCTGGAGTACTGCCAGTGTACCGGACCGATGAGGTTAGAAACTTGTTTGCGAAAGCGTGACTATCACGCGGGAGGTGTTCCCGAATCACAACTAATTCATCTATGGAGTCACCAGGGAATAGTACACAAGTTCCAGGTTAGCGAAGAGTGGGTTCTATCAACGTCTGGAGAGTGAATGCGATGAGGTAGCTTGTGGCGTATGAGAGGTCAGTGACTTGGGGATTGTAACCCCGACGAACAGTTTTATCTTAAGGGAATGCTCATACACTGAGCATGAATGAGAGGAGTGGATGGCCCTCAAATATCTAGATGCGAACGTCGCGGAGATCATGTCCGGAAGGGGTTACTCCCTCTTGGGCAAGATGCCAGTATATTTCGTGGGACACGTAGGTTTACGTGCGGGTACGAAGTCAGGAACACTGGACAATACAATACTCAGATGCTGTACCTGTTGCCTTGCAGATGGCAATGCTATGCTCTGCTGGTGTGGCTGGATTGGCCGGTTGAGGAACTGTGGCCGGACCTGGCTGCATCAGAGTGATGCTCGTTGAAGGGAGGGGAAGATGTGGAGGTATTGCTGTATATTCAGATGTCAGTACTGTGCGTTCAATACCAAATACGGCCGTACCACAGTGAAGCAATATTAAATACTCGAATGGCAGACAGCCTAGTAGCCTCGTGGGTGTGGAGAAAAGCGATTGATTGTCCTGAAACTTCAGTAATAACAGTATTAATAATCTCCACCTCAAAGGGGTGCAAGTTACATTTGAGATGGTTTCTAATTCCGGTCTTGTAATTCTTTGGCATGAGACCGATATACTGTAAGAATTCTCAATAAATAATCATAAAATATAAAAGAAGTTTATTCCAAAAGTCAATCCTATGTGCATGTGCGTGCTGTGAAACCGGGTATAAATAGCGGTCCTAACAGTGTACAGCCTGATATCCAACTAGACTAAACGAATCTTGTCCCTTAACTTCTCCTGGCCTATCTACAGCTTGGAGGGTCAAACAGTAAAACACGTGAGCTGTTTTAAGTATCAAGGTGTATTGGGTTCTTAATGAAGGGTTCCTCCGAAAATTGATCTATGCAACAGGCTGAGTGATGCTAACTAGTGCAACACCTTGGATGATGCCTAGGCCAAACTCGGAATAATGCTTGATGTTTCTTGTACCTACCGTTTGGCTGTTTCCATCAACACCAGTGTTAATTCATGTACACAAGTGTTAATTAAATATTCAGAGTAAATTTGACTTGATCCTAAACCCACTAGTGACTCAAAGTTCTTAAAAGCTAGAAGTGATAAGTCACTGGGTTCAATGGTTTGATTGTGGATTTTAATAGATTTAAAATTGTTGATAAAATGATATTACAATATAACAAGATTGATATAGCCACGTTTAAAACTACTAACATACAAACAATCAACCAACTGGGATAAAATTACTGCGGAATCAAATATACGTAAAATTACAAACTTCAGGCCAAGGCTACCTGGTACATTACGTAACTGAGATGTAGTAAGATGAATTAAAATACCTTATATTCAAATTACCTATAGCCCAAGGATCCTACTATTACCTATGGGGGAATGTCCATAAGGGAACATGTAGTTTAAAAGCAGGGAGCTGTACTTGAGCTGCAGAGGTGGCCGGGCTAGGGCCTTAACGGTAAGGATAAGGACGATACAACTGGAGACAACTAGTGTTGCAGAAGAGGCGTCTTCTGGAGTTGTTGGCCTTGGAGGAGATGGCGCCATCGTGGATGCTGTCACTAGCGGCGCTGGTGGAGGACGGCCAGTCCTCGGTCAGGATACCCTCGGCCTTCACAGCCTAGGAAGGGGTGTAGCACTGATTACTGACGTGGTTGTTGACTCAGGCCTTCACAGACTTGGAGAGCAGTGACCCCGGTAAGCCATCCCAAGCAACTGTGGAGGCTCGGGCTGTTCTGTCTTCTGTAGTGATCACTAGTGATCTTAGATGCCTCGAGGGGTGCAGTATGCTCGGCTCTGCCTCTTAGGGGTGGAGCTTGTGATGTCACCCGCATGGGCCAGTGGATGCTTATCAGGCTTGTCACTCGGTGCCGGGTGTGAAGCTACTCTGAACTGCTGGAGTTTGAGTGGGCAGTGACCATTTGCTGATTGGCCCGCCTCCTCCTGCAGCGCCAAATTTAAATACTGGGCGCGGTGAAGCGGAATATCTTTGCTTCGGGGAGGGCTATGACGTGATGGTTTTCTACCATTCCTTGCACGCAGTACACGCTAGGAGCACAGGGTGGAAGGTGTGTTGAAGTCCAGTCAACGTCTAGGAGTTCCCCCGTGTCCTGCCTCTAGTAACGGCGGGGGACTTGCCCATGTGGCTTGCCACATTCAGATGCGGCCAAGTCATGCAATTGGAGTGTGCTCTCTCTAGCACAGTTTACGCCATGCATCAATTCAATGGGTTAAAGCACAAAATGAGATATGGCGAATGACTGCTTAGAGTGATGCATGTCATGAGGTGCAGCTGCAGAAGGAAGCACGGTGGACAGAAAGGAGGACCCTAGTAGTACTCGTGGAGGAGACACTGACCTGTACACCCAGCTCACGGGTGGGCACAAGGACCAGCACACGGGTGACGGCAGGGCCGCCGTGAGGCCGGTACAGCAGGCGCTCCAACGTGGGCAGCATGTAGGCAGCCGTCTTGCCTGTGCCTGTTGCAGCACACCCACATACGTCCCGCCCCAGCAACGCCACTGGGATTGTGGCCGCCTGGATTGGTGTGGGGTGGATAAACCTCATGGAAGTTATTGCCTGCAACACACATGACCCACACTGTCTCCAACAGTCCATTTCACGTGTTGCCAGCTCTGCTGTGAGAATCTCACAGGTAATATCATTACTGTCCATTTCATATATGTGGGGTAAAATTTGACACATTGTGACCAACCTACACACTATGTAAACAGTAAATGCTCTTGTTCGTACAGTATTGTATCAGCTGATGAACTGCTGCGGGATCTGTGTTGTTAAGTTGGCTATCTTTATGATGGCTTTGGAAGAATATTGTACAGAAATAAAAGTTGTGATTTAAAATCTTAACTATACATGTATGGTTTGAATTATGTTTTTCAAGCAATATTTCATTTCCTTGGCTATTAGTGACTGGACTTTAAAAACATGTTTAGCATTTATGACAGAGTACGTTAACATGTACAAACAGTAAATGTTTCTAGCCAATGTCTAGCCTTTTTTTAATGTTTCCAGACCGGTGAAGGCCATTGTGCGTGTGCTCTTTTCTGATTGTGTTTATTATACAAATATCTTGTTGATGTTGTCTGAATATTTAATTGGTAGTTAATAATTTTTATTGGCTTTTTTCAAGCATAGTTGGCTGTACGTACCGTTGTGCGTTTTCTTGAGTGAAATGTAATATTAATCAGTACTTGTTTACTGCGTCCCTTCCACCATTTTCCTTACCGCCTTCCACAATGAAGTGACACAAATATCATTTACGTATCTTGAATATAATTTACGTATCTAAGTTTTAAGTTTGTGTGTATCAGGAAAAGTGCGCAGTGTTGATTTTTCTGAATGGTTCTGCAAATAAATTATTTAATGCTAGTGACGAACAAACGTGAATTTTAGTGAAGTAAACTTGGCAAGGATTGTCATAAAAAAACAAGTTCAAGAGGTTGCAAATTTTACAAACAGTAAGATTACAAGTTTTTAAAATGTATTTGTAAATTGTTAACACAATTATTGAAATGCACCTGTCCTGAAAAAGCTGCACTTTCCCCACTTTCGTAGTGAGTGAATAACATTTGTTTATTTGTCTATATCGTAAATTCAATGAGTGTAAGGTTAAATTTGGTCAAAGTGTGTGCGTGCATACATTGGTGCACCTATACGAATACGAACAATGACGTATGTATCACGTTTTGTTTTTTCATTAAGTTAAAATTTTCGAAGTTAAATAATTTAAATGTTATTTCCATACGAGCAAAATTTTCCAATGTTCCATCAAAACAATATGCAACTCAAAATGCCATACACTCATAAGAACATCAAAATAATGCTGTCTCATGAAACACGTTAAAAACTAAAGCCCCCTCCCCAAAATTGTTTCATTTTCCCCTCGAAATAAATAAATAGAACCCCGACAAATTAAACTCTGTAATTACAAAAATAAAACAAGTTGGTAATGCCAACCTAGTTTTAATATCCTACATTGATTACCGGACGGAAGATAGCTACAGTCAGATGTTCAGTGCCTGCCATTACATGGAACACGAGGAAGGAGGTGAATATACAAGTGTGCATTGGACTTGAAACATTTGTTTACAAATATCATTTTCTTCAGTGACAAAACAGCTGCGGTGGAAGGATACATTGCGGCCAAGCTACTTTTCTAGAACTGTCAAAATTTACCCCAATTACATGAAATGGCCAATACCAACATACAAAAAGGGAAAACTATACACCACAATATAAAACAAACTCAAAAATACAACGAACCCCAAAATTTTTACTTTGATCTTAAGGAAAAATGTACTTCTCCACAAATTGTTTGGACATATAATTTAGCAGGATTATATAATCTTGGGATTAAGATAAATGTTTAAAATACCTAGTCAAATTCTTTGCAATAATTACTGTTTACATAGTGTATACCTACAACTCAAATACAGTATATTAAAAGTTAGGGAAGTCACGTTATCTTTGTCCATTTCTATATTTGTCTAATTATAAAGCACAGACAGTTATGTAATTTTAATAGGCATTTTATTAAACGACTTGCACTGTTATGAAACACGTCTAGTCAAACAACACAACCCACATTTTATTGGAAGTAAAAATTGCAATAAAACACATCCTTATATTTGGGTAGATACAACACGTCCCACCTAACTATGACTATTTTGTGTATCTAAAGGCGCTTACGAAAAGTCACCCGGTTAACTCAATCAGATAAAAACTTTTACTCGGTACGTTCAAAAAGTGATTGAGTTAAAGTTAACTCGCGTTTGGAAAGTCACCCGGGTTAACTCTATCCTCGACTCGATTAACTCTGGGCTAACCCTGCTCGACAGCAGGGTAAATGTGGTCTAGCAGACGATGCACGTAAAATGGTGCATAAATATGTAAACATTGATGCAACAAAAACAAACAAGTAAACGAAAATAAGTTTTGAAATTTGGAAACAATCAAAATATGTAAAATTATAAATGTTTATTGGCTTTTGGCAATCATTGCAGCACGGAAATTAAATTTTATACTTAACTGAGACAGAACACAAAGGTATTGTATTATCGCAGTACTGCTTAATGCAATGATTTTTTTTTTAAATTTATGTTTATGTTCATGACATAATTGAACAAAAACTTTTCATACTCATCAAGCAAAGTATTTGATAACTGCACTAAATATTCTTTGAATTCCCGCCATCTCAAGACCAGAGCTACTCTAAAACGTTCAAAGCAACCTGGTTAACCACAAGTGATAGTGTAAACCTGGTCACGTGACCGAGTTAACTTTACCAGGTTTCTTTTCGTAAGTGCCTCACTATGCAGGAACGAGGGACCAACCATACCAGCACACACATACGTCTCACAGGGGTGCATCTAGAGGGGGGTCACACGGATATAAACCCCCAAAATCTACAATGACATGACTGTCCTATGAATGTTTAAAAATGAAATGAAACAATATCATAATTGCTTAAGATACTGATTTCATGTAATTAACTGCTCTGTTTTGTATTTACCTTGACAACTCCTAACACATATGGTGTGTTATTCTGGAGGTAAATAAAAAAATATTTCCTAAAGTAATTCAGAGATAGTGCTCCAATGCCATACCAGGAATAAAAGATGGGAAAGTTACCATCCATGTCTCCGAACTGAGCGTCTAGATCCACTCCTGCCTCACGTCTTCACACGAACGGCAATGAACCGGTATCAAGTCATGCGACGTGCCCCCTCTCATAAGTTTCTGAAGTAGAAACTTGTTTCTCATTTGTCTTGGGCTATCACTACAATTAAAATTAACTGCAAGAATACACTTTGTAGTGGCGACTTAACATACGAATATGTATGCCACGCTGAAAACATATTTCTTGTACCTTAAGCAGTGGTCGAGACAGATTCATCTGATAGAAGGACGCATTCTGATCATGCGGTGGTGCATCTTCAAAAAAGTTGGCATCATCTTCAAATTCATTTGCACTATTATTCTTTTTCTTCTTCTTCTTTAAACTTGTCTCTTTGTTTCTTATATTGTCTGGAAGGCAATCAGATATGTAATGTTGAAAGTACACAAGCACAAATACAGTTTTATGCATTCAATGAACTCTGTTAAATTAGTTTATAACACAAAAACTTCAGTCTGATCTGCTTACTACATAGAACAGTTAAATAAGTAATTCAAAAGTAAAATTAATATTCAGTAAATGTTTCAAAATGTTCAACTAATGTGACAATTGAGATATCTTAAATAAAAATCCTTCTCAAGACGTTGTTGAGACCCACACAAATCTCTCCCTCTTAAATAAAATCAATAATTTATAACAGAGTAAGCAGTCATTTAACCAGTAGCTCCACCTATTCTGTGCAAGATGCAGAAACTAGTGGCAGGGAGTACGTTGTACATACATAGCATAAAACAAAGTCGCCCGGCCACATGTATCTGTGTATTCGGTAGGTAAGTGGGCTTAACGTCTCATAGACAGCGAGTTCATGAGAGACTGTCTGTGTATTCACCTGGCTTCTAAACTACTTGATGGATTTTGATGCGGTTTTCACCATCATTTAGAGAATTTCTTGAGGAAGGTTTAATTATATAATTCATTAATATTTAATGTAAGGATAGTAGAGAAATGTCAACATTTTCTAAGTAGGAAAAAGTTGCTTTTTGGGCGCTTACATGGCTTACACTGACTAAACCATAAGAGATACACCAAGTTAATGTGCTACAGAATCGTAGATCTCAATAAGGTCTAAGAGAAAGTCTGTGACAGCATATGTGTATCTTTTAAGGATGACCCACAGTAACAATTTTTGTCTTTTTAAAAATAGTGGTTCACTTACGAAGACTTAGTGAACAACACAGTATTAATCCATTGTTAGTTACCTTAAGCATTTAGTGTACATACTTGCTGTAAACCTTGACGCCATATTTTTAAATAGCACCCAAGCGAGGCTGGGTCAGGTCGCTAGTCACAAATAAGTTTAAGCAAATATAAACTGCAGCCATGAAGGTGAAACTACTTTACAACAAGCTTTATGCATATGTTCTTGAAAACACACGTGACACATACACAGATGTAAAGGCTGGAAAGATATACAATTTTCCACTTCACAGACATTTCTATTGATAAATATTATGAGTTCATTTCAATGTATACATCTGTCGGTTTAATATTTTCTTGTTTGATTTAATTTTGATTATGTAGTCACTAATTTTCTGAATTTTAAATAATTTAATGTTTTAATGCCACAGATTTATATAAATTACTGTTTCTTAATTTGTGTGGCTTCTCCTTGTCAAACCATATTTGTATACTGATAAGTTATTTCCTAGGAGGTTACTGATGTTAACTTCTTATAGATAAGATTTACTTATCAGGAAACTGTTTAATCCTTGATTTTATTAAGCAGGAAAGGGTTACACCTTTGTAATCCCAGGGACTCTCTCTCTAGACGTGGTACTGGTCAGATCATTCAGAACTATCTCCTACTAAATTTATTTAAATCTTTCATAAGCCTGCCCATCATACAGCAGGGGGCGATGGAGGGACACTTGGGACTCTATGGCAGTAAAACCTTCTGTGTAAGCCTGGACCTACTCAATGGTATGATTAAATGATTATTTCTCAATTGAAACAATTTCAACAATCTCTGAAAGTGAAAATGTTTCCTTTGCAATTTAATTGACCCAGAGGTCCTGTGATTGAATCTGATCTAAAGTTAAACTAGGTGGAATTAATTTTACTTCACTGATCTATTCACGTTATGACAAAGTTTTTTAATGAACATTTTCATCAAGAAGTTATAGCATTAATCTGGACTAATTAAAATTTCACATAATGCTGAGAGGGAGAGGGATATATATATATATATAATATGCTGTAATCCTAAGAAAAGCTTAATCCAGGACGTATTTACATCCCTGATAATCATATTGCTCTAGTTACTGTGGTCTCATTTGATATATATCTATCCACTGCATCACGACGGCCCCACTTGATACAGTTCTATCCATTAAACCACTGCGGCCCCACTTGGCATAACTCCAGCCACTGGGCCACTACGGCTTTTTGGAATTAAAGGACGGCAGCCCATAAACAAAATAGAAAGGAGAAATGATGCAACTTTTTTTTTAGCAATGCTTTTCTTATGCAGTAATCAATCATAAGAATAACTTAATACGGTACCTATTTACATCCCTGATCATAATTATTTTCGGAACCGTTTGAGATATCTTGATGAAACAAAGACTAAGTTGGTTCTGGGGTTATTATCTATATACTGTGTAAATTTGATGTCATTACATTAATTGGTTTTTGAGTTAAATCTGTTCGGAGAGACAGACACGAAAAAAATCACCATTAGAAAATCACTGACAGACACTACTTTACTTAATAGTATAGATTTACATACACTATCTCAACAAAGTGTGTTTATATATCCACTAATTTTTTCAAACGCTGAACTTGTCAGATTGTAGAATCGTGACTTGGGTATCATTGGTTAAGGATTGTTTTCCATATTTGAGTTACGAGGGCCTGGCGAAGAGGGGAATGTACCACTTTTAAATACAATTTTTTCTTTCATAAATTTAAATTTGCTGTTATCAAAAGGTAAATTACATTCTGCATAAAAGAACTGCTAGTTCTACATAGAGTATGTCCAAGCTATTCCTCCACCTCGTGCAAAGCTTGTATGATCAACTGTATCACTGTTTTCAAAGTAATATCATTCTGACAAATTCACAATTCAGATTCAGAGTTAGAAACTTTGTGAATCAAGTTCTGACATCAGATTTAATGGCTTTTGATAAGAAAAGAATAAAGTAGCTGGTTTGGCCTGTGACTTATCAGAAGTATAGAAATCATAACTTGAAACAGGCAGTCAACAAAATTTTTAGGTTTACAAATTGATAACTGTTTGAACGAGAACACCCATATTTATAAAATAATTCAAAAATTATCAGCAGCATGTTTAGCATTATATTAATTACCATAATTCTAAACACTTCTGCTATGAAGCAAATGTACTTCACATACATTCATATGTAATCAGACACATTAATAAGGCAAAAAAAAAGTAATTCATGTTGTCTTTTTAGTATAAAAAGTTAAGCATATTGACATTTACAGGTCAATACATTTTTTCACTGATTAGGTATATTGTTAAGAATAACAGCAATTTTAATACAAATTATATTATATATTCATATAATACTAGAAGAAAAGACAATTTACATCGGCCAACAAACCATCTAAAATGTGCAGAATGGCGCACTTAGCCGGAATTAAATATTTTAATTGTACCGTGGTGTTTAGCATGGTTGTTAATTGCATGTTTGTTTTCAAGAATATGCAATACTTAATCAGAGATTGAGAACAATTGAGCACATTATATTCAGTTTAAATCAATAAACGTCAACCATGTTCAAAGTCGCAGAAATTACCTATGTGTCTGGTACATAAACGAGCAAATACAGTGTCCATTAAAAATGTTATAGAATATATAATAAATGACCAGAACAACACGACATACTGTGGGCACTTGCATAATATTATAATATTCTTTTATTACCATAATGTCAGACACTGTTAAGCAACTATTACTATTTAATTGTTTGGAAATGCGTTTAGGCAAATGGGACACCACGTACATTTAACTTGAAACTGATTCTAGGAATATTTTAGTAATTATATTTCCAATTAGTTATTAATTCTCCAGAGGTAGACATAAATATAATAAATGAAAAGAGTATCAAATTGGAATTTCAAACAAAATATTTTTAATTAAACAAATTGAATGTATAGACAACAAATAATTGACTCACGGATTAAATATTCAATTAATAATTGTGATATTCATAAATGGATTAAATCACAATGGTGAAATACTTATGGCCCTGGAAGCCTTGAAAACCCTGGAGTGCATCCCGTGCAATCTATTTAACTTTGATTAAAAATACTAATGTTTATTTTCTTTTACTTGGCCAATGATTCACATTTAAAAAAATTCATAAATGACAGATAAATATTCCAATAATATTTTATGCTACAAATGTCATAAGAAAGAGTTCAAGCAATAACGACATAGTTACGTAGCGAAGTGGTCCAGAAGATAAGATTAATAAAAAAAAAGTATTCCATGAAGCTAGCACTTAGCTGATACTTCTCCAGGCGAAGTCATGCTGTCCGAGATAAAACCTTGCTCCGGACGGCAAATAATGAGAAGCCGGACAAGTAGTTCTCAAACAAAATAAATACTTGAAAACTTGAACTATCCAAAACATTATCGCTCTGCAACACACAAAGGAAAATAATACCAAAAATTAATTAGTTGTTCCAGAGTCAATAAAACAAGACACGTACTACTGGAGAAAGGCTGATGCTGTACTCATCAATCTGGGAGGGAAAAGTTGAAACTGCGTAGGATCATTAAAGATAATTAACAGAATTAATTTCCTACATTTTTACTAAACTATCTCTGCACTACTATGATTCTACAAGAAAAACAAGCTTACAGGGGAATCATCCGCCTGCATCTAACTCCCAGAACACGGGAGCACACATCATGTCGTGGCCACGGCTGTGCAGAGAGTTCCGGCAAAAACTGTTAGCAACGGCGGAAGGTTACATAATTGCGCGTGGGCACAAAGGTTACAGAATTTAGTTTGGAGGCCGTTCCTATAGAGCACTGAGGGTGCTGCAAACTGTCTACAACTACGCACAATTGTTCTACAGCAAGAATACCGTGTGTTGAACCTCTGGCGAGTAGCGCGGACAATGTAGGCTACAGAGCATAGCACACCACGCTTCAGAGATGCAAGCGTGTCAACTAACATCCAGTTTGCAAGCTGAGGTGTCTGCATCAAGCGACCAGCTCCCTGCCACGCTTGGCAGCGAACTTAACTCTGTACTTACTCCAATGGATGAATACTTGACTGAAATAACACAACTGTCCTAAAATCCAAATATAAAACAGCATTGATCTAAACTTTACCAACATACTAACACAATCATTTAGACAAAAATATCAAAACATATGAAATTAGGCGAAATTTGGAAAATTATGTGTTGCAAAATTTTAGCATATAGTAAATGACCAACTGACCTTGAAAATCTAAGCAGGAGTAACACTAAACAATTTAATGTTGGCTTAAACAAATATCTGTTAGATAATAATGTTTTTTATTCAGTTGATGAATTGACTAATATAGGCTGTTCACGGTAAAGTGAGCACTTTTGAGGCCCAAGTCAATTTTTCCTTTCAGCCAGTTTGTATCATTTAACCACCTTTTTAAATAAATATTGCCACGTAAGTAATAAACACAGTGTGTAGCCTGTATCTCACGGCACTCTTAAGTTAATGTCTAAGGCTCCAATATAATATATTTATTACCTGTTATTGCAAATGAGAGGGCTTTCAAAAGTGCTCACTTTATCATGAAAAGCCTATATCAATTAGTTATGTCAGTTTATTTAATGATTATTGTTAATTTCCAAATGTGATCAATGTATTTATTATGTAATCTAATGTATGTATGAAATTTACTATATTGACGAACTTGATATACCTGGTCACATACATACCCTTTTAAGGAACAATGGAGTGATAAATAAAATAAATAAATGAGCTCAGAAAACAACAATGGAACAATGCATAACATTAGTGTGTGCTCAGAACTATTGCACGAGAACTATTTCTTACTAGGCATTAATGACACACAATTCTTCTCACTGTTTATTCATATTAAACATTAATAAAATACTATATCTGAATGACTCAATTAAAAAAAAAAAAAAAAAAGTACTTTTATTTTAACAAAATTATACAACAATAAAAGAAATGACAAATGTACTTAGGAAACAATGAATCACATCACAGACGGGACAATTTTTTAAAAGATTCTAGGCCTGTTCAAAAAGTGTGAAGGTACACTATAGAGAAAAGTCTATAACGAAGAATGTGTCAGTAATACATTATAACAGTTTATTACAGATTTAGTACAATATATTTACATAGCAAGGTCAAAAAAAAGTTTGGATGCTCATTTACTTTCATTCTGGCGACCTTTACTAAATTTAAGGTGTCCCACCTTGCCGTTCCTAATTCCTATGCATCTGCTCCATCCTCCTCCCCCCCCGCCCTCATGTACAATTTGAGACAGTTTCAGAACCGCTGATTCTGTGACAAATATCGAAGTGAAAAGGAACCTGTACTACCATTTTTAAGCTCATCCTCTGACAAAGAGAATTCCGCATCGGACTCCTCCTCGAGATTTCGCTCGTCATCAATGTCTACGACTTCTTCTGTACCAACATTCTGGCCCTGCAACGTTCAAACAAGTCCCAGCATTACAAACCGCTGCACAGATAGTTGATTGCAAGAAAAGAATGTTGACAAAAAACGGATCCAAAATGTTTACCTGATTCTTTGACAGGCTTTTGAACTTTTTGATTTTGTCGTCCACCTTTGACTTCGCTTTCCGTTTAACGTATTTGGCCAAGTCGTTCCACGTGTCGTGATTGTATTCCGACACAGAGCTTACAAAATCAAATCCTGAGTCAAAATGATGAGATTTCTTGCTTTTCTTCTTGGTAGGTTGAAACTGAAAATGCGACAAAAAAAAATTGATGTAAGAAATGAGGTTTGTACATATAATTATTACACACGAGAACAAATACTGTGGAAACTTTAAGCAGAGCCGACTATAAAGGTTAAATTTGTATACTTTTACTCCATAATGACCATATACATCATTTGCAGGTATTATTTTCCTATTTCTCCTACAACCTGTGATTCTTAAGGCCAGTTTGCATTTTTAACTATTTTACAATGTGCAAAAACACATACAATCCTGCAACTTAGAAAACTGAAAATACTCAGTTGTTGCAAGTTATGGATATTTATACAAGGTACACATTTCATTTTGTACATTTTTTACAGTGTTTAACACTGTACCTATAAATACTACTGCCAAACCATGTGTACGTGTTTACTAAAACAAAAATCATAATAGCCACAACAAATCCATGCGTTTGTGGCTATGTATACTACAATGGCGATAAAAACAAATATCAATAAACGAAATACTCAATTCCAATTGGCTAAACGGATTCACGGACACGGAAGAGTTCGGAATTGCCTAGCTTTCTTACTTACGTATCTGTACATTATCAGATTGTTTGCAGATGATTGTGTTGTATATGCTGAGGTGGGAGAGGGGGGCAGAAATTTGCAGGCGGACATTGATAAGATATGGTTGTGGACCAGAAAAAATAAAATGAAGATAAATGTAAGAAAAACTAAGGTAGTGAGGTTCACAAGGAAGAAGATGATAAGCAGGGACATGTACAGATGGGAGAGACAAGAGATAGAAGAAGCAGCAGAATATAAGTATCTAGGGATTGTACTGCAGGGAGACCTCAGGTGGAAAAAACAGGTAGAGAGGGTGTTAGCAAAGGGAAGAAGGGCTCTGGGTATGCTGGGAAGGGCGCTGAATGGAGTCAGCTGTGAGGTGAAGGTGTATGGCACAATGGTACAGCCAATGTTAGAATATGCTGCAGCAGTATGGGACCCGTATGTGGAGGTGGAGGTGCGAGAACTGGAAAAGGTGCAGAGAAAGGCAGCAAGATGGATGAAGGGTAGGTGGGGAAGGCAGGGGAAGGATTATGAGGAAGAAGGGAACTATAGGCCATCAGTGATGATGAAAGAAATGGGGTGGAGCTCATTGAAGGACAGGAGGAAAGTTGAACGGCTAATCAAGATATACAGGGTGGTGAATGAAGAGGGAGGATGGGGAGGGCTACACTGCAAGCTAAGTAAGGGGGTGTTTAGGGGAAGAGGAAACAACAGTGAGAAGCTTCAGAGGGTGTGGAGAAGGGAGCGGGGTAGGCAGTCCATGCTTGTGAGGGAGTGGAATGTGTTGAGGGAGGAATTGGTATCTGTGAGAGGGGTTGGTAAATTCAGGAGTGGAAAAGGAGTTGGTTGGGTGAAGGAGAGGTGAGAGAGCTCGTCACCGGGAGGTAGCCTAGTTGCGAGTGTACGTATGTATGCAAGATTCCTCATCTGCATGCGTCTCATTGTAGATTGAACACGGAGTGTGTTACGTGAGCTCTGCTTCCATGATCCATATCTACATCCGTGTCATTGTAGAACGGACCTTATAATTACTGTCAGCTGATAACCTTTTATAATATTGAATATTATATACTTTTTTTATTTACACCATTATTAAACTGTTCTTCAGACTTCAGTGTGCCTAACATACAACCACACTTGTAAAGAGTGCGGGGCCGCAGTAGCTTAGCGGTTAGAGCGCTCGACTCCCACCAAGGAGAAACGGGTTTGCTCCTGGAAGTGGGAATTGTGCCGGACGATGCCGCTTGTCTGCGGGTATTCTCGGGGATCTCCAGTTTCCGCCATCCTTGCATTCCAGAGTTGTTCATAACTCGCCTCGCTTCACCCTAATTGGCTCTCAAGACCCTGATGTGCAACAACAGATATACAAAATATTTAAACTAGAATATTGCTTGAAAATTGTTAAAGGCAAAACCCTAAATTTTAAAACGTGTTCGATACTTCCAGCAACTGTATTAAACAGCACAAACCTGCACTCCCTACCAATTTAAATTTAATTGACATTTACTAACCTCAACTTCTTCATCCGAATCTTCTGAAAAATCTGGTACATCTCTGTTTTCGTCGATAGTTTTTATGAGATCAACACTTTTGTTTACCATGACTAAAACTCAAACAAAATATAACAATACAGGATCGTAAATATCTACAAAAAAAGCAAACCAATTCAGATCACATGTGGATTGTTTTGTTTAGCTTCCAATGTATCATGGCATGGCCTTGTGCTTGTACCCATATAGCCATAAAACGAAAAGACATTATTTATTTTATTTATTTATTTACAGTAGGTTTTCACGAGTCCTGTATGTCTCCTTGGGAACAGAAAAAAAAAATATTGGCGACATTTCAAATACTCATTACAAAAATCAAACTGAAAACAATAGAAGTTCATATTATGGTAGTCTCACATTACCAATATCGAGTAATGGTTCATAATCATTGCATGCACTTAAAAGTTGTTTCGTTAATTAAATGAAGTCCATGGAAGCCTATTGCTATAGGCAGTTTAGGTACATAAGTCCAGACCTTTACTATTTAAATGAAAACACTTTGGGAAGGCAGATACGAATAAACACAACTTACAATAACAATTACACATACTATATCTCCTATCATATGAAAAGTAATTAGAGATAAAATACACAGAATTGAAATAATATAATATTTACCCAGTCTTCTATGCTCATGGAAACACTTTGGTTCACAAGGAAGAAGATGGTAAGCAGGGACATGTACAGATGGGAGGGACAAGAGATACAAGAAGCAGCAGAATGTAAGTATCTAGGGATTGTACTGCAGGGAGACCTCAGGTGGAAAAAACAGGTAGAGAGGGTGGTAGCAAGGGAAGCAGGGCTCTGGGTATGCTGGGAAGGATGCTGAATGGAGTCAGCTGTGAGGTGAAGAAGGTGTATGGCACAATGGTACAGCCAATGTTAGAATATGCTGCAGCAGAATGGGACCCGTATGTGGAGGTGGAGGTGCGAGAACTGGAAAAGGTGCAGAGAAAGGCAGCAAGATGGGTGAAGAGTAGATGGAGAAGGCAGGGGCAAGATGGCGAGGAATAAGGAAACTATAGGCCATCAGTGATGATGAAAGAAATGGGGTGGAGCTCATTGAAAGACAGGAGGAAAGTTGAACGGTTAGTCAGGATATACAGGATGGTGAATGAAGAGGGAGGATGGGGAGGGATACACTGCAAACTAAGTAAGGGGGTGTTTAGAGGAAGAGGAAACAACAGTGAGAAGCTTCAGAGGGTGTGGAGGAGAACGGAGCGGGGTAGGCAGTCCATGCTTGTGAGGGAGTGGAATGTGTTGAGGGAGGAATTGGTATCTGTGAGAGGGGTTGGTAAGTTCAGCAAGGGAGTGGAAAAGGAGTAGGTTGGGTGAAGGATGGTTGAGAGAGCTCGCCACTGGGCGGTAGCCTAATCGCGAGTGTATGTATGTATGATAGCGTTCAACAAATTATACTTAGGCTACACACTATAAAATAAATATACAGGTGCACATTAGAAAACGAATAGCAAAATATCAACAATTTTCCAAAAATTCCAATGACAATAACATTTTCAAACATTTCAGACGTCAGTGATACACAATAAAGGCACTATACTCATGATGTCTAATCTAGAAATCCGAACCACACTCCGCGGCGGCTACGAGTCAAATTTAACCTCGCATGAAATTTAGAACTAGTTTTGGAAATTACTTCCTTGTAGAGACGGAGAGTAAAAGTCTCCAATTTTTGAGCTTATAGTTAGGCAAAATAATTTACTCCACCAGTTAGCACTGCTATCGATCACACGTTGTAGTTGATCGAGAATTTGGTTGATCTACAAAACAACGATCAGATGTTTTATGTGTTCTGGCTCTAATATATCTGTGTTAATTAAAGTATTCTCTTTCCTGGCTGTCAGTGTAAGAATACTTTCCCGTGCTTTTATGTTGTTGACAAATCGAGTTTGGAATTGTGTTTTGGAAGCGATTCGTTTTAAAAATGGGGATTTTAGGATTGGCAAAAATTATAGCAGATATCGCTCCAACTGCAGTCAAAGAAAATGAAATTAAAAACTATTTTGGTAAGTTTAAACGAATTTCCAGGTTTTTTGCACCATCGTATTATCATGGACTATTAAACAATAGCAGATGTACTTATATTTATATAGAGCAGTAATGCACTTTCTTCACATGTAATTTATCCCATCTTAGGGGGCGTAGGTCCTAGAGGGTCTCATCGTGCTGCCTGGAATCTTCTAATCCAACATCTTCATTAGTGTACATTAGAAAGGAGAATTGTAATTGACCTCTGAGCGATGTAATTGTTAGTTGGAGTCATATAAGTAGACTTGAGGTAAAACATATGCAAAATGT
Source organism: Dryococelus australis (assembly GCA_029891345.1). Classification (NCBI taxonomy): domain Eukaryota; kingdom Metazoa; phylum Arthropoda; class Insecta; order Phasmatodea; family Phasmatidae; genus Dryococelus; species Dryococelus australis. Next base: position 107,933,484 of record CM057005.1, read on the forward strand.
TTGTTGTATACGTAAGATATTTTTTCAATACGTTCTATAAAGATATTGGACAAATCAAATTACAGTATACAATGTTTATGCACTAGACATAGTAAACACACATATATGTTGGATAGCACGTAAACATATCTGTTCTTCATAATGTGACTAAATCTCCTGCTTCATAGATTTTGAGAATGCATTTAATAAGGTGCCCCATGGAACATTGATGAGGAAAGTGGAGCGCTGATACCAGACAGGAGGGTAGTGGAATGGATTGGGGACTTTCTCAGGGGGTGAAGGCAGAGGGTGAAAGTGGGGGAGGCAATATCGGAGGAAGGGGTGGTTACATCAGGGGTACCACAGGGAAGCGTGCTGGGTCCTTTGTTATTTACCATAATGGTAAATGACGGGTTTGGGGATTAGAGGAAAAATCAGATTGTTTGCAGATGATTGTGTTGTATATGCTGAGGTGGGAGAGGGGGTGGAAATTTGCAGGCGGACATTGATAAGATATGGTTGTGGACCAGAAAAAATAAAATGAAGATAAATGTAAGAAAAACTAAGGTAGTGAGGTTCACAAGGAAGAAGATGATAAGCAGGGACATGTACAGATGGGAGGGACAAGAGATAGAAGAAGCAGCAGAATATAAGTATCTAGGGATTGTACTGCAGGGAGACCTCAGGTGGAAAAAAACAGGTAGAGAGGGTGTTAGCAAAGGGAAGAAGGGCTCTGGGTATGCTGGGAAGGGCGCTGAATGGAGTCAGCTGTGAGGTGAAGGAGAAGGCATATGGCACAATGGTACGGCCAATGTTAGAATATGCTGCAGCAGTATGGGACCCCCGTATGTGGAGGTGGAGGTGCGAGAACTGGAAAAGGTGCAGAGAAAGGCAGCAAGATGGGTGAAGGGTAGGTGGAGAAAGCAGGGGCAGGATGATGAGGAAGAAGGGAACTATAGGCCATCAGTGATGATGAAAGAAATGGGGTGGAGATCATTGAAGGACAGGAGGAAAGTTGAACGGTTAGTCAGGATGTACAGGGTGGTGAATGAAGAGGGAGGATGGGGAGGGCTACACTGCAAGCTAAGTAAGGGGGTGTTTAGAGGAAGAGGAAACAACAGTGAGAAGCTTCAGAGGGTGTGGAGGAGAACGGAGCGAGGTAGGCAGTCCATGCTTGTGAGGTAGAGGAATGTGTTGAGGGAGGAATTGGTATCTGTGAGAGGGGTTGGTAAGTTCAGGAAGGGAGTGGAAGAGGAGTTGGTTGGGTGAAGGAGAGTTGAGAGAGCTCGCCACCAGGCAGTAGCCTAATTGCGAGAGTATGTATGTATGAAGGCCCACCGACGTCTTTATTTATACTATACTAGGAAATTGATGGCCATACTGTTGGGCATAGTCGTTTTACTGAAACAGAAGAAAAAGGGAACGTGAAGAACAGGAGCAGAAAATGTGTACAATAAAATGTTATACAGTGATTTCTTAATTTTTATAGTTTAGATATTCATATACACTATAAAATGAACATTCAATAAAAAAAGTTAATTCAGCGGTTTTTTTAAATAATAGTTTTTGGTTATAGAAGCAAATATCTTGAGGGTGCTGTGGTAATTTAATGAAAAGTTGGCTATCAAGGTAGGATGCCCCAGTTTTAAGTTATCTGAAGCCATGTGTGTTTTTTTTAATTCTAGTGTGGTGTGTGTTAGTGCATCAGTGTTTGGTTGCAGGCAGGAAGGTGGCTATTGATGCCTCCATGAGCCTTTACCAGTTCCTCATTGCAGTGCGCAGCGAGGGAGCCCAGTTGACATCAGTGGATGGAGAGACTACGAGGTACGTGTGCAGGCTGTCTGTAATGAGGCAGACTAGTGGCTCATATATTGACCCTGCCATTCCTCCAAGAAATATTTATGGTAATAATGTAATTTAGGGACCTCAATAAAAATTTGTTAAGGAGGGGGAGGTACAGGTAGGAGAAGACAATTTTTTAAATTGTGTTTTTGGGCTCCTCTGAAGTAGCTGGTTTATTTCCTGCAGGCAGCCACAGTGTTGCAGTTTCAGACTACTTGCCTCCCACCGAGGTAACTTGGTTTGATTCCTGGCATGGTCACTGCCAGATCATCACATGTGGGACTCGTGGTGGATGATGCCACTATTCAGTGGGTTTTTCTCCGAGATATCATGTTTCCCCCGCCCTTGCATCCTGGTGCTATCCTGTACTCTCCTCACTTCACTATTATTCTCCCACAGAGTTGTTTTTGTATTCAGCTTAAATCTTAAAAAATGTTATTGAGAGAACCGTTGTAAAGATAAGGAAAATTTCTGGGTAAAAACAAATAAATGTGAAATCAATATTGATGACAATACTGAAGAAAGCAAAGTACTTACGTAATGCTACGTATAAAGCAGTGTAGCGCAGTGCTAAACCACTGGACTCACATTTGCGAGGCTCTGGGTTTGATTCATGGCCTGGTCATCCTGATTTTGGTTTTACAGGGTTTGCTTTCTAGTGCCCATTCGCATTGTTTTCCTTCAGTCCCTTTCTGCTACGTATGTCTCAATGGCTGTGTTATACAGAGGAATCAGTGTTATACACCCATATTTGTTCATTACATCAACAGTTTTCACTGCATTTGTATTACATGTACTTCATTTTGTTTGTTCCTTTGAAAAGTGTAACAAAAATGGTCTGCTCTATTGCCTGTATACAATATGTATATGTGTGTCAATTAACTTATCCACAGTGGGTGATTTACACTCCTGTAAAAGGCCTCCTATTTGTGATGTTTCTCTTCAGTACTATCCAGAGACAATGCCATCTCTTAACATCTGCCACGTTTCCCCTGGGTTGGCGTAGTGGCTGGGCGCTCACTAACCATACAATGACCACTGCAGTTCCATGTGATTTGTTAGCTGTTACGTTTCAAGTTTCAGTTGAGTTTCTTAAAGTTACAGACATTGTCTCATGGAGTATATTGTTGTTGAAGTCATCTGATGGGCACCTTCTACCGGACGATCCGCCTGATAGAGAACGGCATCAAGCCGGTGTACGTGTTTGACGGCAAGCCACCCCAGTTGAAGTCTGGAGAGCTGGCGAAGAGGGCGGAGCGCAGGGAGGAAGCACAGAAGGCCCTGGAGAAAGCGGAGGAAGCAGGTATGTAGTCTCTCGTATTTGTACGTAGATGTAGTAAGTATTATGTTGGTGGAAAATGTTCCTGGTGTTGACCAATTACTAAGTAGAGAGGAAGGAGTGCTTAGTGCCTCGTTGACAGCAAGCTCGTTAGAGACAGAGAAGCACTAACAAAGTAGGAATTAGCCGCAACGTGAGGTAAGAACCCAACCCGGTATTCACCTGGAGTGATTTAGGGAAACTGAAATTAGGATGGTCGAACTGGGAATTGAACCCGGGTCCTACCAAATGCGAGTCCAGTGAGTTACCACTGTACTACCTCACTTGATATTGACAAAATTATTACAAAATACTGTTATATGAATGCTATGCTCGACTTATTAATAATGTTCTTTAACAGGGAAATTTTCCTAATCCATTGTAACAGTACACATTACTATAAAGTTTGTTTTGAATTTTTTATTCTCATGTCTGAATGTATGTTTATTTGCATACAAGATTTATTCTTTTGTTTTATTGGCAAGCCTACTCTCTTTAATTAGACAGTATTGTAATTTTCAGGATATCACCTCTATAATTTTTGCATATATTTTAATTTATTCTTTTGATATGATAATAATTATTTTCTTAATTTTTTGTACCTGACTATTTACTATAATTGTTTGTTCTAGTGATTTGCAGTGTAATTTAGTTTCTCTGGCAGTAAGAACAGCAAATAATCTGAGCTTTTGGCCACGGAGATTTGGTGAGTGGCATCATGGGAAATTACATATGGTATTGTCCCGTTTTGTGAGGCATCATGTTGATGGTCCCGAAAAACAGAGACTCTCCTTAGCTGCCAAGATGGCCGGACTAGTGTAAGTTAGGCTGCTGAAATTTCACACTATATCTTGAATATTCGCACTTCCTAAGATAGGATCGGTGTTGAGAGGCATCATAAGTTGTAAATATTCGGGGCATAAACTGAGAAACCCAAAACTCATTTGTTTAGTTTTTTGAGTGTTACAAGGCGCCTGCTGCCTTCTCCACTTCTGTTTCGACGAGATCTTCAGTCATGGTAACGTGCAGCTTAACTTTATTGTGGGAGGAGATAGAACCAAGTTTCGGACTCAGTTACAGTATTTCATTGGAAAGAACTAAATTCAGCAATTTATGAGTTTTCAAGTTTGAATTAATAATTTGGACTCGACTAAATTTAATTAAATAGAATCTAGGGCTATTTTTCCAGGTCATTTTTAATAAGTTTTGTGTTAAACTACTGAGCTACAGAAAACATTTTCAATGGAAATTTGAAAGAGAAATGCAACCTAACAATCCTCTGTTTCTGTACTCACGATCACCACTTTGCTGTTCAGTATCCTCTGTTTCTGTACTCACGATCACCACTTTGGTGTTCAGTATCCTCTGTTTCTGTACTCACGATCACCACTTTGCTGTTCAGTATCCTTTGTTTCTGTACTCACGATCACCACTTTGCTGTTCAGTATCCTCTGTTTCTGTACTCACGATCACCACTTTGCTGTTCAGTATCCTCTGTTTCTGTACTCACGATCACCACTTTGCTGTTCAGTATCCTTTGTTTCTGTACTCACGATCACCACTTTGCTGTTCAGTATCCTCTGTTTCTGTACTCACGATCACCACTTTGCTGTTCAATATCCTCTGTTTCTGTACTCATGATCACCACTTTGCTGTTCAGTATCCTCTGTTTCTGTACTCACGATCACCACTTTGCTGTTCAGTATCCTCTGTTTCTGTACTCACGATCACCACTTTGCTGTTCAGTATCCTCTGTTTCTGTACTCACGATCACCACTTTGCTGTTCAGTATCCTCTGTTTCTGTACTCACGATCACCACTTTGCTGTTCAGTATCCTCTGTTTCTGTACTCACGATCACCACTTTGCTGTTCAATATATTTTGAGGTGATGAGGATCTCCACCCATAATTTACGTAAAATTTCATTTTAATAGTTCAGACAGCCAATTTTCACCATAATCATGTTGATCCACTATTATTATGTTTTATTTTCGAGAATTTTATATTGGATAGCAATATTTTCAGGCAATATTCAGTCAATTAATAAAATCAAGTCTTTTTCAGTCTATGATAAGTTGTATTATCTTAGTAATTAGTGATTCTTCTCAGTGTTGCATATCAGTGTTTGTGATATTTCATACAAATTGTATAAAAAATAGTGATTTTTTGTGTTTAATTAACAAGTGAATTTTGTTGTGTGTCATCTGCACTACATTTTGTTCATATCCAGTCTTCGGCATCCCCAGCCCAACAAATCTACCTATCTGAGGTGTTATAATTATCATTGCTATGATATGACGCACCACGTGTGCGGTGATGCGGGTGATATGTGCGAGATCATTGAATCAAATAAAATCAGAATAATTCCAGCGACTCATTTATCCAAATTTTTACTAACACGGGCTGTGTGTCGGGTTCCCCACCTTGTGGCGTGGGAGGAGGGATTTTCCCCTCGTAATTGTCCTGGATGAATGAGAGCTTGGGGAGTGTAACCCCAAGAACCAGTCTGACTTTCACTGAACGGCGATGCTGGGCACGTGCCTTTCTGCTAGCAGTGAAGATGAGCGTCAATAACAAAGGTGAAACCAGCCTCACAATACACTTCCCCTAAAGGGGCCTTCATATCTAGGGGGATGTAAAGTGTGGGATGTGTTGCCTTCCGGACTGGAATTAAGTCTGGCACACTAGGAGCATCCACACGCCGACTCTTTAGATGCGAGGGACGCAGGTACCCTCCTCTTCTCAGGTTGGTTCTGCTGGGCGGCCGGCTGTACGACAGCGGCCGATTCTGGCTGTGGCAGGCTGGTGTTGCTACTGGTGGTTGAAGCTTGCGTGTTATGGGTAGGTATGGCAGTGTAGGATTCAGGAAAGTCTCCCGGAGAAATTTCTATTACTTGGATATCAAAATAAAAGGTCACCAAATGCTCAAATGGGATCCTGTTTGATGTCAATGTGAGAGGTTTAAATAGGGGGTTTTCCTCTGTGAACCTTGGTTGGGGTGTATTGATTATCTGTTGTTCAATTGTTTTCAGTGCTTGTAATAAACTGAATCTTTTTCCACTGTGGTAAATGTGCGGCATAAGGCCAGCTAAAAGTAAAATAACTTGAGTGAATTTAAAGACATAATTAAGAAAAATTATATTTCACTGAACAAAGCCGGTTTGCATAAACGAGACTAGGGTGCGTGTAACTCTTAAGGTCTGACTTGACCAGTATTCCCTCCGTACAATTACAATTTAGCTTTCTCCAGCCAAGATCGAATGGTAGGGTTCGGATTCACTCAGACACTCAGGGTCCTTAGAATGTGTAATCATGCCTTATTGGGTAATCCCGCGAACCAGCATTATTCAGGGTTACTAAAGCACTGAACTCACTCTGCTGCACTGCTTAAAGCTCTAACAGGGATTCAAAGTCAAGGAAAGAGTAAATTCTGGCAAGAGTGATTTTTAATAATAATTAACGTATTGGATAAAATACTACAATTCAGAATTTAACGTGAATACTTGAAGCAAGAACAATGTGAATACTTAAAAAAAATTAAAATGTATTATACTCAAATAATTAAGGATTCCAAACTAAAATAAATAATACTATTTATTTTTACGGAAGCTAGTATTGCAAATCCAGGTGGTGGCGACCTGGTATAACAAATTATTTATGTACATGTCCTGAGTTTTGAAATAATTAACGTTCGCTAACTAGCCTGAATATTATCCTAACCTTAACTGGGGGTGGTGTCCGTAAGGGACCTATGGTGTTTTTTTTTTTACAAAAAGGAGGGACTTCACTTTAAGTGGTGAAGTGCAGCCTGGCGAGGGCCTGAAGGAGAGGTCCAAAAGGGAGTCGAGGGTCTTCCGGGTATTACTTCCTCCAGAGATGGACGACGGTTGCACCACTACTGCCAGCATGGTTGAGAGACTCTGCCCTAAGTGGGTTGCCTTCTGCTTGCCAAAGCCAGAAGAGTGTTGCGGCACACGCTGCCTGCGATCGACTGCAAAGCTATACTCTGTCCTGTCTTTTATCGTAATTTTGGCAGTTTGCAGGTCCTCAGAGGGGTGCGGGGGTTTCTAGCCCCGCCTCCAGGGGGTGGAGCTTATGGTGCCATCACAGGGCCTCTTGGCTGGTGGCGCTCGCCCGAGGCGACAATATCTTCGGAGTATCTTGTCCTCAGGGATGCCGTGACTTTCTCTTGATTGGCCGCTTCCCTAGCGGCACCAAGTTTAAACTGAGCTGGCTTCTCAAGCAGGATTGGCGGCGTGCAAACTCGTGGTTTCTTCAGGGTTCTCCAAGCTTCTTTGGGGTGGGGCGCTGACTTGACTGTGGCTTCGTTTGTGTGCGGTAGGAGTGAGGAGTAGGTAAGGCTTAGGCGTGTTGATGCTCTGTCAACGTAGTTTTGGTGTCACATGTCCTGTCTTCCCTACCGCTAACTTCTGGGTTTTGGCATGCCCCAGCATTTCTAGCCTATCAGACTGGACGCTGTCGACCTTTAATTGGTTGGAGAATAAATGGAATGTAGTGATACAGAAAACTGGTGTACTTTGAGAAAACACACCTGCTATCAACAACCTCTGCCATGTTTCCCAGTTGTGAAACTTCCATTAAGGATCCATTTGGGTTTGAAACCAATTTGGTGTTGTGAAAAGCTAGACACACAACTACAGAGTTTCCCTTAGTGATGAAAATTATTTATCAATCTATGATACTTAACTATTATATTTGTTTCCCCTTGTAAGAAAATTAGACTAGTTTCTGTGTTTGCATTACAGGTGATGCAGAACAAGTTGAAAAGTTCAACCGCCGTCTTGTCAAGGTCACCAAGCAACATGCTGACGAGTGCAAAGAGTTACTCAAATTGATGGGAGTTCCTTTTATTGAGGTGAGACATTTCTATACTGCAAAGATGAAGTGTGTTGTCAGAATTAGAGTTGTTCCGATACCGATACTAAGTATCGGTATCGGGTATGGTATTGGGCGATACATTAGTATTGGTTGTAGACAATTAAGTCAGGTTGTTACTTTCTTTAGGGACAAAAATTACCGTATTTCGGTGTGTGTGTAATAAAACCTTGTTAATTCTAATTATGTATATTAATTGAAAATCATATATAATTTGAAGTGTGTATTTGCCCCCAAACGGAAGAATAGGATTTTATATGATCATGCCAGAGTTTTCATGCCTGTTGACTGGTTTTTGTCGGCTGTACCTTCTGCTGAAGAGGTGAAAGGCTGGGACAGTTCCACTGCATGAAGTTCAGGAGAGTAGGAAGGAAGTTTGGTGCGGTGTGGGTGTGGCTTGATGATGGAGAGATAAAAGGAGTTTAGCAGTGTGAGCGGCTGGCTAATGGGAGCGATGACAGACAGCCGGCAAAGGGTAGACTGGTAGAGGGGGAAGGGGGTGGAGAGGTGGGTCAAAGAAGAGGAAGTGAGCGAACCACCTTTTCAGAGGCCAGACCCAGGTAGCGTGGGATTGAGACAACATTCGCCAGAAGTTTATTCATAGTAGAGGGAGCAAGAGGGTTCTGGCTACCACAACTGTAGTTTTAAAAGCAAACTTTACCTTTTTATATATGTGGCATAGGAATTAGGCCTAAAGGCAACAATTACAACACGTATATTTTACTGCACGTTAACATATAATTAATGATGAAGACAAATGCAACTAACTTATTTTTTGTGCTATTTCTTTCAATTTTTTGCTTTTTTTCAGCCAAAAATTATATGGTCCCCAGAACAGGGTTGTAACTTTGAGAGGGTAGTTATTCCTGGGCCGTAGTTGTGTTTACTTGGAGAGGGAGAATGTGCCAAGGGCAATGGTATTGGGGTATCTGTATCGGTAAACACTGTATCGGAACAACTCTGGTCAGAATTATATGAAATTTTGATCCAAGTGAGGTTTTTTAATTTTGGAATATCATTTTTCAATATTTGTCCATACCCACATTCGTAATTGGATCTAGTAGAAAATCTTTATTCTTTTAATTATTATTTTTTTAAATATAACAGCTGACCCATTGTGTTTAACACAAAGGATTTGGTAGCCTTTACTTCATCAAAACTTTCTTTGGTGGCCTGAATCAGTTTCTATTATATTTAACCCTGTTCAAATAAAGTTAGACTACCAACATATTCATAATATGAGGACCATTTGAGGGAAAATGGCAATGTGTTAACATGTATGTTATTTTCACTCTCTGTGTATACACCTGGTTGAAGTGAAGAAACAAGTGATTCTGTCACATACTGGTTCAGTCTTACAGGCAATCTTTTTGTATGGTGTGCCATAATATAATAAAGAGACTTAAGTAATGACTCGCAGTAAAGAAGTTATGATATATTTCCTGTGTCATGAATGTTCTTACAGTAGGGCAGGAATTGCTTGGAATCTACAGTTTGCACTGTCATAATTAGTTAAATAGTTTCTGTATGTCGTAAATTTGTATTCCAGTGTGTGTTGTATGTTTATATTTCCCAGGAGTGATGTATGTTCACGTTTGTTTACTCAGCAGCGTTCAACCTTGAGGGAGTATTTTGATTCCTTCCGTCATGTAATATTACTATGGACCTGTTGATTACATTATTTACTTGATTCTAGGGTGCACATTTTTTCTGAAAATATTTTTGAAAAACAAGGGTATGGCGTAGAATTTTACTATCAGTTTGTCAAATTATTTTTAGTTGCTATGGCCCTGCCATTCATAGTATATATCCTAATAAATAGGTATTTTTCCTGAAAATCAATTACACTTTTGTTGATGACGTTAAAATAATTACTGTGACGCGTGATGTCTTTCTACATATTTTTAAACCGACTTTACTCATCTGTACAAACAAACTTGGAGCACTTTCAACGGAGTTTGATTTGATGTCGCTGCCAACGAGACGTCAGGAATTGTTTTATCTACCCAAGGCAAAGGATGGACGCTCCACGCCAGGTATTATTTTTTGCCAGCCAAGCCACCGAAGCCATGCATCAGGATGAACCGAGTACAGCAGTGTGCTGCCAGATGCCACTACTAGTATGAGCGTAGAGGCACGAACCTGGATCCAGCGCTGGCCACGGACGTCACACACACCGAGGATCTATGTCACACACTTTGTAGCTGTTAACATCCTCTCCAGGATAACCCCGTATGCCAGCCGATGAAGGGGCACGCTGCTGAGAAGTATAAATAGAGGGCCATACCAAGGCACTTGAACAGTCTTCAAGGAATTGACGTCTGTCCTGTTCCTTCACTGCACTACTGGTGCCACGGGAACCATCAGTTCTCCTACCTTGGTCTTTATCACGTCCTAGTGGTGCCGAAGACATTTCTGCTTCTCAAGACTTCACCACACCTTCGGGGGCCGAAGTTCCTTCACTTACGTCTTGAGATGCAGCTAACACCGAGTCACGTACCGGTCCCTTCCAGCCGTAGCGTAGTTTAGAGTCAGAGTTGTTTTAATAGTCATTTTACTGTTTACCCTGTTAGCCTAGGAGCAGGTCACCTTCACCTGTATTCATGTAGGGTTTTAACTTCCGCTAAGCTCACATGGATATGAGGTAGTACATTCACCATCGCTGTTTTTTCCATTAAAAGTAATAAACTCAAGTTTAGCTCACTTATGAATATTTTGTCCCGTAGTCCTAATACCTCTCCTCGTAAATATCGGACCCGTACAAAGGACAGCAGGTGACCGGGATTTTATTCCTTCCATCAAACACCTCACACCAACCACAATACAATCTTGGAAGGCCACCCATTCACTGCATATGTGTATTTTACTCTAGAGCCACGACATTAGGATACCTCTTCCTTAGAAATTGGACTGAGGTTTGCTCTTCTCATTGGGTGCTAGTAGTGCAGAGAGGAGTGTTTCCCTGGGCTTGGGAGAGTATTTCACTTGGTTTGGGGGGACGAGTTCCTCTGGGACATTCACCACACTAAAGTTGGAAGGCCACCTGTTCTCTGCACCCAGTGTACTGAACGGTAGAGCCACGACACTAGGTACTCGCTCCTACTATGGTCGGCTTGTTTACTCGAGGTTGCTTTTCTCATCGCGCACTAGTGCCAAGGGGAGTACCTCTCTGGGTCTGTGGAGACCAACTCTATCAGGACTTCACCCCATATTGGGACTGTCACCAGTGTTACGCAGCTCAACTAACCCTGCGCCCTGGGTGTCGGAGTTTGAGAGTGAGATACGGAATTGGCAGGCAATGGCATTATGCACACCAATAACCCAAACCTACATGTCAACTGCCATACTTCTGTGAGGTCCAACTGTAGATTTATCATCCTTCATGCTATTTACCAATATTGATGGTATTCATAAGAGTGTGAAACAGACAAAGACTGCCTTTAAATATCCATTGGGACTTAAAACCCTTCCTGGCAGGTTTGAACTACTCATACTCAGTCCACGAGAGCATGCAGCAGTACTTCGCAGACTCTCCGTTTCAACTGCACCAACCTACGAACCTGCCACGTTTGAACTGCCTAAAATAACCGCCAAGGGACTTCGCCCCACAGTTCATGCCTACTTCAGTGGCCAGGACCGGTCAATTGGAATCACCAACCGCTGGATCTGGGAACGCCACGATACCCGCCTACCTCGACAACTGAACCCCGCATACCTATCACAAGGGCAGCCCCTAGTCTAGTCTCAGCTGCAGGTTAATCAACACCCAGGTATACCAGTACGAATGGTACTACCGAAACATAAAGTAGTGCTCGTCGAAGCAGACTTTGTTCCCTGCCGGAAATTGACTCGACCAGTACTGTACACTGGCCGCGCTCCTGTTCCGCGCAGCGATTAAAGAATACCTATCACTAGGACGTGCCTAGCGTAGCGTCCACCAAAAGCAATTTGGTCACGTGGCATGCCACTTGCTGAAGGCTGTCACATGTCAACTATATATAACACTACCATGCAGAGTATTATTCCCGGGCATACGTAATTTTTTCCAATTATAGTGCTCTCAAAGTGTAACATTTTTCTCTTTTGTAAACAATTACAACAGTTTCCTATTAGCTAACTTGCGTGTGACGTAGTGTTTCACCATCTTAGCATCAACATGTGAACATATATGGTTGGCCGGTTGCCGTGGATTATAGAAAAACTTTGAAATATTGGTGAAATAGTTTTTGGAAACGTATACTGTTTCTTGCAAAACTTTCTGATAGTTTTAACTTAAAGTTTTAACTTAATTTTGCTTCAACTGTCACCACCTCAATCAACGTTTGAAATGTCAATGTTTCAAAACACCATTTTAGTACAGTATTAGGCAATGAACTTAAACTTGTTGGCAAATATTTTGTTCAGGAATCTTACTCTCACAAACAACCACTTTTCCTTTAGACTTGTGTCATCATACTTAATTAAAATATTTTATTGCAAACACATACCTCTTATTCTCATAATTGTAAAGTCTTTTTTGGCACATTTCACTAACATTCTTGCATACGGATATTATTTATAGTATGTTATTTTGGTATCCTAGTATTTTGAAATTAGTCATAAAAACTAAGGATAAGATTTGATGCATGATGCACAACGCAACTTTGATGCGCACTCTACATTTGACTTCTCTCCCATCTTAGATGCAATGTTCAACTCTTTGGCTGGATTTGCGACTAAAGGATATGCCAGCACAATGTTTGGAAAGCGATTATAGACGCGTGTCAGCTTGTACTGTTCGCCAAGAAACGTCACATCAACACCCCCCGAAGTGAGATTGTACTGCCAGACTGAGACATCGCTCCCTCCAACCAACGCCACGTAGTTTCACGGAGCGTTAAAGGAGGGCAGCACCCATTCTACTTCTACCCTGCAGCAGAGTGCCCGTATCAGCACTCTTCATTTCCAGACTCCTGCGGCAGAGGCTATCACCCCCCGCACCCTTCACCTTTGAAAACCCTGTGTGAGATTAGTATAAAAGGGCTGGCATGACCAGCAAGATAGTCTCTGCTCCTCCACCGCTCTCGTACAGGTCCGGAGAAAGTCATGGGCAGTTTACGCTTACTGGTACGCCTGATTTTTTATTTAACTACCCTATTACTAAGTGTATCCGGAAGGTAGGACGGTAGCTAATTGCATCTCAGGGCGAACCTCTTAAGCCTACAAGGAAAGGAAATCATGCAAGGAGACATGCATCACAGCAGAGAGGGAGTGGGTAGCCATGGTCAGCGATTGGGGCCATGACGTGACTACCTCCCTAAGTGTACTTATAGCTAAACTATAACTAAGAAGAGATTGGGAAAAACCGCCGTAGGCAACGTAAAAACCCAGCCGATAGGAAATAATTCAAAATTGTTGCATGCATTAAATAGAAATGGTATTGGAAAAAGAAGGTTGGCCATCATTCTATATAATTAGAGATGAAAAGCTAGTAGAGAAGTAGACACTGATCTTGGTTTGGTATGAGACAGTGCTGGCTTTAACCAGAGTGGTGTGCAAGCACATCACTCTGGTGATGGAACTGGTGCTATTGGGCCTCTTCCCCCCTCCCCTGCCCCCCCAGTAGATTCCCTGGGTATGCCCGCAAATTCCACCACTCTCCAAGGGGCCGGAATCTGACTACCAGCAAAGACATCCCGACCAGAAGACACTTCTGCACGTGTTGTAAACTCCAACAGCTTCTGGGAGACTGGACCCTCCAGTGGCTCCTGAAGACTTCGGCTCCTTCCTTACCACCCCCTGGTATCGACCCCAGAACTGGTAACGGTCGCGACTAAGTCTGTTCAGGACCTCTTTGTCCATCGGATGGTGACGGCATTGTTTACACTACCCGTCTGGTAAATGTCCACTTCTGGACCTAGCAGGAATTGTCACATAATTCACAGCCAGATTAGAACCAGGTCGCCTTCACCTGGAACTTCGTACTTAAAGATTTCTGTGTCAAAGCAAGTTAGTATAGGAGGTAGTACAGGGGCCACCGTGTTATATTACTCAGTCAATATACCAGGTGATTCAACCTATTCTCTGTGTACTAATTTTCTTGAGTGTTATCCTGTCGTCTCCTACGTAGTTTCAGCCTACTAAAGTGACGCTGTCAGACCCCAAGCTCTGCCGCCTGGTAGACTTCGGTAGAGTCTATGTCATTAGCAATTCCTCCACCAGGTAAATCAGTAAATCAGATTGTTCCATTCTCCGCCATCGCTTTATATGGGGCCAAAAAGGAGCTGGAATTAGCTCTGACCATCTGACCCCCTGTGGATACCATACCTGGGTATTCCTGTCACTCAGCGTGAGCATAACCTAACACTCTGCCCACTGCTTTCTGTAGGGCTAGGCTAAAGAATCAAAAGGGATGGGTCGATACCAATGATACCTACCGATTCTCAGCCGCTGATTACAGCGATGCAGATACCAGTTTTGATGAGCACAATCATAATTGCCAATTCCCAATATTTAGAAATACTTTTTTATTACTTAATAAATTTAAGTGCGAGTCACTTAAATCGTGAAAGTTTTCACTGCCTACTGTAACACTACTGGTGTGCAGGATTTGGTGGAAATAGCTCGATCAGTTCCCAAGAAATGGCTTTCAGTTTTGTGAACACTTTAAGCACTTTGTATTAGGTGTCTACAGCATAGAAATGAAATACAACACTAATATTAATAATAAATGATAAGATAGACAGTTTAACTGGGCAAACAAGTGACTTTACAACGTTCATTACAAACTGAATTCGTTAAAGACAACCTTCAAAACTTCAAGCAGTCTGATGCAGACTTGGATTTTAGATCTCAGAAATACCATAAATAATCTCAAAATGCATGCTTGTTTAAACCAACAGCCTTAAGATGTCATTAAAAAGAAATTATTGAAATAAATTTAATATTAAATATTCACTTCAAATTGAGCAATTTTTTATTTTTATTTGTGTTAATATTTTCGCTTATATTCCTTTGTCGACCGAGCCATTCTCAACCCCTTGATTAAAATGACAACTGATTTATTTGTGACAAGTTTTGCCAATTATTACTTGCCGAATCATATTCAGACCTTTGATATTCTAATTAAATCCGCAGCCGAAGGTTTCCAATAAGAACTACGCCCGTCAAAATACTGCCACTGTTAACATTCGACTTCCCATTTATAATAACATTGTCGCTAACCTAAAAATGCAGTAAAAACTTAAGATGAAAATAGAAAACAAAAAACTCTTGCGGGATGTAATCAATACTATAGATAGCACCAGTTGTTGATTATCCACGTTGTTTCGCATTCACGTAGTGTCCAAAAAGAAATAATGCACACAATCTTTGGTGAATGTACCAACAGGAAATATGGTAAAACGTAAACATCGGAAAACAATTCTGAATATATTTTTTCGGACAGAACATAAATAATGTTCAGATGCTGCCGATGGTTATGGTACTGGCTGGTTAATCTGTATCGGCATCGGCCCATTCCCAATTTGAAATACAACGTGTAGAAACACATACCTTAGTTGTAGTGTAAACCACATCAGATTTTATGAAACTTAACAGAGGTTTCTCATTAGTCATAGAGGCGCTGCCTTTAAAATAAATTTTACAGTGTTAATTATGCCAATGAAATAACAGTAAGAAAATAACACGTTTACTTAAAGCTGAAATGATCTTCACACACAAATATGTACTTTTTTTTTTCTTCACAAATTGCCTAGTATTACAATTAACCTCTGTAGCATTAATTTTTGTCATGCACATTCTTAAGACTATGCAGCCTCAATGCACACCATAACAGTTTGATACATTATTTTGCAATCTTTCGTTTGATTATGTTACTGATACTGTAACAGTCATGACACCATCACAATTTTTTGCTACCAGTGGACTTGACATTACACTGTAATACAAATAATTTATTTTACTAAGCATACAAATGATAGGTTTTTCATGGTAAAATTATCACTATTGAAAGTTCTGATTAAGATCTATGTATATTTACATAGTATATTCTTTCACCATATGGAAAATGAATATTGTCATGGGCCTAATAGCTTTATTCATACGTCTGTCAAATGAAAGTTCATACAGTAGAACCCTTATTTGACACTTTTCAACGGTTTAGGTTAAATATGTTGCAAAATGCAAGAAAGCGTAAAAACAGACATTGGGATCAAAAAATGTGTGTAAAGTGTAGAAACGTGGAAAATCAGGGGGTGTAATATAGGGGGGTCCACTGTATTTTATAAATTTGTTTATTCATTCACTTTTAATAAAATAAAATCTCACTATACACAAGTGTTTACTTAACACGTTTAATTGAGTGTTAAGCTATGGAACTACTTTCCTCTCATCATTACCAACTTCACTGTGTGCGTGCCTGTTGAAATGTGTGCAGATAGAGGCAATGGTATTTTTCATAGGTTGATTTCCAAAGTGTTTGATAACTAACCATGGACAGATTATAAGATTAAATTCCCTATCTCGCTGTGAGGGGAGAGAAGACAACTTTGTGTTAATGAGAACTTAGTAATAAAGAGGTTTTTATCACAAAGTTAGACCGTAATTAGTGTTTGTTGAGGGTGATATTGCTGTAGGCGCCATGTGAAGCGGAGGCGCAGTGTGCAGCGTTGGTGAAAGCTGGGAAAGTTTACGCCACTGCGACGGAGGACATGGATGCGCTCACGTTTGGCTCCAGCATTCTGCTGCGTCACATGACCTTCAGTGAGGCTCGGAAGATGCCCATCCAGGAGTACCACTTCAACAAAGTGCTGGAGGGCCTCGAGTTGACTCGGCAGGAGGTTCGTTGGTAACACTGATTGTTATTTGCTGTTTAGTGTGTGTGTATCACAGGTCAGATATTACTAGTTACTCTGTACTTTAGAAACATTGACTCCTAAAACCATAGGCAGCTTGTAAGTGATACAAGCACCTCTAGGAGTACAAGATTTTAATGAGATCATTGAAAAGGCTAGAATGAATTGGAATGGTCATATACAGAGAATTAGAGGAGGGAGGCTGCCCAAACAAAATATGGAAATTAATACGTGGGAAGAAGGCCCCAGGGAAAACTAAAAAGAAGTACAGCAGGGAGGAGCAAGGTCAAGGAGGAAGGGTAATGAATAGACAGGAGGAGACAGAGATATTTTGCTATTCTGATCTAATAAAAGGAGTGGATGATGAAGATGACTTTAATCGCACCCCACTTACGGTAGTTTTATTGCAGTTCGTAGACCTGTGCATCATGATGGGCTGCGACTACTGTGACAACATAAAGGGGATCGGCCCCAAGCGCGCGCATGGACCTGATCAAACAGCATCACAGCTTGGAGACCATCCTCCAGAACCTCGACATCAAGAAATACCCGCCTCCTGAGAACTGGCTCTACAAGGAGGCGAGGCAGCTCTTCTTGGAGCCGGAGATCACAGATCCCGAAGCCATTGAGGTAATACCTTCTTCCCCAGCCTGTTTTTCATAAGATCTTGTGTTTGTAGTCAGCACTTGTCAGAAGAGGGTTGCAAGTTTAGATATTTCACAAATGCTTATTACTATTATAATAAGTCCATTATAGATTTTTTCTTAAAAACTTATGTTTACAGTAAATATTGATTTAATGTTTTGTTTTGGTTTTAATTTTCTGATATTTGTATTTTTAAATTATTTTGTTTTGATCGCTCCTGATATTTTTATTGTGTATTAAGTTAAGATGTAATAGTAATTGTATACCACAGATGCAGTCTAGATATAGTACATTGAGTAATTACCATAATTTTGCTGTGTATAGACCGCACCAAAAGTTTTTGATGAAAAATTATGGATAGTTAATATTTTAAAGTATAGGCTGCACTGGAATTTTGTATTCCTGTAAATATTGTCAGGCCTAATTGTGCTAGTGCGGAGGCCAGGCGCAGCAACTGGAAAGTATGGCAAGGTAAAACTAATTATAGGCTGCTCACTGTAAAGAGCACTTTTGAAAGCCCTACTAAGATCTACTTGTATGCACGTTGTGTATTCTTCCACCTAATGCAAAATTAACATTTCCATGGGCCTCATAACTTTATTCACGTGTCGGTCAAGTGAAACTGAAATTATTAGAAAAGTACACATTTTTTTAATCTACTAATGTTTACATACTGATGCATTAATAAAACAGAAAGCCAAATGAATAATTTGAATTATGACAAATGGTTACATAACACTTTTTTATTCGACGTTAAGATATGGAAGTACTTTCCATCTATCGTTACCAACTTTACCGGATGCATGTCACTCAGTGCGCCCGTTGAAGTATATGCAGGCATGGGCAGTGACTTTTTTCTAAGATTGATTTGAAAAGTGCTCACTTTAACGTGAACAGCCTTTAGTTTGCCGATGTTGAATGTGTCATTGCGCCTGCATCATCCTGCAAACACAGCTGCTTGCTGCTGACTGTCTCATCCGGCCAGAGAGAGACAGCATGAGAAAGAAGTGAGGGGGTGAAGGGGGCATTCTAAAAAATACGGTAGACCACCCAGGCTTCATAGTGTTTCCCCTCCAACCACTGCCAAGCGGCTGTGTGCCGTGTGGAGCAAAGGCGAGCATGAAGAGGGGAAAGTGAAATGGTGGTTGGGAGGAGGCGTATGGGAATGACAAAGAAACCGGTCATTGGAGAGAGTTGGCGGAGTGGGAGGGAGGGATGCCTAGTGAGAGGGAGAAAGAAAATAAAGGGAGCACAAGCTGGGCGGCTGATGAGGATAATAGGGATGGGGAGGAGGGACTCTGATCAAGGGGGAGAAGAAAAAAAGAGAAAGGGAGGCTCTCGACTGGCACTGGGCATTTAAACAGAAGTCATGAGCTATTCATTTGTTCTTATTTTTTCTGCTTCCTTGGAACTAAGTTAAAACAAGTGGACAAATTTCTACACATGTTTTGGAGAAAAATTTTTTTTTAGTGCCAATATCTTTTAAATAAGCCACACCCCACTTTTTGTAATTTGTTTTAATTTGTGGCCTGTACAAGCCGAAATATGGTATTTTAACTAGAGATGGGCCATTCGATACTTCAATACCTCGATACTGCGTAATATCAAATGTATTGAGTATCGTGATGTGCATATCAATACTTTTATTTGATACTTTTTATCGACACGTGTGCATGACTTGGATGCTTGGTCCACCATTTTCCCTATTGAATGAAGCAGCACTGTTTATTTTGTTTTTGGCAGTTTACTAGTTTCCGAAAGCCCATGAAGTGTCGTATTTATTTGATTATTCAGCTAATTATTTTGTATAGATGGCAGAGAAACGTGTAGTGTGGATTGCAATAGAACTACATGTATTCAGGAGTTGCAAATAGGAATTACGAACAGTAAGTTAGTGTACATTGTAAATAACGTGTTTTGATAGTGTATATTGGTATTAACGTATTTTGAAACGGTTATTAGAATGTTTTAAATGTGCATGGTGTAAAAAAAACACCATTTAAACTCGTTTTGCAGTGTAAAAATAACATGTGTATTGTATGGAAAACGGACTTCTCCAAAAATATTTACTGTATGAACTACATATTTATCACATTTTGTTTCGATGAGGTTAAAGCTTGATAGATTATATTGAATGTTTCTTTCATACAAACAAATTTTTGACTCTTCCACTAAAACAGTATGTAATTAAAGATGATACAGGCTGTGTCCGGATTGATAAATTTAGTTATTTTGTAAATTCGCGATTTAGTAGGTATAAATTCAGATTTCAAACTTTGTCGGCAGTCACGTGTTTAGCAGTAGCAGCAACATATTATTTAATTAATAGTGTCAAATATTTTTTTCTAATTTTATTGCTGAAAACAGACGTAATACTTCTGCAATCATCACTGGAATACTACAAACACGTTAATAAATAAGAAAATAATAAATTATGCAATAACGAATTTAATAAAACTTTTATTCGCATATATATATACACACACACACACACATCAGCATTTTTGTATACAAAATCAGGTCACGTGATCATTTTGTGAACAAAATCTGCCAATTGGGACACATCCACAGTCTCGTGTAAGAAGAGGTGCAGAAAAACGCTATCTCGTCAAAGATTCTCCCAACCCAATCCAATCCATTGCAATAAAATTAATGGAGACCCAGCAGTACAACTTAGTCATATCGAAAACAAGGTAGGTTGGAATGGTAATCTACATAGATCATAGCATTTGTTTACACTCACTGTTTTATTCATAGACATAGCAGCTATGGCGCAAGGATGCATTGTGGCCATGCTACATTTATAGAACTGTCAAAATTTATGTTTGGTATTCTGAATGCAAGTACATACTACATATTTTTTTTCAACGTGCCATTTGTGTTTACCACCAGCATTTCTTATTTATTGTACATGTTTTGTGTGTGTACAATCTGTTAAAATGGCCAATACAAAATAACAAACAGAATTATAAATTTATCTTACTTCAGGTAGCAGTAGAATTACTATTGTTTTTTATCTGGCGATAAACAATTCCCACATTTCCTCTATCTGACTTAATCCAGAAAAAAAATGTAATGTTCGTTTTTCTAAATAAAAATTATTAAGCTTTCTTAGTTCGAAAATTGACATGCCTGATGTGCTTTTTTAGTATTGTATAAATATTTACAATTTTTTAACAATTGACAAGCTTACTGCTAAGTTATACATTTTTCAATTTAGTTTTCATCGTCTGTAGTATTAACTTGCGTGATTTTTCTTTGATTTTAAATTTTATCATAAATTTGGTTGACAATGAAAATGTTGTTTACAAAAATTTGATTGCATTATTGAATTTTTTTTTACTCCGAGTATCAAGTATTGAAGGTATCGAGTATTGAAAACATGGTATTGTCCCACCCCTAATTTTAACCTTAAATAAATTTTTGTGTTGTAATTTATTTAAATTTATTTTTTATGTGTAATTATTTTACTTTCAGTTTTATTGTAATTGAGGTTGGTTTTTTTTTTGTGGGTTTTTTTGTTTATAGAATTTTCAGTTATCCTCCCCCAATTTTCTGAGTGTCACTTCAGGTTTTTAGGTACATGTTTGACATAGTTGCTGGATGTGACGACTTCTGGCGGGACATTTAATTGATACTGCCACATCTAATTGTCACAGTGATTAAATCACGTTAATACTCGGCACCAGCCTAAATTACGTTTTTACTTGGGAGTCCCAGAAGTTAGTTTAAAGGCCAGAAGCACCTCCCTCATATTTTGAGACGTCGCTTAGCGGCAGGCGCCATGTTGAGTTTAATGACACAATCACACACCAGGTGATGCTGTCTACGATGTTTAAAGTATTTCAGGGCATATTAATGTTTAAAGTATTTCAAATACTTTTGAAGGAGTTTACGATTTTGTAAGTTTTGAATTGCGATGACCTGGGTTGTCATTAGTAGAAGCAATCCAGTGGTTCATGTCTGTACTGACTCATGCTAGTACTGGAGTACTTTAATTGAGATAATTAACCTTGAGATACAGGCAGTGTCCGAACTCAGGTATATACATGCGTCTTTGCATACTCCACTTATAGTCCATTCACACTTTCTTCTGCCTTTCGGAATTGAACCTTTGAAAATTCACCCTAGGCGTATTATGTCAACCTGTTTTTCCAATAACTTGTATTCCACAAATATTTAACACTGTGTAGAGTACTGTATTATTGGATAAATGAAACTTTACCTTAGTATCTTATACAACTTGTAATATTTATTTC
This sequence comes from Dryococelus australis, assembly GCA_029891345.1. Classification (NCBI taxonomy): domain Eukaryota; kingdom Metazoa; phylum Arthropoda; class Insecta; order Phasmatodea; family Phasmatidae; genus Dryococelus; species Dryococelus australis. Next base: position 107,955,257 of record CM057005.1, read on the forward strand.
GTAATAAATACAAATGAACAACAGCGAGAGCAGCGACGTGTTGGCAATGGCTGATAAGAAATAGTTCACAGTTACAATATTTTTTAACCTCGTTTTATGTATACTATTTGTAAGTTAAACGTTGCCAATAGATATATTTGTATTTTTAGGTAGCACTGATGGAAAAACATTTCCTTGCTGCAGTTAAAAATATCCGCGCAAATTCCCGTGTGTAGGCTGGTGCTTTTTTTCCCGTCCGGAATAAAGGTTCAATAAGCGGAGCAGAGCGTGTGCGTGTGTGTATGTGTGTGAATCTGTCTGTCTTGTCTGTCTCTCTCTCCTCCCCCCTCCCCCTTTTTTGTAGAAAAGGAATGCTTTTCATTATTGCTAATTTCAGCACATCTCATACTAATTACGGGCAGGAACAGTAATGATGTCTGATTGTGATTTACAACTCAAGTGAGATTTTATTGTTTAAAAACCTATTATATGTTATTTAGATGCAACGGAATATTTTAGATGCGATGGCACGACACAGCTCCAGCAGGTTGGCAGGCGTGGTGTGGAAAGTGTTCCCAATATGACGGCGGCGGACGGAATACAATGACACGGCGTGTGTCTCAATGAAGCGTCTAGTTCATACTCATGTTTTTGAAACATCCTATGGAAGTTACAATGTTGTGATAAATATATGTTTCCCTGGCAGAGTGAAATGTGTTGTGATCGTTGCGTATGAAAGGGCGTGGTGACTGCGTTGTAATCGTTACGCAGGCCAGGTGTGTGTGTGTTGAGATTTCAAATATGTGCAGAATTTATACGTTTTAACAATGAACTGATGTTATGATGAAATTATTTATTTACCTTCATGTCTGTTTATCACAACGAGTTTATGTTTCTGTGATTTCAATGTCTGCAACAATCCAACAAAATACTAAGCTCGCCCAGATAAAATAAAATAAATAATAAAATAAACCTACATTTACGTTTCTGTAATTTCAATGTCTGCAACAATCCCAACAAAATACTAAGCTCGCCCAGATAAAATAAAATAAATAATAAAATAAACCTACAAACCAGTAAGTACCAATGCATGTAAATATTAGCAGAATAAATGTTACGGTAGGTCTATGTGTTTGCATGTTCACCACCATCTTTTACGTTTGTCGATGTACAATAAATAAGCGACACGAGTTGTGTGCTTGAATTTACTGCGTCGTTTCGGTGGACTGGTTGTCCCTTCGTTTTAATTTTATTCCAAACACATATTAATAACAACAGGTTAAATACTACTGTTGTTTACTCTACAGTTGTAACAAACATCATCATGGCAAAATATTAATGTGTATTATATGTAACGTGCTGTATCGTGTGTAACAAATAGTTATACAGCTGACCTAAATATTGTTTTAGGCCTACATTGCGAACATTCGTAGGAAATGACTTCTGCAATATGAAATAATTCCTTGAACAGCTGTAAATAGCAACCAACGTATTTGACAGTTATAAAAGTAGAAGTCACATGGCAGTGTTTATGTTTACGTGTAGTGGAAGGATACGTAATCAGTAATCAATAGTAGAAATTTGGCAGGGCTTCAGAAAAGGCCGAAGTTATAGTGAATCAACTATACCCTTGGGACCAAACTGATGAATTCGGACAAGCTGTCTTGTTGGCTTAGGTGGCAGACTAAGAATTTGATAATTGCCAAAGGTTTTAGGGGTTAAATAAAGTGTTAAACAATATTATATTTTATTTATGTTAAGATTTATTGTCTTGCATTATTGTATGTAAGTGCAGTTTGGATTGCTTGTTTTTTATCTTAGCTTCTGTAGGTTAGGAACATAGGCCTAATACAAATTTATTGCTTAGACCTTTTTTTAAAGGTGAAAATTGCGATGATAATAATAATAATTTACTTAGTTCAAAATTCTATGTCTACGAACTAGTAATGTTGTCATATTAAACTTGAAATAAAATAATTTTGTCGGAAATCAATTGTAGTGTACACTTGCATACTTCACTTACAGTGCAGACAGCACTTGCGACGTCACTTCCGGTGACAGGTATGCACAAGTATGTACTTCAGGTGAATTCGGACACAGCGACAGTATTAATTGAGATATCAAGTTGTTGGAAATCACAAATTTGCTTTTGATTTTTACTTTGAGTGACTTTTTCAGTAATTACCTGTGTCAATGACGTTTTATTTCACGTTATTAAATAAAACGTAGCTATTGATGGATTGGGACTATCCAAGTTTTATTTTACACATTCATGACCGATACAAGCAATATTATTTATTTTCCTTTCCAGTAATTATTTTTTCAATAAAGAGTCAGCATTTAAAATTTTCCGTAACAGCATTTTAATTTCCTGACTGACAATTTTAATTCAATAAAACCTGATTGAAACCCACTGCCCTGCTTTTATTTCCAGTAGGGAAGTAGCGAGTATATATTTTCCTGAGTGTTAACTTGTCTATTTAAAGTGTTTTTGTCACTATTCAAACTGAATATCTCACTAATAATACAGTACACTGAACAGTGATTACGTATTTTGCCCAACACTCAACATAGTGTTAAGTAATAAAGTGAGAACCCAAAGTAAAGCAAAGTGCAAATACAACAACAATTTTATCTCTTTATCTACCAACCAATACGTACATAAATTTTGTGGCTTCGACGAGGGGCCTACTACTACACTATTACACTGTTCGTATTGCTCGCTAAGGAGTCGTGCTTGTGTGGCAGACTGGACAAGCTTGATAATCTTTATTTTTAATCAAACTTACACGTTACAATTAATTAGAGCTACATTCTTATATGTTTCTTGTATCCGTTGGTTTACTTTTATGTTTGAAACAAGGGTGTTGAAATAACTTGTTAGTTGATAACTGAAACAATTTCTTAAAGACAAGCTTCATAAACTATGAACACAATACAACTGAATAGTAACTATTTACATCCAACCTCTGCCTTGACTTGGTTCATTAACACGAAGCTGAAGTACAAGAGTGGCTCAGAATATAATTTCTATTTATTCATTCTGTACATAACTTTACAACGTAAGGCCCATGTTTTTATTTAATTTTGTAAACACTGTACAGTATACCATGGTGCATTTTTCACATTCTGGTGCTTAAAATCCCATATTTTCTCTTATATTTTGCTTACCTTAGTAGTACTCTAGTCCTAACCAAATGGGCCAAATGTAATGAAAATAAAAATCCTATTTTTTTGTATTTGTAAACATGTCTCTGTAACCTTTTGATAACTACACTTAACAAAAACCTGTCAATAGGTGTTAAAGATTTAATAAAATGTTTCGGAACTAAGGCAGAGAGAGAAGGGATTAGAAAGAGATAATTATTTGTTTGACTTTACATTAAATACAACCTTCCAACCTTTATTTTGCTATGTATAAGTTTCTCATATAGTAAAACTTCTATTTTCCTAAAGGACCACACACAACATAATCTTGCAAAATGTCATAAAGTGTGTGTAAATAAAAAAATTAATATTTTGTAGGAGTATTGCAAAGGATTATAATATGACGCACCACAAGCGCTGTCGGATTTCTTCATTCCAAGTTGGTGTAAATGGCATCAAATAAAAGTAAGGTTGTATGTGATATAATTCTGAAGCATAATGTGGTGATGTAGTGTATGAAATGTTGTTCAGCTGAAGTGGTGTGACCCGGATGAAGAGGGCCTTGTGAAGTACCTGTGTGGAGACAAGGCATTCAACGAGGACAGAGTGCGGAACGGTTTCAAGAAGCTGGCCAAGGCGAGAACAGGTACCACGCAGGGCCGTCTCGACTCTTTCTTCAAAGTGTTGCCTTCTGCTAACATCAATGCAGCCAACAAGCGTAAGGTATGTTTGAGCCAGAGTTTGGAAATTAGATGTATTGTAGGAAAACTAGTACTGTACATGCTGTCCTATAGTTACCTGTTTTAACTTCATTGAGAATCTGCATGTTGATTTGTTGGCCGATGTAGGTTTACATTACCCCCGCCCCAGTTATACATAGGGTTATATACTGAGACTGATGTCAGTGTGGATGTAGTGCTGACCTTAACCCAAGGCACAGAATAACGATTACGACTCATTGCTAAGGTTCCTACTTCCACTGCTACAGACGTAAGAAACACGCACAGAGAATATTTAATATGGATTCTTGGTTGCCTACCCTACCAGGCAACATTCTCGTTACCCAAAGGTTACCCAACCGGGCAGGCATGCCACCCCCTCCCCCTCCTTACCACGCGCTGAGAGCCTACAAGCTGCCTGGACCTCGGGCAAGGCCGACAGCCACCGAAGAAGCTCGAAGCAGAAACGCTGACCAGAGTTTTTTTAACTCCCACGCCAACCAGGGCAGGAGACTCGCCCAGCCCGAGTCGGCAGCCGGCAATATTCACCTATATAAGTTGGATATATATCCGGGAAGGTATGGACCTGCGGGAGTGTGAGATGTGTTTCCTTCGACATCTCTCACACTGGTATGCCATCCTGGGCATAGAGGTGTGTTCGTCGGGCCACCCTATGCATAGGTGGTGATAAGGCTCACCGCACGTCGTGCACCTAATGTGGTTTATGCCCTGCCTAGGACACGTAACTTTGTTGCAAAAATCGTTGGCTGTTGACGGTACTCTGTTTAATGGTATTCTAACCCGTCTGTAACTCTGGTATCTTTGGGTCAGCCTATGCCAGCACAATGGAAAAGTTTCATGCAGTAAGTGCACTCTACCCTTAGTGTGCCATGACATGGGCAGTCGGCATGGCTACACTGTATATTACATACGTCGGGATCGGTGTCAAGAGTTCTCGCCGGCGATGGCATGGACCTCGGCGTCTCACATGGTTGTGGTTAAGGGCACAACTGCATGTTTCAAGGACTCTCCGAAGTCTGCTTGTTTGATTGTGTTTACCCATAGCTCTCGGGGTATGGTTGATCTAATTTGTGCCTTTCATTGCGCACCGCTATTCGTCTGACGCCCCACGTTTGGCGCCAGTATATCTCTTGATGTGTGTCTGATTAGACTGACTGGACATGTTAGTCAAGGATTTTATCCGCTAGATCAAAACCGGCTTAGGTAACTGGAATGAGACGAGGGGTGTTGGCTAGTTCTTGTACACTATTACTTCTAGTTGTGTATTCTAGGTAGATATGTCCTTAGGCAGGACAAATTATGTCGATGTCAGAACGGATGTTCCACAGACGAGCTTCTTTAGACCAGAAGATGTGGTTATCCCAGTCTAGGCGCATTTCAGTACTGGTCAGAAGTCCGATGACAATTGGGTGACATTTGGTGTGGATACGGACACACGGTGGAAAGTTAATGAACATGAGCAGGCACGACTGCTCGTCGTCTGAGTTCGGTGGCACAGGTCCCGTTCCACCTGCCTATCTTGCGTAAGGTAGGGTGATGCTATCCTCGGCCTGAGAGCAGGGTGAGCCAGGTGATGCTCCCTGCGTTTTCTGCGACTCCTCCTCTCGTGAGGCATACGGTAACAGCTCTATAGTTCACGTAGCGCACTGAGGCAGAAATACTAACAGTGTAACCCAATAGTGACTTGCCGGCTCGAGCTCGATAAGTCCCCACTGATCTCCCACCATAGGCGGGCTGATCAGAGACGTGGAGCCATGTGGACTGCCAAGCCTCTACTGGTTGTGTGTCCGCACTAAGATGCCCGGCAACACTGCAGGCCACAGTCACCGTGCACTAACTAGTGCGGATGGCGAGAAGCAACCTGAGTCTGTTGTGCCTCCTGGTGTGAAGGTGTTGCTAGTCGCTGTGGCGTCACTGTTTCTCCCCCACAAGCACTGACAGTGTGTGCTGATGTGTAACTGGGAAGAAACAGGTAGCTGTCCAATATGTATGTTTTAATTCGGTTTAGTAAAATTCCCGGTTTCTGTCGACAGTGCACAGCGTAGTCTACCTTCAACTGTGGATACAAAGAAATACTCTGGAAATAAAAACAGAAAGGTAGAGAGCAACGTGTGTTTATTGAGAGCTCAATAAACACGTGACCTGTGCTACCTCCTACCAAGTCGAGGATAGAGAAGGTAACTTCGTGGTACCAAGTGTAGGTTCTAAGTAAAAGGGAAATTGGTTCTAGACAAAAAAACTTATATAGTGGTAGCTTGTAGGCTGCCGGCACTGGGTGCAGGGGAGGCGTGATGCCCTGAGTGGCGTGAGAATCCTCCCGTGAGCGATTCTGGCTTCGTGCCTCTTCGAGTGTGCTTGGCCTTACCTGAGGTCTGGGCAGCTAGTTGGCATCGAGTGCAGGGTAGGGGGCACGGCATGCCTGCAGGGTTGCGTATGCTCCAGGTGAGAAGTAAAAACACACAAGTTCCAGTTGCCTGTAGGGTAGGCAACGTGTTGTGCATGCCTGTAGAGATGCTCTAGGCAATGAGTCGTAATCGTATTTGAATAGTGTAGAAGTGGCACGTGACAGTGAAGACCCGGACAACATCACCAGTAACAGCTAGGACGACGGTGTAAGTCAATCCCAACGCCCTTCGCCAAACTCCGTCGAGCCTAACTTAAAACCCCCGCTATTGGTCTAGCGACAAAATCCTCGACCAACGTACCATTCAGCATAACCGGGCACGCTTCAACATTCAGAAAAAAATTATTCAACTTTATGTCTGGTGTAGTGTGTGTCTAAACAAGAGCCATGAACCATTAAGATGTTAATATCATTGTGTAACAAAGCATTTATCTTACTCTTACCCTCAACCAAAATAGAATACTCAACTGTGTAACCAATATAATGATGAAAAAAACTTACTTAAATAAAACATATTTATTAAAATTAATGTGATTTATATTTACTGAGGCTTTTTGAGAAATAAATAAAATTCATTGCATATTTGTGTTACCCATTTAAATTAAACAACTATTTCATTTGAATTTCACTGTAATTTTGTTTTGACTTCTTGAATTATTTATTTGGCTAATAATGCCTAGTAGTGCATGTGTTGAGTTAAAAATATAATTAAATGTTCATATTGTAAAATTTTGCTACGGAAAGGAAAACTTAAAAGTTTGTAGAATTTTAATGTCTAGCTTCAATTGATAGAAACAGTTAATTCTTAACAGGGTGTGGACTCATGTGTTGATGTTTTCAGTAAACAATTATAATTATAAATAAAAATATGTGGTGTTAGATCATTGTCCTTCAAACTGATGCGGCATATTTTAACCAAGGTTGGCTCGCAATACTTTATACAGTCGGAACTCAAACCATTGAACATGCTTGAACCGAAAGTCCGTGACCAACGAGCATTTTCTGTGGTCCCGACCAAATTCCTATGTAAACAATGATAAAAAAGTCAGTTTTTGCCTGACTCAAAATTAAATTCAATCTGCACTGATTGAATAATAATTTATGTAGCATCGCCGAAAATTACATGCTCCGATCATTAAACAACAAACCAAAAAGTTTGTCAGCTGTACTCGCCAAGCCATACGAAGTCGGTTTACAGTACATTATGTAAACATGCACAAGTAACACTAATAGAGAAATCACAAATAAAATTAATTTTCAACACACATTGTTTTGCTTATGTTTCCCTGCCCTGCATTTAGTTCTATTTATTTAATTTACCATTTCTGAAATAACATGTTGTTGAGTCGCGATGTCACACGTAACTCGTACTTTGTAACAAAAAATAATATATTATAACAACAGACGTCTCAAGACTACATATTGTGTATTTAAAGAGCACAAAATACAAAAAAATTTAAAAATGTGGGAATACAGTACATATGTATAAGAAATATGTACTGCAGAATTTTATTAGATTATCAACAAACAATTACAATGTTTTTGGCGGCAGCCATGTTGGTAACAATCAACACCGACAACAGCGATGCCATATTCTTGAAATATCAATTTGTGATGTGATGTTGCCAACATCACTCGTAACTACTGTTTTTCACGTGTATAATTATTCATGAAAATTACGAATGCTTTATGTACAAAAATAATAAATATGCATGGAAAGTTAAAAAAAAGGCAACGCAAAATTAGGAAACACTATTCACTGCACTTTATCAATAATAATATTATTCAAGTCATACATGAGAAAATAATTTCACTGCTGTACAAGAGAAAGATATTTTATGTAGTTCACATGGCTGCTGCCGCACCACAAGTACACACTGATAAAGACGCCATTTTGTGTAACATGTTGCTGTGGTTTAGCTTTCTCGAGTCACGTTACCTTCTGTGGAATAGTAATTGTGCTACATTTATTTGTAAATATTGCAACTTAATGCCAGTTTTCTATCTCAAATGTTTAGTAGTAGAGAAATTACGTTGGAATTTATTACGTAAGTACAGAATTGTAACTTAACAATATTTACAGGAATACAATAATTCAATGTGGCCTGTACATGCCAAAATAGGTCTTTCAAAAGAGGTGTTTAAGTACAGTTTTTATTAAGTTTGAGTGTGAGTGTACCTAAAAAATTTTTTTTAATATTCTCATTTGCATAATTTTATTTTAATTACACTTGACAAATACCTAATATAGGCCTATCAATATATTCAACATAAAGTTGGGTGACTGATATGTCATGTCTGCATCTATAGAATTTTTATGTCAGTCCCCTGAAATTTGATGGATAGCGTTTCCACTGTACGTAGATAGGAAATAGCCAGGAAAAATTAACAATTTTACTTTTCTTTATTAAATTACGTGGTTTTGGACCTCTTCTCAAGCTTTGCCCACACGATAATTTTATCCACGGATCTTGATGTGTCCATTTTGACCACTTGACACATATTTGGCCTTCAAATTCTTCTAAAAATATGAGAGCCGCTTCCCACATGTCTCTCATACAAGACCAGTCAAACAAAACACTCCCTACCTTCCATAGTTCAAAGGCGACGTTCTGTCGTAATGTCTTTCAAAAGACGTAACTAACTTTTACTAGAAACAACATTATTAAATGTGAAACTTGTCACAAATGCTCATATTTAAAATTAAATAATAATTAAATTATCTTCCTTCTCATAAAATGCCGCCAATCCGTAATGACAATTTTATGTACAGAACTACTATTTTACTTCAAAATTAAACTATTTGTTTTGATTGCTTGGAGGAATAAATGTCCTAAGCGACATCATTATAGAAAAACACATGTATATTAGACACACACTGGTAGGGAAATATCTAAAACATGGGAATATTATTATTTTTTAACTTAAATATACATTTCCGATACGCCTCAGATGTGTTACCATGAAAGTGTTCTGTGAAATTCTTTGCATGCATAATCTAATCAGTGGCACATTCAGAAATCTCTGAAGGGGATGGTAAAGCTCATACATGGAGGGGTGGGGTGGGGAGGGGGGATCCACTCTGACTGAAGTGAAGGCAGTTCGACAACCTGTTGGTAAAAATGATGGTAACCACACACCCCCTCCCTTAAGACTGTATTAAATTATTTGTGATCATTCTGCAACAAACACCTGGATAAGAATTTTTGTACATTGTGCTTTGCTATAGTCTATTTCACATAAGTGGGGTAAAATCTGACAATATGACCAACCTACGCACTATGTAAACAGTAAATTCTCTTGTTTGTAAGGTATTGCTTCAGCTGACAAATTGCTGTAGGATCCATGTTGTTAAGTTGGTGATTTTGATGATGGCTTTGGAAGAAAATAGTACTCAGAACTAAAAGTTGTAATTTAAAATCTTAATTATACTTGCAACATTTATGGTTTAAATTATGTTTTTGAAGGAATATTAAATTTCCTTGGCTGTTAGTGACTGCACTTTGAAAACATGTTGACATACTCTGTCATAATTGATAAACATGTACGAACAGTAAACGTTTCCAGCCCGGTGAACGCCGCTGTGCGTGTGCTGTTTTCTCATCGTGTTTATTATACGAATATCTTGTTGGTGTTGTCAGAATATTTAATCGGTAGTTAATAATTTTTTATGTGCTTTCTTTGAGCATAGTTGGTTATAGATACTGTTACAGTGTGTTTTCTCGAGTTGAATGTAATATTAATTGGCAAGTGTTCCCGCTTCATATACCTGTGTTTGTTTTACCTATTTTCCTTGCCGCCATCCGTAATGAAGTGACACAAATATAATTTACGTATCTAAGTTTAAGTTTGTTGGTTTCAGGAAACATGCACAAAGTTGATTTCACTGAATGATTCTGCAAATGAATTATTTAATGCTAGTGACGAACAAATGTGATTTTAGTGAAGTAAACTTGGCAAGGATTGCCATAGAAAAACACATGTTCAAGAGGTTGCAAATTTTTTAAACAGTAAGTTTGCATGTTTTGTAAATGTATTTGTAAACCGTTAATATAATTATTGAAATGTATGTGGACTAAGGTGACCAGATGTCCCGAATTTTCAGGACAGTCCCTACTTTAGAGGTCATGCCCTGAATTTTTTAGTGTCATTTGGGACAGCCGTTTGTCCTGAATGTTGGGACCTGACAGTGTTGACTCGTGGTGTGGCCAGTTTTGGGGTGATTTGGGCCAGACCAGGGAGGGGGTTGGCACGGGAGCGGCAGGCCAGTGACCTTCCGCCACCAAAAATACCGGTGACTCATCAACCTATCTTACTCCACCATTTGTAACTCAATTTTTTTTATAAAAGTAAAATAACAAAGAATGTCATTGTTTTTATTTAGTGTCTTTAATCAATAAATCATACACCTTATGATAAATAATTTGTAAAAAAAACCAACAGTGGTATTCACTTGTCTCCCCCCCCCCCCCCCCTCACACACACGCTCCCTCAACTACTCTACCCTTCCCACTTATGACCATTTATGAGCCAAAACGAGCGTCCTGAATTCAGGTCAGAATAAAGCTACACTTCCAACACTTTTCTAGTGAGTAATTAGTATTTTTATATATTGTAACAAGATCCTAACATTGCTGGGAATACTTTAGTAATAAGTTCATGTTAATAGTTAACAATATCTTTCCTAGAAAATTAACTGAAATTACACCTAATAGAAAATTTAAACGTTATTTACATACCAGTAAAATTTTCCACTGCTCAATCAAAACAATATGCAACTCAAAATGCAACACACTTGTAAGAACATCAAAATTATGCAGTCTCATGAAAGACATTAAACTAAAGCCCCCCCACCGCCTCACTGTTTCCTTTTTACCTAGAAATAAAATAAACATTAATTACTGTGCCTAAAATGTAGCTAAATAAAGTTGGAAATTCATGGGAAATCTGCTGGAAAGTAAATGTTTGGCACTTGCATTTCCCTTGGTGAGTACTGTAAGGGCCAGGTCAGCTCATATCGAAAATTAAATATCACCTTTTGAGGACATTGAGGCTACACTCAGTATTTGTCCTGCCATTGTGCGCTCTCTCACCTGAATTCACACACACAGCACAGTTGCATAGCAACACTCCATGATTGCCACCGTAACCTTGTTAGAGTTTAGACCCAGACAAGCGATAGGGGGTGCGCTTAACACAAAAATCTCAACTTTTTATGAACTGGTACCAGTATTATACCCCCCCGATTTTACACGTACTTTTTTTTTGGTCCGAATGCTAGATTTAAAGCATAAGTTTCTTTTGTTTTAAACTTTCCACTGTGCTTGGTCGGAACTGTATGTAATATTGCATGTTCCAACTCTAATCTGAGGTATGATTTTGGAAAATTCGAACTGATAAAAAAAAAAGGTTGGCTTGTAATGTGGTAAATATGATAAGTACAAGCCTCTCGGTTTCATGACAAAAATGCCAATTTTGATGAATAGAGGTTGGGAGTGGGTCGAAATTGGTCCAAAATTCCCCAAAATATCGCTAGAAACCAACCTATCATGAAGACCTTATGTGTGGAAACTGAGAGAGGTCGTTTTGGTAAAGTTCTACTGTATTTATATTGGAATTTTGTCAAGACCATAAAAATTTTTCAGTGGATACTGTTTTTCATTATATAAAGAATCCACTGTAATTACATTTAAGACATTAAAATATTTTCACAAATGTTTATTTTTTTAGACATAACTGTATACCCTTTGGTCAGTATGTGGCAAAACTATTTGGAACATAACTTGTCAAATGTATTTAAAATTTAACTAATTTTGTTTTATTTTGTCTCTTAACTTAAATATTGGTGTTATTTAGGTGTTATCGCTATTCAGTATGTAATCTTTTGTATTTATACTTTATTTAACGAAACAGTAATCACATACCATATTTAACTCTCTTCATTTTGATGCACGACGTCAGGTGACCGACGACACGATGGTCGGGCAAGGTTTTAAATGCGTCGGTTAGAGACACAAGCTGTATAACTGGATTGACGTTACTGGCTGCTAATCGGTCGGCAGTCGGTATATAAGCTGGGACGTGTGGCTTGATGGCGCGGTACAGTCTGGTGTGGGTTTAGCGATTCTACACACGACTGGTTTGTACACAGCCACTGGTTTACCTGTATTGGGCATGATCCGGCGTAGCTCCTGACTTGGCCACTGTTACTGCCAACTGGAACTCGTGCCCAGTCCATGGGCGAAGGTGGTGCTGGTGGGGGCTTGCAGAGGGCTGCTGGGTCGGAACCAAGGGTTGTCTATTCCCAGCTGTACTGAAAGTTCATTGCGAAATCTCTCGATAATAGGTAGGGATAGGAGTTTTTTGCAATCGCAAAATCTATGAAAATTCACACAAATTTCGTATGAAAATGCAAAAAGCGATTGTACTTGTAAAACACTACAAATTTTCAACTAAATCACGAAAAATGCTTCCAAAAATGTAGTCTAGTTGTTTACAGGGAATGAAGCATGAAAAAATTACTACATTTAGAATTATTAATATTTATCATAATTCATGTTAATGAACATTTCGTTAGAACGAACTACTGTTTGGTCCCAACAAGCATCTACGCAATACTATGAGTTTTTGTTGCACTTAAACAAATTTTTCGTTTAGATTTTAGGCACGTTATGAAAATACATTAACGAAGACATCAGTAAAAATAGAACGCACAATTGCTATTTGCACAGGTTGTAAAGCAACCTGAGAAAGCAAAACCACGGTAACATGTTACATAGAATGGTGTTGTAACAATGTGCACTTGTAGCTTATTTGGAGGCATGCCAACTACATAAAATATCTTTCTCTTGTACAGCAGCAAAATTATTTTCTAATGTACTGCATCTATGGCCGAGCTCTGCACATTTACATTTTACGTATAAATTATTGCTAGCAATAGAAGTTGGAAATTATAACAAGATGTCCAAAAATTTATGAAATTAACTGTGGATGTAATATCGATGTGAACCGGCTTGTAACATGACATTTTCTAAAAAAACTGATTTAGATATATATTCTTTTACTGGAAATGTGAGAAAAACAATCTGTATGTTATGGGATATTTTAAAATCAGATTTGATTGCTTTTTTTAAATTATAATTAAATGAATTGTTTACAAAATGTGCCAACAATATTCGTTTACAGCAAAATTAAGTCTTCAATCCATTGATTTATAATTTTTCCATGTTCGTTTGAAAACACCGAAATTAAGTCATCGCTTTCCTACTTTTGAAACTACTGGTTTTGCATGTTCAAAATAAAAATTTTTTTCCATCCCTAATTATAGGATGTGGCTCACCGGCGGCTTTCTGGGGTGACTGAAAGAGGGAGCTGGACAGAACTGGGAGGTAAGGCTTCTCCAGTTGGCGAGTGGCTTGAGCGCCTTCCTGGGGGTTAGACTGCAGAGGGCAGTTTGTGCTGGGTTGCAGTTCAAGCTAGGCTCAGAGGTAGTAGCTGCCCTCTTAGCTCTCCACTTTGCACCACTACTATGGGTGTATGGCATAGAGTAAGAAACTAAGATGTGCTATGCTAAGGGAGTGCAGGCAACGAAGATCCTTAGCTAGGTGTAAAGCCAGTCGTGGCTGGGCCACCTAGATCTAGTCCAATTACTCCTTCCGGCGAAAATAATGCGGCGGATGGAGCACTAGGCTGATGAAAATGTTCAGCTACACTGTGGATGTGGTCCAAAAGGGGCCAGACCTCCAGAACCAGTCTTATAACTCCTTCCGATGAGTGGATGGAGTGAATAGGCTAGGTTGGCTGACTAACGGCCTTGTGGATTGAGTTTCTAGTGGTTGTGGCTCTACTGTACATGCGCACTAGGTGCCTTAGTGTACCTGATCCACAGTATGGGAGCCCACAGTCCTACTCTAGGTTCGGCAAAGAGAGTTTTAATGACGCAGTCTCCCGCTTTCCTTTAGTGGGCCGAAGTCTACTTGTGATAAAGCCACAGTCACCCTAGAAATGAATTCTCTTAATTTAGTTAAAATCATGTGTTTATTCCAGTGATGAATAGACACTGTGACCCATCTTAATTCCGTGTGAACTGTAATGGAACTAAACTACGGTAAAACCAGGTGAAGTGGACCTGGGGTCTAAACTAGACAAGAGTAGATGCGGCCAGGTAATAACACTAACTGACCCTAACTAACTGTAATGCTGTTGTCCAGTAGGGACTCAGGGTCACTACAAGAGGGGTAGTGAGTGTTAAAGGGACTAGAGACTTCTTCAGGGGGTTGAAGGTCTGGAAGATCTCTTGAAGAGCGGTGATCGTGAGGAAGGTAGTAGCAGAGTTCCAGCACACGAGGTGGAGCGAGCTGCTGAGAATCAACTGACGTTTCTGGGCTGTACGCTGGAGCTGCTCCTGTAGCGGCGAGGGCTGCTAACTCTTCGGGGGAGACTGGAAGTGCGGTTTTCCTCATATGCAGGTTGCATCGCTCCTGCATGCTTAGGGACAACGCTGGGCTACTTGGCTTGCTTCTATCACACGTGGGGGATGGCATGACGTCTGACATCAAGGTCAAGATCGTCTCTGTGGGTGCCCCTTGCCTAGTGGCGTGCTAGTAGACTCTGGTAGCAATTTATCCAGGGTTCAAACACCACCTGGGTGATGTGATGACACATGAAGATGAGGCAAAGTCTTATATAAAGTGGATTCTCTAGTAGTCGCTTCTCAGGACCGACAAATTTTTTTTTATATGTGTGGACTTTCAAAGAATTTGGACTTGAAATGCAGATAAATAAAAAAATAGGACCACAGAATATGTTCCATGGATGCAGACTTTCAAGCCATTTAGGTTATACATAGAGGTTCCATTGTATATAAAGTATGTTAGTACGCATCACATGTCAATTTACATAAATAAATATTTTAAGTTCTTTGCAACAGTCACATGTTTTTTTGTAGGTTGAAGAAAAGAAAGGTGCCAACAAGAAAGCCAAAACTGGTGGGAAATTCAGAAAACCAAAGTGAGGTGACAAATTTATACATTAAGTTAATTTATGTTGTGAAATGTATGAATTTTGTTCTATGTGGTAAACTAGGCTCGACAAGGATCTTATTTGTTTTAAAAATAAAGTTGAAAACTATGTACTGTTCAAGTTATTACAACATAAATAATTTACCTGTCAATGTATTATGTCACAACACTGGTGGAGTGTGAAATAATGATGCTTACTGTCACATATTTTGTTAACAAACATGGCTACTGTGTCCTGTAGTAGCAGTACAGGGCAATAAAGAGTTGTGTTATGATAGTACGTCATTAAGAGCTTTGAGGCTTTAGTCAGATAGTTCCGCATTATTAAAACCTGTTAATGGTATTTAGACTGCATGCCATATTGGCATGTTCGTACCTATGGAAAGAACCTTTGCATTGTAAAAACAGTGGCATCTGAAATCTTTACAAGTTTTAGTTTTTTATGCAGGATGGTGAAAAAATAAAGACAAACATTCTTTCGGTTAAATAAATATTGAAAAGTATCAAGACCTGATGAACTTGCATAATAACCATAAATTCCCATCAATTCGCTTAAAATCAGTAACATCTTAACAATAATGCAGTACAGTGTAAGTGGAGAGCAACAATGTAAGTGAAAAGAATGGGAATATACCTCTTGAGTGATTATGTTGGGACACATGCTGAGAATCTACCAACAGCAGAACAATATTTGCATAAAAATGTGCATATAACTGCTTCATAACTAGACGTTGTAAGTTTTGCTGCTCAAAATAGTTGAATGTATAAGCAGTTTAATGTACTTTTGGAAATGGTTTGAACTTTTTCATATATATTTTGAAGTTATGTTATGATTAGGAACCCCAAAAAATGGTGAGATGCGAAATTGAAGAAACTTCGAAAATAATTTTTACAAATCCCGCTATTTTATCTTCATTTTGGCACAAATGTGAAATTCGCAAATTTTTGCGCAAAAGTACGTCTTTATACTGCAAATTATATTTGGTTACACTATCGCGATCATAAAAGAAAAGAAAACGTGACAAATATAGGCGACTTCCACGGTGTTGCCTTTATTTCGACACGTTAGTGAAATTCACTAATTTTTATATACTAAAATACCAACTACATCATCATTAAAGCCTACTAATTCAGGTTACGTGACTTTTAGTAAACTAAAAGTGCTAATTTGAACATAGCCTAACTATCTGCCAATTTCATCGGTCATTGTTTCTTGCGTATACGTATTTTTGAGTGCATGCTAAAGGTTGATGGAATGCAGAAAATGTTGTCAATATTTGACAGTGAAAGATAAATTAAATAGGAGGGATTTTATATTATTTTTACGTGATAAAATTATGATGTGCAAATTTTGCAACACGAGGATTCATTGGGTATGATGTGCAAAATGCATGCTGCAAACAATGTGCACAAAACAAAACAACTGTTATTTTGCCAGACATTTTCTCCTGTAACTAAACAAATGTAGATAGGCGAAAGTGTACAACCAGTAAATAAGGTAAAGGCTCAGAAACAGGCATGTTTCTAGTTTTGTTGACATTATGATAGAAGTGAATACTCCTGTAGGAAGCAGATCACACCCATCCAGTGATCAGGAAATGGTTACTCACAGCACTTATATTATTTTGTCTTTTAATAGTTCAACGAATGAAGGTTAAATAGCATTAGGCAAATGTAGGCCTAAATAAATACTATATTTTATGTCAGATTAACAGGCACCAAAATAACACTTCCTGGGTGGAGCTCAGCCACACGTCCAAGGCGCACTGAAGAGAGGGGAGGCATTTCTCCTTAATCAAAACAAGTTGGTTGGGGCTAAGCTGGGGTCCTTGGTGCTGTCACTTAGATCGTTACTGGAGCGTGTGGAGGTAGTCGTGATGCCACTGGCACCAAAAATCTTGATGCATGCATTGGAGCCGGTTCACTTTAACTTCACCAAGATCGGGCTTTGGCACGGTGGCGAGAGGTTCAAGCGTTAGGAAATGACCTGGAGTTAGAGCACAGAAATTGTTAGTATCAGAACTGAGAGGGCACAGAGGCCTGGAGTTCAAAACAGCTTCTACCTGGACTACCACTGTATACAGCTCTTCGAATGTAAGAATTTGCTCACCAATGACTCTACTCAGATGACCGTTAACTGATTTCATACCAGCTTTCCAAAGTCCTCCAAAGCGCGGCGCAGCTGGACGATTGAAATGCCAGGTGATGCCAAGATGAGCTGACCAATCGACTGATTTCTGGTGAGCACGTGATGTAAGGAATTGCTGTAGGTCAACCAGGCGGTTATGGGCCCCAACAAAGTTTGTCCCGCAGTCACTATACATATCAGACGACTTGCCTCTGCATGCGATGAAATGTTTGTATGTTGCCAGGAAAGTATAGGATAAATCATATGTTAGCTCCACATGCACTGCCTTGGTGGCATAACAAACAAAAAAAGGTATCGGTAAGCCTTCAGCACAGGAGCCTTTCACGGATTCTACTTGGTTTGATAGAAAAGGGGCCCTGCATAATAATCAACCCCAGTCCTTGAGAAGGGTTTCACCTGCTGCACTCTCATGGCAGGCAGGTTCCCTATAACCGGCATACACTGCACACAATGACGTAAGAGACTGGTAATAGCATATCTGTCTGACAGGATCCAAAATTGTTCCCGGAGTATACCTTGCAGTCAATGGGTGTGATTTGGGAAGCAATGCAGGGTGCTTCTGCTCAAATGGTAGGTCGGAGTTGTGGAGTTTCCTGCCCACCCTAAGCAGACCAGCCATATCAATGAAGGGGGAGAGTTTGCGAATTTGAGGAGAAGGGTACTGACCTTTACTCAAAGCAGCAAACTCAATCTGGAAGATTGCACACACAACAGAACTTTCAAAGCATTCTCCAACTCCTGAGATTCCCAATCACACGTGATCCAGTGACACGGCAATTATGGACAACCCTTAGTACAAAGGACATGACTCAAAGTAACTTTGCCAGGCTACTCAAACGTGCAATCAGTGTCTCAACATCATCCAATGGCACAAATGTACTCAAAGACTTCACCTTGTGTTCAAGAACACTTAAGAGTCCACAATCTTACAGGCCACTGATCAGAAGGTTCCCACAACCATGACGGACCTGTCCACCATAAAGGATGATTTATCAGCTGAGCAGGAAGGAGACCACGAGATGCGCAGTCCACTGGGTTGTTGCACTCAGAAGGTATGTCCCTCCACTTGGATGATTTAGTGAGTTCCTGTATTTCACTCACCCTATTTGCAACAAATGTCTTCAGCTGATGAGGTGACGAGTCAATCCATGATATAACCAGCTCAGAGTCTATCCACAAATGGATGGATGAGAAGGTAAAGGCAGTGGCATACATTTCCAACACATGGATCAATCGAGCTAACAACAGGGCACTGCAGAGCTTTAGACGAGGCAACGACTGAGTCTTGACTGGCGGAACCTTTGATTTACCAGCCAACTTACGATAACTGACAATGCAGTTCGTAAGTTGAGCCATTTGGACCAGTGATCTTTCTTGGAACAGTAATACATGAGAGAAGATGCAGTTCACTGCTGAAATGACTCAATCACATGTTTTGGAAAAAAAAAAAAAAAAAAAAAAAAAAAAAAAAAAAAAAAAAAAAGGAGATAGCCACCCAAGGGGATAGAATATTCTTGCTATATCTGACAAGATATTTCTTGTGGTGGCCTTTTTGGAATTTGTTTGGGTGTTGTAGGAAAAGACATCAGCTCGTGGGTCCCACTGCAGCCCCAAAACCTTCACGACATGACTTTCCTGGTCCAAAGAGTGTGCCCCTGGGCTTTCAACATCGTCCGCGGGCAGCCAGTCATGGAGAGCTCGATGGGTGCTTTCTTAGTTTAAACCCCCCTACAGCAAGTAGTGCAATCAATTCCTGTTCCAGGGTTAAGGCCGACTCGACAGAAGAAGACCCTGTAACCACATCATCAACATACATATCAGTCTGAAGGACACTAGCAGTTGCCGGAAATCTGTCCCTTTCATCCTCAGCTAATTGCTGCAAGGTTCGAATAGCTACATATGGGGATGAAGAAACACCATACGTCACTGTCTTCAGCCGGTAGTAGTCCACTGGACTGCTATCATCAAAGCGCCAAACAATGCGCTGAAAATTCTGATGGTTAGAACATACAACAATCTGACGATACATTTGTTTGATATCAGCTGTAAAAACCAACCACTTCATGCAGTCTAACCTTCTGAAGTACCTCAACGATATCACGCTGCAAACTGGGTCCCGTTAGCAAGGTGTCATTCAGTGATACACCAGTTGAACTCTAGGACGAGGCATCAAATACGACAAATAATTTAGTAGTCGAGCTTTCTGGCTTAATCTCACAGTGGTGTGGAATGTAATAGGCTGGCGAGGAGGACAATTGAGATTCTGGAACCTTTTCCATATGCCCGAGAGCTAGATAATTCTGCATAAACTCATTGTGCCTCTGTTTTAATGGTGGGTCCCCGTTCAGTGCTTGTGGTCTTGATGACCACAACTCAGGCTCTAGGGAGCAAAATGGCAACGAGATAATATATCTGCCAGCCTCGTTCTGGTTATGAGTTTCAATGAACAAGTCCTCACATTTCACCTCATCAGGAGATCTGTGTTTTGTTGGAGGGAACTCAACTTCCCAAAAGCGCCTCATGTCTTCCAATGGAGACAGGGTCAACAAGGAAATGCAAAACGATGTCGAAGAGGATGAATGCTGTGCTGGTGCGACCTGACCCATGAGAATCCACCCTAAAACTGAGTCAAGTGCCATGGGAGAGCCATCTTACCTCCAGTTAAGAGTCGAGGAAACAGGTCTGCACCAATGAGTAAGTCTACAGGCCCAGGAGTGTCAAAGGATGGATCTGCTAACTTCAGATGGGCAACAGAACAGTGCACTTCCTGGGACAATTTGACACTGGGCAAACAGTTGGTTATGTGTGGAAACACAAAAACATCCACAGCAAACTGTAAGTCAGGATCATCACAAGGGGTAATCAGAAGTGTGAATGATTTGGCAACATTGACTTGAGTGTTCGACAACCCATGAATTGGAAGGTGGATCCGCTGCCGGGCCAAACCAAGTCTCTGGATGCAAACCCTCTCTGTGATGAAACTCACCTCGCTGACTGTGTCCAAAAGCAATCGAGCTACCTGTGGTGTTCCGGAGGCATCAAGGACATGAACCAGGGCAGTGGACAACAATACAGCAGGTGTCAAAGCACAAACGTCAGGCGTAACAGCAGAGTACTACAGATCACTGGGGTTCGGAACTTTGAGCAGACACAGCCTCTGACTTATCTGGTGACTTGTTCTCTACGCTCTCCTGTTCAAAATGTAATAAGGTATGGCGACATGCCCCACGCTGATGACAAGATGACTACGATGGACAATTATAGGAACGGTGCGAGGGGAGAAGGCAATTCAGACACAACTTATGTTGTTTAACAAGAGAAAATCGCTCCTTTGGATTTTGATTAACAAACTCTGGACATTTGTACAACTTGTGGATCTCGGTACATAGACAGCATCCCTGCTGAACAGAGCTAGCCAGACATTTTGAAGATGCTTGGTTACGAGGCTGTTTCCAATTATACACAGCCTGTATAGGTTTCGACTTGACAGTCTGTGTATTAGAACTTTTGGCATTACTTGAACTAACAGCCTCTTGGGCTCGACATTGTTTTTTAAGAAACTCTAACAAGTTCTTCAGAGTTTGCAGTTCAGTACCCAGTGCCATCTCCCATTGTGTTTGAAGAGTGGTGTCTGTTTGCACACAATAGGTAACAAAATTAAATACCACTGGTCAACAGGCACATCAAGGGTCTTAAGCGCAGATACATCTTCCTTCAAAATGCACAATAGATGATGCAACAAGGTGGGCGAGTCAACTGAAGCTGAAGGCACCTGCAACAAGGCCTCAACATGCACACTGACAAGAAGCCGTTTGTTTTCATAGCGATCAACAAGTAATTTCCATGCAACCTCGAATTTGGCATCCGACATGGGCAGTGACTGAATCATATCATGGGGTTCGCCACGCAGTTAAGTCTTCAAGTAAGCCAATTTTTCTACTGGGGACAACTCGCCATTATTTTTTACCAATGTGGCAAACAGGTTTGAGAAATTGGGCCATTGCCTGGGATCACCCTCAAAGGTAAGTAGAGTTATTTTAGGTCAGTCTACCCGCAAACTTGCCAATTTTGGGGGAGCACAAGCCTGTACACAAGACAAACATGTGAAAAAAACTAACCTGTCCACAGCACACCACACCAGACAATTCCAAACAAAAATTCATGTGATTAAATTGCTAACAGTAATGATATGAAGCACTGCACAGGATTATAAACAAAGAAAAGCCAGGCCACATGCTCTGAACTGCTAAACCATAGGCAAAAATTCATTTTCAAGCAAAAATTCATTTCTTCACAGTCCGCTGATCGCCGAAGTGGTTAGGTCTTGATTTTTGAATACACTAAATCTAATTACCAACATGTTTTTCACAGAGAAGCTCTTGATTGGCATGATTACAGCACACACGAACGAGTCAAAAATGATCTGCACGATTACCACATGTGCAAACAAGTCAAAAATGATCTGCACGATTACCACATGTGCAAACAAGTCAAAAATGATTTGCACGATTACCATGCGTTCAAACGAGTAAAAAAAATCGAATACGAACAAAAATGGAGGCATAAATCCGGCCCGGAGGACCGAAATGTTGCGTCAAAAATGCAAATGAACAAAGCAATGAAAATAACACAAGATGGCACTGTTTAGCAACCATAAAGACGAAAAAACTTGCGACACGAGCGATATGCATACCAAACAAGGTTACAACGCCATTTTGACTGGTGTTTCCTGGTTGAGCTGGACGGCCAGAAGTTTTCTGCTGTATGCAGGGTTGCCAACAATCTGTGAACAAATAGTCCTGCTTCATGTCAAAAGTACACTATGTACACTATATACACTCCAAACATTGCGCGCATGAGCATAAATTTCATTCATCTGCTTTATATATACGTACTATTTACTTTTGTCATACCGCCAACATTTTTGAATAGAGATGTTCCTTTATAAATAAAATACACATAGTTGTGATTCTGTCCATGAACGAATGAGCTCCACCGCCATAGCGATTTGGCTCATACATCGATTTTCTATCTTCGTACTAATTGATTTATGAATTGTGTCATGCTGCGAATGAAAATGTATGACAATTAACATTATAGCAGTAAAACTTCATTTTCAAATGAATTTTAACTACCTGAAAAGCAGATACCAGTTACATTTTTACGAATTTCACCAGGTATGGCTTATATAAGAGTTAACTATGTAGCTACACCAAAACCATGTCAGTTTCCGTTTAATTTCGAATCACCTGTTACTAAAAGATAAAAATAAAATTACGAAAATAATTTTTTGGTTAAAAAAACAAAATTCTTTGTTAGTGAAAACATGCCCAGCAAGGTAATCAAATGCTGTAATTTTCATGATGATTAAATCATTTGGGTAGATGAAATGAATTGGGTGTACCATGGCCAATTGTAACCAATATTGGGATGATCGGCCAATATATTGGTATCAGTTCATCCCTAGTTTTAAGAATTGTTTTTAGTGAAGTTGCCCATTAATATTTTTGATCATAAATACCAGCTGGTTTTTTTTTCTTCTGAAATAAGACATGTTCCTAAACACAGTTTTTTTCGTTAGTATATACGGCTTTGAGGTTTTTTTTTTTACACTGCCGATGACATGATGTATTCACAGTTTTTTGGGGTCTCTAGTTATAATTAGTGAAAGGTAATTGGTACTTAGTAAAGAAATTTTTGTAATATAGTATATTTCTTATAAGAATTCCTTAAGTCGAGGGTCAGTGTTTGGCAACATATTGGCTGTTCTGATAGCTCTGCCTTCGCACAACAGATATTAGCAAAATATGCAGGCAGGAAAGAGTTCTTAGACAAAATGTATGTGTGTTTTATTTTAAGTCGTTACAAAACAGGTGTCATTAGTGTAACAAACTAACTTAATGTGTATGTATTTCAAATGAAATGGAACATAACCGTGTGCAATAGTTTCACTTGTAGCTACTGCTAAAGTTGCCACATGCATGCTACATATTAATTAAAGAGGACGTAGATATGTCGCCGAGTGTTTTGCAAATAGTCCTACATCAATTTGGAGCAATATATTTAGAGCCCGAGTCGTTTTGGGCCCGTACAAGATGAAAAACTGACTTTTAAATGAACATGATAAATAACTTTTACAATACAACTACAGAGCAAGCGACTGTGCTGCCATCTGTTAGCCACAACGTGCAGCTGGCTTCCAAAGCCATGCCTTCAAGAAATGTATATTTTTTTGTGAGCAGCAGTTCTGCTTGCTCATAATATAGATTCAATCTGAAATCACCAAGCCTTTCTAACACCAGCTTGCCATTTTGTTTTTGTTTCATGTCACCTTCCAATTTAGCAACAAAGCGAAGGTATATGTTATTAATTTATTAAAACCACGCATTGTTTTGTGATGCAATCATTTTGTGGCAAATAATATTTATGTTATTTTGATATATTCCTGTCCAGATGCACTCGGCACCATGGTTAATTTATGAATAGCCTCATTGTGTGTACAAACTGTAAACTGCCCTATCTTGCCTGTTTGATGAGCTAACATCACTTTTTATCATAATTAATGAAATTATGTTGTCTAAATTTTTCCCAAATTATTAATACTTCCCAGTTTCACATATATACGCTGTAACATCCAAACTGCTACTCCATAAAAATAACAACTAACATCTCATTAAAGTCATCAAACCAAATTGGCAGTCTATAACAAGAGATACGCCTCAGTATATATTGGGCTTTTAAGTATGCACCTAGCAACACGACTCTAGTTGGTGTATTAAGCGAAATGGATGAGAGAGTTACAAATGCAAGTCTTATCTTTTGATTAGAATAAAATTCCAAGTGTTCGTAATATGGTATGGAATGCAGATAATGTTTAAAATATATTGCGACCATATGAATGAATTGACAGATAAATTGCATTAATGTGTCGAACTACCCTCTTAAATAAAACTAAGATGTATAATATAGCTAATTTTCTGAAAGCAATATGTATTATTTCTCTTTGCTGGGAAAGAAAGCTACAGTTTTTAAACATCTTTTTCAAATGAATAAACTATGGATCTTAATCACCTAATTCCCATTGCAGCTGTTAAATATTTTACATAAAGATAAATTCTTTCCCATTTTCAATGCGTGAGCAACCTGGCGATACATTTTGATGTAGGTAGGTACACTCAATGTCTCATTGACGTCTGTTATTACAGGCAAAACGTGTTGCGGCGGACAAATACGTATCATCTTTGTTTACACGTTACTACCACCACACAATGTAAAAAAAAGGATATCTTATATGAAATAGACTATACCTTATTTTACCTTCGATGAATGAATAACGGAGACAAGAGTAATGTGGATTGATTTTAAAACTTTCCCTCTGTCACCTTGAAAAGCGTCAAACTGGATTTTCATTTTTTTTTTTTTTTTTTTTTTTTTTTAAAGCAATCAATTATAAAGTTATAGAAGATGTAATTCTACAGACCAGTCTCCAATGAACATTCAGTGCACATTTGCAACTTCCATTTCATCTTTTATATTGTTCCAGTTTCTACAATACAGTAGGCCTGTCTAAACACTGCAACCAAGCCACAATGTAAGAACGTGCCCTACTCCACAAGACATATCTCCCCAAACTAATGCACAGGAGGATGATTCCATCAGTGTAGCCTTCACAAAGTGTGGAGCGGACGGGTCAAAGCAGTTCAGCCTATGACAATGCTAAAATTCATGTCCGAGAGTACTGAACAATGTTTCTGAGAAGCCTACAACACCAAGCTCAGATTCTACCATGGTAGACATTACAACATGATAGAGCTTGAACAACTTTTGCTTCTTGTATTATTTTCATTTATTAAATGAAATGTACCTATACACAGTATAATCACAATAGTAATTGAAGGCCTTTTAAGCACTGACTTCCATGTTCTTGTTAGTGAACATACTGCATTGCCATAGCCCTTAGGAAGCGAGCCTTCCTTATGTTGGCAGCTTCTCTCTGGATTTCTTCATTGTTATTTGCATTGAGCTCCAACAGTCCAATTACTTTAATCTGTAAAGATGCAGAGAAAAAACTGTTGGTTAAATTGCAGACATTGGACACAATGATAAAAATTGCAAATGCTAACTTGCTAATCCTCGACAGTACTTTTGTAGGTGCAAGGTAATATGAGAACAAGAGCAGAAATAACTTGCAGAGTGCAAGTGTGCTGGGAGGCTATTTTCATGATACCGTATTTACCCGAAAGGAAGACGACCCCTTCTCAAAAAAATATTTTTGAGGGAAAAAATATTGAAACCTGAATTCAAGACTACCCCTGTGAAGTGCTGAAAAAATTATTTAGGTTAAAAGTATTTTTGCATGAATTTAAGACAAACCCTTCAAGAAGAAATGCTATTATATGAATAATATGATATATTTGATTTACATTTTAGAAAAGCTAATCACAATGAAATAGGTGTGTCTAACCTGGCTGTATGGTAGCAGCACTTTTCTTACAGAGTAAAACTTTTCCATTTTGCTTCCCAGCAAAGCACTTCCTCTTTACTGCATCAGATAAGGGGATCCTTGTCACAGTTGACAGCTACAGTCTCAGCACTACAACAATACGTACAACCATAGGACACACTGTATTTAAGCCTGAAAAGCCTTTATCAAAATTCTCTGTCTCATGGCACTCAAATTTTGGAGAACTGCTTCCTGAGTAAGAGTTATGAATAGAACTGCTTAGTAATTTTTTGCATGTAACACAAACTTAAATACTGAACTTGCACATTTATGGTATTTATGCCTAGGATTTGAATTGTAGATGACCCCTTATTTTTTTCTATTCCTTTTCTCTCAAAAAACCTCTTCTTCTTTTCAGGTAAATACGGTAGATAGCTGCCTCAGTCAGAAAATCGTCACACTGATGTAAGAATAAGTTGGGAGCGTGAAGGCTGTGGTGAAGTGCTCCTGTAGTTAATGTATGGCTCATACTACCTGCAGATTGTCACATATGCAATGAAAAGAGACAATACCCTAGCTGTATCTGGTAAAACTAAAAGCTATGGGCATAGTTAGAAAAACAAAGTTATACTAGCAACAACACACGTTTACAAAGAATGTGGTTCGTATTTCACTTTCTTTTCATTGGTAGTTAGCAGAGCCTGGATGCCAAATGGAACCTGTACGTAAACACTGTTATTACAAGGTCCAAATTGGCCCCTTCATCTTCCCACCACGCTCCTGCCATTATCTGACCCTCCCACCTCTTTGATCTTCCCTTGGTACCTCCTCCATGTTGTATTTAAATTTCATTGTTTGTTTGGGCATCCTACCTCCCCCTCATTCCTTACTACTTAATTATAGCCTTTTCATACTAAACAAACCACAAGTGACTAACAGAGAGTTTTGACTTTGTGCCAAAGAGAGTATGAGCCCATCTCCAAGTATTTTGAGAATTCATAGGATCGAGATTTGACTATGTTTGATTACTAAAACATGTAATTTTGCTGCAAGAGCTGTTGACAAGTGACATAAGTATGACTTAAGCAGAATTTATGAGGTTGGCGGTCAATAAAAATCCTAATAATGACCCATTTCCTCGGGAACAGCAAAGAGTCGTAGAACCGAGTTGACTGCACTACAGTTGGAAGTGCCAGCCAGTAGCATAATTAATGTTTGTTACATTGTCAAAGGAGTTTTAGTATAACATGTGCAACCATGATGCAATGAGCAGACGCACCACTTGCTTTCTGCGCTCCTGCTCTCCGCGTTTGGTGTGTAAGTGTACAAGGTACTCTAGGATGGTGGTGTCCCAGATGCAGGAGTAGTATGCATCCATTGCATCACTGCACGAGCCACTCTTCATCTCCCCCAGGCTCTTAAATGCTGTGCTATAGTCCACCTCCTCCAGGAACTGGCACAGTATCGCTGCCTGCAAAACACAACTACATCTTAGCTGTGTACAAGAATTGATGCTCAAACTCACTACGAGTATATTCTTGGTACATGTTTCACTCACACTAATTAAGGTAGATATGTAGGTAGTGCTTGACATCTTGTTGAAAGCAAGGTCATTAGAGATGGAGCAAGTTGCCATAGAAGCAGGAGTGGGCCATGACATGTCATCTGAAGTGATTTTGGAAAACCAAAATGAGGATGGTTGCACTGGGAATCAAACTCGGGTCCTCCTGAATGAGAGTCCAAATTGAAACTAATTAAAATACCACTTGCACATATTCAAAGCTCGATTTAACAGGCCTGCTCAGACAACTTGTTTATACAGACAGATTTTGAAGAACGATGAGAAATTTAAAAAAAAGTTGGAGCTGGAAATAAATAGTTTCAGTGACTAATCTATTGAAATAGTTGTTTGCCTGTAACATTTAAAAACGATAGGGGTAATATGGCCACAGCCCTTACATGCTCCATAACCACCGACATATATCCTATTTCATCCAAACTTTATATGCTAACAATATATAAAAGGACAGGAATTCAAGTCCTCACAGTGCAGTATTACTTGTTGAGAGGCACACACACAAAGAAAGACATCACATTTCCCATGCGGTAGTACGACAGCGACATTTCGCAGGCTGCGCCAGCTTCATCAGCCGGCGAGTTATAGGACACTCGTAACCGCGTGGAAAATGTGTCATCCTTTTATTTTGTGTACATGTGCACATGCGTGTGTGTGTGTGTGTGTGCATGCACACGTGCCTGTCAACAAGTACTACACAGTGAGTACTTTAATTCCTATCCTTTCATATATTTTTAATAGCCTACCTGTCTACTTGCAACCTTAAGCCTTTATATTACATATTTTTTGTACAATAGCCCCAAATCAACAAATAAAGTTTATTTGCCATATCTTGGGAACCATTTCCACCAAATTCTTCAAACTAGTAGTTACAGTAGTCTGCGTAATCTTATAAGTAGCTTAGAGACTTATTTTCAAAATGATGGAGTTTACTATCCTGGAATATTTACAGATCCATCTACCAGAACAATAGAATGATTGCATCAGAAGTCGATGCACCGAATTCTACCTCTGTAAATGCAGTTGGTGTAAATACCAGCTTATGATACAAATTTTTACAGATTTCAGTCTCAAGTAAGGCATGTGCTTGTAACTGTCTCACTAATTTTGCAGATATTTCTGGTTCCATCTCTGATGGTACTGTTGTCAACAAGACATTACGGACTGTAACATCCAAGCTTTTAAGAACTTTATAGAAAATTATTTGCACTCATGTCTAGCAGAAAGTAGGCTTATTAATCTATCAGTAGCTTGTACCTTTAATTCACAATTAAAAACTTACTGAATGCTCTCATAAACTTATTTTTCATTTTCACTTCAGTTTCATAAAATTTGCAATCACATTTTTAATTTATTGAAAAAATGAAAGTCACATCACATAATACTACATAAAGCATTACCTGTGTGTGCGCCTGGAGGTGGGTGGAACTCTTGATCATGCGCCGGAACACATGGTCATCGATCACGGCACGGGGCAATGGCTGGCTGAAATAGTCGCTCACCACGATGCACGCCTCCAGGTAGAATTTCATGGCCTTTGCATGGAACCCTAGAACTGCATACACAACACAGTGCATCCACATTAGTCAGCAAATAGTACATCATGCAAAATTCTAATAAAAGGTTCTAGAATTCCACGTATTATTGAAAGAATAAGGTGGCGTAGATGTACACCACTGGACTCGCAGTGCAGCCATTTTGATTCCAGTTTTCCATGGTTTCCCGAAATCACTACAGGCGAATGCTGATTCCTTCCCCATTCTTGTTTCTCTGAGAAATTTGCTCCGTCTCTAATTGCCTCACTGTCAACAAGATGTTGAGCTCTACTTACCTACCATGCTTTGTAGAGAAGGTGGTATAGATTAATGGCGACACATTCAGAGCACTGCAACACACTTATTACTGCATTTCTCTCAGCAACAAATTTTATCAAAAGGAGTGCAGGTCTTAGTCTTAAACAGAGGTTCAAGGTTTAGAGATAAATAGAGGAGTGGAAAATAGTGAGATTTGTTGTAACAAAGACCATTTTTGCTTCTTTTCAAAGAGAGTGCATGATACATGATGTTTATAATAACAAAGTGGATATTTGTTAAGGGAGGCGGAGTGGGATGGAGGCTTTCAGGCTTATCCTCAAACATATAGCTGGTCCAGTGGGCCAGCTGGCAATATTTCAATTCTTCGTTAACAATTTTCATGCTTCCCATAGACAAGAACATTTTAAACAGTAATTACAATAGAAAAACCACGTGCTGAAGGTGCGACATACCATGAGATAAGTGGCTTTTTGTATTTAAATATATTTGGTTGTATGTAGGGGTGGCCAAAGCTTCGAAAATTCAAATTAGAATACAATATTTTGAATATTCGGCTTCGTATTCAAAATCAAATTTTTAATTTTGAACTTCGGAACAAAAAAGTGCTTTTGGGCAACTTAAATTATTTATTATTATTGGTCCAAAAAGCAAAAGATGACGTGGGCTTAATAGCATCAACATTTTTATTTGACGTTTGCCACACATGGCTAGCGAATCATGAAGATATAACCTCAACTCAACAGAATGCTTACAAATTAGTCCAAACAGCATTTCGGTGTAAAATAATTGTCAGTGTCTAACTTTACTCGCAAGATAAAACTGAATTATCAGGGGAACAAAAGCCTTTTTACATTATGAAACACTTCAGTATTTATTTTCCCAAACTTAATTTGACACCGCAGATTTTAATCGGTAATAGGATGTTTATTTCCCTCATGTCTAACAGCACCTTAATGCAGTACAGTGTGATAAATAGGAGATTAAACTGAAAGTTTTACAAACTAACTGCTGTGAAATTGCACCCACTGCGATTCAAATCTGAGTAACGTAATTTAAAAAACAGGAAATTGTTAATAATTACACTTCACTTCAAGCCATTTAGAGTGTCCCGTGGATTTCTCATATAGCCAACAGTGACTAAGATGGAGATGAAACAAATTTTAAAAAATTTGACACTCCACAACAGTGACTCGTGTAATTTAATAATGTATACATAGTCCCAAGCTTCGGGAATACGTAACGATTTTCTTGCTTGGAAAACTTAACGTTCACGTTTGTAGGCTGTTCCAACTAACATACAAATTGTATTTCGTGCGAGAAGCTTTGTATCAACTTTACGTACATGTTTATGATTTGATGAATCGACACTTGTCGAGAAAAATTTCAATTTTTCCTCTTCACAGATTTCAAAATTCTTTACATAAGCTAAAAAATGTTTGTACGTCATATATTATGTAACGTTAAAACTACATATTTATTGCGAAAATTAACTAAAACTGGTTGTAAACTTGCACTATTATGTGTTACAGTGAACTGTACTCACTCAAATAGTCTTATATGAGAGCGACATCTATAAGTTTGCAAGTATTGAATGCTGGTTGATGTGGGTGGCATGTTTCAATATACATAACCAAAACATTCACTTAAAAATAAGCTAGTGCACTATTAATGTTTCATTCAACTCCAAATGTTGAACTATTATTCTGAGATCTAACATGGAGTTTTTAACATGGGTTTGGTTAAAACTATCTGTAATACGCCAACAATTTGTCTGTTTTTCATTCGGAATGTATTTCTTTTTAATTGTCTCTTGTGCTCACGCATTACGGCCGAGACGTTGACAAACTCCAAATGTAGCAAATTTGCTATGTGAAAAATATAATTAATCTAATTAACTACTTTTCATTTCGTTATCGATAAGAGGAATTAGCTTTTGTTAGCATACAGATTCGGTATGTTGCATTCATAACCTGCCCGATGCGACTTGGCTGTGGTTGCAGTTGCACTAAGTGATTCGAAGCTAGTGTGGGACGTTAACACTTCCAGTGAAAGCTAATTTGAGTAAATTTGTATCTGTGTTAAGTACAAACATTTGACTACCAAAAATGGAACAAAAAATGCAAGTTCCTTAGTAGACATTATGAAATTGTAAAGAAATCAGCAGCGAACTGAAAACATCAAGGCAATGTCATTAAACAAATTTAAAGTGACATTTTTGTTTTATCATGCTGTAAGCCCAATTTTTTTTATTATTTAAAAATTATTACAAAGGATTTTCCAATTAAAATTGAAGCAAGTACTTTTAAGAAATGCTCCAAACCCAGAGGATTAATTAGTAAACAAAGTGTATAAAAAATATAAAACAATACAACTTTTATAGCTCGAATCTAATTTTTAGCACATACAGTCATTGTTCTATGCTTATTTTTTGTTGTAATGGAATAAGTCATGATAGAATGTTATTCACTACGCCTAGCAACCTACAAACTTCTTTACCTAACCTAAAATATTTTTTCCCAACTTTTTCAGAATTCCTGCAGGAAATTTAAGTTTCCCACTCCGAATTTTTCCCGATAACAAAATTTCATTCCCACACACCACTAATGCATACGCAAAGTAATAGAACCATATTATATTGAATCACACTGTTTAGATACTCAATTTGAATAAAAAGTACAAATTATAACTACTGGGATGTCAAATGAGCACGGAAATCAATTATTCTGTTTTTATGTTCCACACTTTGCTAAAATAATCTTTAGTTTCTTATTCAGTATTATTTTGCATTTAAGTCAAGATGAAAAATTATTTTTTAGTATTTTATAATAGGTATGCTACTGTTAAATATTCCTTAAGCCTGGATTAACTTTCAGTTTGTTATTTATATTTGTTTTGGAATATGTGCACTTGCATGGTAAAAAATGACAAATTTTTCTGTCAATCAGTGGTAAACATTAATTTTTTTATCGACCTTTTAGCTAGCTTGTAAAAATGTATATATTTATTAAATTAAAAATAATAATAATTTGGTGCAATGTGTACTTGTCAACAAAACCCTTTGATTTAATATTTGATTAGAATTATTTGCGAATATTTTAAACAATTCGCTTCAAAATGAAATTTCCAGCTTCGCCCACCCCTAGATGTACGTACAGTAGAACCAGTTTTTACATATTCCTCTATTTTGCACACACTGTCTTTCATCCAATGTAATGCTCGTACAGCATAAATTTTGTAATTTTTTTTCCCCCTGGGTTACTGTGTTTGCATCATGCTCAGATTGTACCTGTTGATTGATAGCTTTTGCTCATGCACTTGTGTTACTGACTGCCTGCCAGGCAGCAGCGCACTGAGTTGGGAGGCAAAACTGCCTAAATCACATGTATAAAGACCATCCTATTTCGAAGATGCCAATTTATTTCAAAATTTGAGTAATTTAGTCTGGCTAAATACGGTATAGGTCGTGCCATACTTAGTTATGTAACATACATATAGTTTGTGCAACCACAAGTTTTTTTAAACTGAACATCCAGAAAGAATTTTTTTCTTAGAGAATATTCAATATTTGGGGTGGAGGTCTTACTCAGGAGTTGGCCAGGTCATACATGGGTAAATACAGTTCATCGTGCCATCAGTGCCAAAATGGGAGGTTCCAGTATTTCATGCTCTACTAGGAAAGTGGCACAGAATAGTGGTGAGAAATTATGGCTATGGGGAGGACACTTAAAAGATTTTATGTGAGAAACACCTGCTACCAAAAAAAGGACCGCTGTAAAACATTGATGTAAATTTTAACTCATGATATATTTACGTAAAAACCTGTAAAAAAAATTAGGGATACAAAATTAGGTTCCTGAATAACATTGACTCACTGAAATAAAAAGACTGAACAGGCTGGGAATCTACATATTACAGTTAAAATAAAATAATGTGAATTTTTTTCCTGGATAATCAATCACACCTTTACTGATGCCGTTAAAATGCTACTGGCAAACAGAGAAATTTAATTAAGATTATCTGTCGCTCAAAGTAGTTTCACCAAAGCAAATGATTTTTGCCTGAAAATGTTACTGAATACATTTTAATGAAGAATTATTATTTGCAAAGATGTTTTCTTTTGTGATTAAATATAGCTTTTTTTACCATAAAGTTGGCCTTTCATTGTATCTGGCATAAAATCATTATGATTTAAAAATGTAATATCAATGTAACTCAATGTACAGCATCATCACGAATAAAATTATATGTCCAGAAGCATATACATACTTGACCTTCCCTTGTCACCAAAAATTGTTTGAACATAGAGCGTGAAGTTTATTTTCAGTTACGTTCTGTGAGAAAATCTCAGGATTTGTATTAATTCATTTCAATCGACATGTGTCTTTTGAATAAAATGTAATTTTGCAAGTTATGTATTTTTTAATAGACTTTACAGTAATTTTTAATCGGATTTTTTGGTTAAATTCAGTTTTCTTTTGCAAGTGTGTGTAATATTTTAATTTTGAAATCATAGTGAGGTTGCATAACATTCAGAGATAAAAGTTTTTTTTTAGACTTCAAATGCAGTTTTTGTTCTAGAAGTTAACTATAGCGTAGTTGGATTGAACCAATAGTAGGAGTTGTGCAAAGGATTTCCACACTTGGTGTGAGGAGTGGGGATAGACATGGAGCGTGGAAAGGATTCAACCCCCAGCCAAGTTCTAGTTTGGTAACGTAGCTCGGTAAGAAGAGATGGGATAGGGACGCCCCTAGCTGTGCTCTGAGGGCCAAATAATGAACAGATTTTGAAGAAGCAACATCGAGGCAGACTGATTTAGCCCACAAACGAAACTATTTAGTTTTTACAACTTTAACTTCAAGTACTTTTGGCATAAGAACTCTCTCCTACAAAATTCTTTCCGTTGGTGTGGGAGGTCGTTAGTGCATCAGGAGGGAAAGTTTTTCCCTCCTGCATTCGTAAATTTTTCTCACAAAGTGAGCTTTGGAGTGACATATTTACTAAGTATGCTACTGCGGTGATATTCGGTTTTGTACCATCTCACTGAACTGTGTGTGATTCTAAAATCTTGTAAGACAGTAAACTTTTTATGTGGAATTTGTTTAACAAATAAAAAGGAAATAATGTGGAACTTACTATCTTTTTTTTTCCCCTAGTTGCAACATAACGCCTTTGTCTCATGCTCTACCGCAAAAGTGAACCCGAGTTGTAATGCTCAAGTTGTCTTATTTTGACTGACTGCAGTTTTACATTTATGACTGCTGCGGGCATATTAGAGTAAGCAACAATACAAAATGTATAAAACATAAGTGCCTATTTGACACCCTTCATCTCTAATAATGGGTGAGCACAGAACCAGAGTTCAGTGTAACTTGCAACAGAGAAAATTAGAGGACATGGTTTTGAATGATTAATTATTAAAGACAGCGAAGAAATTCAGTGTAATTTTTATATATGAATGAATGAATGAATGAATAAATAAGGTGATTATAAGTTTGTTTTGGAATAAAATAAATTTAATTACTTTAAAAGACACATTTGCCACGCGTGCAAGGTGTCGCCAACATGTAGCGCTGGGAAGGGTAAATCTTACTGCCGCTTCCCCTTCACCACCTGTTGCATAAACACACTGATCGATAACTTTGCACGCTCTAAGCTAATAAAGTGCGAGTGGGACTTAAAAAAAATTTGCCTTGCATTTGGCATCATATTATTTTTATTTCCTAAGGGTTTTGAAAGTTTTAGACCAGTTTGTATTTGGTCTCTGATTACAATCAATTATATACAGTATTTTGAGATGTTTTATTCTTTATTCAAACAAGTTTAGGTGAAATGTTTATTAATGTGTTATTTACTGTAAAAATAATACAGTAATACCTTTTTTAAATTACTTATTAGCTAAACTTTATTCACAGATAATGTGCAGCTCTCATTATACTCAAAATGAAGTCTAAAAAGGTCAGAAGTTGTATTTTATTGATGTACATGTCAGAACACTCATCTATAGAAATCTCGCATTATGGACATTTTTTGGCAGTGCTCTGAATAACGACAGATAAGGAGTTGACTGTAGCTTCAAAATCATGAAGCAACTTTGAAAGATTACATTACTATAATTTTATACCTGACAAAGAACATTTTCGTGCTTCAACAAACTGCAAAAACACACAGAAAATTCTCATTTGCTGTACAGGCACTGCCTTTAAAATACACATTATAAGGTTACAATTTAATCCAGTGCAATTACAGTCAGAAAAATACACTTTACTTAAAGCTGAAATTATTTTCACATACAAAACATGTAATTGTGTCATAAATTTTCAAGTATCTTATGGTTCTCTACTACATTTAGACATGTTTCAGGCATTGTTTCTTTTCACTTGGAATACTTGTAGGTGTCTTATCAGCAGTACATTTTGTTGTATTTTTGCATAGTGGAACTATGTAACAGTAGCTGGTGTTTGGTAACACAGCAATAACATTAAAATGCACATGTAACACACTAAGATATCTTAATGTAAACATCAGAGACCAACATCTATAGTGAATTTTACAGCACATCAACGTGGTGATGTCAGTTTTCCCATGCAAAACCTTAGTCTGTTTTTAAATGTGATTTTCTCTAGTTATACACACAACTGAAGAAATAACCTCATCAAGAGTCTTGAAATGTATCATATCATCATGTGCTAAAAATAAAGAAAGATACAAAAATTGCTATTACTGGACCCTTTCGTTTAATTTGTTCGAGGTGTAATAATATATTGATGCAATCAGGTGAGACACAAGACAAACGGTGACACAATAAACTTATGGTAGATGCATGCCAGCAGAGTTTCACAATCACAGTACTGTTGAGACTCAGGATTTCCCGGGATGCTGTGGGTTCTGTGTGTCCATCTCACCCGAGCGTACTTACTAAACACTTTGCATTACTAAACATTTTATCACTGAAAAAGGCAAGAGGTTGCTGTCACAACAAAGAAATACTTTAAGCACTGTGAGACTTGCTTTTATTTTGTCACTCATACAAAAGCGTGTCAAGGTTAACTTTATGAACTCGGACGTGTCAAGCTAACTCCGTTCGGGTGCTCCCCAGCCCACAATTAATCTAGCACACTCCTAGATGGATGACTTCTCTGTGGTGTTAGAAAACACAATCTTCAAAAGAAAGGGGTCGACAGCCGCTAGGGTGGATTGCAAATTTTTCCTGAAGACAGGGCATGAAGAATTATGAAATGAACAACGAACACCTGTGATTATTTAGCATGGCTAATGCGGACTTGTAGGGGCGCGCCTCCCAGCACGTGGTTAGTGTGGTGACGGCCTATACACATAGCTGGCTAGGACGGAAATAATATCACCATACAAATTACATAAACGGCACAAATACATATGAAACAAGATGGGACACAACGTTGATGATTACAATAAACACACAGGTGCATGACAGCAAGTTTATATGGTGCGGATGCCACTGGATAATATTAGTAGCGGATCACGTAGTGCAGGTGAAATTCAGTATCTCTCCGTTAAACAGCAAATTTGATCAGACAAATTGTTATTAATAATGGGAAAAAATGTTCTCCTGTAGATTGAAATATTTATAGGTTTATTGCAGCCTGATGGCAGGAAAATCAGACTTGAACAAGACCACATGGTCATATATACAAAGCATCAATTACATGAAAAATACACGGAACCCTGAATAAAATATCACATAGAACCCCGAAATTATGGCGCACATGATATTACACAAATAAACCCTCAAAGTGCATGGATGGTGCCTATATTGACTTGGTGGCTGTTAACCACGTGGTCGTAAGTGATGTCGCCATAAATTAAGAGAACATGAAAAATACCCTTAAATATGTAAATACACAGAAACAAAGCCCTCAATACTGCACGCAACAATTAAACAGAAATTACACAGAAACGCCTTTAGCACAGATAGATGGCACCTGATTCAAAATTGTGCAGGCCGTGTGGCCTCTCTGACATCTTTCCTCCTTTCTCCTCAATTACATTGAAAAAGCCACAAGGGCACTTATTAAGTTAAGTGGAAGCATAATCCTGGGGAATATCTGGCAAAACATACGCAAGGCAAAGGTTAACCAGTATACTAAATGTGAGCTATTGTAATCTACATCAGTGCAAAAAGTTTGAGGTGCATACATGACAGCGTCTTACCTCGCCAGCTCTCCTCGACGGACTGCCCAGAGGCAGAGGTCGCGTGGACCTACGATGACTACCTACAGGGTTCACACAAGCGAAAGTGCTATGCACGCACAGTAAAACTTTTTTCTTTTAAAAAAAATATATTTAAATTGTGAATTTTCTGTATTCTTTGCATGCCTTCTATGATGGCGTTCAACGCTGGAATAAAATGTTCTTAGTTTTCGTGCAGCGTGCATATTGAATTCATAACCAAACATTGTGAAATATTTTTAAACATACATTCTAGACAAACATTTGAGAACTTGAAAATAAAACAAGAGACATAATTCACACTTCAAATAAATACTCAGTTATGGGAACGTTCAGGTTATGGACTCCTTGCACACGTGCACGCCCACGTGCCACATAAGTGGTGAGCGGCTTCATGGTCTTAATGCGACTGGCTGTTAGCCGGCGTCAATATATATACACACACACACATGCAAAGTTGGTAACAATGGATGGAAAGTAGTTCCATAACTTAACGTCAAATAAAAAGTGTTGGGTAACCATTTGTGATAAGTTATATTATTTTTTTCCCCATAAAGATTTTTCAACGCATCAAAGTGTAGAAATGAGCAAATTTTTAAAAATGTTTACTTTTCTAATAATATCACAGTTTCACTCGACCGACGCATGAATAAAGTGATGAGGCCCATGGCAATATTAATTGTACATAAGGCGGAAGGATACGCAATGTGCATACAAATAGATCTTAAGCAGGGCTTTCATAAGTGCTCATTTTACCATGAACAGCCCATTTATATTATGTATTATACATGCAAACTTCAGAGAATATCTCTCCGTTTTGATTTTAGTATCAGTGTGTTGAGTCACTGAAAATGCATTTAATTTAATTCTTATCTTGGTTATTGAGAAACTTGTTAAATATTTACAGTTTAATCTCATTATACCCATAATGTGAACCCATTTAATATGCACTTACCGTTTATGCGAAACACATTTGTGGGCCCGGAAAACAGAATAGGCATTTCAATAGTGTTAACTTTGGCTTATACGAAATACGGTTAATATGTAATGCAAAGTCGTTTTGTATCTCGCACAGAAGAATTTATATTTAATTAATGTGGTTAATACGAAT
This sequence comes from Dryococelus australis, assembly GCA_029891345.1. NCBI lineage: Eukaryota > Metazoa > Arthropoda > Insecta > Phasmatodea > Phasmatidae > Dryococelus > Dryococelus australis. Next base: position 107,993,846 of record CM057005.1, read on the forward strand.
TTCCGCTAACCAAAACATATTTGTCATGAAAATGTAAACATTCACGGCGCCACAGCTATATGAATACAAGACAACATTCTCGCTAAAGCTTCGCTCACAATAAATTTTGCGTACATAAGATATGTGTGGACAGAACATGTACAAAAGTGTGCAATGTGTTTCATAGTTAATGTACTTGTCACGTACACAATGACTGTAAACAGGTTCGTATTAATATTTTGTCATTTCAATACGCACACGTTTGTTACATACACATCTTAAATCAAGAATAAAGCCCAAGTGATGAAAAATGCCACTGGCATCCAAATGTTTAACTACGGAAGATAGCTGCCATTTTTCAGTGCACTGAATAATCGAATACTGACGTTTTTCTGCTTTGCGATAATTTTTGTTGTGTGTACAATGACTTTGGTGCAACATAATGTTTACATTCTGAAAGCGTGCATGGAAATCCTTAAATATTTCCTGTGCATGAAATTGCTATACAGTAGAGCATGCAATGACTACGAAGTGCAAGTAAAACAAACTTCCTTTGGGCGAAAAACTGACGATTATAAATTAAGTGGGAAGAAAATGAAAACTGAAGTAGCAAAAGAGTTCAATCTTAGTCTTTCTTCGTTATCGACGATACTAAAAAAATTGTGATAAAATTATAGAAGTGCATGATGCTGTAGCTGCACTAAAGGGCAGGAAAAGGCTCTGCTGTCTAAAATATGCTGCCATGGAGGATAAACTCCTCGACTGGTATCATGAGATGCATGCTGCACACTTGCCAATCTCTGGCCATTTGGTGCAGCAAAAAAACTGACTACATCACACTGAGATTAGGAATATCAGATTTCAAATTTAGTAGTGGTTGGCTGCAGCGCTTCAAAGACCGTAACAATTTATTTTCTAAAAGTGTTTGTGGAGAATCGGCAGAAGTTGATAAGTAACAGGCAGTAGATTGGTTGGAATCTGTGAAGGCAGTCCTTTAACAATACAGGCCAGAGAATATTTTTAATATGGCTGAGAGGGGAATTTTCTACTACAACCTTTTGCCCAACAAAACCTTGGCTTATAAAGGTGAGAAATGTCGTTGGGGTGGGGATGGGAGGAAGCAAAAAGTGTCATGTCACAGTTCTCTTCTGTTGTAATGAAGAAGGGCATCACAAAACTTCGCCCCCTTGTTGCGGATAAATTTCTCAAACCCATGTTTGTTTTAAGAATGTTAAGAACTTGCCATGCGACTATGATGCTAATTCATCTGCTTGGATGACAACAAAAATTTTTCAAGCATGGTTACTAAAGCTAGACTGAAAGATAGCCTGTGCAAATAAAATGATTTTGCTTCTGCTAGATAGAAGTGCAGCACATTTTGCTGAAGGGCTAAAGTTCGAATGTGCAACATTGATGTTCCTACCACCTAATGCTACAAGTTTTCTTCAACCACTTGACCAAGGCATCTTTCAGAGTTTAAGGAAAAAATACAAGATACATCTTGTTTCTTATCTCATTCGTCAGCTGGAGATTCAGAGAAAGTCCAACCTGAAATTTAATTTTTTGGATGCAATTCGCAATGTATCCATGGCATGGGATGAGGTAACACAATAATTTCTAACTTCAGGATAGCTGAACTCTTGGTACCAAAGATGTACCAGATGAATATGAAGTCAGCATGAAAGGGTGGCAACACCTTCAGTTTAAGGAGAAGTTTGACGGCTTAGTACAGTTGTTGCAACATCTGCAGCCTCATTAAAGGAGGATTTAATGTGGGCTGGGCCTTCTCACATGGCTGCATAGATCGATGTGGGGGAGGAGGAGGAAGAAGAAAAGGTATGTCATTTCCCATAAAGGAGGATGCCAGCAATGCATCAGCCACCCTGGAATGTTTTATCAAACATTGATATTGACAAAGAAACGCAGCATTTGACGAACTTTGCTCTGTTGTGGATAGCGCTTACAAGCCAAAGATTGTGCAGAGGAGTGTAATTCTCTTGAAATAAAATCTGTGCGTACATATTGTGAAATAATTACTTCACTTAATACTGTATTATAATGCCTCAAATTTACTTTGCTGCGTGTTAATGTTGCCAAATTGTATATATTTATTTTAAATTTAAGTATTGCATTCTCTTGTTATCTGCTTACTCCTACAGAGTAATTCTCTCGAGACCAAATACGTACATTTTGTAATATAATTTGAATTACCTCACTTAGAAAAATTAATTTGAATGATTTATTACAATACTATCTGTTAATTACACATTACCAAATTATGTACCCATTTTTTATTTATATATTGCATTTCCTTGATGATGTCTGGTTAATACACACTTTTTACGTGTATCTGGTTAATACAAACCTCATTACAAAGTGTGGGATTTTAGATCCCCTCAGGTGTGTATTAAAGAGAGTCGACTGTACTACCAAGCCAAAAACATTTGCAAAATAAATGTCCAAATAATGGGGGGGGATAATTTTTTCTGTGATGCTGATGTGAAAATTTATGGTGGGGAAGAGGAGGTGCGTAATCTTATTTTTGAAATCATGCTATTTGTAACAATACAATGATCAAATTCTTTGCTGAATTATTTGTAGCCAATCAAACAAATTGAAAAAACTAAATAAACTGCGTAATATTATATCCAAAAAATCTGAAAAAATTTACCACTTTTATGCAAAATTAACTCCCTCACAGTATGACAACTTCCAAGAGAAATAAAAGTTGTGTAAAATAGTTGAGAATTTATGTTTTCACTTAAACACAAAATATATATTAAATCGTTATTTTTTCTTCCCAATTGGAAGACATAGCTGAATCATTAGCTGCTGATTGAAAGAAGAACAAAAACTAAGTTTCATAATGTTTATTAGTACCTTGGCTATCTTGAAAAATGTTTCCAAGTGACTACAATACCTGTAAATCCTGGAAGAGCGGGTGAAATATTTCTACACAACAAGAGTGGAGTAAAAAAATTTAAAGCAAATGCAGTAGGCTATTGCATGTATGGGATGTAAACATACCAAAGTTAATGTCGCCCATCAGCTTCAACCAAGAAACATTGGTAGGGTGATACTTCAAGGCTATCTGTACAAGCTGAGACAGAACTTCTCCCACACCCCGGGTATGGTACGAGTTGGCACTGAAACACAAATGTTTCTAATTTGAAGATTGTACATGTTCCTGAATTTTCCTATTACCTTTAAAAGCTTATTTTAGATATTTCACCTGCCTTGCCGGTGTTACGCAAAAGAAAATACAGTGAGGTTTGTAAATACATAATAGTGTAGCCTGGCATCAGTATACTGACATTCAAATATAACTCCCATTATGTTAAATAACTGTAGTGCCTGATGTACTTTATTATAATACTCGTTTATTATAAAATATGTATTTTTCAACATTAATGTGGTAATTCTAATGCATGATGAGTGAAGCACTCAGGTGTTACTTCGAGCGCTACAAAAACCTTTGACGTGTGAAGGCCTTTGGCTGAGTGGGTCGCCATAGTTAATTACAGTTTTGTTCTTGCCACCAGCAACACAAGAATTTATTATCTCAATTAATAATGTGATGAACCAGAGTACGGCCTGTGTAAAGATCAGGTTGCATGGCCTGTCTACTGGAAAGGCTGCTTTCACGGTCCGGCAGAAAGGCAGGCACACTGTCGAGGTTTACCTGACTGGATGACCCAGGGAGACTGCTGTCCCAGCTGCGATGGCTGTGACCTGGTGTCCCTCAAACCAGGGTTTGGCAATGCCGAAGAGTATTTCCTCACCCCTGTGGATAGCAACGACTATAGGGTGAGGATACCTGGCGGTCTTGACGAGTGCTGGAAACACATGTTGGGAGGTGAGACATCTCCAGCTGGCAGGAGGTGTGAGCTCTGTCCTGTGGGATTCTGCTGCAAAGTGCAGTAGGAGTTGGGTTGCAACTCAGATTGACTGTAGAGGAGTTATTTGCACTTCTTATCTTCCTAGTGTATGGCATAAGAAAGGTACAACTACTGGCATCCCAAGAGTGAAGCAGGTGACGATGGTCTGTAGCTTCGTTTACTTCCAAGGCCGCATCTGCACAGGCAAGTCGTACCCAGTGCTTCTTTGTTCAGCCCAGTTCAGAGCGGTGTACACAGACCAGTGGGTTTCCTCAGACTGTACATCAATGATGCTTGGGTGTGGTATCCAAAAGGGGTCAGACTTCCAGGACCAACCCTTACTCCCTTTGGCCCAGTTCAGAGCGGTGGATGGAGTAGAGGTTGGCCTGACTGACTAGCCGCCTTGTGGGTGTCTTTCGAGTGGTGGCGGCAGCTCTACCTTACTGTCCATGTGGTGCACAGTACAGGTGGCTTTGTAATGGGTGTGTTGTTGACGTACGTGCGAATTGGTGAAGGGAGACCGCAGTCCTACCCTATGGTTCGTACTTTGGTTGAGCACTGTCTCTGTTTCACTCTGGCGGGTATGGTATCTATAAGGGCATAACCCAGTTACACTAAGAAATGAGCACTCAGAAGTAAACGAGAATATGTACGTATATATTCTAAGGAGAACATTCACAGTGGCTTGTACTACCTCCTAAACTATCCCTACGCTGAACGGAAGTTAGACTACGAGAATCCAGGTAAAGGAGACCTAGTCTTCACTGAACAAGGTGATCCAATTAGGTAGCTATAAAAATAACTGGCCCTAACTATTTCTAACAGTTGTCCAGAAGGGATTGTTGAGGATCACTACCAGAAGGGTAGTGGTGGTGTGATTGCCGTTACCAGCAAGTAAGGCGGGCGTGAGGTGTCCAGAAGGGACAATCGAGAACTATTACCAGAGGTGGTAGTGTTGGTGCAATTGCTGTTACCAGCATGTAAGACAAGAGGGTTGACGACATATTCGAGAGCTGGTGGTGAAGACCCTCTGGAAGATCTTGAAGGCGTTGGCACATATGCTAAAGAGCTTCTGGAAGGTCGCGAGGACCTAGTGGTTAGAAGAGAGCTCTATCACCAAGAGCGGTAGAGCAAGCTGCTGGAGTTCGCTTCATCCGGCCCAGTTCAGAACAAGCAGGACATACTGATGTCTTCGGGTTTTGCACTGACTTATATTTTCCTTATCTGCGGGCCCTCTGTGGCACGGGATGCAGGGGGTGGCAAGCACTGCCCTTTGAGTTGTCTGCTAGCATCATCTGCTGGTGGTTATCCACTGATGCAGCAAGCATCATGCCTTGATACTGGTGATGCCATCTCATGGTGCACCATAGAAATAAGTGACCTTGGGCGGTGGGCATGGCTGCCCGGCCGATAATACAATCTTACTTCGGAGAGGTTGACGTTACATCTGAGTGAAGAGTGAACAGTACAAGCTGGACGGACACGTCTGTAATAAAGCCTCTTGTTACAGGGGCATATCATGTAGGCGCATGACCAGTCTTTAGTACTGTTATAACCCCACCTTGGTGAAGTGAAGGCAATTTCATATGAGGTGAAGTCGAGTGTGCGGTATAGTCTTAACTAAATATGTAGCAAAATTTAACCAATGCAAACCCCCACCCGAATGTGTTTAGAGCATTGTCATAGATGCTAGAACATGTAACACGAAGTGGGTTTTAATCCTGAAAGACTTCAATTACATATCTCTGAACATAATTAATATAAAAGTAATGGTAAAAACAAAATAAACATGCACATAATTAAATGGTTTATTGTAAACAACAATTTCACCAAAAAAACACTTCCTACCGTTAAACACTCACACCCAAAACAAATTATCTACAAGCGGCTTAAGTTAATATAAAGCATCACAATTAGTAACACTGCAACAGTTTGATTATATCCCATTCACGTTTCCAATTTCTATACAGAATTACTTATAATGAACCAGCCCCAAATAAGAGTGTATAATAATATGAGTTTGTATCATACTTTTGAATTGCTGAGCAATATTTAATGGTACACTCTGAATACTTTATGGAAGTAGCAAAAATTTAAAACATAACTAATTCTAATACTAGCAGCAACCTAAACTAAATACAGGACAAAAATTGCATGCAGAAAGGTGCAAGATGAACAGATTGAGTAAGGACTCACTTGCTGATAACGGCTGGCCACAGGCCAATGTACTCGACATTAAGCTCGAGAGACGGCTCATCCCGGAGCACATTGTGGAGGCGTGCAAGCAGGGAGATGACAACGGCCAGAGTCGCCCCGTCTCTCAACCTGTTGAGGAACTGAAGCAGCGATGAGCGGCTCTGTACCGAACCAAAGCTCGTAGGTGAGTCACGCTGGATCACAGAGATGGCCCCAGAACTGGTGCGCTTCTGCTGCACGTTCGACCCAAACGCCGGCAGAACTGAGGCCAACAAAACTTCCCTCATTCACTTGTCACACATTCACGGTTAATACAGACTATTAAAGTTTAATTTCTCTGAAATTAAATATGTATGCGGGACAAGACACCACGGGGAAGACCAAAGGATGGGTGTCTGGAGGAAGTGAAGGAGTGTGTAGGAGATATTGGTGGAGAGACTTGTGCTGCAAATGGACCTGACCGGTGGTTGCAACCTGTTTCTGATAATGAATTTCACTAACTTTTCCATGTTTTCCATACAAAAAGGATAATTTCCAATTTTTAAAATCATTCACTAAAGAAACATAACAAAAATAACATTACTTTATAAAATGTGGCTAAAAAAAAACATGAATAACTTACTATTCTGAAAATAGTCCACAACATGAGTACAATTCTTGACTTGCAAAGAAATTTCCACAATTAATCAACTAAATGAACATTTTTTAGGCAGGTGAATATTTATTGAATTCCAAATATTTTATTTCTTAAGAAGCCCAGTACCTAATTCTCTTAATGAAAGCAAAAAATTGAAGTTCTGGTTTTTGTTATTGTTTTGGCATACTGAATGTTCTCATGACCCTAGAAAATAACCACGTGTGTTAGCAAATATTCTGGGACTTGTCAGAGGGTACCACTGTTGTAAACATTCACTTGCATTGCACAACCCCCAAGAAATCTCCACAAAATTGGCACCTCATAAATACTAACTTCTCAGGTGAATATACTACAAGAAATGTTAAGACATATTAGTTCCTGTCATATTTTCTGAAACAGGTGTTACGAGGTAGTGCTGGGAAAATATTAGTTTTTATAATAATGTCTAAAATAGATTTCTTGTAAAATTATATACAAAATCTTCTGAATTTTCATTTTGTTACAGTTACGTTCACACAACCCTATTATTTGGCAACATGTACATGCACCAATCACTCACCAAGATCCCAGGCATCTTTGGTCACCTTCTTGTTGCCCTTGTACTTGGCAATGTCGACGCAGGCGTGAGCAATGGCGGCGGCCAGCTCAAAATAGTTCCAGCGCTTGTCGAGGCTGATGAGGTACTCCCACTCCCCCAGATTGAGTAGGCAGATGGCACACTGCTCGCTGATCTCCATCCGCGGCAAGACAGAGTCTCCTGCCTTGAGAGGCGACAGGCAGGCTTTGCACTCTGCCACAAGGCCCTGCCTGTCTAACAAGCCAACACCACCATGTCAGGCTGTGCACAAAGTCACTGTCACTGCATAACTTTTCTGCAGTTTATTAAACTCTTTTGAAATCAACATTTGCACAAAAATTCCTTTATTTTTAACTTCAACAGCGTAAGCGTACCCATGGTAATGTTGGTAGCAAATTGAGAATAACCGTTTTAGGTCTTAACATCTGTACATTAATGTTTACTTTGGCGGTTTCCTTAAGTGAGTTGTAATTTGATGAAACATGGATACCATTTAAAAAGGACAAGGGAAGAGGGCAAAATACTATAAAGGACATACATAGGGAACCAAAAAAACTGGCTCCCTTTTATTCAAATGCTGTCTTTGCTCTGGTATAATTCCTGCCTAGTACAATTCCAGCCCCTTTGTTTTGTCATGGTTTACCATGAAAACATTTGTGGCCAGTTTTAGCCAGTAACAATAATCCCTTGCATGATTAAGTATTACACATTGCTTTGTTTTCCCTGACATGGAGTGCATAGCTATGGCAGAGACAGTGAAGTCAGTTATATGACCTTGTAACATGGACTTGATTCACATAGAATATGGTTGGTAAGTGGTCAACGTCCCTCTCATGCCACAGCGCCGAGGTGGCTTGGTGAACACGGCTGGTCCTAGAAAAGAATGTGAGTCATTTGTAAAAGACCCAGACAAGTGTGTTTTATGAGATAGCTGGCCATCCAGCTACGTTTATGACGATTACCATCCAAATAGCAAGGGATCGAGTCCATCGACAGCCTGGGAGCTCTCCCATGATTGGCAGGGCAGTGTGCCAGGGTGGGCATCAATCTGTTTGGTTCATCTGAAAATAGTTTTGTGTTGGTAGCTCTCCTTGGTACAACCAGAGAGTGGGCATAGTCGACAGATCATATGAGGAGTGATAGCCAATTGCGGGCTAGGGGATACCCAGTGATGAGGGTCAGGATGGTAGGAGCTCCCAAGGTTACAGGGCACGTGCCAGTGTAGCGTGGGACTAGTGGCTAGGTCTTTTACCTGAATAAAAGTAACTAGTCTCACTGCAATCACTGAAAAATTTATTGTAGTAGTTATAATACAATTTCCCCGTAGTTTGCTAGGATCTGCCGACCATCCTGTAGTGTTCGCCAGGAACTGAAGCGAGTACGTGAGTGAGTGAAGAGATTTGGGTGACTCTTAACATCAAGGTCTTGAGAGCCGATGAGGGTGAAGCGAGATGAGTATGGAGCAGCACCGGAATGAAGGGGTGGGGGGAAACACGAGATCCCCGAGAAAACCAACCGACCAGCAGCATCGTCCGACACAATTCCAACTTGCGAAAATCCGGAGTGAACCGACTGGGGATTGAATCGGTTCGCCTTGGTGGGAGGCGAGCAGTCTAATCAGTTAGCTGACATGGCCACTGAAGCGGGCACGTCTCTAGTCCAATGCCAGAGAGGAGAGCTCCAACTAGAGGTGTGCGTCCATAGAGGAACAGCAGCAGCGCATGCAGGTAGGACAGCTGCTGTTACACCAGTGTATGAAAGCTAGTTTCCACCCTTCATCAACACTGGGGGACGATTACCCTGGGGCTGTACCACTTTAACATCACTACTTAGATCTTGACACCACTCTGAAGAAACTTGCGTGCCGAGATTCCTCGATCCTGGTAGACCACCCAGGGGAGTCCCTCACCAGTGGAAGGAACCAGGGTGTATACTGATATTCACAAAGTCATTTTAGTGACTTTTTCCCATAACTTTTAGTGACCTCTTTTATGACCATTCTCAGTACTCGTGTGATGTTAAAACGGTGTCCATGGAATCTTGTTATGCATAATACAAAATAATTAAAAAATAAATATAACTAATACATCAAAACACAGGGTAAAAAAGTGTTATTCATACAAATAAAATTTAAATAAGCTGACCTTTAAATGTTGTTAAAGTTGATTTTTTCCACAATTTAACATAGCAGGGTTATTAATGACACAATGTACAATAATGAAAAACCAAACAGTTTTGATTCCTTTGAAAACACCATTATATTTATGCCAGTATTCTGGTAAACTGCACTCCAACATGAAAACATAACACTTTATAAAAACTACAAAAGGAAAGTTATACACGCTGCACTATTCTCACTAAAACTGTTCAGATATTTTTTCATTGAGCAATGTTTTTAACAAACTGCAATTCTCTGATTTCTTCATAAGCTCTTTTCTTGGTTTTTTCAACTTTATCCTTTTCTTCTGTTAATTTGAGTAATGCTGCCTTTAGTCTTGCTGATAAATTTCTGACGGCTAGAAGCATACTTTTCGAAATGACAACATGAGAAACAGTTCCTACTAAAGAAACTGCTCCACAAACGTGTATGTGTGCCACAAGGACGTCTTCTGTCATATGCTCCACCAAACATTCTTTACTTATCGAAAAGTCTCTCTCAACAGCTGCATTGCCATGGAACATTACCAATATTTTTGAAAGAAAGTTAAGTAATGCTGTATCCTCCAACTTAAAATCAGAAATGAGATTTGTAAGAGAACTGTCCAGCTTATGTTACTTTCGGTCAAATTGCTTGATAGCATCAACAACAGGATTTCCACAAAACTTTAAATAATCCCTCTTCACACAATCTGCAACAAATGATGTCGTCATTTGTTGTTTTGCCACAAACACCTCAAGTGCTATAGTGATTTGTGAGCTTCGTAACATTTGACTTCTCAGTATTTCAGGATATATACAGGAAGCATCTTTTACAATCTTGAATGACAAAAGAAAATTTTAAAACAAGCTTCGAAAATAAATTTTGCAAATAGCATTTGCATTCATTTCGAAATGCCATTACTCTTAACTATTTAACACCTTTACTGCAGCAGCTTTGGCACCAAAGCCAATATCAATATTCCCAGGTGTCTTAATTGATGCAACTTCATTTACATCTACATTCGCTAACTGGGAGCCAGATGTTATACTGTCAACTACAGATTTCTTTAGAAAGCGAGATGATACGCCATGCAGGAGGCAGAAAATATCCTTTACGAAAAAGGTAGTAAAGGCAATTTTGGCTAGCAACAACTCATCAGTTAAGGCTTCTTTTTACATTTTTGAAGTTCTCAGAGTTTGGTGGCTTCTGTTCAACAGATTTCACTTATTTTCTCAGGAATGGTAACATTTTGATTGGTCGCCTGAGCACTTTTGAATTCTCCACCCATTTTAACTAACAGAATTTCAACGCAAATACCGTGCATCCCATTATCTGAGAGTATCCAGCTCTTCTTGATGGAAAATCTTTGAAGCAGTAGAAAAGTGAACGAAGAAAGCCATGAATATTCCATTCTGTTTTACTATAAGCTGTTTTGTATGGTCCTTGGACAATATGCAACGAACATGTCCCAACATCAAAAATTCCCTGCCCATCACATACACCTTTCAAAATTTCTTGAATGTCTAACAAAAATTTTAAGTTAACATTTGGCCCGTCAACAGAAATTTGTACAATATTACTCAAGGGTATTCTCAAATTAATCATGGCACTCATTAACTTGTCAACCAAGTCTTTTGCAGTAGCTCGTTCCAAGAAAGCTGAAGTCAAGTACCTAGTCGAGACTGTGTTCGACTCACTATGCCAAAACCTCACAACTAAATCCATTTGTCCTTTATATGACACTTTGTTTAGGCTTTCGTCACAGGAGATGGCAAAGAATTCACACAATTTTACTATCAGCAAGACTGCATTGAAAAAAATAAATAAATAAAAGGACCTAAACCATATGTCACCATATGAGATAGCTTGTCCTGCATTTGAAACTTTTTAGCTACCATGCTGTCAGGGAACAGATAGCTACATGCAGCTCCACTCCTAGAAGAATAACTCACTACCTTATGCAAGACCCAAATAATTTCTGCTTTCGTGACTTCATCTCTCAGAAGAAACTGTTTGAAGTCCTTACTTCTACATGGCACTACAGATGAGGATGATGACTGCTGAAGTACCTCAACTGCTGAGGCATTTTCAGAGTTTGTCACTGTCCTGTCAACCAAAGGTGCAATTGTTTCTGGTACACTACACTTTTGGTATGCAGGTCTGTTCCAGTCTCCAAAGATGAACCACTCTGACATACTAATGTATCTCCTCCGCTTGAACATGAAAAATTTAATACAGTCTGTTTGAGACAGGAAAGTTCTGACAACAATTTTCTGTAACGTTTACCACTATCAGGAAACTTTACACTGTTAATACCACCATGTGAACATGTGTCAAACTCCGTATGACATACCAAGCAAAAGGCACGATGCTTATCCTTCACATCATGTAACCACAACTTACACTGCTCTGCACATGGTAAAATATACCAATTTTCTTGGAACCTACATTTCCCAGTCATTATCGGCACCTATTGTATGCGAAACGCATCTGCCTATTTAGGAGCAAACATCTAACACATTGCACACCACAGAAACTGAGAAAATGTAACATAACAACTAGTATGTATAACTAGTAATGTATAAAATATACTGGCAAAACAATGCAATATTTTAACATTCCGTACTTTTATCAACTGTGTGCAAAACATAAATAAGAAAAGCAGCGTGGCCACAATGTTTCCTTCCACCACAGCTGTTTTGTCACTGAAGAAAAAGACATTTGTAAACAAATGTTTGAATCCAATGCACACTTGCATTTTCCTCTTTCCTCGTGTTTCCTGTCATGACAGGCACTGAGAGACTGACGTTAGCTAACTGTCGTCCAGTAATTAATGTAGTATTTTATATGTAGCTAAGTTGGCATTCCAACATGTTTTATTTTTGTAATTTCCAAGTTAAGTTTGTTGGGGTTCTGCACATATTATTTTGAGGAGAAAAAGGAGACACTGAGGGGATGGAAGGAGCTTTAGTTTAACGTCTTTTGTGAGCTGGCATTGTTTTGATGTTCCTACGAGCGTGTGGCATATTGAGTTGCATATTGTTTGATAGATTATTGGAAAATTTTGCTTCTATGGAAATAACATTCAAATTATTGTAACTTCCAAAAATTTTAACTTCAATGAAAAAGCAAAACGTGATACATACGTAATACGTCGCTGTTAGTATTCATGCAGATGCAGCAATACATACACTCATTGACCAAAGTTAACCTTACACTCTTTGAATTTACGATATAGGCATTTACACATCACAAAAGTGTTGAACGTGCAGTTTTTTTAACATTACAGTAATGGTTTACAAATACATTTACAAAACATGCACCCTTACCATTTGCAAAATTCGCAACCTCTTGAACTCGTGTCTTTCCATGGAAATCCATACAAGTTTATTTCACTAAAATCACGTTTTGATCGTCACTAGCATTAAATTATTTACAGAACCATGCAGTAAAATCAACACTGCGCAAGTTTCCTGAAACCAACAAACTTAAATTATATACGTTAATCATACTCGTGTCCCTTCAGTGTGGACAGTGGTCACTGAAATACAGAAAATGGCGGAACGAGCAGTTGCCAGTTCTACAAAGCGGTTAAACACGTGCCAATTAATATTACAATTCACTCAAGAAAACACACTACAACGGTACCTACAACTAACTACACTTACAGAAAGCAAATAAAAAATATATTTTTAAAGACCATTCACTAAAAGCCAAAAAATTTAATATAGCCTTAAAAACATAATTCAAACCTTACATGTTGTAAGTATAATTAAAATTTTAAATTACAACTTTTAGTTCAGAGTACTAATTTCTTCCAAAGCCATCATCAAAATTGCCAACTTAACAAAATGCATCTCGTAGTAATTCATCAGCTGATCCAATACTTTACAAATGAGAGCATTTACTGTTTACAAAGTGTGAAGGTTGGTCACATTGTCTATCAGATTTTACTCCACTATGAGAGAACATTGTAAGTGTGTTGCACCCCCTCGTTTCTACTCCATTAGCTTGCACAAATAATTAGGAAAATATGTAAGTTTTGGAATTACTATTTTTTTCTGCACGGAAAACTGGCACGTCCATAAAGTAGTGATACTGAAATTCGTGACTTTGTAAACTACACTAATTTGTTTTAGTGACTTCACGTGACTTTTGTGACTACCCCCTCGAAATCATGACTTTTTTGGGACTTTCGTGACCGGTAGACATCCTGAAGGATCACAACAGCCAACTTCCCAGCAATCAGAACGATCCAAAGGGATGCCAGGAGGAGTAGGATGGAGATAAGGAGGAGGGTGACCAATGGGATACGGCAGTGTAGCTGAGTAAAAGACTGCCTACTGTCCCAATCTCCAGCAGCATTCTACTAGAGAGGGAAGATCTAACAATAAACAGCCAGAGGGATGGTGCCTCTTGCCACTGCATCTCTCTCGCTCTTGCTACCTGTCTCTCATTATCTTACCCCTTCTGCCAGCAGTAGTACTTTATTTTATTACAGGACTCAACTTCTTTTATCTTATCACAAGTCACATGTCAACCATATTTCTGTTGAAAAATTGCTTGTAAAACATCACGGATAGTGATGAGACAATCTGTTTAGCGATTCCTCAATTCCACAGATTCTTGCCGGAATCGAAGAATCTATGAATTCCAATTTTTCGCATTCAAAAGTTTGATTCAATTCTGTAAAATTTTCTTACTGGGTGGCATATTCTGCAAACCTGGTGGTGCTTGTAAATCCAATGCAAATAGCTTGTGTGGGTTTGCAGTCAAGTTTAATCAGGCATAATTAGAGGCACAATTTTGTGGTAAATCGCGATAAAACAAATTAACACCAAAATACATGTTAAAACATGAAATAACACAAAATACAGACAAATGCGTGATAACTCACGAAATTAGCTTTCTCAAGAAGAAATGAACTCTTATCCCATGTTACGTACACTAATTTACTTTAGCATTACAAAAATAAAAAATCGAAAGCTGTGCAAGTTCTAGGCAATATCGAGAAATACTTAACTGAAAAAAAGTCTCGATTTCGTGTTGAGACTATTTTTTAAACCTCGGAAATCATAGTTCTACATGCAACACATGCACATAATTATGTTAAGTTTTTTTTGCATAACATGTACACAAGCATTAAAATATGCATTTCGAAATAAGCTACAGTAATTTGACAACAAATTGCCTCCAAATGCTAGTAACATTGGTGCGAAGTGAACACAATGGTGAAAAGTGAACACTCGCAACTAGGATGTGTGCAGTAACAATGGCCACAGAACTAAATTGAATGTTTATTTACATTTACAGTTGGGCAGGAAATTTCGTGAAACAAGAGTGCGATATCTAAATTAATACATTATACAGACTGTTTTCATAAAATATCTAGTCTTATAAATTATGGAAGATGCTGCAGCCAATGTAAAAGACCATAAAATGTCTATCATTTGGACATGTTGTCCTTACTAATGTACGTATTTAACCTCAAATGCACGGCGATTGATTTCTTTTGTTTACATTCAGCAGTGTTATAAAATGCTGCTAACCGCAACAAAATCAAAAGTTAAAAATGTCACACTGAAATATTTACATGAAGAATATACATATATACGACTTGCATTAATGTTTACAGTATATCCTTGAAATTATATTATTTGGAAAATGTTCAATATTCTTGAAATCACAATGTTGACATTTGTTTTACCTAGCAGGGCCATTTCTACATGACAAAACTACAAATTTCTTCCGCAGAGTACTTAATGAAATAGTTAATGTTACTAGATTTGCAAACTCAACTAACAAAAATTATTTTATCTCGTTCTCATTGTAGTCCCCTGCTGTAAGTTGTATGTGAAATGTAGAACTGTATACAAAATGTTGCAATGTAATTAACATTTGTTGATGATGAAATTGAGTTCAGAACTGAGAATCAAACAAAAATTTTTGGGATTGAATCGAGAATCGGAATTGACAAAAACCTTAAATCGTCACAACAGTAATTACAGATGTAAACAAATCATTAAAAATGCACAAATAAAATACCCTGCATATTTTATGCACCGCATGTTTTGAACACAATGAATGGTAAAAATATGCACATTTTATTTTAATCATTTCTCTATAAAGAACCTCTTTATAAAATCACACAAAATAGTAACTTCAATTTGACTGTACAGAGGTTTTACTGTAATGTGATGTGATGACTTCCGGACATGAGTGAAGGAATTGGGGTGAGGAGGGAAGAGAATTGGGCAGCTGTTAACATCAAGGTCTTGAGAGTCAATGAGGGTGAAGTGAGGTGAGTATGGAGTAGCGCAGGAATGAAAGGGTGGCAGAAACGGGAGGTCCCAGCAAAAACGTGCCGACCAGCAGCATTGTCTGGCACAATTACCACATTAAAAAATCTGGAAGCAAGCCCACCGGGAATCGAACCCGGTTTGCTAAGGAGAAAGGCGTGTAGTCTAACCGCTACACCACAGTGGCCCCCCCATTTTTGTGATGGAAAGGAAGAGAAAAGGCACTCACTGATCTTGGGGCAGGGCCACTCCACCAGCAGCTGGGTGACCTTGATGAGGAGGCACTCCCACCCCAGTAGCTTGCTCAGCTTGTAGAGTACACTTGTCGCCACCGTGCCTGCACCTTTGACATGAGTGTCCACTGCGCCCAGCATTGCCAACGCAGTGTCAAAGTCCTACACCCAGCACGACCACACATCGTGTAGTTGCACATGTTCATTCAATACGAGGGACACAATTTCATCAACCCACATCCCAAACACTGACTCCCATATTACCGGCAGAACTGACAAAATGATGTGGTCAGGGACATGGATCTTTCTTTAGGTATACTTTTCCAACATATCCATGCTGTTATAAAAAATATTTTGCTCCACAGGGTGTCATACATAAACACTAAACATGTTTATAAAAATCTACAGGTTTATGGACAAATGCAGAAAATCAAAGAAACAGCAATCCTAGAGCATATTTTTTTTACTAACTTCATGAATTGTGAGCAAACATTTTGGCAGCAAGATGCATTATTGTCAAGCTACGTTAATGCAACATTTTGCAAAATACTTTCGATAAAATAAGCAGAAACTACCTAGTATTGCAGTTTCTTGATTTTTCTATATTGGCTTTCAGAAACCTGTAAACTTTGATTACTGTTTTCAGTGCTAATTTATGTATCACACACTCTTAATTAGATTGTAATGTGCATTATAATTTAGCCAAAGGAAGATAACAAGCATTTTTCAAAATACACATTTATTGATGTGCGACACATTTTGCGCTTCTGGGAAGCAGACTCTACATGCTGCCCGAAGAATTACCGACTTTTTCAAGTCACATCAGTCTCGCGCTGTTCAGTCAAGAGCTCTGCTCTGCACAACACTGCCTCGCTGCCTGTCAGCATAACGAAGCTTGTGTGTTTCCAGCTACCTTGCAGCTTACTCTCAACTATCACGAGTGTGAGTACCGCAGTCTTGGGGATGCCTTCGCCCCCTCCGCAGCTGCATCTTCCGAGACATAGGTAGGTAACTATACCAATTGACAACTTAGGACTGGCCCTCCAGGCCTCAGCCAGGATACAGACGGGTTTATTTGTGTTTTAATTAAAGAAATCAATAACAAGCTTAAATCTGAGTTGGTTAAGTTGTCGTGCCCTAGTAAGATTCTTCTAGGGATAGTCAGAGCCAATGCCTTGCCCATTTTCTCTCCTATTGATAGCTGTCTCGAAGTGCATCTTACGAAGCTTACCTGCCTTGGCCTCACTAGAGCAGTTGTCTTCTGGACTTCCGAACTTCCAGATAGTGCCTGGGTTAGACCGCGATGTTCCAAATGCCAGGTTTCTTGCTTGGAAACAATAGCCCATTTCCCAACAGGAGTCCTGCTCTTTGTGACACATGGGTCAGATTGCAACATTCCGCATGTCAGGTCTATGGGTTGAAGACCAGAATTACAGGCCTCCCACCTAACCTACCTCAGCATCCCTCATTCCATCAGGCTCTCTCTCCCTCTTACTGGTGGTTACCGTCAACACCTTATGCCATATTATAGGACTGGGTGGGGAAAAGCTGCCAAGCTAGTGTTAGCTCAGGCTGGGGTACAAAGGAAAAGCAGCTCAGTTGACAACCAGTTATACTCCTGGAAGAAAGAGGGGGGGGAGACTGCACGTCAAAGAGGGTCAACCACCAGCACAGCAAGCTCCACTTTTAACCTCCTTTGGCACGTACCACGTGCAGTATCTCTGCTGCCACCTACGCTGCAGAGGAAGACAACCTACCTTCATCGGGCCTACTAACGTTACCAGGGTCCATAACATCACACCAGCTTACATTCCAACCAGGGCACCCACTCACGCATGGCCAAAGCCACAACTCAGGCACCAGGAAAAATCCTGTTCAAGCGATGACCACAGCTTTACCGTCGTCCTGGAGGGGAAGTACCTCGACCTTACCCTCCAACAGCAAATCCCACTAAGGGTGACGAGGCAACAACATGCAAATCTTACCAACAAGAAAAGTTCTCACTGTCAAAGTTGTAAATGGTGAGAGGAAACATACCTTCAAGGCAGACAGCTCGCGGGACTTGGCTAGCAGAACGTAGACAAAGTCTTGCAGGAAGCCTCGGGGCAGACTGATGACTACACTCTGCAGCGGGATTGGCAGCTCCCACTCAAACAACCACCAAAGGTAACGTAGCGTGGCACATGAATTAATGTTACACACTGTAATTAAAGTTACAAGTTTCTGGCACCCAGTATACAAAATCTCGGACAGTAATTTCTGCCAACTTTGTGAACAAATATTTTGCTAGATTGATATATTCCTATTGAGATATTTTTTTACGCCGTAAATTGTACATTTATTTGCGGCACAAGATGATATGCTAAGAGAACGCATCACTCTCGTAAAATATTTGTTCATAAATATAGCATAAACTATATCTGCTAGGATTGTACTTCCGTAGTTTCTCAATACTGACTTTCAAAGATGTTAAAAGGTTATTCATGGTAAACTGAGCACTTTTGAAAACCCTGCTTAAGATCTAATTGTATGTGCGTAGTGTATTCTTCCACCAAATGTAAAATTAACATTGCAGTAAGAACCACTTTATCCATGTGCTGGCCAAATAGAACTATAAAATTATTATAAAAATAAATATTTAAAATTTTTCTGACTCATACACTTACTTACCTGCATTACAAACCAGTAAAATTATATAAAAAGATGGGAATTCGAGTACTCCCATAGTAGTACTCGTCAACAGGCACGCATACACACAAAGTAGGACGACAACATTTTTCAAGCGGTTACGTAATAGCAACGTTTCGCTGGCTAAGCCAGCTTCATCAGGCGGCGAGTTGTAGAACACTGCGGCCAGGTGGCAAACTACGGTGCGGTGGGAAAATTGAATAATTGCCGGAATAGCTGATGAGTGTGGTGGGAGCTCTGATTATCTTATGTTGTGGCCTGGCTGCTGCCTGGATTTTGTTATAAATTGGTGAGCTAATTCCTAGCATCTGAGTTCTGAGCTATTGCTTGAAGGTGGTAGGGCTCTCACAACTCTGGTACTGTAGCAGGAAATCATAGATATAATTCCAGAATTTATGTGTGTTTACAAGGTAGTTTTAATTAAAAATTAAAACATGGAAATATTTTCTTGCCGTTGCTACCAATTTAACAGGCACATCCACTCAATGAGCCTGTTAATATGCATGCAGGTAGGGTCAGTGACATTTTTCAAAGGTTGATTTTAAAATGTTCTATTAAATATGAACAGCCTATATCACTAATGTACATCCCGCACGTTAAACTAGAGCTGTGCCAACCTAAATCTGTAAGTGCTAATATCGTTGACTTCTTGCTGTATCAAAGCATTGGTTAATATTAGAGGTCGGTCCAACCCCATTTTGCTGATATAACCAATACCAATACTTTGTAGCCGATCCTGCAGATAGTGTCGTCGATAATTATCATTTAATTTGTAATTTTTTATATTGTGTCTGAGAAAATTAAAAATACCCCTAAACTTAACCTTTTGTGGTTCCTTACTCCATTAATCCTGATATATGAGCACACAGTCTACAAACAATAAATACAAAAAAGTTACACACAATTCCTTATACAATATATACAATCACTGTGCATACGACACTGCTGTATTTAAGCACGTTGTCTTTCCGCCCACTTCATTTTATCAAACTCCGGGGCATGACCTAAAACAGTAACTATTTTTGGCATTCTTAACCGGTTTTGCGACGTAAGCAGCAGGCCACAATCACCAACCTCACCCAATAGTTAAACCTAACCACAAAACACAGAAGTTGGGTAAAGACTGCAGCATTTATAAATACTGTGTGCATGTTCAGTGGTAAATTTAATTCCATATACTTTATACATACGTACTACAGTCAAAACTCGAACCATCAAACCGTAGAACCCACTTGAACCAAAATTCTGTGTCCAACAAGCATTTTCTGTGGTCCCAACAAAATTCCTTTGTAAACAATGCTAAAAGTGTCAGTTTTTGCCTAACTCAAAATTTAATGTAATTCGCATCAATTGAACAAAAATTCCTGTAGCATCGCCAAAAATTACATGCTGCTATTATTAAACAACAAAGTATAAGCCAAGTGTACTCATATACATTACATCATGTAAACATGCACAAGTAATACTAATATAAATAAAAAATAAAATAAATTCTCAGCACACATTGTTTTGCTTACATCTCGCTGCCCTGCATTTAGTCCTATTTATGTAATTTACCACTACCGAAATAACGTGTTGAGTTGCAATGTCGCACTTAACTCTTACTTCATAACAAAAAATAATAAATAATAACAGACGTCTCAGACTACACATAGTGTATTTAAAGATAACAAAATACAAAAGAAAAAATTTTTTTGTGGGACTACAGTACACATGTATAAGAAATATGTACTGTACAATTTAATTAGATTATAAACAAGCAGATGCAATTTTTACAGAGACTTTCGTGGCAGCCAGGTTTGTATGGCAACCGATCAACACGGACAACAGCAGTGCCATATTTTCGAGATATCAATTCACGATGCGACGTTGCCAACAACATTCGTAACTATTGTTTTTGCATGTTGCGTTGTTTTCCTTTCTCAAGTCACCTTAGCATTTGTGAAAGTGTAATTGCGCAACTTTTAACTGTAAACATTACAACAATACAATTTTTTCTGTTACAAATGTTTTGTAGTGGATAAATTAAGTTGGAATTTATTATGTTTGTAAGGAATCTTAACTTACAAAATTTACGGGAATACAAAAATTCAGTGTGGCCTATACACAACAAAATAGGTATTTCTGAGCAAGTGATTTCAAAAGAAGTGTTTAAATGTGGTTTTTATTTAAGTTTGAGTGTACCATTTTTTTTTTTTTTTTTTTTTTTTTTTTTTAAACTTGACAAATATTTAACATAGGGTCTATCAATGTGTTCAACATAAAGTTTAATGAGGTTGGTTTTCTAGGCGACCAATATGTCAAGTACACGTCTGTGGAACTTATTGTCAGTCCCCAGAAATTTGATTGATAAAGTTTCCACTGTATTCACTTTTGTCATATCACCATCATTTTAAGTTAGAGATGTTCGCTTATAAATAAAATACACGTAGTAATGATTCTACACATGAACGAGCACCACTGCCATAACAATTCGGCTCAATCTAATCAAATTCGTACATGAAACGATAAACATTCAACCTTGCGACTACTCTATTTATGAATTGTTTTATGCTACAAACAAAATATTGATGTATGATGTGGGAGCGATAGATCAATATACAGTTGACATTTACGTGATAGAACATGTATGGCAATGAATATTATAGTGGTAACACATTTTTCTTTTTACAAATGAATTTTAACTACCTCAAGTTCAACTACATTATATTTTAACGAATTTCACCAAGTATGGCTTATATTAGATTGTCCAATTGTAACCAATACCAATTCTGGGTTTATCGGCCGATATATCGGTATCTGTATTGGTCCATCCCCAGATGATATCCGATAGGGCTGCATAAAAATTGTTGATGCAAATTACATACATATTTACCAGCAATAGAGTTCACACATTACACACACATCTAAGTGTCAAAACGTGGGGTACAACACTTGCATGAGGTGCGGCTCTTATGAAGAGTTTTTCAGTTTATGTGTTAAAAATTATTTTTCTGTTTTGTAGTGTAGTTCAGTATACTAAATTTATTACGAAAGTTAATTGTTTCTACAAAGAACGAGCGATCTGTAACAGTAGTATCAGCAGATTGGTGCATCTGCAAAATGTATGGATCAGCACAGTTCTATACGTAACTACCATACGACCGCCCCACTGTCTACAACAGCAAATAAAAACATGAAATAGCAGTGGACAACACAATCAAAAGTAAAATATTTAGCACTTAAAAATGGGAGCAAGTATAGAACACAATTGCTCTCAGACAATTGTTTCTGTCCTACAAAGACTTAATATTACATGGGAAAACATTGTGTCCATTAACTCCGATTCTGCTCGATACATGAGTAAGTGCACAAATGCAGTTTGAGTTTTAGTTTAGGAGGAACTGTTGCATACTCAGTGTTGAGCACACAAAGTAAACTTGGAAGGCAAATTTGTGGGCAGCTGATCTGAAGAAACCGAATGGTGTGGCACAAACAAAAGAACGTTTTCATGAACACACAAAAACGAAAACATGCATACATAGCATTTCTCAAAAAGAAAACATCCAGACAATAACTACATGCCAGTAATCACAAGGTGGAACTCATGGTTAAAAGTGTTGAATATCTGAAAAATCATTTATCTGATGTAATAGAGTTTGTCAAAAGTTACTAAGATAACGCACAGCCATGCTGTACTTTCAAAATTTGACATTGTCAGAGGTCAAGATAATCCAGGCCTAAGCTGCATTTTTGTAGAGTATTTCAGCAAGCAAGTGTTGTCATTTACTGCAACTGCTGGAAAGTTCATCGCTTCCCTCAGCTTACACACTTGATACAAAATTAAACAACTTGTTAAAATTATTCATTTTGCCTTCTGATGGGGTTTTTTTTTTTTTTTTTTTTTTTTTTTTCCCCCACACTTCAGAAATTCTCAATTCAAACCCTTGCATCAAAATGTTTTAAGAAATTATAAGAGCTGAGGGGAAATAACACTGCCAAGGAATTCAATTCAGCGAGTGGGACACTTTTTGATCTGACAAAACAAATGTAATCAAAAGCATTCCTAGTGATATTTCTGGTTTGATAAAGTGTACGGCCATTCTGAATCAGCTCACTCCAAATCAGTATCTAGATCCCTATTCTGTATTCAGGAGCACAGTGAAAAAGGAAGCAGAGCGTTGTATGGATACCATAGTTGTTTGGGTTACAGGGTGTGTACTGGAAATATACACTTACACATAATTAAATATTCTTCCAAACATAGAAAAGATTAAAACGTTGGACTTTTGTACCCTTTAAGAAAAGTGTCGGCCTATCGAGGAATGAAGGGATTTGTGGCCGGCATGCAGCATATATTTCTCCTTGCACATGGCATCGTCAAAGAGATTACTGACGCCACGATGATTGGCTTTCTTTGAGACAAAAACTTTTGTGGGAAAATGACTTGAAATGACTTTTACTTTTGCCAATTACCATACAAATAATAATTAGAGCACCTCAGATAGGTTTGTCAGGCTGGAGATACTGACGACTGGATATTAGCGACGTACTGCAGAGGACACACAACAAAATTCCCTTATTAATTAAATACAATAAAATTCTAAATTTTTTTCATACAATTTGTATGAAATATCACAAACACTGACATGTAACACTGAGAAGAATCACAAATTACTAAGACAACTCTACGTGAAATCATACAACTTATCGTAGACTAGGAGATAAAAAAAACTTGATTTGATTAACTGACTGAAAATATTGTCAACCATAAAAAATTGTGAAACATCAGATGTAAGCATTATGGATCAACATGATTATAGTGAAAGCTGGCTGTCCCAACAATTAAAGGAAATCTTATGTGAATTATGACTGGAGATCCTAATCATATCAAAATATATTGAACTGCAAAATGGTGATCATGAGTTCAGAAATGGAGGATCTTTAACTTGCATTTAACTTTCGAAATTCCCTTCAACATGTTGTACTTAGCTCAGTAGATTAACATAAGACTTTTACAAATGGCCTCTGGTATGTCTTTGAGAAATAGCACTTGATTCAATTTAATCAAATTTAGCCAAGTCCAAATTATTAATTCAAACTTGAAAACTCATAAATTACCAAATTTAGTTCTTTCCAATATATTAAAGTTAAGCAGCGTGTTTCCATCACTGAATATCTTGTTGAAGCAAAAGTGAAGAAGGCAGCAGGTATCTTGTAGCACTCAAAAATACTAAGCAAATGTGTTTTACGCTTCTCCCAAGTTTATGCCCCGTATTTACGACTTATGGTGCCTATCAACACTGTTCCTAACCCTAGGGACTTACGCTGGTCCACCCATCTTGGCAGCTAAGGAAAGAGTCAATTTTTTGGGGCCTTCAATACGACACCTCGCAAAAACGGGAAATTACCTAACGTCATTTCCCATGACATCATTAACCATATCAAATTTAATGTTATCACCAAAATATCCGTAGCCAAAACCTCTGATTAACTGCAGTACTTACTGCTAGGAGAAACAAAATTACATTGCAAATCTCTTGAAGAAAGCAGTTATAGTAAGTGCTCATGTAGAAAAAATAAAACATGTAAAATGAATAAATTAAAATATACGTGAATGTATAGAAGTGATATCCTGTAAATTACAATATTGTCTAAGTAAAAAGGGTAGTTTTGCAAATACAATAGATTATGTAAATAAACATACATTCAGACACGAAAATAAAATATTCAAAACAAACTTCACAATAATCTGTACTGTTACAGCATGGGGGTGATAAAGATGTGACGAGTATTTTGTTATCAATAAAGTGTGACTTTCTAAGGTTTGTTGAGTGTGTTGTGCAAGCTATGTGGATCCCTGTTGGCAATGTGGACTGCAAAAGTGTGTTCTCATCTATAACAACATTATGACAGACAAAAGAAAAAAAAAAAAAACAGCAGTCACAGCAGAAAATATGGAATTGATGACTGCTCTGGCATTTACATACTTCAAGCTGAATATTAGCCTAATTTATGTTTGCTCAAAAATACTTGAATGTTTATTTTCACGTATTAGAACTGAAGTGTAGTTGCATGCAAATTCTTAGGCATGGCAATTAGGATGATTTTTATTAGTCTAATAGCTATAAATACCTATATGAAATTATATAATGTTGTTTTCAATCTTTTGTTTACCCATGTTTCCCACAAAACTGTTTTAAAATAATTCCAAACATGCACATTTTGTTTTTAAAAAATAACGAAAAGTACCGAAATCACTTTAAAAAATGACTAGAATGTACCGAAATCAAAAAGAAAAAATAATGAAATTTGCCATTTTCTTTTACCATAAATAGGTGACTATTGATTAGTAATCTGTTTGTTACGTATGTGTTTCTATTTTATACTAAAATTTGTAATTTTCTTTGTTGAGTTTACTTCTTATTTTTTTTTGTTATAGTACTGCCATAATAAAAGGCTCAACAGAATTCATTTCGTAAATGAATTAAAAAAAAAAAAAATTACCTTGTTGTTTATTCTCCACTGCACTTTCATGGGGTTTGCAGCACATATTTTCTTCAAAAGCATCTCAATTTCTGCTGTATCATAGCTCAGGATGAGTTTCTGCTCCAGACTGCCACTTTCCAAAAGCTGGTTCCCTGAAGAGTGTTTCTTTATCAGTTCAAAAACTAATACCAAACATAACAGTTCAGGACAAGAAAACATGGGATGTTGTAAACACAATATTTGTTTCCCTTACAAGAATTAACAAGAGTTGTTTACAAATTCCACACTTTTAAAGGATAAGAGTATACCCTACTGTTAATGTAGTGTTGCACAAGTTCTATTGTATTAAACTTTAGCGTTAAGACATATCTGAAAGAACTAAAAATTTGGGTTTATTAAGAAAATTTCTTAAGAGGGTAAAATTACTATGGTGTTTGTAGACGAGGTGTATAATCATGTAGACTTATTACCTTAGCAACTTAAACTGACCCTGAAAACACCTGTTTCAGCCATTCTCATGTCCAAAAAAATTATCCTCGTAGCTGAAATGAGAAGTTGAAACTTGTCTTTGGACAGAAATGTTTCTTAAATGCTTTTCTGGTTCAGAATCCACTAGAAAATAACCAACCATTCACAATTAATGTGTTTTAATACGAAACCTCTGCAACACACACTGTGCATCAGCTAGGCAGAGCTCTTAAAAGGACTTTACCTAACATCTAATGTAGAAGACAATGTTTATTTTAAAACATGTAATGTTAGTGGAAAGTGTGTAAGAGAGTTAAGTGCAGGCTCTTGAGCAGTTTTGTATGTATATGACGCATATATTTTGAGACACAGAGCTATGGAAAAGAAGTTTTTGGCAGTTTTGGAAATGGTGTTTCTAACGTGCATGACGTGTTGGAAGTACTTGACAGCCCTCGTCTGAAGTGTGCTTCTTTCGTAGATCAGCACATCAGACACACGCTCAATATTTTTGTGGAAAAACTTTTATTTCAAATACACTACCCGCAGTTCAAACACCCGGCAGGTGGGATCCTTAAGTGCAAAAATTCTGTTTCTAGGGGACCTGAGTAATTTAATATTCATCCCGCGAGAAAGTTTTTTCTCACTACACAAGCTCACCATGCAATAAATCGTCAGGGATATCCCAGTCAGATGCAAGGAGCAGCTGAGGGATGTCGCCATCTTGAACCACTGCTGTTTTCTTGGAAAATGTTTCAAGTTCTTCGGCCACAAACACACTTTTCAGGTCTGGTACTGATAACACTCGCTCCGCCAGTCCTGGGTATACACCAAACTCCACCAGGTCAATCAGGAACAGCTTGATCCTCTGCTTCTCCGTTTGATTTGCGGCCAACAGCACAGGTTTAAGAGCCTGCACACAACCACAAATTCTATTACAATGTTTCTGAAAGTTGTCTGGGTGAGTTGCTTACTAAGAACAAAGTTAGGACAAAAAGATAATGCCACAAGTAGAATGATATAGACAACTTTGGCTTAAGGGTATGGGGTGTTGGAGCTGTTCATGCTCTGTCATTCCGATCAGTCAGCGGCCATCTTGGATGCCAGTAACATTGACACCTTTTACCCTAAAAATACAAAAAAATTCCCCAAAGATCTTTAAAAAAAAATGATTTTAAAATGTTGGTGCCTGGCAGCTATTTTTCCCTAACAGTTTCCAGTTATCGCTCAAAATTTACTTCCTCCCCCTCAAAATTTCCTATTTTTTCCCTAGGAATTTCCCTACAAAATGGTAAAAATTCACAAATATATTACTAAAAATAAAAAAAAATATTTAGAAATTATTTAAAAATTTATTTTAAAAAAATTACACTTCTGGAGGTCTCCCCAGCACCACACCCAGTAGACGACTGATCCCCTCACCCTCACTCGTAACAACTATACTCATTCCGCCATCTTTGTTTTTCATTTGACATTTGTTTATACATTGCAGGAAACCACCATCTTAGATTTTTTGTTTGTCATTTGTTTATACATTGCTGGAGGCCACCATATTGGTTATTTCACTTGTCATTTGTTTATACAGTGTTGGTGGCCGCCATATTGGATTTTTTTAGTTTGTCATTTGTTTATACATTGCTGGAGACAGTTACCTTTGTTTTTCTCATCATTTGTTTTTACATTGCTGAGGGCACCATAATGGATTTTGTATCTTCTCATAACCTAGGTGCCGTTAGTGTGATAATTATCAAGATCGTCACCAGGCAGCAGCCATACTTGTTTAAGTATAGGAGGCACTGTTGATGCCCTTCATATTGGAATCTATTTTCAACACACAGTTAGCATTAATTTCTCGATTATGCCACTGCTGTCAGCCTGTACCGAATGGTGACATTGACCATTTAATTTGTTGTTTGTTTTATTCTTAAATGTAACTATTTTTATGCAAAATAATTTTTTTAGATAAAGCAGAGGTTTCTTTTTAAGATAAATAAAACTAGGGATGTCAAAATATCAATTTTTCTCTATGTATTCCGATTGCAAAACCTTTTACTCGATTCAGATACCATAAATCAGGATATAGGTATCAACATATGCCTACAGTCAATGGATCCTTATGAAACTTTGATTACAGGTCAATGTATAGACAGAAATATGAAGACAATTACAGGAAAGACTTTCTAGTCTTCTAAGTGAAGTTAATTTCCTATATTTATGTAAAACTCAGACTTATCTGTGTTAGGAATCTCAATGTACTATTTAGGTAATGACACTGGAACTTATATGTGTTATTCTACTGCAAATATTAAGTACATTTTCTTACGTACATAAGCATAGAGTTGTGGTTTGCAGTGACTTGTAATGCGCTATTATTAAACCCAACCTCATTTGATGATAATTTATAAGAATCGAGATTGAGGTAGTCAGACACTAGATTCTCACGATTCTCATAATGTAAAGGAATCGGGTGTATCAAGGAACCAAGAAATCAAATTTGACATCCCTAAAAAAAAAATGCAACATAATTATTTACACAAAATTTATTGTACACATAATAAAATATACAGGTTTATTAAATACAAACCTTGATGTTCACCACTCAATGTCTGCTTCAGCGATCCAGAAATTGAAGCGGACTGGGAAACCCCACCACTTTACATTGTTTCAGCACCTTCTCGACCAAATACACATCTGGAAACTTTACAGGCTGGATCTCCTCTACGTAGAAACCACAATGGATGGGAACAACATTCAGATCCTCGAGAAAACAGGTACTTGAAGCATGGTTGCATATACGTTGCACACAAAACAGTTTGGGGCTCCAATTCGCAGCGAACGCTTTCTCGAAAATACCTTTCTGTTTGGAGACGAGTACCAGCTCGCCAATCTTGGCTTTAGGCTTGTGTGGGTCCCTCATTTTTCATGTCTTCTGGCTTCATACAAGTGGTAGAATGAACTGTAGAACTGTACTCACGAACAAGTTTTGGCAGTGTCAGCGACTTGTAGCTCCTATTCGCAGCGAAATGCCTCCACATTTTCCCCTTCAGAATCCTGTTGAACCTCTCGACGATAGAAGCTTTGAGATTGCTGTATGTGGAATAATGATTTATGTTATATTTCTTCATCACGGCCTGGAACTTTGCATTGTAGAATTCCTTGCTCTGGTCGATTTGTGGATTTCTCGGGATGCATCCTTTGCGCAATACATTAGCCATGGCCTCTGTGACATCACACACATTCCTCTACTTGACAGATCTGGCCCAGGCAAATTTTCTATATGCATCAATGATTGTCAACATGTATTTGTAGCCCTTGTTGACCCGAGCATATGGTATCATCTTGGTGAGGTAGGCTTGAAATAGATTGCTCATCCCACGTATCACGATCTTGCGGTGGTGGTGGTTGCATCTTTCAGATGCATGCAGTTCATTGGTGATAACCAATTGCTTATTCTAGAAGCCTCCCTCCTTACTTCGACAATTGAAATAATCTCGTTAGTGTGAGAGTAATTTCCAACCCTTTGTGAAGCAAGCAGTAGCTACAGCCCCTCGATCTGCTTGTTTGGGTCGTTCCAGAATACGCAGTCTGTGTTCTTGTCGTCGTCCAAATTCTTCAGACCTTCGGCGCTTTTCAGTGCTAGGTTGCTGAAGAGATTTGCAAGAATGTCAATTTGTTTGTGATCGTGGGCCTTACAAACACTTGTCTTGGGATCATTATATCTTGGTAAAGTGCATGCGTGGGTTCAAACAAAGTCTTGTATTCCAACAGGTCAGATTCTATAAACTCTCTGGGCTCCTAGCAAAATAGAAGTTCATATAGTCTGAGGGTTCCATGTGTTTTGTTGTTACCAACTCAGATGATACCACCTGGTAGAAAAACTATTTCATCAGCACAGAGGAACCATTTATCATTATGCCTGGATACACCGTAAGTTGTATCATTATTATGAGATGTGTACGATCATAGGTACCGACGACCTAGAGCATTCGGTTTGAAGACATTCTTCCATACTTTTTTCTTGTGGGCAAATCCCCAACAGATCCATTGTCCTGATATGACTGTACATCATCATGTTTTCGCTTCTTCAAAGGCTCAGCAGAATCATCAATTTCAGTCTTCACGGCTACGGCTGCTCCAGTGCTGTCCCTGAGGACATCGAGACTACCAAGTAAAGGGCTTAAAAATGTCTTAATTTATAAGGTCACGTGAAATATTGGCTCTCTTAGTGAGCAAATATTTCTAGCGAATAGATTGTATCGCCTCATGAAAGTCGCTGGCAATATCTGACATCGCACTGAATAAACACTTTTACTGTTGCTCTCTTTTATAGGTTAATTTTTGGGTCTCCACCAAAATACTTTCAATCTTGCCCAGGCATTTGTTGAAGACATAAAATATGCCCCTGCTGTAATTCTGAATATCTGTTTTCATGGCGAGATGGAAAATTGAGGTAGTCATTGGGTGTGTCATATATGCTTCCAGGTTTTTCAGATTCTCTTCATTTTGCACAGATGCCACTTTCAACCTGTCAATTTACCTTTGAACACACATCACGTGCTCGTCCATGGCCACCACATCACGGACAATCTCAGTCTTCACATGCTCCATCATCACCTCGAGCTCAGACAGGTAGTTCTGAAAGTATGTGTTTTGTTCGGCCAACATACTGTGCAGTTCCGAGATGATGCCATTACTAGTTTCAAAGACAAAATGTTTAGTAGCAGTATCCTCGGATTGATTGGATTCACCAACATTTTAAATGATTCTCGACGGCTGGCGATGAACTGATTGAACCCACGCCTGTACCTCCCATTTAGTAAATTCATATCATCCATGCGAAACAGCACCACCGTACTTGTGTTGTAGCGAAGCAGCTGTTTGCGTATGCGCAAGTAAGTCTGGCCGAGGTGCAGATAGTCCACGTTCACAAGTCGTCCCATGCTAAAGTATTCTTGAGTACAAGTTCGTTCTTCACAGGCAATGTAATAGAAGACAAATATCAAGTTTGGCAGTGCTTCGCTTGTAGGTACGACGGCTTCATTATCACTGCATGGGAAATGACCCATGCCTTCCACAGTCTGCAGTACTGGTGCCAATCACTGGTATTTCAGTTGCTGGAGCGATTTTGAATATAGGCACACATTCTCGAACTGAAGACTGTTCTCTTCTTCCAGCAGGTTCAGCAGGATGCATGTTTTTGTGCAATTTGATGGTCTCGCGACGATGCACCTCACTGTATTCGGAAATAGGCTTCCATGTCGCAATTCGTGGGAGATAGCTTCATCTTCAGCATGAATGGATATGAATAGAGGAACATCTTGCTTGACGGTCTGTAATATGTATAATAATTTATATTGTGTCTGTAAAATTTCTTACTGTATGGCATATTCTGAAAACCTGCAGGGCGAGCATGGTTGTGATTTTGGCCTGTCATAGGCGCAACATGTCATTACTGTGACGCTTCATGTAAAAAAGTGAGCATGGATTGAATTTAAGCACGTCGTTGGGCGCCATAACTATGGTGCAGCCGTCATGACTGCAACCCGCTGTGCGACAGACAAGATGGATGATGCCCGAGTAATAATCTTAAATCGGATATGTCCGTTTACGAAAAAATTACAGGTTCTATAAAACGTATCTATGTACAAATTGAAACTTAATGTAAGTAAGAGGAAACATTTATATTTGCCGAGAAGAAGAAGAAAAATAGATGTAGATATCTTAATCTAAACTTTTACAAAACACATAATCCAAGTTGCATGTATAGCTCAATGGGTTAGTGTGTGGATTTGCGCCCCGTAAGTTTTAAGTTTTAAAGTTCAAATCTCAGTGTGACAATATTTTTTTTAGTTATTTTATGTGATACATTATTGCTATTTATAATTTATGTTGAGAGGAAATGCTTATTTTATCTTTGTCTAAAAGCAATAATACAAAGCAAAGGTAAATTAAAAAAACCACAGGCTGCCGATTGCACTGTGCAGTTAACTTGCGTATTATTGCTTTTATACAAAGAAACTCTAGACTGTTTTATCAGACTGATTGAAACAGCGAAATTCTCACTGATTCAGATTTACAGTGTAAATACAATAAATACTTGTACTGTGGACATTGCTTCAAATCTGTTACGCTGGAGGAAGTCTAAACTAAAACACAATAACGTTATCAATTTCATTTGCTTATTTTTGGCAGGCATTTCCTATTGGCTGACAATTGCCGACAGATTATTCAACTTCAAAAAACCACATCTCTCTTGTGCAGTTTGAATACCAACATCGGTATATTTACACTTCCAAGCCGTCATAATCACGATGCCATAGTTAATGACCGGAGAGTTATGACAACACGATCCATGCTCACATTTTCGTGCGGCCGTTGCCACGTTGTCGTTGTCTGTATGACACGCCCCCATAACTGTGACAGTGTCATGTAAAACAACCATGCTTCCCGCTGCTGGTGGTGCTTGTAACTGCAAAGCAAATAGCCTGTGTGCGTTTGCAGTCATATTTAATGAGGCATAATTAGAGGCACGATTTTGTGGTAAATTGTGATAAAACGAAATAACACCAACATAAAAGATAAAACACGAAATAACACAAAATACAGACAAATGCGCAATATCTCACTAAATTAGATTTCTCTACAAGAAATGAATACTTCTCTCATGTAAAATACACAAATTTGCTTTGGCACTATACAAATAAAAAATCTAAAGACCTGCGAGCCTCAGCAATATAGAGAAATACTCTATGAAAAAATTCTCTATTTCGTCTCGAGACAATTTTTAAATCTCGGAAATCATAGTTCCACAAGCAACATACGCACGTAATTACTTTTTAAGTTTTTTCTTGCCTAACAAAATGTAAACAAACACATTCCAAAGATTACACAACCAGTAAATATGCACTTCAAAATAAGCTACAGTAGTTTGACAACAAACTGCTTCCAAGCACTAGTATTCACAACTAGAATGTGTGCAGTAATCTATGGCCAAAGTGCCAAATCGAATGTTTGTTTACATTGACATTTGCACGAAAAATTGTGTGAAACAGAAGATCAATATTTAAATTGATAAATTAAATGGACTGTTTTCAAAAAATATCTAATCTCATAAATAATGGAAGATGATGCAGCTGATTTAAAAGACCATAAAATGTCTATCAATTGGACATGTTGTCCGTGCTAATGTACGTAATTAATCTACAACGCACAGCAATTGATTTGTTTTGCTTACATTCAATGGTATTATAAAATGCTGCTAGCTACAACAAGATCAAAATTTAAAAATGTCACACCGAAAAATTTAGGAAAAGAATATACATATGTACGACTTGCCTTAATGTTTACCATATATCCTTGAAATGATATTTTTTGGGAAGTGTGTAGTGACGCATAACACATTGCTGCACAGCGCTATCTATGGGTAACTTTGCCCCATCAATGAGCAAGCAAGAGATTGAGGCAAGTCACAAACAGTGGCAGAGTACTTTTCATGTGCCGATTGGACAGCCTCGGATGTAAAAATAATTAACGTGTTTAATTATGAATTTTAGGGCCCACCCAGAATCCCACATGTAGTCACCATCCTCTTGAGACAAAATTGTTTTATCCGAAGGACCACTACCCTGAGATTAGCTGAGAAGGAAGTTTAAACCAACACCACATGGTCGCAGAACACCCGCCAGCCTCGGGGCGAGGTGGTAAATTTGTCATCGCCTCAGCACAGGGTGATAAGAAGTGTACAGCGCTCGCCACTACCCTGATAAACCTACCCCTACGATGAAAGGCTACAACATCCCTGCACCCCCGGAAGATCGCAGACACAGGGATTTTCTACTGTATAAGGAGGCATGACCACGCCTCTCGCTACAAATGACGGGCCCATAGGTCAGCGAGCACTCCCAGGGTCTGACCAAGACCTCTCTCCTCTCCTACAGCCTGCAAATAGCTCTAACCTCTCCAGCAGTTTGAAAAGACTTCAACCTCCA
This sequence comes from Dryococelus australis, assembly GCA_029891345.1. Lineage (NCBI taxonomy): Eukaryota > Metazoa > Arthropoda > Insecta > Phasmatodea > Phasmatidae > Dryococelus > Dryococelus australis. The sequence continues at coordinate 108,027,394 of CM057005.1, forward strand.
GCAGCTTGAAGATGGCTCTTACTTCTTCCTGCACCTGAAGACTCCAGAAGTAACCCGACGTCCCATACCCTGCAACCCCTTTCCCCCCAATCAGATTCCTTGACTCCATGGTAGCAGGTCGTCGCGACGTTTTTCCGTTCTAGACAAATGCTCTGGAGAGGTTACACTGTCAAGAGCATAGATTAGCGTACCATTTGAAGTCAGAATAATTTTACTTTATTCTTTTACCAGGCTCACCTTCGCCTGCATTAACTTAACTTACGTAGTAAAATTAATTCTCAGCTAGCCTGTATAATACACCTGGGATTTCCCACTTCCAAAAATTGTAATAATAAATATTATGTAAAAACTGAAATCCTTGACTACCGTAATTTTACTTATAGTCCCTCTCTCATTTATTTTATTTATATTTTTGTCAGTGAAACTTATCACGTGCAAATAGAAAACCCCACTGAGAACTAGTCGTGAAGCGTGCCGAACTCCCAGGAGACGGAGCTTGAATAAAGCTTTAAGTCTGAAATGACATGCCACTTCTCCTGAGGTTTCCGGTGTTCCCTCGCCTATCTTCTGTAATATCCTAACACCGGACTGCACATCTATACGTTAGTGCCTTGGGCGTGACTGAATAAGATACACCCCTAGGACTGCACGCCTGCGGAAAGGTCAGAAGGCTGGTCACAAGCATATTGTCTGTATTTCCTACAGTGGCAGGATTTTTAAATATTTGCCTATGAACTTGTCACTTTGTTTTGGTCGGGTGATAAAAAACGGTTCTTCTCTATTTCAGAACGTTGACCTATTTAGTTGACAATGTAGATTTTGCTATACCAAATTCCATGGCGATTTGTTTTTTTTTTTTTTTTTTTCCTTCTATTATCTACAGCTTTAATTATTGCAAGTTTTGTTTTCATGTCAATGGCCTTTCACTTCTTTGGCATCATTTTTACAAAAAATCACGAACGAACTTATTAAAAGATGGTAAAATTTATTTATGATTCAGTGAAAATACATTTAGAGGTTAAGGCAACCTTATTTGCAATTGCAATTCATGGTAAATATGCCGATGTGATAACAGGCCAAAGATATAGCGACAGCATTTTGTTGCACGTAAAACTTCGGCGAAGTCAGAGGCTTGTTATCTGTGCCTACACAATGATGTAGCGCATTAGTTTCAGCGATTAACACTAGCAGTGCTGCACTTCACGATTTGTGTCTCATATTGCCACGTCAATGTATTGTATCACCTATGACTGAGTTATCCACCGAAAAAACAAGTTGCGGCTTGTTTGTTTATATTTTTAATTTTGAAAAATAAAAAAATTAATCAAATTTTACCATTTTTTTTACATTTTATGCTGATTACAAAGTGTTCGTTAACGTGAATATTTAATAAATTGCCCGTAAATTTTAACCAAAAATTTCGCATAACTGAAAGTTATTTACATATAAATGTATGGTGTTTTGCTGGGACCAAATGTTAAGTTCGTAATGGTGAAGTGTTCACTAACTTGAAGTTCATTAAAGTGGTGCTCTACTGTATATGTCCAACTAATAACAGAATACTGAAACACTTTTAAACATAATGTACAATTAACCAATATTTCCTCTCTCATCCTACACAACCCTACAATAAGAAAACAAAAATCAGGGTGACCAAACTGGGAATTAAATCCTGAATCATACTGAATGTACGTTTAAAAAGTGTCAACACTGTAACATCTAACTCAATATAAGAATATACAGAACTAGGTTGATGGAACAGAACGCCAAGAGCCGGCGACAACTTACATTAACAAGCATGTCGAGGGCCTTGGGGGTGGAGTGCGGGGGTCGGGAGCCCAGGCTGCTCCAGTGGACAGCTCCGGTCACCACTCGGTTCACCATGTTGAGGGTGGTGACTTGTAGAGGCAGGTCGCGTGCCACAGTGAACTTGCCGCTCGACATGGCCCCCTGAATGTCTAGCTCAAGGATGTCGCGGTGTACCTGCGGGATCTCGTGCTTCAAGTTGTCTTGCTGCAGCACCTGGATTATCCCCTGCCAACAGACACCATGCCTTCAGGCTGTGCCATATGTGCTGGTCCCAACGTTGCCAACTCTTTCACTAAGTATGTATGGGGAAACATTCTTATAGACTGTTCACGGTTAACGGATCACTTTCGAAAGTCCTGCTCAAGATATACTTCTATGCACTTATGTATTCTTCCACCAAATGTAAAATTAATGTTGCATCAGGTTAAAAAAAAAAAAAAGTCAAATTATTAGAAAGGTAAATGTTTTACAATTGTTATAATTCTCACATTAAAAAAACTCAGTATTCACAAATTTTTAACTCAAACTTTTGATTCAATGTTAAGTCATGGCACTACTTTTCCTCAGTTGTTGCCAACTTGACTGGGCACATGACAGCGTGCCCATTCACATATGTATATGCAGATTGGGGCAGTGACATTTTTCAATGGTTGATTTCAAAAGTGCTGAATTAACAGGGAACAGCCTGTAAGAAGCACTCCACTTAAGAAGTTTCCTGCTTAATAAGTTCATTAATATTACACCGTGCCTATATACCCATGAATAATTTCACAATAATTTTTAAAATGTCTTTCTGGTTAATAGGCATGAATTTTTTCTGTCCCTTCAGAAATGATGCAACAGTTTTTACTGTAAGAACTATACACACTTTACCCTGTTTGAAGACAGGGTCTATTCAGATGGCAAACTGTAAGAGGCTGATGGCAAAAACAGCTCGCTGCTAGGACACTCCTGATGCTCCAGACAGCGACAGAATGAACTAGCCGAGGTGAAGATGGAGAGGCGACATCTGGAGGAAATAAGGAGCTACCCAACAAAACCCACTGACAACATACACGGTGAAATGAGCAGCCAAATAAAGTGAAAACTTTTGGATCTCACGGTTGGACACAAAGACTAAAAGACAATGGGACCTCCAAAATCACAGTGGTTACAAATTCCAAGCTGAATATAAGCTGTTCTGTTGTTTTAGTTATGACATTAAACTAACATATTAACATTTTAACATCACTGGATTCAGTGGTATAACTAGGTATGGTAAGTGAGGATGAGAAGGGGGGAGCAGAGAATATACTGCCCCTCGCTAAATTTAGTAAAGGGTAGCAATATGAGATTACATGGGGCACATAAAATTAATTTTGTTTCCCAAGATGCATTGTTTACAATCTTTAAAGAATTATATTTTATGTCTGATACTTATACTCACATTTGCTTCTGGGTTATACAATAATTATCCTTATATTTTATGCAGGTATGTGATTTAAGTTTTGATCATACCACAATGAAATTTTTATGAGAAGTGAAAATGTTGTAACAGAGGTGCCTGAAGGCGAGTTCCTCGCCTCTCCGCAGGGAAAAGCTTACAGGCGTGACCTCTCCTAGGTTGGAGAGCTTATCTTAACAAACAATCTGTTTAGCTTACTTTATGGAAACATTCTAATAACATAGTTGCATAGATTTCATGAACGTGTATGGTTTCGGAAGAGAAGAGGATGGCATGGGGACTCACGGTGTACTGGTCGCGGATGCAGCGGTGCATCTGGTACAGCAGGTTCTCCGCCGGCGTGGAGGGCACAATGTCACATGCCTTGCTGTAGCCCTCCAGGTCGCTCTGCGACACTGTGCAGTAGTACAGCTGGCTTGCCTCTAGTTCCCGGTGCAACTTCACCACCTTACGGAACTCCTCGCTTGCCACCCCATACTCTGCACGGTAGAAGTGGAACCTGCCCAGGTCGAAAAACACCTACGGAATGACAAACATTTGTGAAATTCCTACTTTTGTGCCAGTTTCTTTGGAAGAACATTACATTTTGAAGCAATGGCAAATCATTTCTAGGTGTTCTGTCCAGCACATCTTGTTTACAATCAATCATGGCACAAATAAAGAACACTATACAGCAAATCTTGAAGCAGTCTTCTTAAGAATGTTACATTAAAACACAAAATACCAAGCTTTCCACAAAACAACTTATAGCTGGTACAAATTATGTGATCCTGCTATAGTATTTACCTGATTATTTTTATGGTTTATTGTAGTGGTTACAACACAGCACAAAGCCAAATATGGGATAAATAATTATTTTTGGAAAAGGACTGTAAAGGTGGGAGTAAGCCACAACCTACATGCTACTACAGCATGACTAAACATGCTTGTAAGCAGACATCAAAACTGCAACAAATCACACTAACAAAGTATCATCAAGAGAGTAGAGTCATTTAATATTTCCATTATATACAGCTCTCACACATGCTCAACCTTACTGCCTAGAGTAATCAGTCATACTGGATGAACGGCAGCCACCGGAAACATGACTGCTGCAACACCAGTTGACCGTAGACGTCACGGAATCTAAGCAGGACTCAAATTTTTTTTCAGATTGTTAGTTATTCTTTTCATCAACAAATTATTTCAGTTAAAATTGTATAAATTTCTACACGTATCCACATACTGACATACCACGAATACCTCATCATGGAAGAATTCTCTCGTTGGGTCATTACTGTAGTTTTATGGGCCACAAGGATAGCTAGCTGCTAAGTCATTTATCACAATACAGTCAACTCTCAATGTATTGTTATTCACGGGACTGACAAAAATTTCCATACATGCAGGATTTCAGTAGAAGAGGTTTCTGACATGTACATTTATAAAATACAACTTCTAACATTACAAAACTTTATGTTGAGTATAGTAAGAGCTGTACATTATCTGTGAATAAAATTTAACTAACAAACACAATAAAAATGGGAATTTGAGAAAAAGTATTACTGTAAATAATACATTAAAAACATTTCACCTACATTAGTTTAAATAAAGAAAATAACGTCTGAAAATACAGTATATAACTGATTATAAGCGACACCAAATGAAAGCTGATCTAAAATCTGAATACTGAACGCAAGTCAAATTTAGAATGTCCGGCGTGCATTCAATCAGCTGAGAGCACATAGAGAATTTATCAATAGGACAGTGTATTTACAGCGGCTGGTGGGTGGATGCGATTTATCAGTACATGCAATAAAACGATACATCCCAATATTTTTGCCAATTACTTTTACTAGGATTTGAGGGTAAAGAATACACATTTACAAAAAACTGCATAATTTCTAGCCTGTATCAAAAGAGAATTAGCTTTTTGTAGGCCTTTTAAGACACCAATGAAAAAATTTCACATATAACTATTGAATAGAACTGTCCCGGTATGACTCATAGTATCAGATATAGGCCAATACTAAGCTTTCTGTCAAGTTACATCATATCGGTGCACACACCAAAAGTATCAGAACAATTCTTTTATTTCAATATTTATATCCACAAAAAATATTTGTACTTTCTTGAAAATCTGAACACTCCCATATCAAATAACCACCACCATACAGCATTTAAACAGAAATACACAATACACAATGTTCAAAAGCAAGACATTACCTTATTTCCAATAACTACTAGTACTTTCCCTTGCATTTAGTTTCACATATACGCACTTGGAATTAGTTAACATGGTAAACACTGTGTGTTATAAATACTACAATTTAAACATTTTTTAATTAAATATAAAATTCATGCTCTTCAGTGGACTCACTTTAATATTTTTATTTACTAAAAGACTGCAGCATCAACGGGCACTTTGATCATGAATGTAATGGCTGATAACACTGTTATAGTATTTTGACCAACAATAAGGTACGGATAAAATAAACATTTTAACACGTGTTAATTTAAAGTTATGTTATATCAATGTCTACTTAGTGTATTACAGTAGTCTAATAAAATTATGACGTGTACTTAAGAGACATATGGTAAATACTAATCTAGCATGTGTTTTAAATGCAAAGACAATATCTGATCCAGCCCGAGACAACTGCAAGTGTGGGTTGTGGTGTTGGGTAAAGCATTGAGGAATCAGTGTATTAGGAATTGATATCAGAAAATGAGGCCCTACTCTTGAAATCCTTTGAAGAATCCAAACAATGTACAGTCACCTGGCAGTGGAACTCGGCCAGAGGCATGGATCTACAGAGATTCCACTCGTGACGCGCGTCCTGGCTGTTCTCGTGCAGCACGACGAAGGAGCTGAAGGAGGGCACCTTGGCGGGCCGCCCGGTAGTGACAATGCGGCTCAGCACCTCTAGGCTGGTCCCTATCTGGCTGTCCAGACTCACCAGTATCTCGTCCATGACATTGGAAGGTACAAACGTGGGGTCCTGGAGGCCTGGTCTGGAACCAACCATCTCCCACTACTTACACAACATGCGTCCTCACTACTCTTACTGTGATTACAGTGTAACCAACAACACATTTACACTAGTGTATATAGAGTGTTTAAGAAATGTAAATCGCAACACTAAAAAATTAAATCTTTAAAAATGACTCTGAGCTACAAATTTTCCATAGCCATCAGGGGCAGAAGAAGGGATATAAAAAAGCTAACTCACATGGTGATGAAGGAAGGTCGTGGCTGCCGGGCAGCCAGGCGGTTGTACATGATCGCCCGCAGAACCCAGGTGTGGTAGAGGGTGACTGCGAACAGCACATGTTCTGACAGCACAGAAAAGTCCAGCTCCAGGTGCAAGTTCACATCCACTTCCCGCTCCAGCACGACGAACAAGAGCGCCTGCATTAGTGTCACCTGCATCGGCAGGGGCAACCTACAATCACAAGCGAGGCACAAGTTATGTCTTCTGCACAATTATCCTAACTCTAGCTTCATGAGCAACAAGCAGAACTTAAAAAAATAAAAAATAACCTGATCAGCTAGTGATGCAAAAGTTTGTTTTCACCATTATCTAAAATGATTACTCAGTGTTTAACGCATGTTGTCAGTGATGGAAAAGAAACTTCAATCATACACTAGATAAGTATGACACAAAATGGCGTGCAGTTCCTTTCATGTGGACATGACCCATTCACTGACTACACGGGGCTCTGGGAACTGGCATTGTAACTGATTGGCTACTGCATGCAGCAAAAGATTCCCTATTGGCTGGAGCTGCCGATTGGCAAGTGAGTGGGACACCAGGAGCTCGCTGTTGCCCTAACATGTGACTGGAGTTTGTGTGTGGTGTAAACCACTCTTCAACTTCTGTATTCTCAAGTACTCGTACGTCGATACAACACTGTCAGTTTAACGACCTCCCATCGTGATAATTGGTTCTAATTTTCGATTTTCGCACATGGGGAAGGCAGATATTGATATTACTGAGTTTCTTCTAGGTACTGTACCATTCCCCTCTATTAATGCATTCCACGGCTGTCCATCCTAGTGCCTTGTTTAGTCTTGCACAGTATCTAGGGTCATCTTGAATCTTGCTTCGTAGGGGTCGTTATTCACATTTTATGGCACACACCCCCACCAGAAATTGGTGCTAACTTATTACAAAGATTAAAGGTTACTTTGACGCGTGACGGGCCAGGTTAATAGTCACGACAGTTGAGGATTCTGTCCGCTAGACCAAAAGCAGGGTGATTGAGTTAGCTAGACGAGAAGTGTTGACTAGTACTCACTTACTCCTACTTCTTGGGTGCCGTGTTGGTGGTGTACTTGATCCAGTCGTAACGAGTCTGGCCCACTCCATGGCTGCGGTTCCACAGATGAGATTCGTTTGTCCAGAAATGGATGTTATCCCAACCGAACCTCACTTCCGTACCGGTCAACAATCCTCTTACCACAGGATGGCATGACGGGTGAATGCGTATACACGGAGAAACTTATAATACCACAACCGGAGCAGTCGATACTGACTCGTGCCTGAGTTGGGTGGCGTGGTCCTGTTCCACCTGCCTTTCCGGTGTAGGCTGAGGAAGTACACTCAGCTGTCTTGTAGCAAGATGCGCTGTGTGTCGCTTCCTACACCTGTGGCCGTACCTTTGGCTGAAAGGCATTAAGTCCCCACTCACAGGTTACTGGGTACACCTTGACTCGAATACTGAACACAAGTTATAGCGTAAGTCTGGTTTTGGCTTGCTGACCAGGTTTTGTAAAGTTTCCACTGATCCCGCACTCTATGCTGTCTGATCAGAGACGTGGAGCTGTTTGGGTCACCAATGCCACCACTGGATGTGCGTCTACACAGGAATGGATGGCAGATCTCAAGCCACTGTATATTCCAGCACTGGACGCAGTGCTGGGGTAGTTTGGGAAGCAACAAATGGCCGTCTAATGGGTGTGTGAAAATATGAAGGGCACCCGTGGCTGAAGTTAATTCGGTAATTATAATTCCCCAGTCCTCGTCAAAGGTGTATGTAGCAACCTGCACCTAGCAGGTAAACAGACATATACTCTAATAAAGAAAAGCTGAGAAGTAGGAAACAACAGATTCAAGTCTCAATAACCATGCTACGCATGCTACCTCCTACTAGGCAATTGAGTGCTGGAGGTTACTATGCTGGCCAGGTGTAGGCGACCTGGTTCTAATGGAGAATGGGAAAGAAAGAACTTAATGAGAAAATATATAATACTACTAAACTGTTTAAAGAAGATGTCTTGAGGAGACCAAGTGTATTTAACGTGTTGGTAAGTGTGTTCGCTGGTTGTCGGGTTGACTGGTCGTCGACGGTGAAGTAGCCACAAGGGGCGTACTCAATGCTTCGAAGATCTCGGGCTGTCCCAGCACCGACAGCAGTGCTGTGGGAAAACGCAAGAGATGGAACAAGAATGACTGCTCGTGCCCGGACTTATATAGTGGAAGCTTGTAGGCTGCTGGCACGGGGTGCGGGTGAGGCATGACGTCCTCCTGCCCTGATTGGCATGGGAATACTCTGGTCAGCGATTCTGCTTCGTGCCTCGTCGGAGGCGCTTGGCCTTGCCCAAGGTCTGGGAAGCTTGTAGGCTGCTGGCACGGGGTGCGGGTGAGGCATGACGTCCTCCTGCCCTGATTGGCATGGGAATACTCTGGTCAGCGATTCTGCTTCGTGCCTCGTCGGAGGCGCTTGGCCTTGCCCAAGGTCTGGGAAGCTTGTAGGCTGCTGGCACGGGGTGCGGGTGAGGCATGACGTCCTCCTGCCCTGATTGGCATGGGAATACTCTGGTCAGCGATTCTGCTTCGTGCCTCGTCGGAGGCGCTCTGCCTTGCCCAAGGTCTGGGAAGCTTGTAGGCTGCTGGCACGGGGTGCGGGTGAGGCATGACGTCCTCCTGCCCTGATTGGCATGGGAATACTCTGGTCAGCGATTCTGCTTCGTGCCTCGTCGGAGGCGCTCTGCCTTGCCCAAGGTCTGGGCAGCTTGTAGGCTGTGAGCGCAGGGTAGGCGGGGGGGATGCCTGCCTGGTTACGTATCCTCCAGGTGAGAAGGAATCGCTCCCTGTAGGGTAGGCAGCGTGTTGCTCACGTCTGTAGTGGTGGAAGAGGTACTCTCGGCAACGAGTCGTAATTGTATTAGATCAGTTGTATACGCAGCACGCGTCAACTTATTAGCAATATATTAACATTACACTCATTATTTTTGCAACCATGTAACTAACAACTTGACTAGTTCTTTTTTTTTTTTATCAAAAAGTAATTTATTTTCAAGTCCTGTTAAAATTTAATTTTATGCACCCACTTAAATTTTGTACGTTTCGGTAAGGATATGAGAAATAATGTAGTGCTCAAATGCACATATTCATGAATGAAAGCTCAGTTAGTTTTTATTTGTACCAACACATCTATCATGTTTCCCTTTACACAAGTAGAACAAAATCAATACATGAAGCAGTGGTTTGGTGTCCAGTTCGCTTTCTTTTTCTCACGAAAGAATTGTTTTTATTTATTTCTGCTAACACAACAACTTCTTCTAACAGAAAGCGGATCGTGAACTTTTACTCAGTTCTTCCAGGCACTAACTAACTTTCAATTAGTTATTTTTTTCAGGAGCTACATTTTAACTTAGTTCAATTTTTGACACACTAACTTAAACTTAGCTTCAGTTAGTTTTTAAAACTAACTTACCCAAGTTGGCCACCCATGCAGCACATATTTTACAGCTAGCAAAGAAATATAACACAGTACACAAATGAAACACAAAATTACTACACCTTACTTGCTTTCTAAGATTGAAAGATTCCACTTGAGGTGCGCTGCAACTTTGAGTGACAAAATTTTCAATGCCAAACATTTTCTATTGCGTTTTGTGGTTGTTTCTTCAGCCTTGACTGTATCTGTGGCGTCCATGCCCTCGCCTGGTTTTGCCTCATCTTTGCGATCGAGGACGATGGACAAGAACTTCACAATCAAGTCAGTGGGTGTGGGATCTATTGTGTGCGGAAAAAAACAATTCAGTACTGTCTAAAAACAATTTACAGATGCATATAATACTCTTTCAATTTATAGAAACATATGATAAGCACTGGCTAGTGAAATATTCATAAATATTTGATACCTACTTCTGCTGAAAACTTTCTACTCATGTATATCACAGGAAATACACCAAAATGTTTACATCCCTAATTACATTTTTTTTCAGTTTTAGTGTCACACAGATAAATAAATGACACACTTACAAAAACAAGACAATTAACATTATGAATACCATTAGCAGGTATACACCAAATACCAAATAAAAATTCATAGTGCATTTTTTATAAATGTCAAAAATGAAATTTTATATTGTGGTTTTGTACTTTCAAGTGGCACAGTACACAACATACTTATAAGTACTATAATTAACTCTCAAAAAATTAAAAATTCCATAAATGTCTATATGCAGCTTACATCAATAAAATTTCTTAGTTTAAAAGGGATATGAAGATCAAGATAATTGCAGGGGAAAACAAAATATTACTGATGGAAATGCACAAAGAAAGTCAAATATGTAATACGTACAACACACAACATGTTTTCCCATACTGGCAAATAAAGCAGGTAAATGGCTCACTTTGCTTGTGCTCCACGGAGTCTTGCTGTACATGGAAAACTGAGCACTTTTGAAAGCCTTACCTACTTGTATGTGTTGGTGCAAACAAACATAATAAAAGCAACTCTGAATTTGTTTCACCTTTTCTACCTCTCATGTAACCTTACTTGACACACACTAGTTGCTTTCATCTGTTCCAAAATGTGCTCTGTGTTGTTTACTATTACTGAAATATAGTATCGTAAAGTTATATTTCCATCATTAACTTTTATTAAACCTAACAGTATGCACGTTGTGTGTTCAACACTTTCCCTTCCCTACTACTCTGGTCCCAACATACAGCCAGAGAATTGTGAATTCATGCAAAATCAAGGTGCCACGGATAGCAAACACGTTGGGCTGCACCGATTTACCAGCTTAATACTTTCCCTCAAAATTGTTGCATTAGGTAGTATGTTTTTATGTGCAATTTAAGTCAAATAAATTAAGTAGGTAAATACGTGCAGTCCTATGCCCATATATTTTTTTCTTTTAGCCTTAGACGTTAAATTCGGAGTGCGGTGGACTATACACATTGTGTTTATTACTTACATCGCAATATTGAATTAAAATGGAGGTTAAAGGATAAAAACAAGCAGGGGATCTAAAGTGCTCACCTTACTGTGAACAGCCAATATGTGGAGAAGACAGCAAATGGATGGTGAGGCTGAAGGGAACTTTTGCTATCAGTGATGTAAGAAAAGGAACGAAGCTCCTTGAAGTATACAACAAACATGGAAAAGCTGGTCAATATAATTGGTAACATAGAAATGCAAACGAAAATGATGACCAACTGCATCCATCAGACCACCTCAATCATAGCATGCAAGCATGATAAGAAATCTGTGTGGACTAACAGCACATTCAAATGTCTTGTACAAAGGCACCTGCACAATAGTGTAACTGCCCTTAAGGGGTGTGCAGAGAAAGAGAGACAGAGGGAGATATAAGTGGAAGAGGAGTGGGCTGAAGAGGGGACGGACAGGGAGGGTTGAAGAGGGAGAGAAAGATGCAGAGGGGGGAGGGAGAGGGAGAGGGGGGGAGGGAGAGGATGGTGGTAATTGGATGGGGCGAGAGGCAGAGGGGGGAGGGAGAGGGTGGTGGTAGCGGGAGGGGAAAGAGGGAGGAGGGAGAGGGAGACAAAATATGGATGAAGCTGCAAGTGGTTCGAAACTAAGTATTTTTAAAGAAAAGGAGAAATGAGTAATCGTTGACTACCAATTTTACTGAATAATATTCAAGTGTGTATAATGTCGTTTTAATTTCCCAAGAAAACAACTCTACTGTTGGCATATTTTCAAACTACATTTGTCGGCGATGGCAGTTCTTTCGTGATCAAAAAATTTGATGTGATAGTTTGTGCAGAAAATTAAGACAGTTTCTGATATTCTGAATGGATTTTCCAGTTATAAGTTGTGTTTGCTTGGCGAGATCAGCATGAATTTTGTTTTCTCGTTACAAAATATTAATACATCTTCAATTAAATATATGCATTTAACCTAAACTCTTTGAAAAATGTCTCAATTTACCTTTAAAACAGTAAACAAAAACCGAGTCCATTTTGAAACGATTTAAATATTACCAGTACTCGATTTATTTCTAGTAAACAAATATATTTTGCAGTGCTTTTATATTCTCATAACCTTTCTTCAACAGACTTGTATTCTTTTCTGACCTCGTATCAAGATTTTGAAACGCCAAATTCGGCAGTTCGAAATGAAGTTCATCTCAGTCTCCAATCAAGCTCTGAATTCGAATGGTGCAACAGGTTTCTGCATCGATCTTAGATCCAATCTTGGATCGAGTTTCGAACCATGTTGGTGCAACTGGCCATAAGAGGAGTTAGAAAGTTTACGAAGAAGAGATGATGAACCTGTAACTGGGTGCCACCAAATAACAGGTCTAATTATTATTATTATTATTACGGTAAAGCATGGTGATAGTAACTATCATGAAAGTGTGTGACAGTCACTGCCACGATAGGTCCTGTTTACGCACAAGATTCAGACATGCTGTGATAGTTAACCTCAAAAGGGACATGTGCGACAACTCTTGTCTTAATTCACCATACATACATACACACTCGCAATTAGGCTACCGCCTGGTGGCGAGCTCTCTCAACTCTCCTTCACCCAACCAACTCCTTTTCCACTCCCTACCTGAATATACCAACCCCACTCACAGATACCAATTCCTCCCTCAACACATTCCACTCCCTCACAGACCTCACAAGAATGGACTAACTACCCCGCTCCGTTCTCCTCCACACCCTCTGAAGCTTCTCACTGTTGTTTCCTCGTCCTCTAAACACCCCTTACTTAGCTTGCAGTGTAGCCCTCCCCATCCTCCCTCTTCATTCAACATCCTGTACATCCTGACTAACCGTTCAACTTTCCTCCTGTCCTTCAATGAGCTCCACCCCGTTTCTTTCATCATAATTGATGGCCTATAATTCCCTTCTTCCTCATCATCCTGCCCCTGCCTTCTCCACCTACCCTTCACCCATCTTGCTGCCTTTCTCTGCACCTTTTCCAGTTCTCGCACCTCCACATACGGGTCCCATATTGCTGCAGCATATTCTAACACTGCCCGTACCATTGTGCCATACACCTTCTTCACCTCACAGCTGACTCCATTCAGCGCCCTTTCCAGCATATCCAGAGCCCTTCTTCCCTTTGCTACCACCCTCTCTACCTGTTTTTTCCACCTGAGGTCTCCCTGCAGTACAATCCCTAGCTACTTATATTCTGCTGCTTCTTCTATCTCTTGTCCCTCCCATCTGTACATGTCCCTGCTTATCATCTTCTTCCTTGTGAACCTCACTACCTTAGTTTTTCTTACATTTATCTTCATTTTATTTTTTCTGGTCCACAACCATATCTTATCAATGTCCGCCTGCAAATTTCTGCCCCCCTCTCCCACCTCAGCATATACAACACAATCATCTGCAAACAATCTGATTTTTCCTCTAATCCCCAAACCCATGTCATTTACCATTATGGTAAATAACAAAGGACCCAGCACGCTTCCCTGTGGTACCCCTGATGTAACCACCCCTTCCTCCGATATTGCCTCCCCCACTTTCACCCTCTGCCTTCGCCCCCTGAGAAAGTCCCCTATCCATTCCACTACCCTCCTGTCTGGTATCAGCGCCTCCACTTTCCTCATCAATGTTCCATGGGGCACCTTATCCAATGCCTTCTCAAAATCTATGAAGCAGGCATCCATCTGCTTCCCCTCATCAACTACCTGCATCAGATCCTCTATAACCCAGCGAGCTGAGTCTCACAAGAGTAACACCTCCTGAAACCATGCTGGGACTCCAACCAATTCCTATTGTTCATAACCCTCACCACATACTGCACCACCAGCCTCTCCATTACTTTTCCTGTACTTGATGTGAGACTCACCGGTCTGTAGCTGCCAGGCCTCCCCCTATCCTCTCCCTGCTTGTGTATAGGTATCACCATAGCATCCTTCCAATCTTGTGGTAACTTACCCTCTCCTAAGGACTTTTTAAACAGCACTTCTAAATATTTCGCCAACTCCTTGCCACCAAACTTTAGTGCTGCGTTTCCTATCCCATCTGGTCCTCCTGCTTTACTGCTCTCCAAACCCCTAATTAACTTTTCTATCCCCCACTCCCTCATCTTAAACTCACTATACACCCCCCGAACCCTGTTTGTCTCCGGCAAACAGAAAAAACATTAATTCATATGTTAGCAGTAACAGAGACAAAATTAATGAAACTGCAGTGATTAAGTTTCTCGGCTTAAAAGTAGACAATTTACTTAACTGGAAATCTCACATTGCGTATATTTTACCTAAACTAAGTTCAGCATGTTTCGCTCTGCGGGATGTTGCAGAGGTCTTGAACAAAAATGGTATATATTGCATATTTTCATTCCATCATGTGTTATGGTATAACTTCTTGTGGTAATTCCACTTACAGCAAAAAAAGTGTTTCACATGCAAAAGAATAATCAATGGCAAAAGAAAGTCAGACTCGTGTAGACCTCTTTACAAGAGCTCAGAGATAATAACATTTGCATATGAGTACATGTTTCCAGTACTTATATTCATGTCCAAAAACAGTCATTTATTTCAGAAAAATGATTCCTTTCATAAGCATGTCACTAGAATAAAAAACACACATAGCTTCAGTTTTGTCCAGAAAGGACCATCCTACCTTGGTAACCAATAAGTTACCACAACACCTTCAAGAACTTTGCTTCTCTAAACAAAAACTCTTTAAAAAAACAGCTGGAAGAATTTTTTTCTAAACTAACATTTTATAGTGAAGATGAATACCTTAACTACAAAAATTAAGAAATTATTGTATAAAATATATTTGTATGCATTTCTTGTTCCAGTTTTTCTCATTTCTTTTTTTTTTCTTCTGTTCAGCAAAACGACGCCCCACAGCATGTTGGAGAATTGGTCAAATTATGAGGAAAATATGTGATGCATGTACGTGTAGTCTAACATGTATATTTGTATGTTTACTATGTCCAGTGTATAAACTTTGTACAGCTATGTAATTAAACAATGATCTTACCAATGCAATAAAACATAACAAAAAAAAAAGAACTGCACTATCACGATAGTGATTCTGCAGGGTTTACACTTACATGTTCTGTCACGACAGTTACTATCACTATTAAGCTCAAGCTGATATCGCGATAGCACTAGCGCGACAGTATCATGCAGATTACACGGCGATAGAAACTATCACGAATTACTATCGCCGTGTAAGCGCGCTCTAGTTCCCTAGAATTGCATTTCATTATTACCTCAGACACGCAACTACAGTTGTATACAGTTCTCACATGAACTGTCAGTGTCAAACCTAACCTTACAATGCTAAATTAATAGCCTTCACATACTCTCAAAGGTATTCTACATGAGGCAGTTCAAATGAAATATATATTTTTTTTACCTGCATTCTGTTTGGATAGATGTTTTTCCAGCAAAGATGGATCAAGAAGAAATTCAAACCATAGGACGGTATCAGGAGAAATTGGAACCGTTCCTGGCCTCAAAAGTTCTACTTCCATTTTTACAATATACTCGATGCACTTTTCCAAAAATTAGATTTTTCAAGCCACTTCAAACACATTACCCACAATACATAACTGTTTTACATAGGCATAGCTAACCGCCCAATTGCATAACTAAACACTACAATAAATAACGATACCAATAATTATCGAACAATTTAGTTATCGATATTAAACATCGAATATTACAAAAGATTTTTGATAATCGAAAACTATATTCTACAAAAATATTATTTTTGCTCAGCAATAAGCTTCAGAAAGAAACAGTTATTTAGATTTTCGTAGGACCAAATGTTTTGATTACAACAATATCGTGTCCAGTATTGTGACCACAAGAAAGGCAGCCTAGAGCTTTGTAATTCAATACTCTCTAAAATTTTATATTAATATACTTATATTATGGGCCATGGTTGAGGTATTGCCAGCTCTTGGAGTTAGCTGGACCATCGGCGAATGGGGTTATGTGGACAGGAACGTAGTTACGTGATTTACCAGGTCGGGCACCAGCTCTCTCCGGAGAGCACGAATTGATGATGATGATGGGACGTATGGTCGACCGCCCACATAGCTATACCCCAAATGCTCCGCCATCTCCTGGGAACCGCAAATGCTGATGGTGATGATGATGAAGATACAATCCACTTTGCCAAAGCTAGTGTGGACTTTATGCCACCCCCAAATGCAATGTTCACTCCCAGAGGGAGTTATGGGCCCCCTTACGTCAGCAAATTAAACGTGAAAAATATGTCGTTAAGGGATATGTGATGTAACCGAGACACAGAAACGAAATAAAAGAAGTGGAATACTATTTTTAATTTACTGAAGTCCCATACAAGGTATATACCCACTTTAAGCTCGGTGAGCTCTCAAATGGTACAAAATGGAACAAAGGCCTACATGAATTAAGTTGTACGTTACGACCCGATCGTGTAAAAGACAAATGGAGTGTGGGGGGAACACTTTCCAAGTTAAAATGAATACAAACGTTCTAGTAAATTAATAAATTACTATTGCAAGTTACATTATGAGTGAAAATAGTGAGAACCTCGAGATGTCCACAGCACCCACCCCACAGAGTATACGAGACACTACTGAAAGTATGTTGGCACCAAGCTCTCCGGTAGGCCGAGCTCTGCCGCTCATACATGAAAAAATTTATTTTAATGTCACAATTGATGATGAAAAATGAAATGGGTGATGATCATGCAGTGCTGATGAGACACAAGGAACAGAAACTACTTTATTTGATCTAAAAAAATAAATATAAAAGTTACACAAAACAACTTATATCTTGGTTGGAAACTGAGATAGCTGTTGACTTATCCTAAAAGCTTAACCCAAATCACCTATATCTAAGTCATCACTTTGGAGTGAATAAATCACTATACACAGAATTGATATTCAAACATAGACACAGATTATGTATCTTTTATTCACAAATATATGATTAAGCGTAAAACCCTTGTTAATATAACAATAAGAATTTCGAGGTTAAAAATGCGGGTAGCTATGGTATTGGTCAAGGATATACAGATGTGTGTCCATACATACCCTCAATGTACATGTATAGTACTGTCCATGATACTGGATGCTACTTACAGTTGTGAAAATTAAAAATAATTATAGAAATATTCCATGTGCTGGAATGGCATGTATTAAGAAAGTTCCCTTATATTTATTTATTCATTGTGCCCAGATAAAAATGAGCGCACATTAAGAACGTAAATTCTTATGTTGTACACAATACATGACATATATACATCACATATAAAAAGTAAACAAACCCTATGACTGCAAGGTAGTGGAGCAAAGTGGTGTTCATTAAAGTTGGGAGCAGGACAGGTAAATGTTCTGTAGATTCTCACCAACTCTTCTACTTGTAGATGACATGTGCCTGGTATTTTAAGCAAAATACCAACTGGCTCGATCTCCTCTTCGAGTCATGTGCCGACCACCTACGCATGGTGTCCTCCTGGTGCTCCTGTTGTCGTGATTGATATGAAAACAGTTACATTACTGAAACACTGCCCAGTGAGATCTTGGCACGGCTCACAATAATTAGTTGTACGTAGATAAAACACTGAAAGAAAATACACAGCTGTGATATGTAAACTTTAATGATTGGTGGGAAAGGTGTGGTTCACGCCCGTATGGCCGTAAGCTACCCGAAAAAAGAATGCACACAATTTTACATTGAATCATTGGGTTTTATTAATAGCTGCTCCAGGAAGCAACTTATACGCCATGCCACGCATTACCCGCCGGCAGGCTGACACTGTACAATGGCCTGAAGGCGACAAAGAATTTACATGGAAACTTAAGCCTTCCTGGGCGATGCTATACTATGGGAAGGGAGGAATGGAGAATCTTGGGCTGCTACGAAGTAGACTATGGTTCCAGTAAATTAATGTATATTGCTGTGAAGTGATTAGTGAACAAAGATGAAGCACCACTCTAGTGTGCGAAATGTGAACCCGTCGGTCAGCACGTCCCACTCCTCGATATACCATGGTACGACTAACTGTTCTTGCAGTGTGCCGACCGAGATTTGGCACGTAGGCCAGCCTTGCGGACTATTTTCTTATACACACGACCTTTCAGAAAACATATCCGCATTGTTTGAAACACTGCGAATCTCACAGAAATAGTTTCCCTTGGCATAGGAACACTTTAATAAACATGTTACACTCTATCAAACAAAATAGGGGTGAAACACGTGAAAATGACAAATGATGAAAAATTGAAGACATTGTAATTAAAGCCCGTGGGGGCATGAAAATATTGTAGTGCTCATTAACTTGCAGTTTCGTGAACGGGTGTTCTTGAGCATTTCTTAATTAAACCTTATTACACATATGACCAATTTTGCAGGATCTTCTTTTAAGACATGTACATACGGGTTCTCATGGCTTGCTCGGCACTTGCGTTTTCCTACATGCTCATGTCACGAGCGCTCTCTTAGGTCCCTGCGGCCACACTCGTAACTAAGTTTTCGCGGTTCGGCCACCGTGGTGCACTCTCCAAATAGTGCACATTAGCAACCAGCAGAGTGCTGGTATCTGCAATGACTGCGGTAAATGGGCTACGGGGAAGCGGATGGCAACTGTTCCAAAATGTTCTTAACTATCTGCTCAGCTCCTGGGTGTCTTGCCGTTATGCTCCCATGAGCTTGTATCGTCTCGCAGTGCAATCATTACGTCGCAGTGCAAATCTGCTACCAGATGATCATTCATTATTACCATTATTCTGTTTATGTTTGTCTCCGTAACCAGTTCTGTAGTAACAGGGAATATTACCTCCTCCCAATCAACAACATCTGTGACCATTACTTCCGCTTCTAGCTTTCGTGACAACCTGTCAGCTAGCTCGTTCTCCTTTCCCGATACGTGTTCGATAGTAAAATCGTAAGCTTGAAGCAAAATTACCCAACTCGTAAGTTTACTCCTGGTTTCCCACATGTTGTTGAGCCATACTAGGCAGCAATTATGGGTTCGCAATTTGAACCTACAATATTTTACGTACGGCCTTTACTTTCGTATCGCCCATATCATGGCAATACATTCTCTTTCGTTGATGTTATATCTGCGGGTCCATGAGGAGTGCGGTGGTGACTCCAAAGTCCTGGACGTGTATACATAACCAATTGATCAGACCCAACAATTTACGTCGTTGTTTACATGTACGAGGTGGTGCCTGACTATCAATCAGACCCAGCTGTTCGGGGTTGGGTCGGTTTCCTTGCTCATTCTCCACTGGGCCTAGAAACTGTATATCACTCTTGACAAACCGGCATTTCTTAACAGCACACATTAATTCATTTCTCTCTAATTTATCGAGTACAAGTGACAGGTGTTTTAGATGTTCCTCACCCATCTCTGATCATATCACTACATCGTCGAGGTAGACGATTGTGAATTCGTCTATCATGCCATAATTTAAAATTGATATTACCACTTGCTTACTGTTTCTAATTACTTCTTACGTGTGTTTGTTTCTAAACATACAGTATGGAAAGTAAGTTCTGCACACAGGCCGTTATTGCACGTGATCAATTTGACAATTCAATATATATATATATATATATATATATATATATATATATATATATATATATATATATATATATATATATATATATATATATATATATATATATATATATATATATATATATACAAATTACACTACACGTAACCCTTCAATTAAAGAAATAAATATGAGACTGTGTGCTTCGGTACTTACATTTTAGGAACACAAGAAAACAATAATTATAATTAATAATTAACACACATGACATAAGCACTGGAATCACATATCCTAAATCAAACAGAACGCGCTCATCGAAATACTGGCACATACTTTGGATCGTACGGGTAAAGAATGTGAATGCATACAAAGACCCAAAGCATTTCCCAAACGATGTAAAAGAAACTGTCACGGGGCTAATTAGTAAGAATTCAAAATCATTCAAAATGAACATGAAATTCTTCACTGAGTACAAAAGGGGAATTGGTGAGAATATTGAATATGTAGAAAGCTCCTTTAAAACAAAGTACGAAATTATACTGACATCGACTAATCTGGACGAATATTATACCAACAGCATACCGAAAATCATAGCTGAGATGGGGACTTTCGAAGCAAAGGGATCTCAGTGGGCAATCAACAAAATATTTAAACTAGAAGTGCGAATAAATAAATATGTACAATTCAAGGGCAGTTCTTATGTTGATCTCCCAGAAAAAAATCAAAATTAAGTAGGCTGTAATCAACGTTAAGAACGATAATCAAAAAGGGTTTTTTGTGGTCTTTGATATCTGCATTGCATCAAGTATAAAGAATCCCTCGAAGAGTGAATAAATACATAGCTTACGAACATGAGTTTGATGATGCGCTTAAGGGTTTGGAATTTACAATGAAATTGGATAGCATACCAACCTTTGAGAAGAGAAGTGGAATTTCCATTAATGTATACACATACAAAGGAGAAGAAGTCGGTGGTAAGAAATAAATAATCTGTCCATTAAAAATAACAAAAAATAAGACAGATAAGCACATTAACCTACTCTATATCAAAGACGAAAAGAACGACCACTACTGCTTGGTAAAAAGTTTTCGAGACTTGTCGCATTACAAGTAGCGAAAAATAGTCCCTAAATATTTATATGCGATAGATGTTTGCAACATTTCTACACTGTAAATAAGCTAAAAGATCACGAACCAGACAGTTGAAATCACGATGGTGTTAGAGTTGAACTACCATTTAAAGGAAAAAATGATATATTAAGATTTCAAAACCAAAATCATTCTTTGAGAGTTCCATTCGTGATATATGCTGATTTTGAATGTTTGTTGACTAAAATCGAAACTTGTCCACCAAACCCCGACAAATGCTACACGAAACCATACCAAAAACATAAGCCTATTAGTTTCTGTTACTATGTAAAATACGAACATGGATACTATAAACCACCAGTAACTTATGAAGTGCCTGATGCATCTTCTGTGTTCGTTAAAATGCTAATGGAAGAAGCAAAGTCTATTGGTGATATATACACAAATGAAAAACCAATGCTTCCAATAACTCAGAAAGAAAAAATTGTTTATGATACAGCTACCCATTGCCATATATGTGAAAAGCCTTTGAATGGTGATTCTGTGAGAGATCATGATCTACTTACGGGAAAATTTAGGGGGAGCTGCACACGGAGATTGTAACTTATCGTATAGAAATCCATGTTTTGTCCCTGTGTTTATACACAATCTATCTGGCAATGACACACATTTATTAATAAGAGATCTTGGCATCGATGAAAATAAAACTGATCTAATTCCCAACAACGAAGAAAAATATATTTCTTTTACGAAGCACGTATGATGAAGTGTAAACCTTAGGTTTATTGACTCATTTAAATTTATGGCTAGTAGTATCGATAAACTCTCTAGCAACCTTTCCAGAAGTCAATTCCGAGAAATGTGTAAGCCTTTTTCCAATGAACTTCTTGACTTTGTTACAAGAAAAGGTGTTTACCCATATGACTGCATGGATAGTGCTGAAAAATTTTGTGATACATCACTTCCATCCAAAGATGCATTTTACAACGAACTCAATAAATGCGGCATTAAAGGCGAATATTGCGAATTTGCGAGAGAGGTGGGGGAAAAATTCAACATAAAATCTCTAAGAGAGTACACAGAACTCTATGACAAATCTAATTTGTGTTTATATTGTCTGATATAATGGAAAATTTTAGAGATGTATGTCTCAAAACATATAAGCTAGATCCAGCATGGTATTTCACAGCCCCAGGGTTAGTGTGGAATGCTATGCTCAAACACACTAAAATAGAACTAGAATTATTAATATATTACGACATGATTTTGGTGATAGAAAAAGGTATTCGTGGTGGAATTTCACAATGTTGTAAGTGATATGCTAAAGCAAATAATTAATACATGAATGTTTATGACAGCACAAAGAAAATCTTTTATCTTACATATCTGGATGCCAATAACTTATATGGATGGGCTATGAGTCAGTATTTACCCTATGGTGGGTTTAAGTGGGTATATACAAATATAGATGTAACAAAAATAGTAGATGATGCTAGCAAAGGGTATATATTGGAAGTTGAATTTGAATACCACATAAACTACACGATCTCCACAAAGATCTGCCATTGGCACCAGAGAATAAAATACTGGAAGGTTCAAAAAACCCCAAACTCTTGACTAGTTTGAATGGTAAAGAGAAATATGAATTACACTATGTAAATCTTAAGCAATATCTATCTCTCGGAATGAAGTCGAAAAAGATCTATAGAGTTCTGGAGTTTGATCAATCAGATTGGCTTAAGTCCTATATTGATCTAAACACAAATATGCGACAAAGTCTATAAATGACTTTGTAAAAGATTTCTACAAGCTAATGAACAATTCCGTTTTTGGAAAAACAATGGAGAATATTAGTAACAGAGTGGATATACGGTTGTGCACAAGTTCTAAGAAAATGGATAAACTTGTGGCTAAACCAAACTTTAAAGATAGGACTATATTTACGAACTCTTTGGTTGCAGTTCATATGAATAAAACAAAACTGTGCTTTAACAAACCCATTTATGTTGGAATGAGTATACTTGATCTATCGAAAGTCTTAATGTATGATTTTCACTATAATATAATAAAGCCAAAGTATGGGGAAAATATTGAACTGTGCTACCAAGATACTGATTCGTACATCTATTATATAAAAACACCAGACTTCTACAGTGACATGAAAGAAATGGTAGACCATTTTGATACTTCTGACTATAGAAAAGATAACCCATATGGTATACCGTTAGTTAAAAAAAAGATTATTGGCAAAATGAAAGATGAATGTAATGGAAAAATAATGGAAGAATTTATTGGTTTGAAATCGAAAATGTATGCAATAAATGTGGAGGGTGGTGTAAAGAAAAGAGCAAAGGGTGTGAAAAACACTGTAGTCAGAAATGAGATTAGTTTTGGTGACTACAAAAAGTGTTTGTTTGGTAAAAAATATTGTACACAAGTATGAATCTTATTAGAAGTAAGAAACATGAACTCTATACGATTGAGATGAGTTAAAAAGCATTAAGTCCAGAAGACGATAAAAGATTTATTCTTAAAGATGGCATTGATACACTACCATGGGGACACTACAAAATTGCAAAAGAGTGATACTATGAAAGAGGAGTTGCCCAGCGCGAGCCACCTAATTGCTGATATCATGTGTGAACTTAAAGGAAAGCATATGTATAATAAAATGCAATCGCTCATCGACATCATAAATGGCAAACTCGTCTACGATAACAGAGAGGTGGTTGTCATCATCGACGAAGATAACAGCCCATGGTTCAAAGCGAAAGATGTTGCGGACATACTCGAGTATGCGAATACAAACAGGCAATCATCGACCATGTTAGATACAAATCTCGTAATATATATGAAAATTTAAAAGGTCATGAATCGCGACCCTTGCCGAGTGCATATCCACATACCGTATTTATCAATGAACCAGGCTTGTACGAATTGATCATGAAATCAAAGATGGCAGCGGCTGAAAAATTCCAGGATTGCGTGTATGAAGAAGTGTTGCCGTCCATTCGCAAATATGATGAGTACAAGATCGAGCAAAAGTACAAACCTCTACTGGATGACTTGAACAAGAAGCTTATAGCAGCTAACGATATTATCGATAAATGTGCGCTACCGTCAACGGAAGATATTGGTAAACATCATAGGTTCGTTCTCATCTACACTGGTGGTATCTGTTACTATGTCATCAGATGCCAAAGCGACTGGTGAGTGTACGACTCGATGCGATTAGGAAAGAGTACCCCGAGATGCAAGTGCTACTGTCTCTCGAAAACGTCAATCCCATAGCGCTGTACAATCTCATGAAAGAGCAACTACCCATCACTTCGATAGGTAACTGCTTCAGTACGACAATGTGTTGCGATTACCTGATTGCCGATATCGTACGCATGTGATCGTTCGCGACAGACATTCTGCAACAGTCGATCGAGTAGTGTTTCGAGACGACATCTCGTCTTGAAATGTCACAAGCGAAATAAGAAGCCAGGGGTGAACGAATCGCGATCCTTGCCAAGTGCACTCGGCATACCATATTTATCAACGAACCTGGCCATGAAGTCAAAGATGGCAGCCGCAGAACAGTTCCAGGACTGGGTATTTGAAGAAGGGTTACCGTCCATACACAAGCACAGCGTCGAGCAAAAGTACAAACAGCTGCCGGACGCGGTGAACACAATCATCGTCAAGCACGCGCTACCGCCGACGAAAGATGTTATCAGCACAGAAGGCAACCCGTGGTTCAAAGCGAAAGACATTGCGAGAATACTGGTCTGAAAAATCGTTGCGAGTGAATGTAAGATGCTGTTTCCACAAAGGGTGACTTGAGTCATCCAACTTAAGAATACACATCTTCAGACGGTTTTTATTTCAGAGCCCATTTAAAACACTCTTATAGCGCTATTATATAACAGTAAATGTTTTTAATGATAACCATCCTTATAAACTAATAACCATACATGTATGCATACTATTGGGCTTCGGTCATTCTTTCTCTTTTAACATCATAAATTAGGTTTCTTTGGCTTACGAGTACCACATTAGAAATAGTCGAAGCCGATATTGGTTTATTAAAATCAACAGTTTATTTTAGATTAGTTCGATCTTTTACAATAGCTGTTTTTCTGTAAGAACAATCAATAACATACAATGGTCTTCTCCCAATAAATGACGCAGGGTTGAAGCGCAGTTCATTATTACGATAAGGAGAATCTAGTTTAGTCTTTGAATTTCTAAAATCGTTGTAAGCAATATACATCTTATCGGAAATTTTGTCGTCAATGTATAAATTCCAATTATTTTTGGGAAACTCTTCATTCCATCCATTCTTAATAGAAATATTTTTAAAGAAACAAGAGTCAAACATTGAACCGTGTGTTAATTGCCCAGGATCTTCTTTTCTGCTATGCTGAAAACAAACAATGACAAAGTCTGGCATATCGAATTGGATTGAATTGAACTGATATTTTATATCAAACTGAAATGAGTTTGTATTAGTAGGTACTGGTTTTTCAAGACATTGTCAATAATTAAAACCAATTGGAATTTTGGGGTGTCTGTATACTTCTGCTTTAATTTCGTCTCCATAAATAGGATCGTATTCAACAATTGGCCACAGAATTTCCAATTTCTCAATAAAAATTTTTACCAGCAACTGGTGTATTATCTACATCATCAGATCCATCTGCTTTCTTTGGAGGCCTTCTGTAAAAAGAAGCATCATCATTAGAATTTCGATTGAATGTGATTTTGTACCCACTGTTCCAGAATATTTCATTACAATCTCATATAAACCCAAACAAATATCTTAATGGATAGGTAATTTCGTTTGGCTTATCTTTCCTAACATATTTACCTAGTTCTATCCCCGACATTTGGAAGTATGCTGATTCTGATTCCGAACCTAGCAATGTATGTATGCATCATTGTTGAAGTGATGCCAGGGTTGTCAATACTTTCGATAATACAACCATGTTTAGAGATCACTATTCTTGAGAACAGGAATGGGAAGAAATTCTCACAAAGATCAATAGTTTAAGTTTTTTCATAATCTGTAATTTTATATCTTTTAGTTAGTTTATACTGTTGGTAAACATAAGCTTCATTTGGACGTGAAAATGCATCGCCAACAGGAATATCAAACTCAACGTGCTTGTTGTATTCATTCAAATTATTTTTTTGGTTGGTATTTTGGTGGAAACGACTGACGCTCATAACTTTCAATTTTTTGTTGATCCATTTATTATATAGAAAAAAAATTTGTTAAACAACTACACTTTTCTTATCAACCCCAGAATTATGACTACCATCAAAACCTAGCCATTTAATTTGCAGCTTATTTCTTTTTCTTGGCAAAACTTTTTCCACTAAGTAGTCTTTACCATATTTGGTCTTAAGCAGCTCTGGATCATAAAAATACCTTTAATAAGTTCATTTTCTAAATATTTTATTCTGTATGTCCTGGGTTTTGTGTTCAATACTTCACACACCTCAAATACTTCAGTGGACCAATTTGGTGTATATCCTTTTTCAATCAAATTTTTACTTTTACTTATACGATCTTTATCTCCTATTGCAAACTTTGGTTTAACCATTTTTCTTTCTCCTCCGTACATATTGATTAGAATAGAACTTCTATTCTTTGCATTTACATTGGTGTGTTTCATTCCAATTGTACTGTGAACTGTGTTATTGTATTCATTTATTAATTTAGGTAACATAGCCACCCATTTATGTTTTCCCTGCATAGTAAATATCTTGCAGATTTTCTCCTTCAATTTTCTATTAAATCTTTCTGCAACACTAGCTTTCTTTTCACGAAGAGCTTTTCTTTCTATTCTTATGTTGAATAGTGTGTTATGTTGTTGTTGACCATTAATGTCTTAAATGATTTCTTGTAAAATGATTTACCTTAATCTGTTTGTAAATTCATGGGTTTGCGATCTATCAAAATAGTTTTAAATACTAACGTAACATTTTCACCAGTTTTATCTATGCTTGGTATTGCCCATGCATATTTGGAAAAAACATCTATCACAGTTATCATATATTCAGATCCTTTGTTATTTCTATGTATACCTTTTAAAGATACAGAATTCATCTCAACTAAATCAGCTTGCCAAAGATCATCGATACCAAAAGATAGAACAGTTCTTCTGGGGAAGTTTTTTCGCATTGGTTTATGAATTTCATTTACAATATCGTTTTTATACTCCCACCAATGAATATCGAGTTATTGGTAACACGACATCTACAAACACATTTAATTCTTACTTTGTTATTATTGGCAAGTTTATATGAACTTAGTGTATTTTTCATACATCTGAGACAGTATACATTTAAGTTATCATAGTTCGTTTTAAATAATAAATGAGTCAACAAAAATTTGTAAACAATATAGAGAGAAGAAGGCAGGTAATTGAAAAGTTTAAAACTTTTTGAAAATTTCGCCAAGATGAATATGATAAAAATAAAAAACACGATCAACCATTGATAGATGCGATAGAAGATTTGGGGCAAAAAATTGGACACGTAACAAATGAGAATAAGAACTTAATAAAAGAACTTGTTCCATTTGCT
This sequence comes from Dryococelus australis, assembly GCA_029891345.1. Taxonomy (NCBI): domain Eukaryota; kingdom Metazoa; phylum Arthropoda; class Insecta; order Phasmatodea; family Phasmatidae; genus Dryococelus; species Dryococelus australis. The sequence continues at coordinate 108,055,046 of CM057005.1, forward strand.
GTTAAGAATTTAGACTACCCACGGATACCAACAGAAACATCTTTTGAAAAAAAAACTGTTTGATGAACGCTATGGCGATGAACGTTATGGTGATGAATGCTATGGCGATGATGACCGCTATAGCGATGGCGTTAAACGCATAGACGATAATGATGAACGCTATGGCGATGAACACTATAGCGATGAACGCTATAACGATGGCATTAAACGCATTGACGATGACGATGAATGCTATGACGAAGCGTTGGGGCATTTGAAAACTGATATCCTACAGTTAACTAACTACTAAACAACATTTATTGATAATAAAGTGGCCGATTTCTTAATTGAGTGCAAAGACGATGTTTTTGGGCTAAAGGCTGATAAAGGTAGATTGTATATTAGTGATAGCGAAGTAACATTCATCAATGACAAATTTACTGTAAAAGGCCGGACATACACGGGAACTGATGGTTTGATAAAATTACTAACTAGTAAGAAAGTAACAAAAAGTGACTTCACTGCAACCGACTATGAACACTATAGTTGTATCCTAGCAGATACAAACACATTTTTTCAAAACAATGATTCAAAATTGGGAACGCCAAAATCGAGTAAAGGGAATAAATGGAAAATTATTGTTAAACCCATTTACGATTCGATTAAAAAGAAACGTCTCTCACCTAAAAAGGGGAAAGGTATAAAGAAGTATACAAACTACCCCAAATAATACATATGGATGGATGATGTTTGGATGCTTATTGATCGACTCCTCCTTATTTATGGTGAAGAGAAAGCTAGAAATGATAACTATTACAATGAAAAAGTTTGAATAATGAATATGCTCAACAGCAAGTTTAGTGACTTTGTTGGGAATAATCCAAAAGGTATTCGATATCTGACACGAATGTTAAACACAATATCACATACTTTTTGGGAGTCGGAGCATCACAGAAAATGGCTACTCAATGATATAATAAATCTTCTACCTTTTCAGTTGCACGCACCCGGTTATCAGTTCTTAGGTCCGGGTACCAGACTAAAAGAGAGAATCGAGCGTGGTGATAAACCCATTAATCCACTAGATGCGGCTGCAATGGAACATGATATAGCTTATCACCATCATAAAGATCTAGCTAAAAGACATGTAGCTGACAAAGAACTAGAAAAGAAAACGTTCAAAAGATTGTTAAGTTCAGATGCTTGTCTCAATGAGACGTAAGCTTGGCTATTGAATTAAAATAACATGATAAAATATTTGTTATATTAAATGAAAGTAAAAACGTTGTATTTCAAGTTCCTAACGAGGAGTTGAAGGGTTTGAATATTGATTCTTTCCTAACGAAAGGCCAACTGGATCGTAAAAACAAGAAACTAAAGGAGGACAAAGGGATGGCTATCACAATTGCAATTCCACAGCTTAAGACAATGTCCAAAGAAATGAAAACTGGAAATGGTTTGACAGTTCACAAGGGTGGATTTTTACCCTTAATTTTCGCAGCATTGGTAGCTCTAGTAGCATTAGCTGGCAGTGCATCATCTATCGTTACATCAGTAATTAATGCCCAAGAAGAAAAACCAATAATTGGAAGAACAATGTAGACATAATTTAGCTATGGAGGAATATGGCAAGGGATTGAAGAAAGTTAAGTGGGGTAAGAATGTTAAAAAAAAAAATAACTCTACTCAGTAACTTTGATATTGATCAAATGGTTAAAAAATTAAACATTGAAAATTTTCGGGATGAATTTATGATCGATGAGCTACTTAACACGCCACTCGATAATGAATGTGGGCTTGATAATCTAGATGTTTCGACAAACTCTGGTACGCTCTGGGTATGCTATTGGAAAAAACCCAACAACAAATATTATTTTGATTCATTTGGCAGAAATCCACAGCGACAATTAATAGCATATCTCGGAAGTAATATTTTTTATATAGATGATAGAATCAAAAATTTCAATCAAGTAACTTGTGGTCATTTGTGTGTAATTGTGCTAAATCTCTTTTCACATAATTTTGAATTTCCAAAAATTATTTCAGTATTAATAAACAATAGATATATGCGGAAATGCATTACCGAGCTCTTGGATTGAAGATAAAATTAAAGAACGCATGAACAATGATGAGAAGATCAGTGCTAATGATGTTGTTTCCAACACACAGTTCAACGACTTTATAACCACACTGACAAGAAATAAAAGATCATTGAATAAAGCCTATCTTACTTACTTGGAAGTAGATAATAATATAGATTTTGAACAAAAAAGACTAAGACATGTAGGAAATCCCATTGCACCGATGGACACAATCAATTTAGAGTACTATCAGAAAAACAGGATTAACATTACTTGTTTAGTTGGGAAATACAATTCAAAAGAAAAAGCATTTTACTTTGATAACCGAATAGAATATTTTTTTATGAGAGACGGAACTATAGTTGAAATAATAATAAAACCAGAAAAATATATAAATGTTATCAACTGTTATCATGAACAGAAAAAAATTGACGTGCATAAAACTTTTGTAGTATACCCTGATAATATGATATATTTTAAAATACCAAAAGCCCACAATGTACCCGAAGGTACAATTGTGTTTATTGAAATAGTTATGGTATATGAATACATTAAGAAAGATCAGATTATGTTAGTTTTTAATGGAAGTGTTTCCATTAAAAACAAAATTTACAATCTAAGAATTTTAAAATTCTTTAATTTTATTACGGTACTTGCCATTATTTAACTTATGAGTCATATCTATTGTAACAAAACCATATTCATTATTCCAACATTTTGAATACGTCTCCCTAAATTTCTTAAATGCCATATCATCACCAACAAAATCACTATGAATATGTTTAAGATTTGTATCGTCTTGTCTGAATATGCAAAGAAAATTAGTATTGTCTCTTATAAGCTGCTTAGGTACTTTTGAGTATGTCTGAGCTAAATAGAAGCAATCAATAACTTTATGTCTACCGCGAGTACAATAATCCCTTACCATATTTTGATTTTCAAGTATGATATCATCGAAAACAACTACAGACTCCTTATGACATTCATTTACGTCAACTATTTCTTCATTTGATGGAAAAAGTATGCTATTGGCTATTTAAATCATTTTGACGCTACATCTATATATTTCTTTAAATTTATTATATTTTGGTTGGTCCAGACTTTTTGAACATACATAGAGAGTACCAAAGTCCAACCATCCCTGAGCATATATATTAAATTATCTATCATAAGTGTAGTTTTTCCACAGTTACTAGGACCCACTATTAAACATATAATATTATTAGGTAATAGTTATCCATGACGTTTTGTCGATAGAGTCGTGTCTGGTATTCTTATTTTAATATCCCAGTCTACATGTTTCATGTTTTTCTTGCTCATTTATTAACAGATTTTTTTAAATGGTATAATAAATTAGTTAAGTATTCAAACTAACAGATAAAAAATCAGTGTTGAAGAAGAGACTACACTACCCTTTAGAGATAGAGGGGCACTCATTGACTTTAGTTCAGTTCTATACTACTTATCTAATGCATAACATTATCTCTGGGAGAAATAAGCTATATTTTGTAGGCCATAATGATACAGAATCAGCAATCGGTATTCCTGTTGGTCAATATAGCTTAAAAGACCTTGAAAAAACTGTAAAAGCAATTTTTTCAGTTAGTGTGGATACAATAGGCGGGAAAGAAAATGATATATCTTTCGAGCTGGATAAAATAACAAACAGAGTGGAAGTAAAATGTACGCTTAAATTACAGTTTGGAAAACGGGGTCCGATAGGAAAACTTTTGGGTTTTGTAGAAAATAAAACTCTGAAAGCAAATGTGGATCATTATAGCGATACAATTCCAAAATTTTCTCCATTTGAAACAATAAATATACACTGTAATATAGTAAATGACATGATATTAAAACATGATGAAAATAACCATAGAGAAACTAGCATAATTGCCACTTTTAAATTAAGAACAACATTTGGATTTGGCGACACGATCTATTACCATGGTCTATGGGATAGGTCTGTCCGATTGAAAGTTCGGAAAGTTTCTTAAAATGTTAGACTCCGTTCAATACATTTAGCAATTTATCCATTGTTTATTATGGAGAATATTTTTTTTTGCATATCCAATTTTCTTGAGCCGCTCTTTGCAACTTTTTGTAGTCACTTTTAGCAGATGCACACAAATGCAACTTTTTGCGGTTGCACTCTAATGCAACTTTTGCAGTCACTTTTTGTGGATACACCCAAACACAACTTTTGCAGTCACTCTTTGTGGATACACCCAAACACAACTTTTGCAGTCACTCTTTGTGGATGCACTCTAACGCAACTTTTTGCAGTCACTTTTTGCGGATGCATTCTAACGCAACTTTTTGCAGTCACTTTTTGTGGTTGTGCTCGAATCGGCAGCTGATGTTTTGTGATGGCTCGTGCATTCAATTTGCTGTTGGTTTTCTGATTGTTGGGGGACTGCTCCCAAACACAACTTTTTGCAATCACTTTTTGCAGTTGCACTCTAATGCAACTTTTGCAGTCACTTTTTTGCGGCTGCGCTCGAATCGGCAGCTGATGTTTTGGATCAGGAAAACAAACTGTAATTTTTTCTGATGGTTTTCTGATGGTTTGGGAATTCAATTTGCTGTTGGTTTTCTGATAGTCGCGGGCTGAGCTCGAACCAGCATTTCTATACTACTAAAGCTTTTTATATCTTACCCCTAAATTTCCTTTTGCAAACAGTTTGGCTCCTGGGCTATTCACAAAGACCAATATCATCGCACTTTGGGATTGTTCGACTCACCCTCTATGTTGCACTATACGGCAGATGAGCTTAATGTTCAATCGTCCAGAGAAGCGAAAGTGAACGATGCGTTCACGTCACATTTCATGAGTTTTCTATCTGTTAAATTAGTGCAGTGAACAGATTACGGCTCTATTTCACCAATTTATTAGCTCAAGCATATTATCTGAGAGACTTTTGTATGTCATAACTACGAATCTCTTAATGGACCTTAAAAAAAAAAAAAAAAAAAACAAATACAGTATTTAGGGTTTTTAAACAGTTTCTCATGTCAAATCTTAATGGAAAATAATATAATTAAACGCTTCGAAAACCATTTTTAAAATAAGAACTGTCAAATAGAAAAACTACGTAAATGTCTACTCCTCTTGTTTGATAGTCTAACTGGCATAAATATTGTTTTACCGCACACTAAGTTAACAAAAAAAACAATCCCTTCTATTTTAATTATTAAGAACATATATAACACTTTTTAAATAAATTATTAATTTTCAATTCAAACCCAACTTATATGCTGTTCTCGGCCGTAATTCGTTCAATGGTGTCATTCCATCTTTAATGGTCTTTACGGATTTCTCAAAACGTTTTTTTGTTGAATAGAGTGTACTATTTTGGACATAAAAAAAATGTTGCGTAATACAACTTTCCGTACTCCTTGTTAGCAGCGGTTATATGCTCTTTGGTCAGACTTGTGAGAAGGCCTGCGGCTGAGGGACTGGCGTGACTGAAAATATCGATGACTGCGTTGTAGGTTGTTAGCTAGCGATATCAGATACTTGTACAGTTGTAGTTTTTTCGTGCGTGATGTACGTTGTAAAATAATGTGCAGAGTAAAATTTTATGATAGTCGTGTGTTAACTCAAATCACGAGTTCTGTTAATTTGATTTGTCGCGTTTTCGTGTAATAAAAAAAAAAAAAAATACAACACGCTTATATTTATCTGCAGGTAAGTTTAGGAGTACCAGCGTGCGACTGTATTGACGTTCGTTAAGTTCAACAGTTTAAGTCATGAGTGTATTGTGTTGTCTCCTGTCATTTTAACAGTTCTGTTCGAACCCCTTACAAGACATCCGAACCCTTTTAATGACCGCTGCAGACAATGTCTCTACGTGTTGCAGAATAAGTTTATATTTGGCGGGCGCTGTACATTGAGGAGTTCAGTCAGTCGGCGCCCAATTACATTCTCTGCCGGCAGCTGATTCGCAAACCTCGCTACTGCTTAACGTTATGATTGGTCGCACCACCCATCGTCACCAAACACTCAGCCTACAGCTGATTGGTTGTCCCTTGCTTTCTCAAGTACAGTACGCATCGAAGAATTTCGTATTTGAAACACTGCAGATCATAAATTAATGTGGCGACGGAAGATCTAGGGCAGCTGGTCGGCCTGTAATTTAGAGAGGACTTTTTCTTTTCTAACACGTGCCAGTTTTTACTTTCAGTGCTAATAATTGTTATTTATATTCCAGATCGGCGTTTACCTGGTTTGACAGAAAGTTAGTGCATTTTAAAATCTTTTCTCTTCAAATTGGGGAGATGTGTTTTGGTGTACAAGTGTAGTATATTTTGTGCATTTTTTTAAATTTAAGGTTTGTTATGTGCAACCGGGCATAAAAAAAATTTAGCATTTAGAGTTGAATGCATGATATACTTTGATTGGTTTTGTTGATGTGTAATTTTGGTGGGCCATTGCCATACCGTTTTTATTCAATTCAAAAAATAGTTTTCATGAATCCTGATATATGAGCACAAAGTCTCCAGGATGTGGAAAAACACGTCAATAAATACAAAAAAAATTGCATATAATTCCTTGTACAATGTATACATTATAATATTACAGTGCTTGAAACTCTAAATACCTACCTAATCCTTTACAGAATAAAATACATTTGACAATAAATACTTATTCAAGTTGTGTGTTTTTTTTTTTTTAATTCTAGTGTTATCGTTGTGTATGTAATTCACTGTACTTCAGTCATACGCTGTACTGTTGTACTCGTAATTGTGAGGTCTGTGAGGGAGTGGAATGTGTTGAGGGAGGAGTTGGTATCTGTGAGAGGGGTTGGTAAGTTCAGGAAGGGAGTGGAAAAGGAGTAGGTTGGGTGAAGGAGAGGTGAGAGAGCTCGCCACCGGGCAGTGGCCTAATTGCGAGTGTATGTATGTATGAGTGTCGTATAATATACATATGTCCCTTCAACACTTCCCAATCCGTCCAGTTTTATTGCACGCTTTGCACATTTCAGTGGGTAGGCCTATTAGGTTTTGTTTACTTAGATCCCACAGCCAATTTTAATACAAACTTGTAGGAGATTATCTATGCATTTTAACAAATTTGCTTTAAATCAAGCTTTTACTCGTGTAAATTCTTGTCCGATTGCCTTAATACTGTAGTACAATACGGTACCTATCTTATTTGCAGATTGTAGCAGTGTCGTAATTGGTGGTAATTCAGAAAAAGAAGGAGCTGATCTACGAGCCAATACGAGGCCTACATTAGGATGGTTCACAACCATCAAACTAAATGTCAAGATAGAAATGCATTACATCCAGTTTGTTACAACAAAGAGTAAACAATCAGCTCCATATGTTTGCTTGCTGTGGTAAACGTGAAATTAATCAGTCCACAAAATCTATATGCATAAGAGAGCTTTAATAATAATTATATGGAAGAAACCTCTCTAAAGATTTATACTCCTCAAAAGCTCTAAAATATTGCCTCTAGCATGTGTAATTTATTCATTACTCCATATTCATATCTTAGAATCTTAATGTATTTCTTAGTAATTACCTCATTTTAAATATTTAAATATTTTATTCATACAAATTGTAAACTTAATAGTCTGCTACAAAAAGGTCTGGTGTATTTGTCCAGCAAGCTTTACCCAAACTTCGGACACACTTGCAAAACATGCGTTTTTTAAACTAAAATTATTTTATATTTTTTTCACGCTTTTTAATACATGAAAAGAAATATGTATCTATTAAATTTTAAACTTTAGTGTGTTTTTGTAAGTTTCATGTACTCTGCGTAGTTTCCTTTGCTTCGTATTTTTTTTAACATGTGGAGTTTGAACAGAGAGTTGACGTGGGCTGATCTTCAAGTATGAGCCTCAGTTGATCATGCAGAGGAACTTGCCTGCATTCTTGTTGTTCACTTATGTCGTCACTTTCTCATGTTTGTGTGGATTTAGACTTAGCCAACATATCTGTATTGTCATGTATGCAAGAAGGTCTCATGGATGCATAAACTAAACTTAATGAAACGTTGCAAAATACTTTCCTACCTATATCTCAGTAGGTATAAAATGTATTTTCATGATAAACACATACAGAATCTAAGCGTCATTAAATGGAATAAAACTGTCATATGTACCATAGTTATTTTGTTAATACCATCAGTATTTTCTCTGCTTAATAATAATATTTTTATTGTAATAACTTTTGAATTTTTTTTATTGAATTAGGTAGAGTTGGCAGTCTGAAATTGTGATTTGCCCAAAGGTTAGGGCATATTCGCTAGGTAAAATTAGTTTGAAATAAATTTTAAGGAAAATTTTGAGCAGTTTTACTGATAACATCTTGGTTTACAGCCTGTTAAAAAAGTTATGGTTTTGTGTCTTACAGTTTAGGAACAAAGACGCTACAGAGGAAAGGAATTTATTTTCATAATAATCACTGAAACATTTGGGAATGTACGTGGTGCTCATATATTATGAGTTGTGCCTTATGTTAGACATGAGCATAATGCTATACCATTGAACAACTTTGTTGATTCAGCTAACACATGTAGACTTTTATTTAGTTAATTGACTTTGTTCATGTCTTACATGTTTATAACAACCATTTGTGGCATAGAATATGTCGTGATAATTAATCAGATTAGTGTTTTTACAAATTTATACTACTCTTATAATTGCAGAGAGTCATCCTTACAGCAATGGATCTCAGCAATAAACATGAAATATCATAGACATGTAAATATCTTGGAGTTTAGAAATTTTCGACTGGTTCAGAACGCCGTTAGAATAAGACCAGAGACTGAAGTGCATTATTGAGAGTAGTTGACACCAAAGTGTAAAATGCTTTATTGAGACTACAATGGGACTTAAAGGGGAATTGGGCCCAAGAGTGAAGTGTGCTATTGACAGTAAACTGGGACCAGAGAATGAAGTACAGTAGTAGATTGGGTCCCAAGAATGGACTGCTGTATTGACAGTTAATTGCAACCAGAGTATGAAGTGCAGTATTTAGCGTAGAATTAGGCCCAGAATGTGAAGTAGGGTAATGACAGTAAATTCAGACCAGTGTGTGAAATGCAGTATTTAGCATAGAATTGGTCCCATAGAGTGATGTGCTGTACTGACAGTAAATTGGGTCCAGAGAGTCAAGTGCAGTATTTAGCATAGGATTGGTCCCAGAAGGTAAAGTGCGGTAATGACAGTAAATTGGGAACAGAATGTGAAGTGCACTATTTGGAGTAGATTGGGTATTGAGAGTGATGTGTGGTATTGACAGTAAATTGGGACCAGAGTGTGAAGTGTATTATTTAGCATATAATTAGGCCCAGAATATGAAGTGTGGTATAGGCAGTAAAATGGGACGAGAGAGTGAAGTGTGTTATTGAGAGTTGATAGTACCAAAGTGCAAAATGCATTATTGATGTTTTAATAGGTAAATGCGGTATTGAGAATACAATGGGACAAAATAGTAAAATGCTGTATTGAGACTATAATGGGATCAAAGAATGAAATTCGGTATTGAGATTATATTGCGACACGAGAGAGAAATGCAGTACGGTATATAGAGTATATTGGTCCCAGAGATTGAAATATGGTATTTACAATAGATAGTACCAGAGAGTGAAATGCAGTATTGACAATATAATGGGAAAAGACTGAAATGTGGTGTTTAGGTTTGAGAGCAATTATTATTGGAACCATAGAGCAAAGTATAATATTGCGAGTAGAATGGGACAAGGGAGTTAAATGTAGAAGTTATATAGACTAGACGTGGAGCACAGAGTGAAGTGTGAGATTGGATGTAGAAAGTTACCAGAAAGTAATTCTTTGTATAGATAGTATAATAGAGCCTAACAGTGAAATATAGTATTGAGAGTAGAATGGGACAAGGGAGTTAAATGTAGAAGTTATATAGACTAGACGTGGAGCACAGAGTGAAGTGTGAGATTGGATGTAGAAAGTTACCAGAAAGTAATTCTTTGTATAGATAGTATAATAGAGCCTAACAGTGAAATATAGTATTGAGAGTAGAATCGGAACAGAAAGTCAAGAATGATATTGAGAGAAATATTAAGGCTGATAGTCAAAAAATGCTATTGAGAGTAAAATTGATCCGGGGACTGTAACGTATTTTCGGGAAGATAATGTGACCAAAGACGGATATTGACAGTAGGATGGGATCAGAGAGTGATATGCAGTTGATGCCGTCGGGTGAGACACGAGACGAACAAAGACCCAAATGACTTACTGATGATAGGCGCTAGCAGTGCTGTTGAGACTCAGGGTTCTCAGGGATGCTGTGGGTTCTGTGTGTCCGTCTCACCAGAGCATACTTACGAAACACTTTGCAATTCTAAACATCTTTAATAACCTTTTTAACACTGAAAAATATGTGTGGTTCGAGGATAGTGTTACTACAAAGGAAAGACTTAAAACACAGTGAGACTTACTTTTATTTTACCGTACGTACAGTAACGTGCAAGGAATTTTACTTGTGATAAAACTTGGACGTGTCTAGCTAACCCTGTTCTGGTGCTGCCCAGCACTCAATTACTCTAGCGCACTCCTGGACGGATGACTTCTACCGTGGTGTTAGATAACACAGACTTCACAAGGAAAGGGGTCTACAGCCGCTAGGGTGGACTGTAGATGTTTCCTGAAGACAGGGCACGGAGAATTACAAAGATGAATCTGAACATGAACACGTGTGGTTATTTGGCATCACTAGCGCGGACTCGTCACGGCGTGCCGCCTCCCAGCACGTGGTTAGTGTGGTGACGGCCTAAACACATAGCCGGCTAGGACGGAAATAATATCGCCGTACAAAATTACACAATTACACAAATATCAATGAAAGAAGATGGGGCACGACGTGCATAGTTACAATAAACATGCGGATGCTTGAAAGCAAGCTTAGATGGCGCGGATGCCTCTGGATAAAGTTTGTAGCGGACCACGTGTTGCATTTGAAATTGCAATATTTCTCCGTAAAACGACAAATTACTATCAGACAAATGGTTAATATTGTTGAGAAAAATATTCCTCTGAGAATTTAAGCAGATACAGGATTGTGGTTCGCCTGATGGCGGAAAGTCTATCATGAAAGTGACAGCATGGTCATATATACAAAGCATCAATTTACGTGAAATTACATGGAACCCTGAATGAAAAATACATAGAACCCTGACATTTAATAAAGCGCATACAAAATTACACAAATATACCTTGAAAGCGCATGGATGGTGCAGGTACGTACTTAGCGATATCTGACTGTGTGGCCATGGGCGATGTGGCCTCAACACAATAAAACATGAAAAATACCCTCAAAGAAATACATTGAAATATAACCCTTAGTATTTCGCATGGCAATTAAACAGAATTTACACTGAAACACCTTTAACATAGGCAGATGGTGCCTGATTCAAAGTTGCGCCGGCCGCGTGACCTCTCCGTCATCTTTCTCCTCATTTTGCTCAATTAAATTCAAAAAGCCACAAGGGTGCAAAGAATTAAGTTAAGCGGAAGCATATTTCTGGGGAAATGTCTAGCTAACGTACTCAAAGCAAAGGTTGACCGGTATACTAAAATGAACTATCAAAATCTACATCAGGGTTAAAAGGTTGTAGTGCAGATGTGACGTCTTGCCTCTCCAGCTCTCCTCGACAGACTGCCCAGAGGCAAGCATCGCGCGGACCTACCATGGCCGCCTATGAGGTTCACACAAGCGGAAGTGCTATGTACCCCCGGTAAAGCTATTTATATTCAAATTGAAAAGGCACTTAAGTAATTAAAATATAGATTAACATTGTACACTTTAATCTGAAATTTCCTGTCTTCTTTCAATGTCTTTTATTATGGCGTTCCTGTCGGAATAATAATGTTCTCATTCTTCGCGCAGTGCACATTTTGAATTTATAACCAAACATGGTCCAACATTATCAAACATACAAATACTAAACATTTTATAACACAGAGCCCTGAAATAAAGAGCCCTGAAATAAAGAAAGACATATTGTACAATTGAAAACATAATATTCCCATAATGGGAAAGTCCAGTTTAAGGCCTCTTTGTGCACGTACTTCCCACGGGTCACATGGGTGGTGAGCGCCGGTCATGGTCTTAACGCAGCTGGTTGTTAGCCGGCGTCACAGTATAAATGTACCAATGACTGATAATTTGACCAAAGAGTGAAAGACAGTAATGAGAAAATTAATAGGACCAGAGTTTGAAATACAGTATTCAGAGTGAATTGGAGAGGAGAGTGAAGAGTGTTGAGAATAGAATGGAACTAAAGAATGAAATGTAGTGTTTAGATATTGAGAGTAAGTATAATGGGACCATAGAGAAAATACAGTATTCAGAGTGAATTGGAGAGGAGAGTGAAGAGTGTTGAGAATAGAATGGAACTAAAGAATGAAATGTAGTGTTTAGATATTGAGAGTAAGTATAATGGGACCATAGAGAAAATACAGTATTCAGAGTGAATTGGAGAGGAGAGTGAAGAGTGTTGAGAATAGAATGGAACTAAAGAATGAAATGTAGTGTTTAGATATTGAGAGTAAGTATAATGGGACCATAGAGAAAATTGTGGTATTGAGAACAGAATGGGAACCAGAGATTGAAGTGTAGTGTTGAGACTAGAAGGTAACCACATAGTAAAAAAAAAAAAGTGCAGTAGGCTATTGAGTGTAGAATGAACCAGAGAGTGAAAGTTGGTATTGATAGTATAATGGGACAAGAGAGAGAAATACATTATTCGGAGTAAATTTGTACTAGAGCGTGAAGTGCAGTATTGAGAGTATAATTGGACCAAGCACTTATATGTTGAGAGTTGAATGGGATGAAAGAGTGAAATATATTGACAGTTGATTGGGACCAGTGAGTCAAATGTGATGTTGAAATTAGTATTGTAGCAGTGACTGAAGTGTGGTGTTGAATGAAATATTAGTCCAAAGACTGAAATTGAGAGCAAAATGAGACCAAAGAGTGGAATGTGAAATTGCATGTAGAATAAGACCAGTGAGTGAAATACTGTGTGGACAGTAGAATTTTGCCTGAGAGTTAAGTGGGGCATTGAGAACATAATGGAGCCAAAGTATTAAGAAGTTAATGTTACTTAAGCATGAAATAAAATACTGTAATGATAGTAGAATGAGACCAGAGATTGAAGTGCAGTGTTAAGGGTAGAATTGGTTCAGAGAATGATGTGTGGCATTGAGAGTAGAATGGGACCAAAGTGTGAAATGTTGTGAGGAAAGTAGAATTTGGCCAGCGCTTGAAGTGTCATTGTGAGTAAAATGGGACCAGAGAGTGTAGTGATGTATTAAGAGTAGAATTTAACCAAAGAGTGAAGCGTTGTATTGAGAGTAATTAGATCAGAGAGTGAAATGTGCTATTGAGAGTAGAATAGTATCATAAAGAGTGAAGTGTGGTATCCCTGTAACTGGAACTCTGAATTCCAACATAAGTGACGACAATTAGAAACTGAGTAAAAGCACCATAAACTCCACCAAAAGTCTACCTCCTCAAGATCAATTTCTAGCATTAGAAAGTGTCGCCATGTCGTTCACCCTTAGTGGGAATGCCAGTTGGAGGATGAGGCCAAGTTACTCCCCCCCCCCCCCCCCTCAGGGTGATAGTTTAGCAGTGGTCAGCGCTTGCACGGGGCATTTTCCTGATGCCTAGGCTGTTTGCTCTAATCAGTTTTCTAGAGTTATTAGTCCCTGTATTTTAAATCTTCATGTTTTCTTGTGGAGAGTGGATTGGAGTGGAGAGGTTTAACCTCTCTTACTAAGTCTTTATAGGCAGTCTTATTGTATCTAGATGTAGTTTTTTTTCTGCATTATCTTTTATTTGTATGTTTCTAGTCTGCAGTTTTTCTGTCTTGACCTCGAGTTTTTTAGGATGTAAGATGAATACATAATCACACCCATGCAGAAATCAATCAGCAGCTTCACTGGAGTCAACAAATGTGATATTGTATTTACTCTCTTCCCCCTAAATCTCCAGAGACATCACCAAACTACAGAACTACCCCAGGCTATTGTGAAGTGTGATTTATTTTCATGTAAAAACATACGTGCTTGGTTGTTTCCTAAACATGTCCGCACGTATCACAAGTGTTTTATACATCAGTTAGCATAAAAGTATCTTTGTTTTTTTTTGGATTGAAATTAATTTTTATTTAAATATTATTTATAAATTATAATATTTTGATTATATTCCATATGAATAAAAGCAAAAATTGGTGTGTTGGTAATGCCCAGTAATAGACAGTTCTCGTGCAAAATATTATTACATTGAGTGCGCACAAGTTTGGGGCGTAGTTCCTGGACTCTGTTAAGCTTTGTTTGACTAAGGCGGAATAAATACCGTGGAAGTGTAGCAGATCAGATAATCCAGCCGGCAGCCACAAATGTGGTAGTCTTATCAGTCAGACAGACAGACTTTGTCCACTGCATATTGACAGGGCAGGCTGTGATATCTCTAGAAAAGTTATGTGTATGTTGGCTTTTATTTTACCACATTTTTTTACCCTTTTTTTGTGTATGACTTTCCTATTACATTAATTTTTGTTATTATTGGTTTGTGTGGAAATATAATTAAAATGTCCAGTGTGCTGTTGATAGAGATGTTCTGCGCCTGGTGTTAAGGATGTTTTGTGCCTTTCATCTTATTATTTTGTAATTGTGTGAAAAACAGTAAGGTGTATAGAGATTGTGAGTGGGATCATTTCCACTTACTAAGATTATATTTCATTGCAAGTTCTTAAATAATAAGCTGTTAGTAAGGTTTTTTTTTTTGTGTTTTGTGTATCAGAAAGCTTAAGCAATGTTCCTAAATGAAATTATTGTAAGTTAACTCTTGGTTACTTAAAGATGCAAATAATTCTTTAAACATTATGTGTGGGGATTCATATCAAAACCAAATAGAGTATAATCTACTTATGTGTATGATATTGCTTAGTATTTCTAAGCCTTAAACTTGAAAATAGTTTTTCTTGTAAATGTATTAAGTTAGAATAGTGCTTTTTCACTCATTTTGTTTTAGTTGCGTAAGAGCATAAATTTGCAATTCCTGTACAGTCAAAAGTATGCATGCAGAAGCATTTTATAAAATGAACATCTCACTAATAGTCTGTACAAGTTCAGCAGCATTTAAAATGAATATACGATATGTGTTCTTGGCTTTGGAATTCAAGCTACATCAAGGATTCTTTGGCAGTTGTCACATCTTCAAGGTCTCACCACAGTAATGTTGGAATCCCAAAAAAATTGCTTTCAAATTTTTTGGAATGTTTTCAAAATCATCTTCACAAATAAAACAAATGTTTACATGTTGAAAATCTTATGGTTTTTGTTTATTGATTTTTAATTTTAAAATTCTTATCTTTGTAGGCTGTTCTGCACCAAGTGGTGCAAACAATATAATTACAATTCCTGATACTTGGTATTTTCTACTGATGCAACAAGGAACTCAGCCTGCAAACTACAGACATGATTAATGGAAGTCACAGTCTGTGTGAAAGCTTTGTGAAAATAATAGACTTAAAGGCTACAATGTTTAATACTTAGTATAAAAGAAGCCAATAACTATTTACAGATAAAGAAATAAGCAAATATTGAGAAAAATGAAAAGCATTCTGTTGAAATTTAGGGTGGTTCAATTATGAGATTCCTTTGGTGAGACCCTGAAGGTAGGAGCTGCAACGACTGCTGAAACATCAGGAAGAGGCATTGATGGTGGCTGCGAAAGTCTGTGAACCAGTACAAATATGTTTTTGTGTGGCTGCAGGTATGTCAGAGAAGGGGAAGATGTAGCGCTGGGTTCACGGTGACACGTCATCAGGGAAGATGCCCTCGGGGCTGCGCCACATAGCCACTGAACCAGCCAGCCTCAGTAGCAATTACTTCAGCATGGACAAGAAGAGGAGCCCCCATGCAAGGAGCAAGACCAAGTCCGTCGCTGGAGCAGGCTCCGACTCGGTGAGATGAGATGCTACTCTCTTCACTCAAGTCTGTCTGTGGGGGGACTAGTGGGCTGAAGCTTCCCCCCCTCCCCTTTCCCAGAGATTTACCAGTGTCCACTGAGAAGTCACAGTAGTTTTGTTCACATGGGATGGACTTTCTGAAACTTGAACACGCAAAAGTGTAGAAGGTGTAGCTGGGTACACAAACGTGAACAGAATTGGCCCGTGTACCAGGAGCGAACACTTTAATTTGCCATGCAGTGTCGCCAAGGTTAGCATAGATGTACACCAGCATTGTTTCCTTCAGGATTCGTTAGAGCTCACCTTAATCTAGTAAAGCTTTTTCACGTTAAAGTGAGCAATTTTGAAAGCCCTACTAAAGATCTGCTTGTACGCACATTCTGTATTCTGATGCCATTTGTAAAATTAACATTGCCACGAGCCTAGTCACTTTGTTCATGTGTCGGTCACGTGAAACTGAAATTATTAGAAAAGTAAATATTTAACCATTTCTCTAATTCATACATTTGTATGCATAAAAAATACAAAAAGTATACAATAATTTCGGTATTCTCAAATTTTTTACCTCTAACACTTATAATTGAGCATTAAAACATGGAACTACTTTCTTTTCCTTGTTACCAACTGAAGCTGGGAAACACACTCCGTCTCACTCAATTTCCTACCAGATTGACGCATGCCTAGGGTTATAAGTGTGCATACACTAAATATCGCTAAGATTTGCGACTTTGAAGAGTTAACATCTGGCTAGGAGAGGTGTTCTCCACGTTGAGGTGAATATTACACTTAGAACTTATTTGCGCCAACCTGGGACCAAAGACTAAGGAATTTGAACCTTATATTAAATTTGACAAGATACGTTTTCTTATATGAAGATTTAGTCTTGGTCACTTTGAGAGACTTCAGATATTGCGATGCCAGTATCACAGAGTGCATTAGTGTAAGACAATAAGAGAGGGTATTTAAGTTCTCTTGGGTGCCTGGCCAGTACATAACGTAGGCCTCGTGGGCCGTCTGGTCGGTCTTGGGGGCTTGGCCGGTATATAACGTAGGCTTTGTGGGCTTTCTGGTCGGTCTTGGGTGCCTGGCCAGTATATAACATAGGCCTTGTGAGCCGTCTGGTCTGTACAAAATCTGGGATTACAGACGCCACCCTTCATCTTGACTGGCACTATACCTTAGTAATAGTGGATAGTGGGTGCTCCTCCTCATTGATTGGCTCACGCGGTGGATGAATGGTTGGTCAGTGGCTGGCTCGGGTAGAGGTGTATTGGTGCATTTGATCTCATCGCATGTTGCAAGACGGGCCTCGCAGTTGGGGGTCACCGCGTGGGTGTGGGCTCGGCAGTCTTCTTAGTTCAGGAAATACTTCCTTTTCTTGGCACTAAAGGTGCAGTGGAAAAGAATGTGAGCGCGAAACCAACAAGCTGGCCCCAGAGCAATGTACCTGTGTGGGCTCTACCATTCTAACTACGGCGTAGCTAGAATGGGTGGCCATTCTAAGTATGTGTGTGTGGCAACAATGCATTTCTGGCTCAAATTAGTAATTTCCTGGGATCACCTCCTTCGACCTTATGTCCACAAAGTCACCTGGGATGGTGCAAGTCTACAGGAAATGTGGTGCTCAGGGTTGTAGCAAAAAATGCACATTTTATTTCCTTGTAAGGGAAATAACTAGAGATGATTTACTACCTCTTAACATCAGTAAGAGCTACTGCTGGGAAGCTAGCTCCGTAGAACTGCCAGCAGAGGTGACTGGTACTGACTAACAATTAGGAAGGGTACACTAGTACCGTGAAAACAACTTAAACTAGCTATAGCTGAATCCTGTTGTTGCCCAGAGGGAGCCACAGTGTCTAACGTTTAGACAACTGAATGGTGTATACTGGCACAGTGCTAGGTTGAACTAAGCAAGGATCTGTCAGGGAAAGTCCCGAGAGGGGCTTAAGGAACTTGGAGTATCCTTGTGGCACGGAAGCTCAGTGAAGGATGGCAGGTAAGCAAGGAAAAAGCAAAGTTCTCTCTGGCGGCTAGCGCAGTGGATGTAACAAGCTATATGAAAGCGAAGTCGTAAGGAGCAGGCTGATCTGTGTCTGAGAAATGGGTGCTGGATGACTGAAGACTGGTGTCGCCGGCTGATCAGAACTCCGCCGGGGAGAACTGAAGACTGGTCCGGAGTCAAGCGGCATCGCTCCTTATATACTTATATACTAAATCAGGCCGCTACTCTGCACTTGTTGGTGGGTGTCTTGTTGGCGAGGAGGTGGCGAAAATCGTAGCTCTCTAGCGTGACATCACCAGCTGGCTGGAGAGGGAGAGGCAAAGACAAATGAAAACAAAAATCCTATTAGTAGTGCTATCTAGCGGTAGATAAAAGAACTTGTCTGTATGCATAGTTACGGTTGGCCGGTGAATAAAACAATCTACACTGTCAAGAACATCTATCCTAGACGGTAAACAGAACAATCTCACGTGACGGGATAGTGGCAATGCTAACTTCCAGACTTTAAAACCAAATGCTACGCGAAGGGATGAGGTGAGGTTGTTTAATCACCATTGTTGCAAAAAGAAGCATAATGCATCAACGTCCCAAGTGTGTACTTCCAGGTACTCACACTTGTGACGTGCAGAAACACCCGGCATTCCTTTCGTCCGGCCTTGCAAGCAGTGAACAGAACTTGAGCAGCACACGTCACTTCATCACTGAGTACCTGGGTGTGCTATCCACAGGGGGTCATCAAGCCTAAGTGGATCCGGCAACATGAGCAGTGATGGCATAGCCGATGGTCTACCAGGTGGCAGAGCTCGGTTCGCCTCTTAATGGTGTGTGGGTCTACCTTGGTGATTACACGTCTACTGGCTTTTCCTTTGAGGTATAATTTACGTTTGTCAAAAGTAAAAATGAGCAATTCAAATTACAGTCAAAGAGAAATGAAACTCTCAAAGATACGTTTGAGAACACGGGTTGTATTTACCGTATGTAGAAAACAGGGTGGTTCTGCACTAACTCTTATTAAATTAAACATAAGGTTACAGAAGTTAATCCTGACCTTAGGATACAGGTAAAAGTGACCTGTTGCAAGAGCTGGGTGTATATTTTGTTGGGAGAAACTCAAATTGGCAAAATCCAATAGCTAACACATTTAACAGCACCTAACTACCAAGGTTATTCTTACGGAACCGAGGAAAAAGCCAACTACCAGAAGGGCAGTTGTCGTAGCCTGATCCTCCGGTGGGTTGTAGAGATCCAGAAGGGACGTTGACACGACCTGCTACCAACGATGTTCTGGTTGTTACCAGGAGGTGGGTGGTAGACGAGCGACGTCTTCAGGAGCCTCTGGGGTGGTGGAGTCTCCCAGACTCCCAGAAGCTGCGGGATCTGCAGTGGCTGGAGATGAAGGTTCAGCGACAAGGGTGTATTGTCCCTAACAACGACAGTAAAATATAACTTTCTTCTATATCTACAACTCATACAGTCCATTCAG
The DNA here is from genome assembly GCA_029891345.1 of Dryococelus australis. NCBI lineage: Eukaryota > Metazoa > Arthropoda > Insecta > Phasmatodea > Phasmatidae > Dryococelus > Dryococelus australis. The sequence continues at coordinate 108,074,563 of CM057005.1, forward strand.
TGTCAGCTTTGTTAACCTCCTTCTCAATTGAATGAATATTACGAAACACCTTAGGAAAATACGAACTTCCACCTCTACGATACTGGGTGCTGCTCTCCAGTGGCAAACTGTGGTACTAACGTGACCTTCGCTGGAGGGTGCCAATGTCTCAGCCGACAATACAATTCTGCATCGGAGGTTGGCGTTAGCATGACGGCTTCTTGGAGTTTCTGGGCAAACAGTACAATCTAGGACCATGTGTCTGTAGTCTCTCTTGACGTACGCCAACATACCATGGAGGCACGTGTCCCGAAGCACTGTTATGATTAGAAGCATTGCCCCTGTATGAAGTGCTGTGTTCAAAGATGGGGCAAAGTCATTGAGTAGAGTGCGCATTGCAAATGCACAGAAATGCGTCGCGTGTCACAACTTACAGTGCGCCAGCATGCCAGTCAGTGTTGCCATAAAATAATGTAGCAGAGGCAGTGACATTATTCAAAGGTTGATTTCAAAAGTGCTCCCTGTATTGTGAACAAGTTTTACCTACAATGAAACCAACAAATAAAAAAATACAGTAAGTGTCTCTCTCTCTCTCTCTCCTCTCTCTCTCTCTCTCTCCTCTCTCTCTCTCTCTCCTCTCTCTCTCTCTCTCTCTCTCTCTTGTCCTTGAGGGGGGTGGACACAAGACATAGGGGAGTGGAATTTTTTAATGGATGATTTGGTGTTCATGGGGACCACCCATGTTCATGCATATGACTGGATATGTATTGATGTGTGTTTTGAAGAGTTCAGAGAGTGTGAAAGTTTTCACCTGAATGCCTGAAAGCTAAGTTGAGAACCTATTTTCATTTACTTTCCTGCAGTTAAAAAGATTTAAAATGCTTAAATTCAGAATATGTAAATTTTTTAACTATTTTTTTCAAAAAAAATTTAATATCCCTTATTTTAGAATTATTTATTTAGAATAAAAAATTGCATATATGTCATGAAACTTGCTTATTTTCATTTAGTATTTTTTATTGAAATTTCACCGTTCACTACTACTCTGCCAATCAGAATCTGAATAATTACAATGTGTGAAATAGATACTAAATGTATCTGGAATTTAAAATCTGTTTCTCCCACCATGATGTTTATTGTACACCTTTCCACCTTATAATCTATTTATTTATTTTTATTTATTTAATTAACAGTTTGTCCTGGAGTGCACTACTCTATACACGGACTATAAAAATAATATTTCATGGCATCATGATGAACACTACTATTTACATTTATATTTTTGATTTCACACTCTGTATTACAATTATAAGGATATAAAAATTACGCTGACAACTGACGCAGAATAACAGCCAGCAGCGCTAGAGCCCATGATGGCGCTCACGTGTCCCGCACGTGCGAAGTGTAAAATGTGTTCTCTTGTATTTGCAGTGTTTATTATGTCTTAAAATGTTTTAAAGTGTTTGTACTCATTTTTAATTATTTGGTTATAAAATTCAAAGTGCCCGCGGCACCGAAATTAGGAACACTTAATATTCCGACATGAACGCCGTCATAAAGAGACACTAAAATAATATTGAAATTCATAAGAAAATTATAGAAATGTAAAACAATATTTAATTTTATCTGTACCATTTTATTTTCAATATAAAATATTTTACTCGGCATGCATAGCACTTCTGCTAATATGAACCCCGTAGGCGGCCATGGTAGGTCCATGGGATGCTTGTATCTGGACAGTCTGTTGAGGGGGAGCTGGCGAGGTAAGACACTGTCACATACGCACTACAACTTTTGTTCACTGATGTAAGTTTCCATAGTCCATGTAGTTTACCGGTTAATCTTTGCTTGCGTACGTTTTTGCCAGACATTTCCCCAGCATTATGCTTCTGCTTTATTAATTTATTGCGCCTTTGTGGCATTTTCAACTTAATCGAGGAGGAGGAGAAAGATGTCGGAGAGGTCACGTGACCCGCTCATTTTGAATCAGGCGCCACCCGCCTATGTTTATGGCGTTTCATTGTAACTTCTGCATTATTGCTACATGCAATTTTAAGAGCTTTGTTTTTATGTATGTATTTGAGGGTAATTTTCGTGTTTGAATATTTTACGGCAACATCACGTATAACCACGTGGCCGACCGACGCCAAGTCTTTGTATGCGCCATCATTGTGTTTCTAGAGCTTATTTACGTAACATCGCATGTGCAATCATTTAGTTCAGGGTTCTATGTCAATTTTATTCGGGGTTCAATGTATTTTTCACGTAAATTGATGCTTTTTGTACTTGACCACGCGGTCCCAGTAATGTTTAATTTTACAGCCATCAGGCATGTTACAAGCCTGTAACCACTCTAATAGAGAATCACTTTCTCAACAAGAATAATATTTGATCTGAATTCGGTTTGCCGTTTCCACATAGATATATTGCAATTTCACCTGCACCATGTGGTCCGCTACGAACATCATCCAGCGGCATCCGTGCCATCTAAACTTGTTTTCACACATGTGTTTGTTTATTGTGAATATTCATCTTGTGTCCCATCTTATTTCATGTATCATTCAAGGGTCTATGTAATTTTGTAATTAGTGTACGGAGCAATTATTCCCGTCCTAGCCGGCTCTGTGTATAGGCAGTCACCACACTACCCACGTGCTGGAGGGCGAGCCCCGACGAGTTTGCGTTAATGATGCCGAGTAATAATACGTGTTAATATGTATTAAGGGTTTTCATTTGTAATTCACTGTGTCCTGTCTTCAGGGAAAAACCGTCAGTCCATCCTAGCGGCTGTCGGCCCTCTTCCCTTGTGAAGGCTGTGCTTTCACGCATCTAGGTGTGCGGTAGATTAATTACGGGTTGGGGAACACCCAAGTGGAATTGGCTAGTTATGACCGAGATAATCATTTCATTGGCACGTTGATGTGTATGAATAATATCAATAAAAACAAGTCTACAGTGAATTTATATATTTTATTCAGTAGTGACAGTGTCCTAGCCACATATGTTTTATTAAGTGTTTATTTCAGTGATGTTTAGTAAAAAGTTTAGTATTGCCAACGTGTTTGTAAGTACGCATGGGTGAGACGGACACACAGAACCCACAGCATCCCTGAGAACCCTGAGTCTCAATAGTGCGGTGACTGGGAAGCACCGCTGGCGCCCAAATTACCAGTAAGTATTTGTTTCATTGTTCGTCTCGTGTCTCACCCGACGGTGTTACAACTAATACATTCCAATACACGTATTACAGTAAATAATGTTATTACATGTAATTACTACTTCATAACACAGTAGCAGCATAAAACTGCTCTAATCTACACTTTTTTTAAATCACTTTGATTTTACATGTAACATTAAAATTATAATGATGTCTATAACTAATACACACAAGTAATACCTTCCAATACATACAACAGTTACTACTTAATTACACTAAAACAACATTTCACTGATTTTTTCAGTTATTTTTTATTTATAGTTTTTTTCCATAGTTTTCCCACAGGTAATTGTTTAGCTTCACACAAAACTTTCTCTAACATCAACTGGTAGGCTGTTATACATCTGGATTAATGAAGCCATTATGCTAGTACACCCATATTTTGTTGTTTTTATGACTTGCGTGTGAATATTTTGTGACTGCCTTGTTTGTACCTATGTAAGTCATAATGGTTGGTAAAGTGGAGATACCTGTGACTTTGTTTTCTAATTGCTTTGTTCATGTACTTCATACTACTTTATCTCTTCAAAGTGGCATAGAATGTTTAACACTGACGCATGCAACACTGCTGCGCACCCTACAGGCGACTTCGCCCCATAAATGAGCTAGGAAGAGCTCGGGGCAAGTCATAACAGTGGCAGACTACCATTCACGTGCCGACAGAGTTGACTCCACGCGTTGGACAACCTCAGGCACATTTATAATTAACGCGTTCGACTATAAAATTGTACTGCCCGCCCAGATTCAGACATGCAGTCGCCACCCCCTTGAACTAAGATTGTTTTACTCAACGAGCCACTGCCCAGAGATATAGGAGAAGGAAGTTACAAGAGGCACCATAGGATCACAGCACCCCTGCTGCCCCGTGGGGTCACACCCACTGAGCCTCGAGTGGAGGTTGTAAACTAGTCAGCAGCCTCCACTCAGGGCACTAAGGAATGTGCAGCGCCGTTGTAACCCTACGATAACCAGCCCCTGCGGAGAAAGGCTATCATCCCCCGCACCCCTGGAAGAGCCCTGAAGCACTGATCGTGGACTATATAAGTAGGCACAGGAATGCCTCTAGCCAGAGTTCGCCGGCTGCATAGGTCAGTGAGCTCTCCCTGGTCTGACCAAGACCTCCTCCTCTCCTGCAGCTTGAGAAGACTTCTCCAGCACCAGCCGACTGCAAGAACCATCAAGACGCTCCAGAGGTAACATCGATTATCCAAACCCTACGCCCCTTTACCCCAGTCACTCCTTTGACTCCACAGTAGCAGGTCGTCACCATGTCCACCCCTCGGGAGGCAAACACCATAAATTGTGTAACTTAATTAATTCTCAGACCAATGTATTTTGTAGCAAGTTCTTGTCCAGGCTCTCCTTTGCCTCGTAATAATGTAAATTTATTATTGGAATTAATTAGTGTGTACGATTAACCGGGATTCCCCATTGTTTTCCAAAGATGTGATAATAAATATTACGTCAAACTTTATTCGTTGACTACCTTATTTTAGTTATTGTTCCCCTCACGTTCATTTGTAATTAAAGGGTTGTTGTGTGTATCTAAGACCCCACGGCGGATTAGGTGTGAGCATGCTGAACTCTACAGGAGACGGCGCTTGAATAAGGCGACCAGCCCTAAATAGACATACCGCTGCTCCGTGGTTTGCGGTGCTCTCTCGCCTACCTGTAGTGGCACCCCAATTCTCTACCGCACATCCCGCCATCAGTGCCTCGGGTGTGTCTAAAGAAGACATACTCCCAGTACTGCACGTCAGCAGGAAGGGAAGAAGGTTGGCCGGAATAGGCGTAAAGAGTGGCGGGCTCTACAAAGACAATTTACCACACAGGTTGAGGTAGAAACTAATTGCGAAGACGCACGCTCACAGGCAGTTCCAGAGGTCACCCTGCGTCCAGTTTCTCCTAGCATCCCGCTTGAACACACGTCAGAACTCTACGCTTTATTGGGTATCTGCTTGCCATTGCAGGATTTAGACCACGTGAGCTATCTCCAACCGGAAAAACTCAGCCGCCTTCCGCAACCGAATCACCCGCTAGGAAAAATAAGGGTTTGAGCCCATCTAATTCGTGTACAATCCGGATTGCGTCAGGGAAGGTAATCACGGTCAAATTAGCTCCTAAACCCACGTATAAACCTTGGGTAGTTTCCGCCCCATTAAATTTCATTCCTGGATGTAGACCGACGAGACCCCACCGGATCGAATCAACGCTCCCGACTAAATCTCACACCGCTATCATTGTGTAACCTAGTTAGGATCTGCGGTCCATACTGTGGCAGTAACACCAGGACAGCTGGCATCCCGTATATTGGCAATCCTATCGGTGAGAAATATTCCACTCCCTGGTGTTTGATTCCCCTCCACTCCGAAGTAATCCCTCCACTAGGTAATACCCCTGTGAATCAACCACGACCCACAGGGCCAAACAAGTATCACGAGTAGAGAATAACACTGCGGACAGGTTATAGACAATGCTCAGGAGAGCAACCAGCACTGTAACCACAACGAGCCAGAGTTAAATCGAGAGGGAAGTGTGCATCAACACCAAGGTGCAGAAGTTGTAGTTAATCCTGGAAAAACTTTTGGGTTCCAGCACCTTATAAACTGCTTCTGGAAACAAGAACATAACGTAAATAGTTGGGTGCTGGTTGTGTGGTGCTAGCACACTGTCTCCACACTAACGCCCTGTGGGGTCATATAAGGATTGTTGCTTGTGGGAAATTTGGTGGCTATTGCAATTTGCTGGTTGGTTTCCCAAGATGCTACCAACTTCGCTCCTTTTGCATTCCATTGCTGCTCAATCGCCATTTCACTCCCCTCACACCTGTGGGCATTAATGGTCTAGTTGTTGAGTAAAGGTACGTGAATTTTGTGAATTCTTTTGTCTGCAGTCTAGAACTTCTCAGTTCTTTACATGCTCGGGCCACAACTGTTTGCTTATTGGCTGCTACAACTCGGCAGCACTTTGTACTGTCACAACATATTATCCAATTTGATTACTTGCTGAAGAGTTGTTCTGGGTATGTCCAAATAACTACTCCAATCACGAAAGAAATGCATGGGTCACACAGTAAGAATTTGCAAAATTCGAGTACCGCTATTGATGAGTGACCTCTAGACCATGCAATTCATTATTTACAGACACCAGAGGTAAAACTCTGGTCCATATTTATATCAGTTTCCCTGTAAATATTTGTTATCAATTTAGACAATGTCGGGACGAAGGCCAAAACACAGACAAACTGAAAAAGTGGTTGAAGTGTTATTCAGAAAACTGCTTTGGGTTTAGCTTTCCCCCTTCCAAACATTTTGTGGATCCACCACTGGCTAAGGATAAAATTAATTTTAAGGTGTCAGCTGAATAGAGCGCATTTTTATTTAAATACGGGTGATTAAGATAAATATAATAGAGTTACTGTTGTCACAGCTAATACATTACCTACAGCATTTTGTAGACAGCTGGAGCATAGTTGTAAAATATAATTACTTTTTTTTTAGTTACATGGTTACTGACACGTTTCATCAAAACTGTTGTATTAGTAATGTTATGATAATGTACCTCTCAGCCTTGGGGCTTGATTTTGTACTTTTTGTCAGCCCATTGCCTCGTTTTTTTTAGTGAGTGTGCCGTTGGACTCCAAAGTCATCTTCTGCAATAAGAATAATGGCAGTAGCTTCTTTGCTGTGTGGCGATGACATAGCATGGTAAAAAGCAAGCATCTTAAATGTAAGGTTTTATTGCAGCTTGCAGTGTGATAGAGGTAGCTATAATTAACAAGACAATGGCTGAATGCAGTTTACTGTCAGAAACTTTTATTAAAGATAGAATAGTGTACAAATGACTAGGAAATTATGTTAAAGTAAAGCATGCAAGAGTTTACAACTGTGAAAGCGAACCAGATTTCAATTACTACCCTGATCCTGTGTTATAATTAACTGACTTCTCGCAAGACTTGAGTAATTAAACTGTACTCATAATTGAAAAGGTGCTGCAATAAGGGCCCATATGCCAAAATCTTGTTTTGAGATATCACTATGCAAAGTTTTCGTAGTGACATAAATACAGTCCAAGCACAGTAACTCCTATTTACACGTATGTACATAATTTGTTGATATTTCCTGTAAATTACCATATAAATGTTTTATTAATATCAGACTGCAATAAGCTTCAACATTCAATAATAGAAAGTTACAGGCCCTTTTGGATAGAACCTTTTTTTTTAACGTTCTCAGCAAAAAGGGCATCTTCTCTAGAAAAAGGGTCTATGAAATTAAATAGTAGAAACAAATCCTTAACAGAAGGTATAGTAATAAAGTAGATTATTTTTAATAATTCCGGTAAGTTTTAATATTCCAAATAATTAGAGACACAGAGATAGTATAACATCAAGACATTAAAATACCAAGGAAAACACTAAACAAATTGTACGTCTATTAACACTTTGTCTGTCAAAAATGCTTTTCATCATAAAATCCAATAGTTTATCAATGGTCACTCCATATGTTCATCACTTATATCATCATACAAGTCTTCAATTAGTTCATCTGTGTCTGTGTTTCAGCTATCTTCAACTTCTGTTTCCATCTCTTCAAAATATTCTCCATGACTTGCATCTGGTGTTGCATGTGTGGCCCCTTGTTTTGCAAATAGCAATTCATAAAATTCTTTGCTCTCATCTTTAAGAAAAGGAGATAAGTCCCAAATGTCTTTTACTTTTCCTTCTTTCAGGGGTACAGCTGGAAAAATTGTTAGTTCTTCAGGCACCGTCTTCATGAACCGAAACGGCTCAAACACTTCAAAGTATGATAGTGCGGCTGCAATAGTGCCTGTCTTTTTGTACAGTAGAATACAAAACTTCTGTATTCCAAACATAGCCCTTTTTCTCTATAGTGTTTTCTCTTTTTCCCAGTCCAAAATCAGTGAAGGTTCGTTTACTAACTAAATTGGTGAAGGTTTAGATCTACACGTCATAATGTTATCCAGGTAAGGCTGCACTCTCTCTATTTCTTCCTTTCATTTGATCTTTGACTTCATTATGCCAAAATTACAATCACATTGGCCGAATGAGTGTCGCTGCACAGGAAACATTTTCACAACATCTACACCAAAAATCTTTGACACCCACGAACAAAACTTCATCACAGTTCCATTTTTGTTTTGTCGTCCGGCTGCATCAGATAAAGGAACAATCTTCTGTACATTTGGGAGCTCAGATATTTTATTTTGAATGCAGTGGAATAGGAATGAACAAACAGAATTTGGTCCTTTCTTTGCCTGTGACTCTATAAATGTATAGAAAAAAGATGAATCGTCATCATGGCAGTGGATATTAAAAGTGTACAACCACAGGAGTTGTTTGTAGAACTGCTTAGATATCGTCAATTTTGGAAGAGGCAAATTGTTACAGCAGTCAAAGCACATTATCACAGGTTTTCGCCTGCCTAATGTAATCATTCTTCTGTGTATCATATTTCAGAGCTTTCTTTTTATGTTTTGAATACTCAATCCTACACTTGTCATTTTAATTCTTTTCTAATTTAACCTCACAAGTTTTACATAAATTCCACGTATCTAACTTTGGTTTTGTCGTTGTGAAGTTCGTCTGATCATAGAATTTGTAATATGTTTTTGGCTTCATCTCCAGTCTCTTTCCAATTTTGCTCTTGTAGTAGTCTTTGAATGTATTTTATTGTTACATCTGGATTCTCAAAATACAATCTGCTTTGTTTTTCCATTAGACTTGTAATGACCTACCTCGGTGAGGGATGGATTTCAAATGCTCCATGGCCAATGCATACACCCCTGGTTCCAGCTTCTTTTGTTTTCCATGCAAACGTCTTCGTTCCTCAAATGTTTACCCTTCAGTGATCTACTGAGTGATTCTTACCCTCTTCACAAAAATTTTCAAAAGCTTAACAAGAAAATTTCTGCAAACTCTGACATCCATCCCACCATTTTTCAATGAATACTCCCAAGTGTATTTCTTATTTACTTTAGGTTCTGTGATGATACACTTTCTTTCTAATTCATGCAACTTCATGCATCCAGACAAAAATGCCCTTACATTCTTTTATCACTATGGTAGAATGAATTGAAAATGTTATTTTGTTTGCATTTCTCTATCTTATTACAACACTCTTTATTGAAACATGTTTTCACGACTGTAAAATGTTTTTCAGTAACATTATTACCTTTCGTAGATATACATAACCTTGTCCAAGGTTCCATTTTTTCTTAGCCTGCGAGCATAGTTTTATTTTTAGCTCCTTTTTCCACTGAATCCAGAATAGTGTGTCGTTCACTTAATATACTTTCACTCATTTTAAATTCAGCTGTTAACCCACAAACACACCAGAACAGAATACACTGTTTACCTTTTCCAACTATTAAAATATTGTTCTCTTTAAGAAGGACTCATAACATCAACATCTAAAATGTTTCATAGCAACAAAATTATTTAAAAATTTTGGATGAAACTTTGTAGGCATAGAGATTCAAGTATGTAGAATTCATTTCTGTATTCTCCTCAAAAGGGCCCACGGGTGCAAAGGCCCTTATTACAGCAACCTCCTCAATTTTTGTTGTTAATGAGTGTTGTAATACTTATATTTGTGTACTCTAAGGTTTCATTCTAAATTAATAGAAGATTTTGCTGCAATGAATCTGTTTGTTATTGTGTGTGTATGTATTATTTTTCTTTGTAGTTTATGTTTGTGCACATGTGTACTGACGCGTGTGCTGTGGGATGCGACTACCCCAGTTGGTAGTGCGGAGTTGTTGACAGACCTGCCAAGCCTAGCTTGGCCTGCCACTGCGAATACTAACTATGCAATTTGGCCTAAGAGGCTTAAAAAGGTTAGATGTGGTATTTGGCCGCTTGGGGGTAGGTTTGCTACGGGTTGGAGTGGAGTCAAACCCCAGAGTGATTCGGATAGAGGCGGCTTCCCGCCCAGGGAGCGTGATCCTCCACACTATTAGGGTTGCCAATATCCAAGATGCAGCGATCCCAAATGGGTGAAATGGTGAGAGGTTTTAATCTGACGTGGTGATGGGGGTGTGCGGTCTGGCAGATGTAACTTTAATTGGGCGAGTAGGTTGGCGTGCCAGTACAAAATCTACCGAGGGGAGTGTTGCACGAGAGCGGGAGTCGGGTTGTGCTGGGAGTCGAACCCGGACCACTTTTCCTGTTGTAAGTTTAATATCACAATAATTCAGGGGTACTATGCCCGCAGGATGTTTCACTCTGATACGCCGTCCGGACTTTAATTTGACTTACTGATGGTTTTCTGTGGCTGACTAGTAGGGTTGTCATGGGGAATAGCCTCGTCCTCCTGACTTAATAATTTCTCCTGTTCCTCGTATTCCGTCGTCGGATACCCAGGCCAACTGCCACCAAGCAGATGATCTAGCGGGGAAGAAATATCCAAAGGGATAAATGGAAAAATGGCTCGTGAAGTTTTATCGTGACATCTGACTGGCAGTTCGTCCTAGACGTGGATCTGGCAGTAGCCCATGCAAGGGCGCGACGTTCCCTATGTCGTTGTTTACTAGGAGCACCTCCTTTCTTGTTGTACATCTGATTACTAGAGTTTACCCAATACCACATAAGATAAGTAATAAGGATCCTCTAACTACTATTGACGGTACACAAGAATTTAACACTGCGTGGTTGTTTATTGCAGGGATTGGTCCTTGGGGAGTAAATGCAATAATTATAACTAATATAAAAATGCCCAATTGTATTTAAGTTCTATTGGCAAAAATATGTAATGAGAATAACATAAACAAACGAGGTCAGGTGAAGGCAAGCCTGAAGGGGAGCAGATATAACTACGCAACTTTACAGCAGCTAGAAATGAAAATGTATAGCAATGCAACTTTGACAGTGGCTAATAATTAGGGGAAGCTAATCAGGTAGGCAACACGAAATGCTACGGCTAATTACCGTGGAGTCACGGGAAGTTGACTGGGGTAAGGATTACCGGGTTAAGGTGGGGTATACTTGTAGCTGGTAGGCGTCTCACGTGCAGGCCCTCGGTGACGTGCAGGTCTTGAAGGAGAGAGAGAGATTCTTGATGCAGGTTTAAGGTGCGGGTTCAGAAAGGAGGTTTGGCGGTAGGAAGTAGCGGAGCCCTTGGTCGGACTCGAAGGAGAGCCTTCTGCAAGCTGGGTGTAAGAGAGTCCTCCGCGGACTGGAGTGAGAGCAGCACAGCCCTTGAGGACTGGAGGAAGGTAAGTCCTTGCAGACTGAGAAGAGTCTTCAGCAGACTGGGAGGTTGGGCTTGCATCCTCTTCAGTCACCGAGCCCAGTGCCACTCACTGGTGCTGGCTGCCGGGGCTGTATTTATACTAAATTTTCTCCGGTCAACAGTTCTTCGGGGTGCGGGGAGGTAATGTAGCCTTCTAACACTGGGGCACATTTATCGGGGGTGCAGACGCGCTGCGAGTTTCTTATCGCCCCGCATGGAGGTGATGACAAATTAAAACCCCTGTCTCTGAGGCGGGCTGGCCGTGATGTTACAAGGTCACATGGGTGTCGCCATCTCTCGTGATTGCAGGAACTTATTCCGGGGGCCAGACACGAGTTGTAGAATTCTCTATAATAATAATTCCAATCACAGGGGTGCATTTTGCATGCATAATTCTGGACGGCACTGGGGATTGTAATAACGCACATAATATACAATGATGTGATCTGTTACCCAGGCTTGTAGGCTTCTTAGCGCTATACATTTATTCTGGTTTGCCCCTTATATATTCCGCGTCTGAGTGCACATGGCTCATAGATGGGGCGAAATTGTCCGTAGATTGTGCATTCTCGCAGCGCAACATTCTGGCATGCCTCAGTACAACCATTTGTTTGTCCATTTTAACACTTCATTCCTTATCCCAATTTACATTAAACTTGGGAAGCTCACCAGAATTTAACTAATTATAATTATGTTATGTACCTTTTCTAAAAATATTTCCTGCCACAATTTTTATAGTTAACAGAATAAAATATTTGCAGTTATGTGTTTATATTACCATATTGATTTACTGTAGAACAAGTGCAGATTGTGTGATGAACTAAATGTTTTATTCACACTTGTATTTTGTCTGGTTGTAAAATGAGATTTAGTCTATGGTGTAGTCAAGTCGTGATGCCTGAAAAATTAAATCATAAGCTGAAATAATTGGCTTGGTTTTAAGCTAAGGATATATTTTTTTGTTATTTTGGTATTACAGTTGTGAGACTAGCCGAATTGTGTGTGAATTGCATGATAAGTTATGTTTTTATTGTACAGTTTAGTAAATAACTTCAGAGTGTGTTTTCATTTTACTGTACATTTTGTGGTTTTATTTGTTAGTATGTTCGTCTCATAAAATAATTTTAACATTTAGGCTACATTTGTGTTGTGAGGTGTTCATAAATAGAGGCGTGTTTGTGATGTTTGAGAGTGCACAAGTGTTGTAATGATAACCATGATGTTTGTCAATATTTGCAGTGCTTATTAACAGTATCATAACTACTTTACCATATTCAGTGATGTGGTGGTTAACATGTTTTGTCCAAAATAAATTAAATTAAATTATTATATTTACTTGATACTTCACAGGATAAAACTGTTACAAGGGTCACAAATGTAGTGAGTGATGAGATTTGGGCAGCTTTTAACAGCGACGTCTCCAAAGTCGATGGGGGTGATTGAGGTAAGTGTGGAGCAGCACTGGAATGAAAGAGTGGGGGAAATAGGAGATCCCTGAGAAAACCTGCTGACCAGCAACAGCATCCAGCATGTTTCTCACGTGCAAAGATCCGGGACTGACCCGGCCAGGGAATAAACCTGGTTCAACTTGGTGGGAGGCGAGCAGGCTAACTGCTCAGCCACCATGGCCCATGTCACAAATGGAGTAAACGAACCAAAATTTATAAATATCAAGCTGAACATTGTGAAAACAATATCAGTTATACATGTAAAATAAAAATGTTTATTTAATTGCAAATAAAAGCCATATTATCATTCTTTTTGTTATTGAAACATTTTCTATTGAGTTTTGATTACAAAATTTTTATGCACTGAAATATAATTCAAATCACCGTTCAAGTTTACAAAGTTTATCATAAACAATTTAAGAAGCAGTGTTAGTGTGTATCATTTGTGGTGTTATTGTAAATGCTTCACATTATGTTATCCGTAGAGCAGAAGGTTTGTAGGTGCAAAATATGAGAGTATAATGGCCATTTTGTCCTCTGTCCCCTCCACCAACGTACCTTGTGGAAGACTTGTGAAGCAACTCCTACACTGTGCTGGAGTAGTGGTACGGAGCATCCCCTGGTTGGAAAAAGACGTGGTTCCCAATAATTCAGGGCTCATCACAAAGTATTTGAAACACGTCAGTGTTACATAATGTTGAAGAAAGATAAGAGGGCTAACCGGTCTGTCACTATTGTTCAGACTGGTTTACTAAATTTTGACATCTCTATGTGTTGCTGTTTATTGATGCCTATTCTACTGTTACGTTAAAGGACATCAACACTCATTGTGTCTATCATTAAACATCTGTCCAATATTCCTTCATGATCCGTAAAACTTGTATTTATGCAGGATTTTTAACACCTGTTGGTTGAGTTTTAACGTGCATTGATCTGTGCATTACATCAAGGACAGAAAATTCACAGTGACTGATTAAAAGATCTTATACTATCCATTACAGGTACGTTGGGAAATGTAGTTGGATGGAATGTTAATTTCATGTTTCATGTTACTACAGAATATACATCCTTAGCCATAATGGACACAGTCAAAATTTATGGGCTTAGTATTGTCTGCAAGTTTAGTTATAATTTATTTAAGTTGAGGGTTTAAAGTGTTGAGCCGATACAGATTTTTTTTAATAGCTACCAGTGAGAACCAATACTCTCTTGCAGATACAGATAATATCTCATACTGTGACAATGGACATATGAGTAGTGTTCTGAATGACTTCCACGAGCACCAAAAGTATTTTGGGAAGCTGATGTAAATTTATGTTAATTCAGTGTCACTCAATGAACTATTTGATACTTCAAGTAAATAGAATGAATTGCACATAAATTAATCAAAATCATAAACTAAAAACAGCATTCAGAACATAGTTTATAATATGTTTATAATCTTAAATCAAGGCAACTTAAGCAATTTGTATTTCAAACCTATTAAAAAAATTTATTAAATCTAAAAATTGTGTATTACATTAATTCCCATCATTCTTTCATTTCCTTCCAATTATTTAAAGTACATACACTTAGTGAAAGAATGGCATATATACACACACACATTATATATATATATATATATATATATATATATATATATATAATATATATATATATATATATTGATGTGTGATGCATACTGGCTATTGAGATTAAAGACTTCGCTTCATCTACAAGCAACAATGAATAGAATTTGGAAACATATAATTTCTACTGGAGCACCTACAGGATTTTCCTTGTACCAGGGATAGTTACAGATGTGTTAGAATTATATGTTTCAACAATACTGCCGGCCAGTAAGCAATGCATATCCCGGCATCCCCTTGACAAGATGCCAAGGATCGATTCTCAGTAATCGATGCCTAGCTACAAACCCCAAGAAGTACAAGGCCGTGCTGCGAAATGTGGCATTTCAACAATGGCCGCCCTTAGCTTTGCCCAAAATGCATGCACATAGCCCCCCCCACCATCACCAGAGCCGTTGAACCCTCAGCCGAGCAGAGGCTGGAATCGTCAATTGATCGTTGGCTCTTCTGAGAGCCACACCAGCTGGACAGTCTGCTCCACCGCGCTTGTTTGCCGGAGCTCTTTAACCACCACCGTCTAGACCACCTTAAGATCTTCAGCTCACCTCATCCTACTGCAGAACTTCAGAAGCCCTACCCTTGCGAAACTTTCCAGAAGTCGTTTGGCCCTGGCAACGGCTCCCGACGCGCCGTTCAGGACGTGGGCACCTTAAGCCCCTTCAGGGCACGTGAACACAGATAGGGAAAGTTGTCATTAGCTACCTAGTCGAAACTGTCCCCAGGTAGTTTAGAACTATGACCCTTCACCTGGACAATGTAATTTACTACTTCCGGTCTCTGGGTAGGCAGGAGATAGTATGGCCACTGTGTCTTATTCCTCATGGAATAAATACATTCTGATCTTATCTGATCTCTCATTTTCCCTTGAGTACTTCCAGAACTCCATAATAAACACCTACGTCCCGAAAGAGTGGAGCAGGAGACTGGGTTTTGAGAACACCATTTTACAGCCTTGTGTAGGACTGCAAGCGCCGCTTCACGGACTCGTACCTCATAAGCACATACACCATTCGACAGGAACCTGTTTGGGGCACTACGTGTGTCGAATGGTAGAGCCACAACCACTAGATGTACTCGAGCTTGAGAGGATAAGTCGCAAGACCAGCTTGCACCTGTCGACCGCATCATTTGTGTTTCCAGAGAGAGTGTTTGGTTGGCTGTGGGTCGGAAATGTCCGTCTAAGTGGTTCACCTGTAGAAGCTATTGGAACGGTCCTTTGGGAACCAACTCTTCAATCACTGCGCTGTTTGTGTTGCCGTTTGAGAAATAAGGTTGTACTCAGCACCGACCCAGTTTGCCTAGACGGCAGAACACACTTAGATAGGGAATTCATGTCGCCTGCTTGTGTATCCTGGGATAAGGTTCTACCATCAACAAGATAAGTAGGAAGGACATTACGGAGAGGAAGATTACTACTGCCTACCAGTCTACCTGGGGCAGCACCCAGCCCAGTAAGGCACCTTGCCAAGTATCTCCCCAGGAACAAGCTCAAGTCAGGGGGCTTAACCTCCCGACTCCCTCCCCTTCACTGTTTCAGCCTTCCCAGAAGGTTTCTAAGAGCCGAAACCTGCATCCATTAATAGCGGCTATTCACAGTTGAGAAAGGGCACCAGTTGGCCTTGCGTGCCCTTGGTTCTCGATTCGCAGCTATCCCAGTCTGCAGAGTTCATCCAGCAGCAGCAACTATAGCAACCTTCGCCCTACTAGTAAACCTCCACTATCTACCAGCTGATCAAGTGTCATTGAACATAAGCCGCAGGCCCCTAGGCCAGCACCCCAACCAGTAGCCAAGGCTGTAGTAGACTTTGTACGCAGCCGCCAACCAACACGGCCTGTGTTATATTCCGGACAGCGTGTAGTATGCAACTAGAACCAGCCAAACTACCCTAGTGGCCAGCACTAACAAGTCCCCTGTTTCTGACTTTGAATACAATCAGCCTAACCCAGATAACATCACACATCAATATAGACACACACACACTCACATATTCCAAAACAAATAAACAAGTGATGCATGACGTCTTATATGTATTAATTAAACGACGGCTACTCATCAATGCAACTACATTGCTAGACGAATAAGCACCCAGAGACGCGACTCGCCTAGCGTCATACGAGTTACCTAGAGACACGGCCAGCCAATCAGCCTGGACTGTTATGCATCACAAGCAAAATAAATAACTTATGAACACATATTGAATAAATATTCTGAATTCCTTCAACCAGCACACCTATTTTCATCCTGTTTTTATTCGTATTAATTATAAATGCACTATTGTACTAATTTATAAGTAAAAGTTCTGTTTAATCAAAGATAATGTTCTTTTATATTAATAAAAGTATAAA
This sequence comes from Dryococelus australis, assembly GCA_029891345.1. Classification (NCBI taxonomy): domain Eukaryota; kingdom Metazoa; phylum Arthropoda; class Insecta; order Phasmatodea; family Phasmatidae; genus Dryococelus; species Dryococelus australis. Next base: position 108,091,433 of record CM057005.1, read on the forward strand.
ACACTTGTGATGAATAACATATTTGGGAAACAACCAAACACGTCATACATAGAGAGATTTTTCGAGAGTTTTATTTAAAACGTGTGATGAAACTGCTAATAGACTACCGTATTTTGGTGTGTATAGGCCGTGTGCGTGTGTAGCCCGCACCTGAAGTTTTTGATAAAAATTACGGACAATTAATATTTCAAGAATAGGCCTCACTGAATTTTTGTATTCCTCTAAATATTGTTTTGTTAAGTCATAATCCTGTACATGTGTAATAAATTCCGACTTAATTTCTCCCTTACAAAACATTTGTGACAGAAAATTTTAACTGCACGAGAAGTTTTTTTATTATAAGATTTCTTCCCTTTCGATTATCTTCCTTCCTTTAAGAGTTAAAACATAAAAATGTACTGCATGTTGACATATTTCTAAACATGTTTTGGGGGGAAAAATTTCAAAATCATATTTTATACCAATATCTCGTATGTAAGCCGCACCCCACTTTTTGTAGTCAGTTTTTTTGTCAAATGTGTGGCCTATACACGCCAAAATATGGTATATCAGTGAATTTTTAGCAGCTCGGTTCTAGTACATAATTGTTATTTCATGTACTGAGTGTGTTCAGTAATTTTTTGTGAAATGGTATAGTATTTTATTTCTCTTTGTGATAACTTTTAGGAGATGAGCATAGAAAGCAACAGTCTCTCTGCAGAATCCAATAATGACTTGGTTCCTAAAACGCCACCCAAAGACAAGGAGACGGTTGGTAAGTAGCACCTGTCTCTAGTCTGTACCGCTGATTTTTTATTAGATTGTTTTTTTTTGACTTATTTATATATTTTTATTGTTTCTTAGATCCCTTCTCATTGTGGTTTATAAGTTACATTTAGAGTATTGTAATTATATGGGAAATAAATAACAAATACAAGTAATAAATAAGATACAAGAAATATTACTATACAGTGCAATAAACATTAGTTCCTACAAGAGCAGAGAAAGCAGTGCAGTAACTGTTGGAAGTATGGTATAGGCTGTTCATGGTAAAATGAGCACTTCAGAAAGCCTTGCTTAAGATCTACTTGTATGCACTTAGTGTGTTCTCCCACCTTATGTAAAATGGTGCCATGGGCCTCATCGCTTTCTTCATGTGTCTGTCAAGTGAAACTATAAAATTATTGCAAAAGTAATTTAAGAAATCTGCTAATTTTTACACTTTGGCGCATTAAAATAAACAGAAAGCGATAGAAATGATTTAAGTTATCACAAATGGTAACTTAACACTTTTTGTTCAACGTTAATGTATGGAACTACTTTCCCCTCCACCGTTACCAACTTTACTGGGTGCATGTCACTCAGTGCGCCCGTTAAATTATATGCAAGAAGGAGTTGTGACTTTTTTATAAGGTTGATTTCAAAAGTGCTCACTTTATCGTGAACAGCCTTTAAGAGGCAGTGAGTCTGTATAGTGTAAGGTTTACTGTAAAAAAAGTGAATTGGTGCTACATCAAGAAACAATAAGACAAGAACACAGATAAAACTGGCCATATGGCAACATTTCATTTACTACAGTAGGCCTATCGTTTTGAAATATACCACAGTTGCCAAGTGGCATTATGAATAGAGTCTATAGAATGGTGACATTTATGTTGTCGACAGCTGGTTTTCTTAACAGCATTAGGACTGTTTCACTTTTATTATTCAAAAATAAAGGATTTATTTGTCTGATGCTACACAGCTATGAATCACATCTAAATATTCTTTAATCATATACAATGGATTCTTGGATAAAAACACTTTAATCTTTTTTTGTTTCGATTGAGAAGCAATTTTCTAAAATTAAGCAGTAACACATTAAATAATTTAGGTGATATTGATTCAAAACTCTTGAATATTTATAATTTTTAATAAAGAGATTATCATTTGGCCTCGTACTACGCTTATGTGCAAAAATTGCTCAATATATTTTCACTTACAATATACATTCAATAACATACATAGATGGCAAGGTATTGTTTAATGATGCCACGTAAAATCCTGTAATAGATGGCACAACAAAAATTTTCACACATAATAAAAATTTTGCTTGTTAATTAATAACAGTTTAAGTATGTATTTGAAAAAAAATTTCAATGAAATTTTGGTTTTCCTTTAATGGTGTAGTGTGGAGAGGGTTAAAAATGTATTAAGTTTTAAATATCTTGGAAGTGGGGTTTAGGAGAATGGGGAAAATGAAAGATTGTTGATAGGAGAAGGCAAGAAGGTGAGTAGTATAGACAGAGGTGCCATAGAAGCCCAAAGAAGTTATCTACAAAATGTAATTTGTGCCTGGTGTGTTGTATGGGGCAGAAACATGGCTGAGGAAGAAAGGCAATGTAGAAAGACTGCAGGCTTGCGAGATGAAATATCTGAAAAATAGGTAATGGACACATTGATAAATGTAATGGTGGGAGAGAAATTAAGAGTGTGTTCCATCCAAGATACGACAGAGCTGTCTAGATTAAAGTGTTATGGCCTTGTGATAAGAATTGAGAAGGGGAGATTACCAAATAAAATGCTAGAACGGCAAATGGTGAGTAGGAGATTGAGAGGAAGATTGAGTTGAGTGGAGTGGACACATTTGGGCAGCTTTTAACGAGGTCTTGAGAAGCGATGAAAGTGAAATGAGGTGAGAATGGGCCGTGTCGGAATGTAATGGGAGGGGAAATAGGAGATCGCCAAGAAAACCCGCCAGTGGCATCGTCTGGCACAATTCCCACTTGCGAAAATCCGTGAGTGACTCGGCCGGGGATTGAACCCAATTCGGCTTGGTGGGAGGCGAACAATGTTAATCACTCAGCCACCATGGCTCTTAGGAAGATTGAGGGAGACTTGGCTGATAGGAATGAGAAGTGTAGAAAAAGTGAACTGAATGGACAAAGTTGCAAGTTGAAAAGTGTGAACAAGCCGTAAAATGGAGAGGCATTTCAGATTTAAAGAATAATTGTGTATGGTAAGTCTGATACTATTGATTGTGTTACTGAGTTTCTTCCTGTTCACTGTTCGTCCTTTAGCAGACACATTGAGGACTTTAAATGTATTTCATTGGCTGCCTTGATAAGATGTTTTAGGCATACAACTCCTTTTCAAAGTTCACCTTCAGGATTGTCATGTAGATAGCAACAAGTTTGTATGGTTAATATCAATTAAAACAAAATTGAGCCAAAATACGTTCTTTTCTAAGTGAAACCATGACTGACAACAGTTTTTCAATAAATATATAGTAATTTTTTGTGGTTCCAGTGGTTTCCCTAACATACCAAAATATGAAAAAGAGATTCAAAAATGTATTTTCTCAGTAAAATCATATTTAAGCAATGTTATAAGATAGCAGTTTATATATATATATATATATATATATATATATATATATATATATATATATATATATATATATATATATATATATATATATATATATATATATATATATATATATATATATATATATATATATATATATATATATATATCTGTGTGTGTGTGTGTGTGCGCGCGTGCATGCATGTGTGTGTGTGTCTGGGAACGTTAACACGTGTTAGAAAAGTCTATGTTTTTAAGTTTTTATCTGGGTTAATGGTTTTTTGTGTTATCTTAGTTATAAAGAAGATTATTACTCACTTATAGCTGCATAAACATTGTGAAAAGCATGTAAAAATACATTATTGTTAACTGTAGAGAGCATTTGATAAAAATAAAATAAATTAACTCTGCTACACTAGTAAAAATGAAATCCACATCATTTTAATAATTAAGATTGCATTGAAATGTCATAAAATCTTTACTCTCATAAGGCTTCATTTTAGTGATTGTTTGATTATGGGTCTTCCATAGTAAAACTGACACCATTTTTTTTTTTTTTTTTTTTTGCTTCATTTAAAAAATTTGTTTTGAAATAATACCACAAAATTGTGTCCCTACTTATAGATTTTGTATTTAAGGCTCAACATCACATCTTATGCAGAAATTCTTATTTTTAGTGTCATAATTTTTGTTTCAGAGTAATTATTTAAATCTCTATGAAAAAATTTACATTTCACGAATTGTTTGATATATTTTGTATTTTTATTTTACTATGTGTTGTAGTTATAAACAGGCAGGAATGTACAGATATTTAAAGTTTATATTATGCTATTTCTGACAAAATTTTATGTTGGTAGTTTGGAGTTAATTTCTGTACTGTAGAGCAAAGCAAATAGTTAAATTCCTGTAGTGGCATTTTTGCAAATTTTACTTTACAAACACTTAAATCAGCAGGAAATAAAAAAATTATATATATTGGATGATGCTGAGATTTAATGTTTATGTTTTATGGAATTACAGGTGAGGATATTTTCAGGTGGTCTTTTGTAAAGTGATGATGTAACTGTGAGCTGTCTTCTCACTTTGTTAGTTATCATATAGGCTATTCACAGTAAACTGAGCACTTTTGAAAGCCATACTTAAAGATCTACTTCTATGCGCATTGTGTATTATTCCATCACGTGCAAAATTTACATTGCCATGGGCTGATCACTTTATTCAGGCCCTGGTCAAGTAAAAAGAAAAATTAAAACTTTTCGAGTTGGTTAATTCTTACATTTGTATGCATTCAAAAATCAGAAAGCTAAAGAAATAATTTCAGTATTCACAAATGTAGGGTTACATGAATGCTGCAACTTTATTTCTCATGAAACGACAACGTAAAATATGTTATGAACATTCATGAATCTGAAATGAAAATGAAAAGTAACTTCATAAAGGCTCAGTCTTGAACTTTTAATGAGATTCATAACATTTTAGTAACAAGATATTCATTATGACAAATTCGTTGCTAAACCATACAAAAACATGTAGTGTATGTAGTATTTACCACAGGGGTTCCTGCCTACATTTAAATTTAAATTTGATGTCATTTTAGGTATAAAATAATGAAAACAAATTAGATCATTTACTGACAAACATTTTCTTTGCTGGTGCACTAAATGAAATTCATTAAACACCCAAATATTCATTTAAATAGAGGATTTCAGTTTCGTTACAACTTTCGTCAACCAAATTTCTTACCGAAACAAAAATGATAGTTGTAATTTTTCATTTTCGTTTCAGTATAACGAATATTCACACAACCTACACAAATAGTTTCACACAATATCTTTTGTAACGCATTCCAGTTGTGTGACGTCCAGCTACATAGAGTAGCGGTAGCTTATTGTTTTCCTACGTAGATGGCACCACAAGTCAAAATGGCCACCGGCCATGGCACTCGCTACAGTTGGTGGTAAATTTGAACTTGAATCCAAGTACATACACTGAACGACCCTAACCAAAACCACCCTAAACACAAATGATCGCCTAACACTTCATTTTCAATATTAAGGCATGGAACTGCTTTCTCTGTGGTGTTATAGGTTGTTCACAGTAAATGAGTACTTTTTGATGTCCTCTCATTTGGAAAAATTGTTAATGAATATATTTTATTGTAGCCTTAGACTTAGACTTAACTTTAGAGTTCAGTGATATATATATGACACACACACACACACACTCTCTCTCTCTCTCTCACTCTCTCTCTCTCACACACACACATTACTTAATGTGGCAATATTTATTTAAAAACCTAGTGGAATGATAAAAAATGGTTGATGGAAAAAAGTAACTAGGCCCTGATGAAAAAGTTGCTCACTTTACCGTGAACAGCCTATACCAACATTACTGGGTGCATATAGTTCAGTTGTGTCCATTAAAGTACATGCATGTAGGAACGGTGATGTTTTTCAGAGGTATATTTGAAAAGTGCTTAGCTAACTATGAACTGGGTATGTGTAGTAGGGTAGCATGTACATGGAACTGTGTGTAATGTTGTATTGGCTTGTGCTCAGTGATGGTGAACAAGAGAACTGCCCGCCGAGGCTCAGAGTGGGAGATACTTGAGGGACTGAAGGAGGGCCAACGGTATGAGAAGAAGCCGGACATGTTCACTGGCCACCTGCATAAGAAGAGAAAATGGCCTCTCAAAGGCTGGCATAAGGTAAGTTGGCTGTACAGTAAATTCTTGATTCCAAGACCTTGCATGGTTCCCAGGAAAAGGGTAGTTAATTTCAAAGGGGTTGGTATTGAGAAAATCTTTTCAATTAAATATTTTCATGATTCCCCAAAAAGGGTTGTTACTTTGAAAGGGTCGCTTTTCAAAAGATCTTAGTAATGAGAGTGCATTGCAGTTACTAGGTTTAATTTTTACAGTGCCTTATGAGGGGTAGGTAATTTAATTTTCTTCCATGTGTTGCCAGGCCACACATAGTTTGTTCAGTGCTTAACACACAGTTGTGTTCCATTCCACAAAAAATAAGGGGGGGGGGGGGGAAGTAAGGCGGCGTGTGTATAGGCCGCACCAGAAGTTTTTGATGAAAAATTATGGATAATCAATATTTCAAGTATAGGCCACACTGAATTTTTGTATCCCTGTAAATATTGTGAAGTCACGATTCCACACAAACATTGTAAATTCAGACTTAACCTCTCTCCTTGAAAACATTTGTGATAGAAAATGTGTGTTATGTTGCAATGTTTACGAATATACATCGTGCAATTACTATTCCTCAGATGGTAATGTGGCTTGAGAAAGCAGAGCCATGGCAACGTGTTACACAAAATGGCGTCTTATCAATGTGCACTTGAGCCGTGGCGGGCATGCAAACTACATAAGATAACGTTCTCTTGTACAGCAGAGAAATTGTGTTCTTATGTACAATATCTATGGCCGCGCTCCAACATGTGTACATTTTACATGTGCGGGATGGCAGTTATTTCGTTTACGTACGCGCGTAAACAAAAACTACACAACTTTTTTAAATTTATTTATTATACTTTCTTTCCATTAAATTCCTTCCCTTCCCTTCCTTCCTTCCTTTATGAATTAAAACATTAATATAATGTACTGTACGTTGACAAATTTCTAAACATGTTTTGGGGAAAAAATTAAAAAAATTTTTTTTTTGCCAATATTTTGTATATAAGCCGCACCCCCACTTTTTTTTTTTTTTTTTTTTTTTGGTATTTTTTGGTAAACATGTGCTGCCTATACACGCCGAAATATGGTATTTTGTGGAAAAATTGTATTTGGATGGGAGCATCCCAAGACAGCTAATGGGAAAAGATGTTTTTTTTTCTGTCAGTATTTAATTCAGTGTTACTGTTATTAGTAGTTGAGAATGGTTGGGGAAGCTCTTTTCTTAACAAACTTCCCTCTTTACAACTACCTTTTTACAATGTGCTCATTTTTATTAGTGTTGCCTTAAACCTGGAACTCCAGTAAGCTAAATGTACACACAAATGTATAGGAAAATGTTGTAACACAATCCCTTGCAGGGGCAGCACATAGTAAAAGGTGGCTTCAGATGTTTCGAGTAGCAGCACACTACCATCACGTGCTCACTCGTGGTTACCAGCAGCGGCGTGAAACAGATTTTATATGAGGGGGACTGAGTTTCATCTTTTGTGGATGACGCCAACATTTGGCTTGTGTATCACTAACAGAATTGTCAAAATCACGTTACGGCAGTGGTGGAGATATTTAAGTTTCAAGTTATTAAAGTTAATAATGTTATTTCTAAAAAATAATGATTTACCATTACTTCACTATATTGTACTAATATGAAAACTTTGCCTGTGGAAGTGTGCGTAGTAACATTTTAAAATGCATAGTTAGGTATCTGTTAACTGTAATTGGAGCTATGTGGTTTTGATGTTTTTTTTTTGTTTGAAAGAAGTGAAAGGTGCTCCATGTTAGGGCTTAGAAATAGTTAATGCATAGTTGGCATGACCTGTTCATCCTATATGTCCTCTACAGTATGAAATTGACAAGCTACCCATTAGAAATACTATTTCTGCTTCATATTGTCTTTTACTGAAAATTAATTTTCACATGTTGGTCCTGGCAAGTTCTCACATTTCCAAATTGATTGACCTCCATTATTATGTAATTCATAAATTATACTTAATGACTAGATCAGAGAACACACAGTATCTCATGTAATGTTGCTCAATTTATTCATTTTTTAAATGTAGTTGTAACATTGCAGATGCCAAAATCAAAGACTGAAAATCACAGCTCGGTTCATTCACTCGGCAGAAACTTGAGATTCAAGTAAAGGCGCCATAATAAAATAAAATGGGAAAAAAAACACAGTGTGGGATAGTTTCCTCCGAGATTTATTAATTTTAAAGCAGTTCACATTCGTCAAAGTGTAGACATGAACAGTTAGCGATACGAGCCAGGCGGATTACTGGAACAGCACCTAAGAGTTCATTACTAATTCATGTCACTAAAACTTGCATCGTGAGTAAATTATGAAGGCAAGAGGTGTGTAATGTTCTCTCGTGGCACTCTGGCAACCTTCCACACCAGCGGAAGTAATTTTGTAGACAAATGTTTGTTTTGGAATTTAAAAAAGCTAGCGGGGTCTTGCAAGTGTGGTCAAAATTTGTTATGCTCACTGCTGCTTCCACGTGGGTTGGTCGTACTCCGTTAGCTGGCGCGGGCGCTCAGTGCTCATATCGCCACCACGCTCTAACTCAACTCCTCACATCAGGGTGCCAAAAGCCTAACGAAATAAGGGTATCGCGTGGTATAGAATCCCTTTGGACAGTGATGTGAACCGTGTTGCAACCATTTTCCCACACAAGCTTAACTATGCCAAAGTTAAACAATTGAACTTCCACAACATACTCGAAAGAAAAGAACATCTACGAACATCGTAATAGCCATTATCTCTAATCACTGATGCAACCTCAACTACGACTTTACAAAAAGCAAACTCATAACAAATACACATACTAACACGGCCAAAACATATGAAATATTGGAAAAAAAATTACATTTTCCCACTAAGCAAAAGAAAGTTAATTAAACAATATCATTACATAGTTAAGGGTGATGTGTCTGGATTTTTTTTTTTTAATTTAATTTTTTTTTTTTTTTTAATTTTTATTTTTTTTTTATAAAAGCACGTATGTCTCACTTCATCATTCAAGACTTGGGGACAGTTTGATTAACATTCTAGTCTGCTACCATGGTAATTCAAATTCGATACTTGGTGGATCAAAATCCACAGTTTTCACACAATACAAGAAATTTTGCAGATTTAGCCTTTGTTTTCTTATTGTGTTTACAATCACCGACCTCGCCCAATGGTTGCAAATGCCATATTTGTCAAGAATCTAACCACAAACACAGAATATGTGTAAACACTGCAGTGTTTATAAATACAGCACGCATGTTCAGTGCGTAAATTACATTAATTTACTTTATATGTATAGACCATTTATTTTCATCATATCACCAACATTTTTGGTTAGAGATGTTCGTTTTTAAATAAAATACATGTAGTTATGATTCTGTCCATAAATGAGCACCATTTTGGCTCATATGTACATAAAACTATAAACATTCAATCTTGCTAGTAATAGATTTATGAATTGTATGCTGCGAATAAAATATTGATGTACGATGAGGGAGCGATAGATGAATATACAATTCATGTTTACGTGATAGAAAATGCATGAAATTAATATTATAGCGGTGAAACTTTTTTTTTCAAATGAATTTTAACTAACTCAAAGCAGATGCTGGTATTATAAGTTAAATTACATTTTATTTTATGTATTTCACCAGGTATGGCTTATATAGAGTTAAATATGTAGCAACACCAAAGCTAGCCATATTAGTTTCCTTTTAATTTCAAATCACCTGTTACTAAAAGGTAATAAAATTAAGAAAATAGTTTTACGGTTGCAAAAATGGAATTCTTTGTTTGTGAAAACATGTCCCGCAAGATAGCCAAGTGCTGTAATTTCCATGATGATTGAATCATTTGGGTTGATGAAATGATTTGATTGGACCATGGCTGATTGTAACCGATACCGGTTTTGGGATGATCAGCCAATGTATCGGTATTGGTCCAGCCCTACAGTAAACACTAAATTCTACTTTGCTGCCTCATCTCCTTATGTAGACTATTCACGGTAAAGTGAGCACTTTTGAAAGCGCTCTCATTTGAAACATTAGTCAATAAATATATTTTATTTTAGTGATAGATGTTAAATTCCAGGTGTGGTAGAATATGCATGTCGTGTTTATTACTTACATTGCAATATTTAGTTAAAAATTTTGCTAAAGGATAAATAATGACTGAAAGAAAAAAAAGAAGTAGGGCCACAAAAGTTCATACTGATTCTTCAAGATAGTTTCAGTGTGTGTTAATGTGGTGTCTCAGGATATTAATGCTTACTAAAATGATTGATTGTTAATAACTTTGTGAGGGCTGTTATATGTTGAAGTGGTTGCAATTCTGTTCACAGCGGTACTTTGTTCTCGACAAGGGCATCTTGATTTATGCTAAAGGCCCAGGTGACATTGCGAGAGGGAAGATACATGGCTCACTCGACATTGGACTTTCTGTCATATCAACTAAGGAGAAACGTCGGCGTCTTGACATAGATGCTGAAGAATTCATTTACCATTTGAAAGTATGTAGCCATTTCTATTTAATTTACAGAGTAATTTTTTTGTAATCTAAGGGAACGTGTATGTTTCTAATAGATACAGAATAGAAAACCAATACATACATAATTTATGTACTTATGTTGTGTTATTATAAATTGGCTTTGGTTGTTTTAAATAACTAAGATATTTTTCGTCTACATTGTCATTGCGTAATTAGACTATTCAGGTTTGTGATCAGCAGTTTTTTTTAGTAATATATTGTGTATGCTTTTACTTATTTGTGTGAGGCTGCGAGTCTCGAGTCAATTCTTAGAGAATTTGTGGACAATTTTTTTTTTTTTGTGCCTTTTAGACACATGTGCAAATTTATTTTCATGGAACTCTGGAAGTCCTTATATTTCGCTTTCTTTAATTGCTATGATAGACTTTTTTTCGGGGATGCTGCTCTTGTTGCCTTGTTTTCCTCCTGCAACTCAATTGAACTGAGATTTTTTCCCCTAAATTGTGACGTTTGACGCTTTCTAATCATTATTATTATTTGACTCCGCATCATCACATGCACATCATGTGCCCCCCGAGGGAATTGAACTCCGACTGGCCACCTCTAAGGTCAGCACCCACGTAATGATAGGACAAGATGGCGTCGCCCCCGCAACTTGTAAACCTGCTGAGAAGCAGCCGTGGATATGCAAGATTTTGCTCCTAAGCAAGCAGCGGATGCAGCCCGCATTCGCTAGGGACCCCTTCCTTTCGCAAATGGTTTTTCACAAAATTTTTATATGAGCGAATAGGGCCTATTTCTCAACAATTGGGGTTATTTTGGTGGTGTCACTTACTGTTTTTGCTTCGCGAAATATCATGAAATTGCCCAAAATTGTGTTTTTTTCACCAAATTTCGCACGAAATATCACATTTTCAATCATTATTTTTAAGAGTTGTGTGAGATTACTTTTTGAAGTTCAAGACGAAACTCCACAGAAAACAAGTCAATTTTACAGAACGAGAATATCTTCACTTCTCTGTTTGGTTAATGTAAATGCGATCTGGTTTTAATGATTGTGGTTTTTGTGAACGGGGTCATTATCATTTACAATAAACATTTCACTCTCATTTTTCTGTGTGAAACCTTATGTTTATAGTGCTTATTCGATAAATTGTTTTAATATGTAGTTGGGAGTGGGAATGACACAATTGATGTATTGAATATACACTGCCAAAGTGATATCGCCAACGAGCATCTTCTCCTATGGGATATCACTATGTTTCGGAAACAAAGTGATCTCGACTACTTTCTAAAATGAACTAGTTTTGATTGTATTTCATCCTTTTTCACTTTTCCTCGCATAATTAATGTAGCCTCATTGGTATTATACAAATGTGATAAATAGAAAAATGACCAAATACTTATTTTAAAAATGGTAACAAAATTTTCCGTCACCACTAATTGCCGGCCGCACGTTTATGCGCAAAGGCACACAGTACGCACCATTGATTCGTATATCTATGGTATTACTAAATTGATTTTTTTTCCCCATTACGTTTTTCCATGTAAACATATTTTTTAAATTATCCAATTATTTGAGGACGACTTGTAGCTGGTGCCGTTTTATTTCTGTTTTGACTAAGTAATATATTAGTTAAGTTTCTGTTTATTTTATTGGTGGGGCGTGGAACTTTAGTTTGTCACATTTATCATCTTTCGCGAGATGAGTTAGTTTTGCGCCTCTTACGAGAAATTTTTTCTTGTAAGGAAGTAACTTTCAAATTACTGTAATTCAAAAGTTGTAATGTCACCAAAAGAACAAAATGTGATAAATGTGACGCTGTTATTCGTAACGATGCAAGAATTTCACAATAAACAATTTCATTAAAGTTGAAAATCATATGGATTTTTTATGAAATACACCAAAATCAATGAAATCAGTATTGATTCCAGTCTGTAATATAGGCACTGAAAAGAGTTTTTTGATGTCTGGGAACATAATGACTGAGAAAAGACAAAACCAAAAGCCAAGTAATATGGTAGTAATTGATGACAGTGCTTGCATCTTCCGATTAAATGTATGCTACTTTTTTTTGTGTAGCCAAAGTTTGTTGCAATATGATATATGTGTGTGTGAGTGCTTGCATTTTTTGACCAAATGTATACTATATTCTTTCTGTGCTGTTACCAAACCATTTTTTTCCTCACCTAAATATTTGACGAAATGAATTTAAAATTGATGAAAAATTCACAGGAATCAGCCAAAAAATTGACGAAATCTATCAGAAATTTTCACCACAAACATGTCTCTCTATCAATGTACTTTGGTTCAGAGTAAATGCCATGAACTAGGAGTGGGCGAAGCTTCGAAAATTTGAATTCGAATAGAATATTTCCAATATTCGGCTTCGTATTTGAAATAAAATTTTTGCTTCGAATTTCAAAACAAAAAAAAAAAACTTTTGGGGAACTGAAATTAGTTATTATTCGCCCAAAAAGCAAAAGAAGACAACGTGCACTTAATAATATCAACATTTTTATCCCACATTTGCCACACACATGGCTAGTGAAACATGAAAACATAACCTCAACTCAACAGAATGCCCACAAATTAGTCCAAACCGCATTCTGTCAGTATCTAATTCAGTATAATTGTCAGTATCTAATTTTACTAACAATATAACAAAACGGAACTATCTGGAAAAAATCTTTTTATATTACTAAACACTTCATTATCTTTCCAAACTTAATTCGGCACATCACATTTTAATCTGAATTATATGTTTATTTTCCTCATGTACAACAGAGTTTTGCAGTGTGATAAATATGATATTAAACTGCAAGTTTTACAGATTTAACTGCTGTGAAAAGTGTGAAATTGAACCCACTGCTATTAAAATCTCATTTTTCAATAATGTAATTTAAAAAATGGGAAATTGTTAATAAAATACAAGTGTGGTTTCATGCCAGAGTATCGTATCGACTCTTTACATACACGATGATAATTTGATGAATCAAATTTAGTTGAGAAAACTGATTTTTCCTCATTACATACACAATGATAATTTGATGAATCAAATTTAGTTGAGAAAACTGATTTTTCCTCATTACATACACAATGATAATTTGATGAATCAAATTTAGTTGAGAAAACTGATTTTTCCTCATTACATACACAATGATAATTTGATGAATCAAATTTAGTTGAGAAAACTGATTTTTCCTCATATTCACAGACAGATATGAAAGTTTGTCATATAAGCAAAAAAAAAATAATTGTACATTATATATTATGTAACTTGAGACATTTTGCTTCCCAGCAAAGCGATTCTTCTTTGCAGCCATTTGCAAATTAATTAGATTAGGATTAGCCCTTAATCTGCATCATTTGCCTAGTGAATTAGAACCCGCCGGCCCCTACTGCTACTACTACTACAACTACTACTAATACTACTACTACCACTACTACTACTAATACTACTACTACTACCACTACTACTACTACAATTACTACTACTGCTACTACTTCTACTACTACTAATAATACTACTACTACTACTACTACTATCATTACTACTACTGCTACTTCTACTAATACTACTACTATTACTGCTACTACTATTACTACTGCTGCTACTACTGCTACTTATACTAATACTATTACTGCTACTACTATTACTACTGCTGCTACTACTACTATTGCTACTACTGCTACTTCTACTAATACTACTACTATTACTACTACTACTATTACTACTACTAATACTACTACTATTACTGCTACTACTACTATTACTACTACTACTAATACTACTACTATTACTGCTACTACTACTATTACTACTGCTACTTCTACTATTACTGCTACTACTACTATTACTACTGCTACTTCTACTACTACTATTACTGCTACTACTGCTACTTCTACTAATACTACTACTATTACTGCTACTACTACTATTACTACTGCTGCTACTTCTACTAATACTACTACTATTACCGCTACTACTATTACTGCTGCTACTACTGCTACCACTACTACTATTACTACTACTGCTACTTCTACTAATACTACTACTATTACTGCTACTACTATTACTACTGCTGCTACTACTGCTACTTCTACTAATACTACTACTATTACTGCTACTGCTACTACTATTACTACTGCTGCTACTACTGCTACTTCTACTAATACTGCTACTACTACTACTGCTACAACAACTACTATTACTACTACTGCTACTTCTACTAATACTACTACTATTACTGCTACTATTACTACTGCTACTTCTACTATTACTGCTACTACTACTATTACTACTGCTACTTCTACTATTACTGCTACTACTACTATTACTACTGCTACTTCTACTACTATTACTACTACTGCTACTTCTACTAATACTACTATTATTACTGCTACTACTATTACTACTGCTGCTACTACTGCTACTTCTACTAATACTACTACTATTACTACTGCCACTTCTACTAATACTACTACTATTACTGCTACCACTACTACTATTACTACTGCTACTTCTACTATTACTGCTACTACTACTATTACTACTGCTACTTCTACTACTACTATTACTGCTACTACTGCTACTTCTACTAATACTACTACTATTACTGCTACTACTACTACTATTACTACTGCTGCTACTTCTACTAATACTACTACTATTACTGCTACTACTACTACTATTACTACTGCTGCTACTTCTACTAATACTACTACTATTACCGCTACTACTACTACTGCTGCTACTACTGCTACCACTACTACTATTACTACTACTGCTACTTCTACTAATACTACTACTATTACTGCTACTACTATTACTACGGCTGCTACTACTGCTACTTCTACTAATACTACTACTATTACTGCTACTGCTACTACTATTACTACTGCTGCTACTACTGCTGCTACTACTGCTACTTCTACTAATACTGCTACTACTACTACTGCTACAACAACTACTATTATTACTACTACTACTGCTACAACTACTATTACTACTACTGCTACTACTCAAGCATATTATTTCTCTGGGTGACATCAGATAAGGGGACCCTTGTCAAAGTTGACAGGTACAGTCTCAGCCATACAAAAACACGTCCAACCATAGGACACACGGTATTTAAGCATGAAAAGTATTTTTCTCAAAATCCTCTGTCTCATGGCATGCCAATTTTGGAGGATTAACTACTTCTTGAGTAAATAATTATGAATAGAAGCGTGTAGTAATGTTGTGCATGTAACACAACTGTAAATACTGAACTAGTAATGTCACACATTTATTGTATTTGTGATCCTAGGTTTTGAATTGAAGACGACCCCGAATTGTGGACGACCCCTAATTTTTTATTTTCCTTTTCTGTCAAAAAAACCTTGCCTTTCTTTCAGGTAAATACGGTACATGGTAAAAAACTATAATTTTTTTGCAAATCGGTGGAAAATATTAATTTTTTTATGTGCCTTTTACCTATCTTGTAAAATGTTTGTAGTTATTAAATTTATAAAAAAATATATATAATTGGTATAATGTATACTTGTCAACAAAGCACTTTGGATTGATATTCGATTCAATATTAGATTCAAATTCGCGAATATTTTAACAAATTCGCTTAGAAATGAAATATACAGCTTTTTCCACCTCTACCATGTACTGACATGAACATTAGTATAGCTAAATGTAATTTTCAGTTATGATAAATATTTGACATGCACTAAAAGAGATTAAGGTTCCTCTATAAACAAGTGAAAACGTGATATAATTACAGTCTTGTATATTGTAGTATTTTATCTTTCCAACTACTGTGTAGAAAACCAAGATGTTTTTGTTTTTTATCTCGTAATGGAAATCAAGTAAGCAACGTAGGAAGGCCCTGCGGGCCGCTATCAGAGAGCTACTTACTTTAACTCCAGTGGAAACCACCACAGATAATGGTGACACTCCTCAACTTGTTCAAACCACTTTACCTCTATTTGGCCCGCCAATACAATACAAATCACCCCCGAAGGACATCCAGCTATTGAGGCCGTACGACAGGGAGGAGAGGCTATTCTAGGACTTGATTGGCCTTGGCATATATTAGATTTACCTGAACCCCAAAACCCAGAAACGAACCCCGTCTCTCTCCGTCTCGTCTGTCATGCAGCTGCACCTCCGCCCACTTGTAGAGTGAGCATGGCAGCTGGGAAGATCATCCACCATCTTCAAAACCAGGTACAAAACGTCAAAGAGTTATTTCTGTAACTCCTGATATTGTACCCACACATCAGCCTACTAGGCCAACTCTCTATAAAGGCCGGCCCATAAGTAACTTAAGTCCCCTGTCTAGTTCCACACATGCTTCCCGTGAAACTGGTTTCACTGTATTTGGCATCCCTAAATGTAAACAGAACCGAAGTCTCCTACCAGGAGACCTACCAAGTCAAGTTTATCCTGGGGTTTAACTCCCCTTCATCTTCGGTAGCCACTAAAACAAAGAAACTAGGGATGTCAAACTCAATTTCACAATTCCTCGATACCCGTGATTCTTGAAGAATCGTATAATCGAGAATCGGAAGTCCAAGAATCGAAGCATGAAAAACCGATTACTTCAAATACATAACCTAAGAAGAGAGGCACGATTTCGGGTAAATCGCGATCAAACGAAGTAACACAGAAACACAAGTTGAGCCGTGAAATAACACGAAATAAGACAAATGTGCAATATCTTACGAAATGAGCTTTCTTCACAAGAAATGAACTTTTGTCCCATGTTATACAGACAAAATTACTTCGACACTGTAAAAATGTAGAGACGTGCGAGTCTCGGGAATATCGAGAAACTCTCTAGATGAATTAATTTCAGATAAGCTACAGTAGTTTGATAACAAACCGCCTCCAAGCGCTAGTAACAATAGTGCAAAGTAAACACCCACAACTAGAATGTGTGCAGTAATCTATGGTTGAGACATGGCTTGTTTACATTGACACTCGGACACAAGTGTGTGAAATGAAAGAGTGATATCTAAATTTATACATTAAACGGACTGTTTTCGAAAAATTTCTAGTCTCATAAATTATGGAAAATGCTGTAGGTGATGTAAAAGACCGTAAATTGTCTTGTCATTTGGACATTTTATGTAAAGAGAATAGTGCAAAGGCGGGTGTAAAGTATGCAAGAAATTAATACAAAAACAAACCTGAATTGGTCTGAGAATACTTTTTTTAAAATAATTTATATTATATTAATATTACATGGATGATGCTTGTCTAGTTTAATGTATGTATGTCAAAATTTCTTTGCATGAAAATTGATTAGTGTAAATAATATATATATATATATATATATATATATATATATATATATATATATATATATATATATATATATATATATATATATATATATATATATATATATATATATATATATATATATATATATATATATATATAAACATTTCTTTGCATTTCCAGAAAAATTGTTTTTGAATTTACCAAAATGATTGCTTTTCAATAAGTGCCAGTCTTGCAAACTTTTTAATAATTTCATATGTTGGTGAACATAGGCAAGAGAGGTTTGAAATATTTTTGAAATAACTATGTGGAATATATATATATATATATATATATATATATATAACCTCATACTATGCCTCTTTTGAACTTTTTTGAAATTTCATAAATAAAACCAAATGGGATTTTCTACTTGACTGGTCGAGTTGGTGGGGTTAGGGTCTTAAGGGAGTGTCTTGAGGGGACCACGTTGTCGTGACATAGGTTACCTGGAAGGTAAGAGGTTAGGTATGTTTAGGACGAGGTGCTTGTGGAATAGATGACTGGAGGTTCTGCAGCAGTGACGTCCTTCTGGAGATGATGGCCTCTAGAGAGATGGCATCGTCGTGGTTGCGATTAACTAACAGCCCGGGTGCAGGATGTCCAGCCCTTAGTCAGGATGCCCTCTGTCTTCACTGCCCTAGGAGTAGATGAGTGACTTTGGCGAGCCACCCCGAGTAACTCCAGAGGCCTGGTCGGGTTCGTCTTTTATAGTGATCTCCTACAACCTTAGGCACTCCACATGGTGCGGGGGCTTGGCTCTGCCTCTTAGAGGAGGAGCTTGTGACGTCACGTGCATGGGCCATGCATGCCTATCTTGTCTATCGCGTGGCGCCTGGTGTGAAAAATCTCTGAACTCAGGGTGCTCGAGTTGGCCATGACTCTTCGATGATTGGCCTGCTTCTTCTTGTAGCACCAAATTCAAACGGTGCATCTTCAGTTTGCGGGCATGGTGAAGAAGAATAATGGTTTCGAGGTGGGTGTTGACGCGACAGTTTTCTGTAGATTATGGTTGACAGTACAAGCTAGGAGCACGGGGTTAAAGGCATGTTGATGCTCAGTCAACTTATGGGAGTTCCCCGTATCCTGCATCCAGTACTGTCAGGAGACTTGCCCATGTGGCTTACCATATTCAAATAGGACAAAATCATGCTTCTGGAGTGCGCTTCCTCTAAGCGCGAAATACGTCATGCATCACACCTTTCCTGTCCATAACGTTCGCTCACCGACGAGGGAGCAGGAGGAATGCCCGGAGGACAGCTGCTATCCTTGCATCTCGCCACCTCTTAAGTAATCAACCTACACCAGCCCTCAGCTGCAAGTCCCCACAGGATAAGTCCGCCTGTCAATTTGTGAAGCGTCACTCCGCTACCCTCCCTGCCAACATATTTAGCCTCCCAGTTAGGGCTACTAAAGCTGCTTACCCTGCCGTCGAAATACTCCGCCAGGGGTGCACTCTCCCCTTGGGAGTAGTACTGTTCTACCCTAAGGACACCAGTGAGACACCAGCACCAGCCGACCACGTGCCCGCCAGCCGGCCGGCACACTGCTCACCAGCAGGCGACAGCAGTCAGCCTTTTCAGCCGTCTGCTCCACCCAGTCAGGGCCAGTGTCTGCCGCAAGGGAACGACACAAGTGGTAAGCTAGCCTGCACCCGTGTGTACAACGTGCAGAGACATTACATCACCCTCACAGACTTTGTACCCAGTAGGTGCCCGATGCACCCTACCTTAATAAGGGACCAGCATGAGGTTGACGAGCCATTCTGCAGACGCCTCCGCAGTAGGGTCCGTCCCTACTTGCGCAACTGACCTGGCACAAAGTTTAAAAACTTCGCCACGCTTGCAGTGACATCCCTCTCCCGAGGCCATCACGCGTCAGTTGTGCTAGACAATAATTATTGAATCTGTGAAACTTGCTGAAATAATTGTACTTAAGGTGTCACTAGTTATTATTACAGTTTAAGAAATTATTTCATTTATTTTAGCAGTCTTTTAGGGTAACTAAAAACTTTTTAGATCTAGTACTTTTCCTTTTTATATGCCACCAAGTTTGACTCTTATATCAACATTTATAGTCCCATTTATGATTTTATGGTAAAGATTTCTCTGTTCTGAAACTTTCCTGTAGTTAAAACAATTTCCTCTAGTTCTTTAAAATGCATAAAAGTGTGGTTTAACTGTGGAGGTCAATAATTTAAATTTTTAAACAGTATTATGAGTTAAATTACCAATTTATTCATCATGATGAAGGAGCTAGAGTTTTATGTTTCTCAACAGGCGAAAACACTGGAAACATTCTCAAAATGGGTGGAGCAGCTGAAGCATCACCGTTTGTATCGTCAACACATCCTGACTTTTGGCAACAGAGATACAGCAGCAATCTGTGCTCAGAGAGCCGTGAGAGGTGATGACAGTCCATCTGCCCTTCATGTCAGTGAGTGTCTGACAGCATTCTCCATTTTCTTAGAAAAGTTTCTGCCATGTTATTTTAATTTTACATTAATTTTACAGTTCCAATAGAAAACAACATGACTGAGCAATGCGATTATGAGTTGTGTAACCAAAAGGTATTGGTCAGACTACTTGCTTTCCACCAAGGCGAGCTGGGTTTGATTCCCAGCCCGCAGGTTTTATCGCTAATAAGTCGCTTTGTAGCATTTATTTGTGTGTGTATTCTTAAAATGATTGTCATCATCTCTTATTACTTGTCGTACATTGCAGAGATCCCCCTGACACCGCCTGAGCTGACGCCAAGCCGTGACGGTTCCCTGCCGCGAGTGAAAGCGTGCTCATCGCCGCCTGCAGGGCTCGGTGGCCCTGGGGCAGGCGGCAGGCTCGCTGCATGGGTCATGGACTCCTCGCTGGCCCTCGACTCTCTCTCCAAGGAGCTTGGCCAGCTCACTCAGAACATGCAGCAGCTATCTAAGATACTTGAGCAGATTGAGGCGATGCCGAGCACCGACATTGAGGTAATGCTCTCTTTCCTGGCGATGCATTGCCGCTGTGCTTGTTGCTGTGATGACTAACCTGTCGGGTCACGTGTGTGTGTGTGGTGAGCTCAGCGCTGTCCTCGAAACAAATATCACTTGCCTGTCTGAAAAGTTATTGATGGAACTTGTACAGGATCATCTACATCATGCTTTATTCATGCTGGTTTTAGCAAAATTATTTAAAACCAAAATAATGTGTATGGTAATTGTGGGGTTTAATGGGATAGACTCATTAAATTTATTTTAGTTAAAATTTACTGTACTATAGTTTGTGATTTCAATGTTATAAAATTTTACTATAATTCGAACATTATTTTATTTTATTTGAAGGATATTTATAATGGTGTATGCAGAAAAATATTTTCATCGTGTGAGTGTGTTGTAACATTCACATATGTATGTTAAAAGTCGAGTTCACCACTGAGCACTGATGTGATTCCAGACGTGTCAACTTATTACATACTACAGAATGTGGAGCTTCAGTTTATTTGCTCTTTCTTCTAATCTATGCTTGTCAGACATTTGTTTTACGTACTTATCTAGTGTACTGGTAAAAACTTGTTGACATACTCTTCTAGCTGAGTTATAATCTTTCTCTTCTCTGTCACTTAAAATAACAATGTGAACGTACATCATCTTGACTTGTGTAAAGATGCATGCACAAATTTTATCTTTCACTTAATTTTGTCTCTTGAAATTTGCTAGATAACATCTGAAGGTTTTTCTCCCAATGTGAAGAAAGACCGTAAGAAATTTGGCCTTCGCAAAAAGAAGAGTTCAAAAGGCAGCTCGGTAGATTTGTCCGGGTCGAGCCCTAGCAAGACAACCGAGCCAGAAAATGCATCTCCCTTATCTGTAAGTTGCTCCTGCGGGAGCATGACCGAACATCCCCTTCCTCCAAGTTTTAAAACCCTCTTGGAATGTTGTGTTTTATTGCGGTTTGCACCATTTTCCTTTTAAAATCTAGCAAAAGATGGATTCATTATATTGCTTGTTTCCTTAGACTAGTGCATTTAGTTCTTCCATATATTACAGCTTTGTAAACCCCATAAAATACTGCACCACAATATATTTGTTGAGATTAAATTTAATTGTGTAATTTTTTTCCAAAAAGTTAGTTATGATACTGCAGAATAATATCTGGCTGAACTAAATTATTGTGCCACAATAAACAAAACCTATTTTATGTAGCAAACGTTTGATCCTTATTTTTTTCAAGGCTAAGACTTTTATCATGTTTCCATAGCAGTATCTTTTTTAGCACTAATCTTGTAAAATTTACTTTTATAGAATTTTTTAATTGTGACATCTATTTTCATATTTACTTAGAATTTCTTACAATGTCATTTTCATAACTCATATGAGAGAGAGGATTACTATATATAGTAGTCTTTGAGGGTTTGTATATTAATAATTTCCATTTTGACATTTTTTTTTACTTCCCTTCCAATTGTTAATTCCATTTTCTATTGCTATTCTCATAACATAGTCTTTCTTCTTTTTTGTGTATGCTTCCATTTATGTTCTTTGATAATTCACCCTTCTGTGTCAAAATAACATTTTTGAAATATTTATTGTTCCTGATGGTTGAGTTTTTCGCCCGTCATCTGTCATTTGTGTTGGCATTCATACTTCTATTTGATGGTCTTCCTGATTTTTGTTATAATGTATCTTCTGAGTGTCAAACGCTTTGTCTCTTTGTTCTCATTATATTCTGAAATTACCCTTTGCTCGTGCTGCTGCATTTGCAGTGTAAGTTCTGTGTCTTCAAGTGGGAGGTGAACCAATTGCCATATTTATGGTCTGTCTGACAGGATTGTGAACATTGATGAGTAATTTAGGTGACACAGTTTAAAAGGCAATTTTACATTGACGCGTGTCCAATTAGACTGACTGGACACAGTAGTTACAGATTTTACTCGCAAGGCTAAAAGCGATTTAGGTAGCGGGGATGAGGCGAGAAGTGTTGGCAAGTTCTGATACACTTCCACCTCTAGTTTGGTAGTTGAGGTAAGTTTAGTCTTAACCGGGGTGAATGCCTGCGTGAATGTTCCAAAGTCGTGCTTCTTTCGTCCAGAAGACCAAGTTGTCCCAACCTAGGCGAACTTCCACTCCGGTTAAGAAGCCATAGACAACAGGGTGATAATTGTAGCTCGTATGAACACACTGTGGAAATCCAATTAATATTACTGGTGCAGGCCCGAATTGCTCGACGTTTGAGTTAGGCGGCCCAAACCCGTTCTGCCTGTCTATCCTGTGTAGGATAGGGTAATACTATCCTCGGCCAGGCAGCAGGGTGAGCCAGGTGTTGCTCTCTACGTCTCCTACCACTCCTCTCATGAGGCATAGGGTGAGAGTTCTATAAATCACGCAGTGCACTGAAACGGAAATACTAACAGTGTACCCCAATAGTGACATGTCAGCCGGCTTGATAAGAGTCCGCACTGATCCCCCACCATAGGCGGATTGACCAGGGACGTTGAGCCGGAGTCGCGTCAATCCTCTACTGGTTGTGCATCCACCCAGAATACCCGGCCGGCAGCACTGCAGGTCACCATCACCGCGCACCCTGGAAATAAAAATAGCAAAGTAGAAAGCAACGTGTGTTCATTGAAAGTTCAATAGACATGTGACCTGTTCTACCTCCTACCAAGTCTCGAGGATAGTTGAAGGTAACTGCGTGGTTCCAGGTGTAGGTGATCTACTTCTAAATAAACGGGAAAAGTTGATTCTAGACGAAAATAATAGTTACAGTTAAACTACTAATTAAAGGTGTCTAGAGGAGACAAAGGAAGTTAAAAGCAGAAAGTTCGTGTTGGTATGTTGCTGGGTTGATTGGTCATCGGTGTACATAGTTGGTTGCCGTGAAGGCGTATACTTGTAAGCTTTGAACTTCTCTACACCCATCGGGCACTAAGAGTGCTGTGGGCGGTGCAAGAGATGCGAAAGAATGACTCCAGAGCTGGGCCACAGCCGGACTTATATAGTGGTTGCTTGTAGGTTGCAGGAGTGGGGGAGGCGTGACATCCGGCCCTAGGTGGTGTGAGAATTATCTTGTCAGCGGTTCTGGCTTCGTGCCTCATCATGTCTGCTCGGCTGTGCCGAGGTCTAAGCAGATTGTAGGCATCGAATGCGAGGAGGGGAGGATGGCGTGCCCACCGGGATGCCTACCTTCCAGGTGAGAAGGATAAACATAGAGTTTTCCGTTGCCTATAGGGCTAGGCAACGTGTTGCTCACGTCTGTAGAGATGGAAGCAGTACTCTTAGTTGATGAGTCAGAGTCGTATTATAATACGTGTAGAAGTGGCACGCGTCAACATGTTGAAATACTTTAATGTACCTTCTAACTAATTTTTAAAAGTAGTAGTGGATTGTGTTGATGTAATGCATGCCTGTTTTTTTTTCATGTAAAAACACTTTTTTAGGGGTGTGTGAAGCAGCATTGTTTCAATTTTCAATTGAATATAATTCAAAGTTGCAAATATTTGTGAATTCAAATCAAAGTTTGAATATTAAAACACTACATAATATATGTGATTTGTATTTTTTCCTGAACACATTTATTGACATAAACAGAAGATTTTTTCAAAGGGACTACAGCAGAGCCCAGATTTTATGAGCAGCTTTGTAAAAGTCACTATCTTTGTAAAATCAAAATTGGCTGTTTCTAAGTACCCAAAGCCCAAATATTGCACAAATTTTTAACTTGAAGTTTGTGTTTTGTCATCATTTGTATGAAACTACACAAAACATTTCTCACAAAAATATTTTTATAATTATGTATCTTGTGAATAAACTGATATTCAGAATGGGCACATATGAATTGTTCGTGATGCCAAATGAAGTGTGAACAATCAACTTCAAGCACCACAGAAATTTCAGCAAGCATGAATCCATTTTCACTATATGCCTGTTGGAAAAACTCAAGCTTTATTATTAAAATAATATTGAATTATTGAAGAAACGTTATAATGCTACCCCTAAAGTATAGATTAAATATTTACTATTTCCAAAAAAAGTAAATACTGACCTAACTTGAGTAGGAAAACTCGTTTCATGTGGCAGACATATCTGTCTACTGTGCCCTCATGTACTGTCAAATCTTAAAATTAGACATTTCACAGTTACCAGGAATAAGGTCGGTACTTTGATGTTCAGTAGTCATTGTACAAATATGGACCGATTCTGATGTAATCTGTTAATGAAAAATTTGCATAAAAAATTTTTCCTAGGCCTTTTTTGCATGGCTTCATCTGCAAAATTACCGTATTTAACTGAAAGGAAGACGTCCCTGAATCTAAGACAACCCCTTCCTAAAAAAAAATATTTTTGAGGGAAAAATATTTAAACCAGAATTCAAAATTACCCCTGTGAAGTGCTGAAAAAATTATTTAGGTTCAAAGTATTTTTGCATGAATTTATGACAAACCCTTCAAGAATAAACGCTATTATATGAATAATTTTGTATATTTTATTTACTTTTAAAGACAAGCCAATCACAATGAAATAGGTGTGTCTAACCTGGCTGTATGGTAGCAAGATCTTTCTTACACTGTAAAACTTTTGTGGGTCTTATATATTTGTGATTTTGACGCCAGCTAACAGCCAACGGCGCTAAAGCCCATGACGGCGCTCACCATGCATGTGTCCATGCGCGTGCGCAAAGAGTTGAATATTTTTGAACTCTCACATCAATAATATTTTGCAGTGTAAAACGTGTTTTGTATTTGTATTTCCAGGGTTTAATATGTCTTGAAATATTTTAAAGTTTTTGTTGTGAAAATTTTTGGTTATGAAATTCAAAGTGCCTGTGGCACCGAGATTAAGAATACTTATATTCCGGCATGAACGCAGTAATAAAGAGACACTGAGTTAATCTGAAATATTCATAAGAACATTATAAAAATGTAAAACATATTTCATTTAATTTGTGCCACTTAAATTTTTCAAAGTATAAATATTTTACTTGGCGTGCGTAGCACTTCCGCTTATGTGAACCCCGTAGGTGGCCATGGTAGGTCCGTGCGATGCTTGCCTCTTGACAGTCTGTTGAGGGGAGCTGGCGAGGTAAGACACTGTCACGTGCGCACTACAACATTTTTTTACAGATGTAGGTTTCCATAGTCAATTTAGTTTACCGGTCTACCTTTGCTTGCATATGTTTTGTCAGACATTTTCCCCAGCATTATGCTTCTGCTTAAATAATTTATTTCTCCCTTGTGGTATTTTTCGAACTTAATCGAGGAAAGAGGTGAAAGATGTTGGAGAGGTCACACGACCCGCACAACCTGAATCAGGCGCCATCTCCCTATGTTAGTTGCGTTTCAGTGTAATTTCTATATTATTGCTATGCACAATTTTAAGGGCTTTTTGTTTTTATGTATGTATTTTAAGGGTATTTTCATGTTTGAATATTTTACTGCAATTTCATGTACAACCACGTGGCTAACATATGCCAAGTCTATATCCACGCCATCCTTGCAGTTTGAGAGTTTATTTGCATAAAATCATGTGCGCTACAATTTATTTCAGGGTTCTATGTATGTTTCATTCAGGGTTGAATGTATTTTTCGTGTAATTAGTGCTTTTTGTACTTGACCACGTGGTCATGTTAATGTTAGATTTGAATGCCATCAGGCATGCTACACGCCTGCAATCACTTAAATCGTAAAGAGGATAATTTTCTTTCTCAGAATAATATTTTGTCTGAATTTAATTTGCCATTTTCAAGAAAAAATATTGCAATTTCATATGTACCACATGGTCTGCTACGAACATTATCCAGCGGCATCTGCGCCACCTAAGCTTGTTTTCACATATGTGTGTGTTTATAGTGAATACTCATCTCCTGCCCCATTATCTTTTAACGGTCTTTATGTATTTTGTGTAATTTTGCAATTTGTGTACATTGCAATTACTTCCGTCCTAGCCTGCTCTGTGTATAGGCCGTCACCATACTACTCGCATGCTGGCGGGCGAGCCCAGACAAGTTTGCGTTAGTGATGCCAAGTAATCACATGTGTTATAATGTTTTCATCAAGGGTTTCATTTGTAATTCACCGTGTCCTGTCTTCAGGGAAAAACTGTCAGTCCACCCTAGTGGCTGTCGGCCCTCTTCCCTTGTGAAGGCTGTGCTTTCATGCACCTCAGTGAGATCATCCATCTAGGCGTACGCTAGATTAATTGTGGGCTGGGGAGCACCCAAGAGGAATTGGCTAGTCATGACCGAGATAATCATAATTTCATTGGCACTTTGAAGTGTACGTATAGTAACAATAAAATCAAGCATCAGTAACCTACCTCTTTTATTCAGTAGTGACAGTGGCCTAGCCACATGTATTTTATCAAGTGATTATTTTCAAAGTGATGTTTAGTAAAAGTGTAGTATTGCCTACGTGTTAGTAAGTACGCACGGGTGAGACGAACACACAGAACCCACAGCATCCCTGAGAACCCTGAGTCTCAATAGACCTGAGAACCCTGAGTCTCAATAGTGCTGTGATTGGGAAGCACCGCTGGCACCCATATTATCAGTAAGTATTTGTGTCATAGTTTGTCTCGTGTCTCACCCGACTGCATCAACTTGAGCCATTTTGCTTCCCAGCAAAACGCTTCCTCTTTACAGCCAGTGACATCAGATAAGGGGGTCCTTGTCAGAGTTGACAGCTACAGTCTCAACACTACAAAAATACATACAACCATAGGACACACTATATATAAGCATGAAAAGCCTTTCTCAAAGTCCTCTGTCTCATGGCATGCCAATTTTGGAGGACTAACTGCTACCTGAGTAAAAAGTATGAATAGAAGCCCGTAGTAATTTTGTGCATGTAACACAAACTTAAATACTGAACTAGCAGTGTCACACAATTTGTGGTATTTGTGCCTAGGTTTTGAATTGAAGACAATCCCGAATTGTAGATGCCTCCTTATTTTTTTCTATTCCTTTTCTGTCAAATCTTGTCTTCGTTTCGGGTAAATACGGTATATGTTATATTTGGTTAGTACAGTCAAATGGTTGCCCTGAATTGAATTCTAAGATCTACCTGATTGTAATATCAAATTAAATTTATTTTGAATCACTTTTGACACCCAAAAATTCAAAAATTGCGTCCATGTTCATTTGTTTCTAGAGCAAGTAACACATTTTTTTTGATGCAATATTAATTAATTCTAATATTTTGATGTCTTCCAAGAGAAATGGTCTTTTATACGAACAGAAAAATTAGAGGATATAACCATTATTATTACACGTCCATTACCTGTTCCTTTGCTCGCTTTTTACACATGCAACATAGGTGGTAAAATGTTGTATTGCTGTTATAATTACCGTGGCTTCCTTCGGTGACGCGCTGATTGAGCCACACATTATGGGAAACAAATTTATTTTTCAGTCTATTTCATTCAAATTTTTCAATTTTTTAAATTAAATTTTGTCTATTTCCCCAAAAAAACAACCATTACTGTTATTACTGACGTCATTTTGTGGAATATTTGACTCTGCATGTCTGTCTCCTATCTCACTCATGGGAAGTAATGATCAATAGTGTGGAAAATTACAAGTGATAATTTGTTCAAAACCGGCCAGGGTTTAGTGCCAGTTGAATATTTGTCAGCATGGGTCTAAATAACTAATCTATATATTATCAGCTGTTTTCTCTGAGCCATGTTGCGATTTATTAGGTAACGTGTTGATGGAAGCATGCAAAACACAAAGTGAATAACACCAGTAATATGTAAAAGGACACAAGCTCAAAAACTCACACACTAATACTTTGAAGCACACTCCTCCTTTGTTTTCTGGGGATAGAGGTTACTATGCTTGACCACTCTCTTGGGTTTGTCGGAAGAGAGGGGAGCCAAATCCCAAAGTGAGACGAATTGAGGTTGTTTCCCACCCAGGGAGTTCAACCTTTCGCAAAACTAGGGTTGCCAACAGGCGGGACAGGACGCCAGCTGTCCCTGCATGTATGGGTGACAAAAGAATAAGATGATATTTAAGCGAAGGTGGTGGTGGCGATGGGCGATCTGGCCGGTGATATAGGGGCTATCTACAGAGGCCTTGTCGGTTGGCGTGCTGGGATATAGTTGGTGGGGGAGGGGTTTGGAGTTGACCTTAGGCAGGAGTCGAACCCATATGATTTTCCTCGAAGCCAACTTTATTAAACAAGAATTTGGTAAGTCCTTCTCTGGGACTACCTGGGGACACTTGCTACCAGTGGTGGAGTCTCTGGTTGATTTGGATGTAGTGGTTCTGGTTTGCTTTTCGGCCAACAAGCACCTAACAGATAGTCAAGCGGGGATTCTTGTGTGGGTGGTAAGATTCACGGGTAATTCACGGGTAAGACCTCTGGTTCCGTAAGTGGAAGTTCTACCTTACTAAGGGTTGCAATGTTTATCTCTGCCATAACTTGGCGTTGTAAGACATGGCGTTCTCGACACATGCGGCTCTTAATGCCACCCTGTTTGTTGTGCACGAATAAAGCCGTCTGCCTTTCCGCTGACAAACAGTCCTGGGGGTATGACTTTGGCAGTCGTGTTGTACAGAAGTGCAGTCTGGTATTAGGACTACATTGAGGGTAAACGAGGGAACAGCGGTATGTCCTAGCGGACTCAAAACATTTGGAAACTCCATCATCTGTGGAGTTTGGTGTGCCTTAAAGTTATTCCTGAATGGGTTATTTAATTGCACAGGTTCCTGAAAATACCACAGTTAACTAACTCAGTGAACAAGGGTCTACTACTAAAATTACGGTAGGCAAACAAATTCAATTTTACGTAATATTTATTACGCTAAAGGAAAGGGGTGCTAAGTCCCGGCTGACTTATACAAACATTAAACTAGCTTAAATATTAATTTAAAATATTTACGCACTGGAAACAGGTGAAGGTGAGCCTGGTAAATTAATAAAAAAAAAAAAAAAACATTAAAACCCCAATTCTCTAATTTACGCAATTCATACCGTATCCTCAGCAGGAGGCGTTAGTATCGCGGCGACCTGCTACCGCGAGAGTCAAAGGAAGTTGAGTGGGACAAAGGGTGGTGGGTACAGGACGTCAGATTACCTCTGGAGAGAGAGAGAGAGAGAGAGCTGATGCCTTGCAGTCAGCTGGTGTGGGCAAGCCTTCGCAAGCTGACGGGTTGGAGTAGGCGCTGCCTTCACAAGCGGCTGGAGTGGATGCTGACTTTACAAGCTGCTGGGCAGGAGTTCGAAGTCGTTCTCAGGTTGAGGAGAGGAGAGAGGTCTTCTTGCAGACCAGAGAGTGCTCACTGACCTACACGGCCGGTGAGTCTGACGTTTCAGCTGGAGCGTGGTTCTGGACTTCCTTAATACGGAAAAATCCCTTGATCAGCGATCTTCTGAGAGTGCGGAGTAGAGTAGTCTTCCAACACAAAGGTAGGTTTATCAGGGTAGCGGCAGTGGTGCTCATTTCTTATCTCGCCGGTTGGAGGTAATGACAAATTAAAACACCTCTTTCTGAAACTGGCGAGTTATGACATCACAACGTCGTAGGGGTGCTGCTATCTTGTGGGTTTGTTGGGATTTCTTTCGCAGATAATAGTAGGGTAGTGGTTCATCAAAAATATTTTATTTTATTGTGGGGGTGGCGCTTGCATGCAAGATTTCGGACGTGCCGTACATTTCATACTAAAATGTGTCAATTACTTTTATGTATGTGGCTGTCCAATGCATGGAGTCTCCTTGCTCAAAATGGTGTAATTACTTTGCCACTGTTACTGACTTGCCCCGAGCTCTGGTTGCTTGGTAGATGGGACGAAGTAGCCCATAGAGCACGTATCTGTGCTGCGCACCATGTTGACATGCACCAACTTGTTAACAGGCATACACACTGATGCAACTCCCTCTCATGGGAATGAAATAAAGTTAATTCTGCGGGGTGAGGACGCTGAATCCATTCCTGGGATAAGCAATTCCAGGGTGCCGCCAGCTATCACGGAATTAAGTGTAAGGGGGAGGGGGGGTCAAAGTTAGACAGAGTCAGAGGGCTCCTGCCTCTGCTCGCCACCCCAAAGCCACCCATCCTCGACGAGGTCCACGGCAATCGCCTCCCGGCACCCAAAGTTCCAGAGCCGACAGCTGCCTGGGATGACAACCCAATGCCGATTGACCAGGCAAGAAGAGAGCAGCCCACCCACGCCTGTTGCGGCCCACATCAGCCTAGCCAGTACTGAGAAGCCCCGTGGAGGCCAACAACGTGCTTCACGTGGACCAGGCAGGGCCACGTGGAGCTCTGGAAGAGTGGCTCACCAACCAAGAATCCTTGCAAGAACCAGTGAGTGCTACAAACTTTTGCCAGATGTCAAGAGCTGAAGTGTATAAACTATTATGCGGTCATAAGAAACCACCTAGTTCCAGGGATTAGTAATTCTACAGCACGTAAACATTTTATATTGCAGCCGTCAAATTGCAGCCTTTCTAGTGAATGTATGAACAGACTTTCCTTGCAGCACGTAAAAATGATGCCAGTGAACACCAGTGAAGAGACAGTTTTGGCAGAGTAAACAACTGCCATAGTTTATCAGTGTAAACTTCCAGTGACCTTTAAAGACAGACTTTGAATCCACATAAACATTATGTTTGCCCATATGGCATAATAAACCAAGCACACAAATACGCTGTTTTTGTGCCTAGCGAAATAGTGCTGTGATGAATACTGTGATGAAAAGACTTTCAGATTCCAGTGTTCGAGTGTTACCAGTTTGAGAGACTTCCCATACTGAGATACAGACTTCAACCCAGTGTAAACAAAGCCAGTGTAAGAGACTTCCCGTACTGAGAGGCAGACTTCAACCCAGTGTAAACAAAGCCATTGTAAGAGACTTCCCATATTGAGAGACATTGGTAACAGGCTAAGGCCTGAAGTTTTCAAACCCAGCCAGATATCCAAAGATAAAAGACTCTTTCAACGGGCAAAATCTTTTTGAATTGTTTTACATTTCATTTTCAACATGTATTGTTGTAAATACTTAGTGCTCATGTTGTTGATTTGAGTAGGGATTTTGCAAATTCTATTTTTTTACTTGTAGGTGGTCCTGTGTACAATTTTTGCTAATTATCTTTATTTTCAAGTGCACTCGTGGTTGCATTAGAATTTAGCTAGCTTCCCGTCGGTCAGGTTGACGGAAGGTCCTGATTTGGCAAACCCTAGAACCATGTCACATGTAACTTTTTACCGCTGTGCGACACGCAGGACGGTCTGGTAGAGCCATTTTATTCTCCCTCCGCCTTCTGCGGCCACAGCTGTTAATTATGTAGCTAAAACACCTTTCACGAGTGAGGCATTGAACACATGTAAAGTGTCGAACTTATAGTGCTGCTTGTCTTGCTTTTTCTTTCCAACAGGAGATATCTGTAAAATAATATTTTGTAGCCCCACATCCCAGCCTTCAGCTGATTTTGTGAATGGCACGCTTAAAAACGAAGGGCTGCGAGCATATCACTCAACATTGTGACACACATTTTTATCCTCTCTTTTACCTCTCTTCGCTTCGAGACCCAGGAGAGGGGGTGAAGAAAAACAGTCACCAGCGGCCATTAACCCGGCCGCTGCCAGCTGACTAGTGTAAGAGAAAGACAACGCTAGTTACCTGGAAGCCAGCCAGAAATGATTCATCGGCACGTGCTGCCACTTGGTCAGAACTTCAGTGTAGAGAGCAGTACAGAAGCGCAACCACAATCTTCAAGGGGGCAACAGTTCTACATTGCCTCCAAGAGAATGGACCGTCTTCAAGGGATAACAGTTCTACATCATTACCGAGAGGATGGCACCCTACTGAATCGCCCAGATGAATCTCAATCACATCAGTTGAAAAGGGAGGGGGGAGTGTTAATTGAGGCATGACATTTACTGGCTATTGAGATTAACGATATTGCTTCTTCTACATGGTTCATCTGCAAGCAACAATGAACGGGGTTTGGAAGCATATCATTTCTATCGGAGCACCTACAGGATTTTCTCTGAATTGGGGATAATTACAGACATGTTAGAATTATATGTTTCAACAATACTGCCGGTAGTAGGCAAGTCACAGCCTGGCCGCCCCTCAACAAAATGCCGACAATCAATTCTCAGTAATTGACGCCTAGCTACAACCTTGAAGAAGTTCCTGGATGCACTGCGGATGTAGCATGCCAACAATGGCTGCCCTTAGCTCCACCCAAAATGCATGCGCATAGCACCCTCCACCACAAGGGCCGTCAAACTCTCAGCCGAGCAGAGGCTGGAATCGTCAGTTGATCGTTGGTTTTTCTGAGAGCCACACCAGCTGGACAGTCTGCTCCTCTGTGCTTGTTCGCCGGAGCTTTCTGATCACCACCGTCTACACCACCTTGAGATCTTCAGCTCACCGCAGCCTACTGCAGAACTTCAGAAGACCTCCCCTTGGGAAACTTTCCAGAAGTCATCTGCCACCCTAGTCGTTTGGTCCTGGCAACGGCTCCCAATGCCCCATTTAGGACGTGGGCACCTTAAGCTCCTTCAGGGCACGTCAACACAGACAGAGAAAGTTGTCATTAGCTACCTAGTCGAAACTGCCCCCAGGTAGTTTAGAACTATGACCCTTCACCTGGACAGAGACTTTCGGTTTCTGGTAGACAGGAGATAGTAGGGCCACTGTGTCTTATTACATTCTGATCTTATTTGATCTCACATTTTCCCTTGAGTACTTCCAGAACCCCATAGTAAACATTTATATCATGAAGAATGGTGCAGGTGACGGTTTGCAATACCAGTTTGCCGCTTAGTGTAGGAGCAGGTGATGAGTTCCCTGGCTAAGAGTATAACCAGTCGGGGCTGGGCCAAACAGAATCAGCCCTGTCACTCCAACTGGCGAAGTACGACACAGTGGATGGAGTGGGTTGGCTGTCCTGAATGTCCAGTTGGTTCGTGAGGTATGTTACTAGTGGTCAGGGCTCTGCCATACGTGCGCACCAGGTACCTTTGCGTCCTGTAGCATCTCCCCTTCCCTAACTCCTATCCTGACTTCTGAATCACTAGTCTCTTCTTGAGAAAGTTAATATCAAGACTGAAGAAAGGGGAAACGTACTTAATGGGTGACGTAGCTCTACCAGTGTACTAACAACTTCAGTACGTCATAAATACAACTACCTTTATTGAACATCAAAACATATAAGAAGTTGAATACAGAATGTTACAATGACAAGTTAGTAGTTAGTGATTACTCATAGATGGCACAATGCCGATTAAGTTATGATACTCTTGATTTGCCTAACCTTCATTTTATATTATTTAATATTATTTATTCTTAATGGTCAATGGGGTCTTGAAGTGGCGTGTTACACCTCACTGCCAGCTCAATAGTTACGCTCACCATAAAACCACAGTAGAGTGACCTAGAGTTCGTCCAGACCTCGATATCGTGATGTCCTCCTCTCGTTACCAGCTCCGGCAACTAATGTGGCGGTACCTCGATTGTCGTTTGAGTCACGGGGGGGGGGGTGACTTCCATGGCAGTTTTATACAATTCGCCCAGTAGGTTAGTGGCGTTTGTTTAGAAAACAGTTTCAATCTATAATCTGTCGTAGCTTAGGTAGTGGTATCGTGAGCAGCTCTCATCTGGCCGCTACAATACCTAGTCCACAGTATGGGAGGCCGTCTAATGGGTTATGTTTTACGACGTTCGACACCTGGTTAAGGATAGTCCGCAGTCCTACGCTA
The DNA here is from genome assembly GCA_029891345.1 of Dryococelus australis. NCBI lineage: Eukaryota > Metazoa > Arthropoda > Insecta > Phasmatodea > Phasmatidae > Dryococelus > Dryococelus australis. The sequence goes on from CM057005.1 coordinate 108,125,959, forward strand.
GTTTCTGCAAAGAGGTTTCAAGACGCTGTCTCCTGTTTCTCCTTAGTAGGTTTGATATCACCCTAGAAGAAGTACTCGGGGTCAGGTACAATATGTGTTTATTCCCCAGAGGAATAGATACGATGGCTCTTACTATCTCTAGCTATCAATGAACTGTAACTGGTGGAAGTAGACTACTTTAAACCAGGTGAGGGACCTGGGGCTAAACTAAACAACAGCAGGAAAAGGTTAGGAGCTATGATCTGATCCTAAGTAATCTAGGCTGAAGTACAGAAGAGACTCGGGGTTCACTACAAAGTTGTAGTGAGTTTAAGGGAGCAATCGTCAGATTCCAGCACGTGGTAAATTACTGTTCAGTAGAATGTCTTCCATTTGTGAATTTGTGAATTACTTTGAAGCTTCAACCAATATGAAAATTTTCTGAGCCGGAGGCTAATAAGTAATAAGTAAATATTCTGTTTGCATGTTAACATTTTGAAGCTTTGCACACCCCTACACTTTTTTTCATAGTTTTTTGTGTTTGGTGGATTATGTATTACTCATGCTTGAATCTTCTGATTTATAGCTTTTCGACTTGTAAGTCATTTTTAACATATATATATATATATATATAGACACACACACATACACATTTGCATGTAGCATGTGCTTTATTGTGTGCTGTTTTTCCCTATTTATGAGTGTGTTGGCCATGAAAAATATTAATGTAATGTCTCAATTTATTGGACCTCTAATAAGTGGCCTTTGTATTTACCAGACAAAATGTGAAGCCACAAACATTTTTTATCACCGTGTTCACTTATTGCTGGCGCGGCCTGAAAGTGTTGTTCAGCAGTGAGATTGAGATATGTGCGCGTGTGAACAGCTGCAGCTGTTAGGCAGGTGGATGGAAGTTATTTTTAGTATCTTGTAATGGCCTGGCTGCGGGCATCACTATAGCAGTGATCATAATGTGTGACACACTTAACATTTCCTTCGTAGGATGTGCTCTCTATGAGTGTGTGCATAACTCATGAATGTGCCCTGCCCAATGTTTCTGTTTACTGCAGCAATTTTGTATGTTTTACAAAGCACATTCCTATGAATTGCTGTATTTTTATAGGCTGTTCACGATAAAGTGAGCACTTTTAAATGCCCTCCCAACAGGCATTAACCAATAATTAATATATATTATTGCAGCCTCGGGCATTAAATTTAGGGGGTGATGAAATTTATACAGTGTGTTTATTGGTCACATTGCAGTGTTTATATCAACAAGCTGCAGGAAGATGGAAATTGGATGAAACAAAAAATTTATACGGGCCTTAAAAAGTGCTCACTTTACAGTGAACAACCTATATATAATTTTCACACCTTGATGTTGCTGTTAGTGATCCATTCTTTTCTTTTTTATTTGGTTAACTACAAACTTTAGGTAATAAAGGTGTGAAAATGTTTCAGTCCCGGGTGTTTTAACATGTCTTTACATGACTTTGCTACTTCACAGCGAGCAGGAATTTGTCATCAAATCACTTATAGTGTAGAAAAATACATCAAACAACCCTTAGTATGTATTTTCCACCAGGAGTTTATGTGTTTTTGTCTTTCATGATTTTTCATGGGAGGACGTTCATTTTCAACAGAGTCATACTTAACTACACCTAGATGGTAAATTTTTTTGAAAGTGAAATTTATTTTAGTCTTCCTTTGCTCTTTGAAATCATGAATAAGTACGTACAGGATTTTATTGTACATTGTAAATGGCTTTTATCAATGTGTTAAATTGCCGCTTGTAGGACTTGAAATGCATTGTTACTGTACACTGGCAAGATAAGCGTGCCTACTTGAAAAGCAGAGGGAAGGAAGTTATTTTTAGAATCGTGCAACTGCGTGGTTATGTGTTCATTGAGCATGGCGTTGCTCACGTGTAACATAGTCTACTTTTTCAAGAAATATCACATGTGAATCCTGCATTTAAGGTGAAGGTTGTGTATATTTGTTTTGTGAAATGGCTTCCCCCTCAGGAAATGACTAGAAGCATGTGTTCCAGTGATAAGACTTCATGTCACAACACAGCACTCGAAATTCCACAATTTATTGAATTGTGGAAAAAGTGCTTAAAATGAATTTTAAAAAGAGTGATGATACAGACAGAATGTCTGCCTGTTGAGGTGCATTTTTAGCCTCTGGCAGTTGTGTGAGACATGAGACAGATCAAGCAGGCAGGCGATTGATAACACAACCGGAACGTCAAGGTCAACGCCTACTGTTGGATCTTACAAAGTGTGGTCAAATGTGACACGGCAGACAGTACCACTATTCATATCATGCACATATACAGGATGCCTATTATCGTATTCTTGCTACTACAGGATGACCAGGACCTGTACTTCTCTCATTTCTGAGAAAAATCTGCGCACACTATCGTTCACAGCAGGGGAAAGAACGGTATACCTCATGTTTCCATTTCCAGATTATCATCTAAGCCTGAGGAAGTTATAAAAAATAGAAAAGAAGGGCACAGTATAGGAAATGTGGACAAGATAGGGACACAAAATAATATAAAAAAAAAGAACATCAAAGTGCAAGTTGACGTGCCACCGCAGATACGTAATACGTACTGCTCAGGCTCCTTCCTTTCCCTCGAACAGTTGAAGGTTGGTTGTAAGTTACCAGAAATACTTGCGGCTCATCGTCCCTCTTGGCTGCACAAACATCTTTGCCCGTGTTGAAAACATTAATGCTAAAGTGACCCACTAAAATATTCATACCTGTATAGATTTTTTGGTACTTTGCCATTAACCAGACTTTCTGGTTTACTGGACTGCACCTCCCTCCCATTAGTCTGGTAAATAGAGGCTTTTCTGTATTATCACACATTCGATCCAGGCATTTACTTTTTACATGGTGAGTAAGCTGGTCACATATTCAACATTTATATGATTGTTTTACAACAGGGTTTCACCATTGTGATTTCATTGATGTCAGGTAATGTATTAAGTAAATTTATTTTATATTCGGTTGCCTAGTTAATGTTTTTGGTTCTGTTTTCTGGAATAAAAATTGCCACGTATGTACACAAGTGAATGCATTGTCATGTTGGCGTACCAGTGGTGCTTTTTTACATGTTTTCTGCTTGTGTTGGTTCTTGTAGAATCATTGCATGATGCATGTGTTTTTACTTATTCCCCACCCTTCCACCATTTAATATATTTTCTAGTCCGTTTTATTCACTCTCCCGTTCCTCAGTTTTATCATCCCACCCCTCCTCTGCTGTGTTTAAAAAGAGTGTTTTGGAAAAAAATATAAATAAATAAAATAAATAAATTTCTTTATGTTAAAATCTCAATCAGCTAAATTCAGTTTGGTACCAGGTAGGTATTTAAAACAAGATGTTTTGATGTTCATTGCTTTATTGAAGTGTCAGGTTTTCTCCCTCCCTCCATCTTTTATACATTAGTAAAAAAATACTGTCAAATGGAACTACAAAATTTGAGCTCATTTGAGAAATACAGTACATACATATTAGATATTAAGTTTTTTCCCCATTAACGTAATACAGGGTTGCCACAGGTCTGGAAAACCTGGAAAACAGGGAAACGTCAGGGAATTATATGATGTGCGTGATATATTGGGCAGTTCTGTCATTAAGCGTACACTGCTGCCAGAATCATATAAAATTGTTTTAATGATTGTGGACTAAATGCTTAGGCATTTTTCTTTGCAAACTTTGTGGTGAGCAATTTTGTAAGATCAGAAAAGTATTTTGGTGTAAAAGTGTGTTATAATACAAAAGTGCCAATTCTTACAGAAAAGAATGTTATAAAAAGGACAGTGATAAAAGATTCTTTTTGTCTGGAAATCAGGGAAATGTCAGGGAATTTTCCAATGGAAGAAAGGTGGCAACCCTGTAATAGTGCCTAATGAAATAGTAGAACATGTTACGTTGAGTAGTGTGATTACACTACATTTCCAAAGGAAAGAAAGGCTCACAAGCATGTGTGTGTGTGTGTGTGTGTGCACACATGCACGCCTGTGTGCCTGTGTTTGTCCCCCTCCCCCTCCAAAAACGTTTGGTTGTATGAACCAAATTTCACTAAACTTGATACACACATAGCACTTTAGTAAGACCATCTGACTTCTATAGTTTTTGCCTATGCTGAGTCTTACTTTCAAAATGGCAGACTTTTTAAAATTATGGTGCCTCTCATATCTCTGTAATCATTCAACCAATTTTTTTTTATGTATGTTTACAATGCATCATTTAAGCACTGATTGTAGAGATTTATATTGTCGTTAATCTCCCATGTTAAAAGGTACATTAAAAAAGAGCTTTTACATTGTACTATCTCAAAAAACTACTCAACTAATTCTTGTCAAATCTGGAATGTAAGTAATACTTTACAATGTTAGGACCATGTAAACATATGTAATTTAAATTGATGAGGCAATGACATATTTTAAATGGCTGTGATACAGATGATCTACTATAACGTTCAGCCAGTTTTGATCAAAATTTGTGTGTTGTGATGCGTGATGGTATCTGGGTCTCAGGGTGCTTGTACTCAATGCCAGAAACAAGGGAATTTTGTTGGTGCTGGCCACAAGCACTTGCTAAGGGCGTGTTGGCTGGCTCTACTTGCCTAAGATAGGCCGTCTTGATTATAACACTGGCCGTGTAGGTTGGTGGCTGGGTACGAAGTCGACAATGGCCTTGGCTACCGGCCATGGTGCTGGCTTAGGGGCCTGCGGCTTATGTTCGATGACACTAGGTCGGCTGAGAGACTGGGCAGGCTTGCTGTTTGAGCTTTGATTACTGGGATTACTGCTGCTGCTGCTCCATGGGATGCTGGATGTTCTCTGCAGGCTGGGATAGCTGCGAACAGAGAACCAAATCTATGCAAGTGTAACTGGTACTCTTTCTTCAACAAAGAAGGGGAGGGAGTCGGTAGGTTAAGCCCCACCAACTTACGGGTGGCTTGAGCTCGTTTCTGAGGGGTTAATTGGCAAAGTGCCTTACTGGACTGGTGCAGCACCAGGTAGGCTGATAGGCAGTAGCTGCCTTCCTCTCCTTAAGGTCCTTCCCAACTCTCTTGGTGAAGGACCTTATCCCAGGAGATAGGAGCAGGCAACTTGTGTTCCCCATCTGAGCGTGTTTTGCCATCTAGACGCACCAGAACGACACAGAGTTCAACATTATTCCTCAAACGGTGCGGTGGTTGAAGAGCGGGTGCTCGTGGAGGCGCTCCAATAGCTTCGACATGTGAATCTCTTGAGCAGACAGGTCCGGCCCAGAGCCAACCAAGCACTCCCTCCGGCAACACAAACAGAGTGGTGGATAGGTGCAATTTGGTCTAGCGACTTATCCTCTCAAGCAGGTTTATGACTAGTGGTATTTGCTCTACTGTTAGGTACACCTGGTGCACCAAATGGGTGGCCGTCGAATGGTGTCTGTTCTGACGTACGAATTCCCCCGTCCAGAAGAGCTCGTAGTCCTACACTAAGCGGCAAACTGGTATTCCAAACCGTTTCCTGCACCATTTTTCATGACATAAATGTTTACTATGGGGTTCTGGAAGTACTCAAGGGAAAATGTAAGGTCAAATAAGATCAGAATGTGTTTATTCCATGAGGAATAAGACACAGTAGCCGTACTATTTCCTGTCTACCCAGAGTTGACCGGAAGTAGTAAACTACACTGTCCAGGTGAAGGGGAACTGGTTCTAGGTTAGCTGGGGACAGTTTCGATTAGGTAGCTAAAGATAACTTTCCCGGTCTAACTGTGTCATATGTTCTTAAAGAGACTTGGGGTGTCCATGTCCTGAAGGGCGTGTGTGTGGTAGCCCTCGCCAGGGCAAGCGGCTAGGGTGGCAGATGACTTCTGGAAAGTTTCCCAGGGGAAGGCTTCTGAAGTTCTTCAGTAGGCTGCGATAAGCTGAAGATCTCTAGTCGGTGTAGGCTGTGGTGGTCAGAAATCTCCGTCGAACGAGTGCAGTGGAGCAGACTGTTCAGCTGGTGATGTGGCTCTCAGAAGAGCAGACGATCAACTGACAATTTCAACCTCTGCACAGGAATATATTCTGCATCGGCTGCGGGCTCGCTGGCCCGGCGGTGAGGGGTGCTATGCGCACGCATCTTGGCCGGAGCTAAGGGCGGCCATTGTCGGCATGCGTCATCTCTCTGTGCACCCTTGTACTTCTTCGGGGTTGTAGTAAAGAGTCAATCACTGATAATCAATTGTTGGCATCTTGTCGAGGGGAGGCCAAGCTATGCATGGCTTACTGGCCAGCAGTATTGTTGAAACATATAATCCTGATACGTCTGTAACTACCCCCTTTCCATGTGAAATCATGCAGGCACTCTGGTTACATTCTTCCAAACCCTGGTCATTGTTGCTTGTTGAGGAAGCGTGTAGATGAAACAAAGTTGTTTGTTCTTAATAACCAGTAAGCATCATCATCAGTTAGTTGAAAGTACTGTATTTTGGCGTGTATAGGCAGCGTGCTTTTATATGCAGCACCAGAAGTTTTTGATGAAAAATGAGGGATAATTAATATTTTAAGTATAGGCCTTGTAAATATTGTTAAGTCATGATTCTGTACAAACATAATAAATTCCGACTTAATTTCTCCTCTACAAAACATTTGTGACAGAAAATTCATATTCTGTTGCAATGTTTACAAATATACGTTGCACAATTACAATCCCACATATGGTAACATGGGCAACATGTTACACAAAATGGCATCTAGCAATGTACACTTTTGGTGCGGTGGCAGGCATGCAATCTACATAAGATTTCTATCTCTGGTAAAGCAGCAAAATTCTTTTCTTATGTAGGGCATCTATGGCCGAGCTCCAACATGTTTACATTTTACGTGTGCGAGATGGAGGTAATTTTTTTTATAAATATGAGTGAACAAATTATTGCAAGAGTGAAAAGCAATTCATATTTTTCTTATTTTTTTACTTCCTTAGAAACTAAGTTAAAATATTAAAATATTTTGTATGTTGACAAATTTCTAAACATGTTTTGGGGGTAAAAATTTTTTTTAATACCAATATTGCGTAAATAAGCCCTACCCTACTTTTTGCAGTAATATATACACCGAAATACAGTATATACTATTAGCATAGTTTATGCTAACAAATAGTCTCTTGTCTGCTATTTTGTAAGAAAGCATCACATTAAGAACTGAATTTTTATGTTATATCTCTGGGAAAAAATCAGCAGATTTATACCAAATTTAGTAAACATGTAATACTACGTTAGGTCATATAAATTTGTATCCTATGTTTTAAGTAGGTCAGACACATATTTTCAAAATGGTGATCAAATTAAAATTTTAGCTTGGTATGCTGGCTTTTTCTATTACAACCATCAATGTGTTCTATACAGAACCTAACTTATCCACCATTTTGTAAGATAGCACCACATGAAAAAATTGATATTTATGTCACATCACATGAAACAATCAACTGATTCCTTCCATATTTGACAAAGAAGTTATATTATCGTATGTCATATTAATTTATATGTTTTAAGGGGCCAGACATTTATTTTTCAGAATGGCGACCATGTAAACATTTTACTTTGGTATGACTTCTATGAAACTATGTAAACAATTATAATTTACTCTGTATTCTAGCAGTAGCTATGCAAGCATCAAATGAGCTAATACATAAACTCTTGATGCATGTCATACGCATGACCACTGAGCTTGCCTCGGTAACCTTGCAGTTCTACCAGACATTGGTGCAGCCAGCAAGGAAATGTTGCCCCTAAGCGAGCGTCTATACTTTCCCGCAGAAACCTACTTCCCTGAGTGCTCACAGGGCAGAAGTCATACCACCCACTGCCACTCTCAGTTTCGTAGTGCGGCCTGTCCATGCCGCCAAAGTGAAGTGGGGATGGCTGAGCAAGCTGGGATCCCTGTGCACCCTAGGTACTTCGCAGCACAACGTTGCAAACTTAAAAATGCCAGTTGATCTCGAGAGACGTTCGTGTTCAGATCTCTCTCTTTCTCTTGAGAAGCCTGGATACTTTTGCCGAGAGAGCCAATTATAGCAGAGTTGAGCCGGCTGGATGTTGGATTTGAAGTACAATGGAAGACCAAAGAAAAGATGGGTAAAACAAGTGGTTGGGAGGGGGGATGAGGAAATGTGAAGGCAGGGAAACAGGGAGAGAGAGGGAGAGAGGAAGAGTGGTGGAGACGCAGAAGAAGATGGAGGCATATTGCCAAACTGACTTGGCCACAGGCAGGAAACAGCTAAGGATGACAATAAGTCTCTTCACCATGGAGGAAATAAACACTTCATTGCAAATATATGCTCAGAAAGCATACCACATCACTCAGTACTTACTGGTGCAACATTTATAAATAAATTATATAGTATGTGAAAAATAAATAAAATTAATAGATAAAAGAAAATTTTTGAATTGGGTAGATGGTCTTCACTAAAGTATTAATTAACTATTCATTATTCCAATTACTAACTTTATGTAAATGACCCATTAAAGAAAGGCACTCAGTTGTACAATTGATAAGCTTTAAACATTATGAATTATTAAAATAAATATTTTGATGTAGTACAGAGTAAAGGTAGGTAGGGAGCAGAAGAGAGTGTGTGAGCACTGATGTGTGTGGTGTGCGCAGACATGCTCTTTCAGTGGGCTGTCCCTGTCGCCCCCGCCGGCGGTGCTGAGCTGCAGTAGCCCCGCGCTGCCCGGCCCCGCGCTGGCCACACGTCCTCAGAGCCTGCCTGGCTCGGAACACCTCACAACCTCCGTCCCCATCTGCACGCTTGACACTCGCCTCTCCAGCACCCCAGACAACCAGCTGCGAGAGGACTTTGCCATCCTCGCCAAGGACAGTGAGTGTACCACCCAGACACTAAAAGATGACTTTGATTGTCTTATGCAACATTGCCTCATGATTTTCCTATAGCTGCCAATAGTTCTGCTAAAATCATGTTATCAAACAGTGAGAGGCCTTTATTTGTATTTACTTTTCCAGTAGACCAGTACTTGTATAAAAATATATTTGTCTTCACCTAGTTATATTTTCATTACATTGAAATACAGTCAGTGTGTGCATGGACATCAGCAGGAGGGGTAAGAAGGGGCACTTGGCCTCCCTTGAAAAGTCAATTATTTTGTATGAAATGTGAGAAATACATTACAATAGTTTATCTTAGTCATTTATAACAAATAAATTTCTTATTAGCAACGCACCTCCGAAATGCAAGTATCTAGTACGAGAAGAAACTGAGTCTTTGCTGTTTTCTTATAATTTTATTATGATGAATGTTTGCAGATTAATTTTTAATATTATTATATTGTATATTGTGACGTGTGACATACCAGTAATAAATACTCACTACTTTGTCTTAGCAGAGAACATCCCAGTCTTTTTGGCTAGAAGTTGAGCCAGACTCTTCCATGTGTGCTGGGATTCAGTTCTGCCTGGGTGCGGGTGCCTTTCCGTGTGACTTTGTGGCAGGGCACGAAATCAGGCGTGGGCAACACAATATGGTGTTTAGGTGCCACTACTGGGCTTGTTATACCTGGACGACGGTGTATGGGAGCAGTGTTTAGGTGCCACTACTGGGTTTGTTGTACCTGGATGACGGTGTATTGGAGCAGTGTGTAGGTGCCACTACTGGGTTTGTTATACCTGGACGACGGTGTATGGGAGCAGTGTTTAGGTGCCACTACTGGGTTTGTTATACCTGGACGACGGTGTATGGGAACAGTGTTTAGGTGCCACTACTGGGTTTGTTATACCTGGATGACGGTGTATGGGAACAGTGTTTAGGTGCCACTACTGGGTTTGTTATACCTGGACGACGGTGTATGGGAGCAGTGTTTAGGTGCCACTACTGGGTTTGTTATACCTGGACGATGGTGTATGGGAGCAGTATTTAGGTGCCACTACTGGGTTTGTTATACCTGGACGACGGTGTATGGGAACAGTGTTTAGGTGCCACTACTGGGTTTGTTATACCTGGACGACGGTGTATGGGAGCAGTGTTTAGGTGCCACTACTGGGTTTGTTATACCTGGACGACGGTGTATGGGAACAGTGTTTAGGTGCCACTACTGGGTTTGTTATACCTGGACGACGGTGTATGGGAGCAGTGTTTAGGTGCCACTACTGGGTTTGTTATACCTGGATGATGGTGTATGGGAGCAGTATTTAGGTGCCACTACTGGGTTTGTTATACCTGGACGACGGTGTATGGGAGCAGTGTTTGTGCAAAGTGTTATTGGTGCTGGTGCATGTGGTGATTATTTGAGACCTGAGGCTTAAGCGAAGGAGTAGGGCGCAGTACAGTTTCTACTAAGTATGTGACAACGGGTGTTGGTGGCTGGGCGGGTTGACTTAGATGCTCTGCGACACACCAAGGGTACTCTGTCGAGGGTTGAAGAGATCTCTTGGAACAGCTACTTCCGCCGGGTCTTGTTTGAAGATGGCAAAGTGCTTGCGCCTAAGCTCGTATGTTTAACCAGATGCTGAGAGGATCTGTCGCGCCTTCTCTCTGAGACCTTTCTCTGGGAGTAGGGCATTGGGAAGTGGACTTCCTACTGCTACTCTATCATGTCTGCAGACTCCTTGTGCAGTTTTACGTGTGGCGCCTCATGTGGGCAGAGGACTGGCAGACACCTTATTCCCAAGTCTGGCAGACTGGCAGAGACTGCGGTCCACGAAGGAAGTCAGGCCTCACCTTGTCCAAAGTCGCACAGGGGTGTGTGGCCCTGTCCCAGTCTTCCCAACGTAGACGATGTCAGACTCTCCCGATGAAGACCACGAAGGAGAGGCCAGCGAACACCAAGCCGACAAGCTGTTTCTGGGACAGTGTACCTCTGTGGCTCCTCCTTTCCTTTAATCCCAAGGGATTGATGGGAAGGGCGGCCAAAGCTAGTGCATGTGTGGAAAATCTAGTGTTGGGCTTGATTGTGTTTAAATTCCCTGGGATCACCTGCAGACCTGTTACGTGAAGGTAACTACGGAAAGGTGCTAAGTCTACAGGAAAAGTTCTCAAATTAAAAGTTGACCTACGTTTTATTCCAGTAAAGGAAATAAACATGTGGTGAATGTACCCTAGCTCCTGGTCAATGGTACAGATACCAGCCGAAAAGCTAGAACATAAGTTAGGATGGCCAGTAGAGGCAACCGGCATACAACCAAGGGAATGTGGTGTGTGATGCTGAATGTCTAAGCAACTAACTCTTGCATTGTTGTATGTAAATGACATGTAGAATGACGTAACGTAAATCTCTGATATATAGCTGGGTAAACTAAGCAAGGACGTGATAGGATTAGTCTTAAGAAAGACTGTAATAATGGGTCACCTACAGATATGTCCGTAACTATAGGATGACAAAGGGTTTGGTACGTAGCTGGGAGAGCTCCTAACTCTCGTAACCTAACCCTATCGCAAGTGTTGCATAAGCGACGTGAATGGGGTGTAATGTCCGAGCAATGGGTGCTGGAGACTAACGTAGACGTGTCAATTCCTGAACGGCGAGTGCTAGGAAGAACTGAGTTCAATCTGGTCGGGATCTGAGTGTTGAACGCTCAAAACGAAGACTGCTCTGGAGATGCGGGCTGTCTCCCCTTTTATACTAAATTCAGGTCGCTGCCTGATGCTGATTGGCTCGTGCCACTAGGGTGAGGGGTGGTCATAGAATGGGGGGTGCGAATGCATGGCTTGCCTCTGTGACATCACCGGCCGGCTGGAAGGGAATGCAAAACAAAAGACAAGCGATAATTGATAATTACTTCAGAGATATGTAGCGGGGAGTAAAAGAACTCGTTGCCTTTAAGCATTGTTATGGTGGGCCGGTGAATAAAACAATCTGCGTGTCAGACAGTACAGTCTCACATTTTAACGGGACAAAATTTACTTCCAACTCTCCAACATTCTGACCTAGGAATGGAGTGGAAGTTGTTAAATCTCCATTGTTGAAAAAGACATCATGCATCAATTGTAAAAGGTAAACTAATTTATTCATGACATATGACATGTTAGGAATGTTTTTTGCACTTATTTTGAAGTAAAACCACGTTGTAAATAACACACTTTTAAGAAGGAAAATTGTTCTGATTTCTGTGCCCCTTCTTGAAAAAAATCCTTGTGATGCCTATGAGTGTGTGATATAAACTTTCAAGCAGGTGTGTATGTAAACAGTGTTGGGATTTGGTAACCCAAAGTTTGGTCCATGTGGTTTTTACAGAATTATTAGCAAAATAGGATTTTCAGTTTTGGGAATTGAAATTTGGTCAGAGTGCAACTGGCATGCACACACTACTGCAGATTCCCTAGACAAACGTATGCAGAATATCAAGAGAGTTGTCAGTAATATTGTACGTCTTATAATTGAGAGAAATACACACTATCATAAAAAGTTTCTGAAGGGGCTGAAAAATTTTGGCTTAACCAGGAATACTTAATTTGCTGGGTCAAATTACTTTGGTATCCGTAGACCATTTACAAAATTATGCAAACTCATTAAGTAGGGAAAAAATTTTTTAATGTAACATCTCCAAAGTGTTTTCCATGCATATATCAAGGTTGAATAATTTGGTATATTAACATATTTTGGCCGTATTTTGTTCCTTTATTTACTGAGGCTGCTGATGAGTCTCTGATTAGAAGTGTTTTTGCATCTGGGTCGGACACTACACGTCCTGCTTAGACTACTTTTTATGTGCAGAAGGTAGGGCAGTTTGTGCAGTTGCAGATGAACAATTGTGGCGGTAGTAAACAATAATTCTAGGAACCAAGAAGCTATGTTGCTGTTATCTGCTGAGGATGTGAAGAGATATAGTATAGGTTAGTATTCAATTATATTTACCTTAATTTTTACAAATCAATCTCCATATCGTGGAAAAATAGATCCATTGTTAATGTCACGACAAAAAACTTGTTGGGCATAGATGCCATTTATTTCTGTTGCTGGCACTGCTGACGAGTGTTCCACCATGGAGTCCACTGATTGACTGTTGGCATTCCTAAATGGTTTCCTGTTGACCAGTAACGTCAGCCTGTTGGAATGAAGTCAATTCGTAGTAGTACGGTTACCAGTTTTTACATCAGGGACACTTCCAACACTTTCACACTTATCTCACCCCAATTAAATAATCAAACAAAAGTGTTATGAGAAAGAACAATTAAATTTGTTTTTTCCTGCGCACTCTTTGTTGACACCATCTTGTCTGCCGTATTGACTAAACAGACAAATGAATAAAAAAGAGTTAGTAGTTGGGCACAATATGGCGTCGGCGTGTGTTGTTTCAATGTGTGCTATTGTTTTAAACGTCGTAATGAACTATATAGTATATACAGTCCATTCTCATCATCCCGTGCCCACACACTTTGCTCCTCTTGGCAGTATCATAAACATTTTGTGTTTTTTGTATCTTTTTTGCTGCACATTACTTTTGTTTATCATTCACGTATGGCATGCAGTTGCATTATGGCTTGATGAACAGAATTTTTTTTGGCCCACAGCCTATCACACCGTCTGTTTTTCACGCGATTTTAGCAGTGTTGTTGAATGTCACAGTGAATCATGTGCATAAGTTTGTGAGCTTCGCACTTCGTTTATTTATCGTCGGGAACTACGGTGATATTTACCATTAAAGTTTCGTGAAGTTCCAAAACTCCACACAAACAATGTCAACGATAGCTACAGCACACTTGCAACTGCAGCGAGCCAAAAATCATCTGCACAGAGCCTCGCTGTTTGCAGATCAAGTCCCCAATGACCCATCACAATAACGATTGTACAAAGCCACATACTGGGACTTGCCATCCATCGAAGCAAGTAACCAGGATGATCATCTTCTAATCGAAGCACATGGCGATGAGGACATCTTTGAACAAGGTGGAACACAGCAAGCGGCTGGAAATGTTTGATGATGCGTATTATAGGATTATGTATGTTGCAGAGTCGCTAAAGCAGCTATCAGTTTCATCAGAACAGCGAACAACCACCCAGTCGCATGCTCTAGTCGCCCTTCCAGTCATCAAGCTCCCCACATTTTCTGGAGAAATCAAAGGTTGGTTTAATTATTCCAATTTGTTCACCACCTTGACTGGAGATAACAGGGACCTCAGTAATGTGGAGCATTTCACTTAAAATCTTTGCTTTCTTGAGAACCATTATCTCTTATTCAGTCACTTCCAATCACCTCTGATAATGTCGACATTGCTTGGAATCTGTATGTTTAAATGGTATGATAAAAAATGGGTCATCATGGCAAGTCATGTAGATGCACTTTTGCAAGCTCATGTGGCTACCACAGGTTCAGCCCAATCCTTCCTAATCTTGTTATCTGCTATCATTGAAAATGTAGCTGCTTTGAAGACTGTGAACCTGTCAGTAGATCAATGGGATATGATGCTGCTGCATTTGTTGGAGAAATGCATGGACCAGGCATTAAGAAAAAAATGGGAACTAGTGGTTTCTGAACTTGACATCCCTACATTGAATTACTTTACAGATTTTCATGACAAACACTGCACGTCGAGCAAAGTCCTAATTGGCACATCTCAGAATAATAGCCAGCTTAAATCAATTAACAATCGCAAAGTGCTTGAGTAGTATTGTACTTCATCAGGTTGTCTATTGTTAAGTCCTGTCCAGAAAAGTGTTTGCCTTTGTAAGGGTGATCGTACCATCCACAGATGTTCTGAATTTGTGCAAAAGGACCCTCAGGCATGTTTTACAATGTTAAAGGTCAAGCGATTATGTATAAACTGCCTTCAAGCCGCTCACCAAATGAAGAGTTGTCCATTGCCCAAATCTAGCCAATTTTGTAATGCTTGTCACAACACTGATGCGTGACGTCTAGTGGGGTAAGGACTTACATGCAGGTAAACGAGTTTTTATTCAGATGCTGAGTTGGGCGCACCCTGTATGCAGGGTTATAGTCTTACCAGTGAACTGGGGCTCGCCCGTTATACAGGACTGAACTGGTAGCTTTGCGGCAGGGCACAAGATCTGGTTCTGACAGTATAATTTTGCATTTGAGGTCTTCTGCGTGGGTTGGTATACCTGGACGACGTATCTGGCTGCTGGATGGGCCGGCAGTGGGCACATGAGCCGTAGGTGTGGTGATGGTGTAACGTTGAACTTAAGGATGGGGTGTAGGCACTAGTACTGATGGAACAAGGTATGCGATGGCCTCCGTAGGTTGTTGCTCTGGCTGGTTAAGGTGGGTAACAAGCCACGGATCGATGTAGGAGCTGACTTGTACTGGCTCAGGATACAGAATCTTCGGTACTTCAGATTCGGCTGGGTCTTGCAGGTGTCGCAGTGCCTGTGCCTGCTCTCTAGGGTTGAGTTTAGTTGAAGCGATCAAGGCAGAGGTTAGCTCATGCAGATGCCCAGAGGCCAGCAAGGTAATTTTTACCCTCTCCTTCAAACCACGGCGCTTGGAGTAGGTCATGAGAATCATACAAACCCTTCATGTCGGCAAGGCAAGACAGGTGTCCTTGTGTTAATTACAGTGTGTCAGTCCACGTGTGGGCCTTCGACTAAGGGGTCACCATATTCTAACATCTGGCGCAGAAACACCATTGCTTGTTGCAAGTCTGGCTTCGTCTCCTAGGGTCACTGCGTGGGTGTGGCTTCGGCCGAGTCTTCCTAGTCCAGGGAACACCTCCTTTTCCTGTCATTTAAACGCAGTTGAAAAGAAAATGTGTGCACCAAACCAACAAGCTGGTCTGAGAGCAGTGTATCTGTGTGAGCTCTTTTGTTTTAACTATGGCGTTGCTAGAATGAGTGGCTGTACTAAGTATGTGTGGGTGGTAACAATGTGTTTTTGGCTCAAAGTAGTAATTTCCCGGGATCACCTGTGTTGACCTTGCATCCACAAAGCCAACAGGGATGGTTCAAGTCTACAGGAAATATGATACTCAGGATTGCAGCAAAAACACACGTTTTATTTCCTTATAGGGGAAATAACCGGTGATGACGTACTACTTCTTAACTTCAGCAAGAGCATCTACTGGGAAACTAGCTACGTGAAAAATCTGTAGAGGGGACTGGTACTGAACTAACAATGCGGGTTAGGGTAGACTAGTACTGTGAAAACAACTTAAACTAGCTGTAACTGAATCCTTTTGTTGCCCAGAAGGGGCAGCGGTGTCCAAGAGTATAGACGACGGAACGGCGTATACTGGCAGAGTGCTAGGTTGAACTACACAAGGATGTGTCAGGGAAAGTCCCAG
The DNA here is from genome assembly GCA_029891345.1 of Dryococelus australis. Taxonomy (NCBI): domain Eukaryota; kingdom Metazoa; phylum Arthropoda; class Insecta; order Phasmatodea; family Phasmatidae; genus Dryococelus; species Dryococelus australis. Next base: position 108,142,183 of record CM057005.1, read on the forward strand.
GTGGGGCTTTATGGAATTTGGAATAACCTTCTGGCACGGAAGCGCAGCGAAGGCTAGAAAGTAAGCGATGAAAAGCTAAGATCCGTGGCGACTACCGTGATGGGTGTAACAAAGCTATTATGAAAGTGAAGGCTTAAGCAGCAGGTTAGTCAGGGTCTGAGCAACGGGTGCTGGATGACTGAAGACTGGATCGCAGGCTGGTCAGAACTCTGCGGGGGAGAACTGAAGACTGGTAAAGCTTTGTTTTTTTTATTGGCGAGCCCTCAAATTCCGCTACGCCAGCATGAACACGTTCTCAGTTCTGTGTGCCCTCCGGCATGCATGTTAGTAGCTAAGACAGTTGGAGAATGGGGTGCATCTCAGGGCAAGCCCTTCACACCTTAGGTCAGGTTTAATTAGCAAAATTGGACGCATGCATCGCGGCTGAGCAGGGTTGTCTGTTGCCATAACCACATTTGTAGCCATGGGCGCACCCCGAAAGAAGAAGGGTCTAGATGGTAGGGCATAGTAAACCAGGCAAAGCGGAGAGGGTCTGGGAAAATGCATGCGACTGTTGTGGAGGATAAATGTAAATCCTTTTTTTTTATTAGGGCTGGAGAAAGTAGGGTGTTGTTAGTTCTCGAAGATTGGCTTTGTGAGGTTAAGGAGTGGTGATATGAAATGTGTCCAGCCGCTGCTGGAATGTATCCAGGGTCGTACCGCAGTAGCATGGCGCTGGAGGCGGGAGACAGAACCACGCCACCCACCCGCAGATGCCAGTCATCTCTCTGGAAGCAGAAAAAAAGGTTAATTTCCAGGCATAAAAATAGGAGTATTTAGGAAGAGGAAGGGGGTATAGGAGAGATGGACTGAAATGGCATTACCTACAGTGATAGTTCGCTTGCAGCTTATGTGGTGTTGTCAGAGTTGTGTGTGACCTTTGTAGTGTCGAGGAAGTTAGGATATTTTAATTAATTTATAAGTGGATAGGACATCGCCAGCCTGGAGGACACCACATTGGGTATCTGGCAGGTGTATACAGCCAGCGCACAGGCCTACACCAGGCTGGATCCCGCGATGCTGATACTCGGGAGCGCACGTAGTGTAACATAGAACCGAGTTTTGCAATGTCAAGCACAGGGTCATCTCCGAACCAGAAGCTATACAGAGCCTGCTTGCCTTGTTCTGTGTTCACATATTGCTTTGCATCATTTGTATGTGTTTGTGGGAATCATCACGCGGCTTGCTGGGGTAATTTAGGGAGATTATGGCTGTCTGTGAGCCAGGATGCTCTTTGGCCGCTTATATTTTTTGTTTTCCTCAGAGTCATAGTCCCAGAGGCTGGATATTTTCGCATTTGCACTGTTTGCACAATTAGTGTAAAATTTTGTGCTGATTTTACAAAGTGCTCATCAAGTTTTTCGATTTTTTATTTGCGATGTAGATCCATAACAGGGCAGTATCGGGGTGCATCTGGTGCTATTCACAATAATTTATTTTGAATTATTTGAAATTGCCTTATGTGCATTTTAGCTGCATGTGTCCAGGTGGGTGCAGCATACGTGATATCTTGGCATATTAGCATAATATACATTAATACAGCCTTGTTGCGGTTAATTCACTACTTGGGTAGTGAGGCAAGGTGCATTTCTCCTTTTATACCAAATCTGGCTGCTATTCGTTGCTGGGTGGCTGGCGTCTCGTAGGCACGGAGTAGGGGGTGGGTGAAAAGCATAGCTCTCTGGCGTGATGTCAGCAGCCAGCTGGAGAGTGAGAAAGAACAAATGAAGAATCTTTTTTTAGAGGCAGGCACTATCTAGCGGTCGATAAAAGTACTCACTTCTCTAGAGGCATAGTTACGGTGGGCCAGTGAATAAAACAATCTACTCTGACTGGAATGTCCATCCTAAACGGTAAACAGTACAAACTCTTGTGACAGGATAATGTCAATGCTAACTTGTAGACTCAAAAAGCAAAGGCTATGCGAAAGGATGAGCTGAAGTCGTCTAATCATCACTGTTGCAAAAAGCATCATGAGACAACATAATGCTGCATTTTCCATCAAATAAACCCACTACCACAGTGGCACAGTCAGCACAGGATGAAGTACCTGTTGATACACCTTTAAATGAGTACAGCATCCTTAGTGTTCTGTCTTCCTTTTCCAAAGATTCACACCCATCTACTGTAATGCTATCCACAGCTGTTGCTTATGTTCAGGATGTGTATGGAAACTGCCAGCTTGTTAGAATTCTGCTCGACCCTGGCAGCCAAGCCAGCTTCATTACTGAATCTTGCCTGTATCGATTAGGTATCAAGTGTCAAAACTATCAATTCCACTTCATGGACTTGCTCACACCCCACTAACCAGTGCGAAAAATGTTGCCTTGTGTATCATAACACCTAGCCCATTGAGGCCCTGGTTTTTCCACTAATTATCTCACATGTTCATTCAACATTTCATACGCCAGATGCTTGGGAGCATATTAAACACCTGCAACTGGCTGATCCCACCTTTGTCACACCAAGAGAAATTTACATTTTGCTGGGTGCAGAAATATTTCCTCAGCTTTGGAAAGAGAAGAAAGTTACTGCCCCCCCCCCCCCCCCCCCCCCGCCATCATGTGCTAATGGGACATGTATAGGTTAACATAGATTTTCAGCCAGTTATCACCTCCTTCATCTCAAATGTATAACAGCCCTTTTGGATGAAGTGTTAAAAAATTTTTTGGGAAATTGAAGAACTGCTTGCAGCCACATTACCACTGTCCCAGAAGATATTTATATGAAAAGATGCTTATTGAAGGCTGCACTTGAGCTGACACCGGTAGGTACAGTGTAGTCCTACCATTTGAATATCCCGAGACAATATTGGGAGATTCAACCTCTTCTGCTCTGCGTCATTTTCCATTTTCGCTCTTTAGAGCGCCGCTGAGAAAACAACCAGAGGTGAAGGTAGATTATGTTGCCTTCATGCAAGACTACCTAGCCACAGGACACATGAGCCATGTAAAAGAAGGTGACCTGGGAAGTGTGAATTCATACAATATTCTACACCATTGCATGCAAAGACCAGACCACACTACAACCAAGCTACACGTAGTGTTTGATGCTTTGTCAAAAACAAACTTGGGTGTGTCTCTTAATGATGTACTTTTAACTGGTCGAAAGTTGCAGACAGACGTTGTTACTGTTTTGCTTAATTTCACAATTCCACATATTGTTTTCAAAGCAGATCTTAAGCAAATGTATCAGCAGAATATAGTACATCCTGAGGATTGTGACTATCAACAACAAATCTTTTGGAGGGAATAAGAGGTGCAACCAATTGAGATTTGTTGGCTTAACACTGTCTCGGGGTTTGCTCAGATTCGTACTTAGCAATTAGGACATTGAGACAGTTAGCGCAAGTGAGATGACCAATTTTCCAGTTCCTTCTAAGACACTTCTAATGAGCACATATGTTGATGATGATGTTACTGGTGCCAATGATGTAGCCACTACCCTCAAGCTTAGACGAGACCTTCAGCAACTGCTGGACCGTGGGAGTTTTCAGCTTCGAGAATTTGTAAGTAATTGTCCAGCGTTGCTTGATGACTTGCCACCGCAAAATTTCCTTTCTTCTGGTGAAACATACTCTTTTAGTGAAGACTCCTGCATTAAGGGATTAGGCTTTCGCTGGAGCCCCAACACTGATGCCTTCTTATATAACTTGCAAGCCGATCCTCCAGTGTACACAAAATGAGGTATTTTATCAGATATTGCCAGAATATTAGACCCGTTGGAGTAGCTTGCATCATTGACATTATTTGCCAAACACCTTATTCAGTTACTTTGGCTTGCTCAGGTAGAATGGGATTCCCAGCACCGCCTGCTATAATTGCTAAATGGAACACATTTCGAACAGAGTTACCTCGCTGTTCAGCCATCTCTATTCAGCGTTGCATCACCCACGACCTCTTAGATCCCACTTTTGAATTTCTCGGATTCGCTGACAGTTTGAATAAGGGCTATGCTGCTGTTGTGTATCTTCAAGCTGCATCTAACTGTGGTACGATCACCACTCATTTACTATTGGCTAAAACTAAAAATGGAGTTGTGTGTTGCCGTTTTACTTTCCAGGTGTTTACATTTGCTGCTGGACACCCTTACACCTGTCTTACAGTTAGACAGTATATATGCTTGGTCTGATTCATCAGTTGCACTCTCCTGGATAAATACGTCCCTTCATGTTTGGAAGGCATTTGTCGCTTACAGAGTGACTCAGATACAAGAATGCACTTCGGTGAACTGGTGGCATCATGTGGCAATTGAAGATAACCCTGCTGACTGTGAGTCTCGAGGCCTTACACCTGGACAGTTAGCAGACCACCCACTTTAGTGGTCTGTCCCGTTGTGGTTGCATCAATCAAAGAGCGAAGGGTCCAGTACTAATTATGAACGCCAAACCCTTGTCCTGTCAGCAAGCTTAGAAAAGTCATGCCTTTTGGAATTTCTTGAATGTTTCTCCAAGTTAAAATGGGTTCAATGGATTTTTTTACATTTGTGTTAGAGTTACCAAAAATCCTTCACCCGAGGCTAAACTCAATTTCGGTCCAGTCTTGTGCGATGAAATGCAGCATGCATTAATGCTTCTTATCAAGGCTACACAGAACCAGGCATTTGCAGACGAAATGCAAAGATTAGCCGACCGGCAACTCTGCTCACCTTTCATAAGAAAATTATCTCTCTTTGTTGATGCAGAAGGAATCCTGCATGTAGGTAGCAGACTTCATCATTCAGACCTAGCGTATGATGAGAAATATCTGATTATCCTCCCAAAGTGCAGTTGCCTTGCAGAACTTTTAATTGATCAGCTTCTTGAAGATTTCCTTCATCCTGGGCCCAGTATAATAACTCAGTCATTACTGAAACGTGAATTTTGGTTACTGGGTGCACAAAATGTGATTTTAGGTCATCTTCGTAAGTACGTTCATTGCTTTCGTGCTCATCCAACAAGCCACAATCCTGCAATGGAAGCCTTTCAGCCAGTAGAGTGTGTTAAGCTAAACCCTTCCTCACCTCTGGTGTTGATTATGCTGAGCCAATCCCAATCACTACGGTGCAAACAAGAAAACCTCGCATACTGCAAGCATACATTTGTCTTTTCATATGGTTTGCCACAAAGGCAGTGCATTTAGAGATTGCTTCTGATTTGTCATCTGAGACAATTCTTGCTACATTCAGACATTTCATTGCACATCGTGGGTTGGTATTTGTGGTAGGCAGCAGCTTTAGATGAACCAGTTTGTTGCGGAGGTTTTCGAAGAAATCCGAGAAACTGAACGTATGACATTCTGTCCTATGTCTATACAAGATAGTTCTTTCAGCCCCAAGATATGGGAAATTCCCTGTAATACGTGACATTTGGTAACCCTATATAGTTGACAGCTATAAGTGTGTGTTATTCACGACACAATAGAAGACAGATGATTGTTGTTACAGTTCACAACAGCTTGAAGCTCTCCCTGCAGATGATGAGCACGGAGAGGGACCGCTTGAAGACTGCGCTGGATTCGGACAGCAGCCTGATGGCTAACCCCGGGTCTTCCATTGGTTCAGCTTCCAGCACCATAATGGCGGCACTACGTGGGTCGCTCACCCACGCTCTGCAGCAGAATGCAGACTTGAAGATGCGGCTTGCGCGCATCCACGAGACTGCGGACTTAAGCGACATATCGTCAGTAGGTCCGGCGTCTGAGGTGGTGAGTTCTGTACTCTTGGGCTTGGTTGGTGCAGTTGATAATCTGTTATGTGCTGTTCTTAGTAAACTGAGCACTTTTAAAAGCCTTGCTTAAGATCTGCTTGCACGTACAATGTGTATTCATTCAACATATGTAGAGGTGGTGGAAAATAGCATTAATTTTGTCTCCTTGTAGCATTTTCAAAGTGTGTTCATAACATTTATTAGCATTTATTTTTTTATTTACATAGTAAACAGGATTTGACCAGCAATATAGGTGGTAGAAAATGGCATTCCTTTCGTTTATAGAATTAAAACACTCACTCAAAAGAAGTCATTATTCTACTGCTCTAAAAAATTATTTTCTATAAACAGGTATGTTATTTGTAGAAAATACTCTTGACAAATATCTCTACAATAATTCATACTATTTTTTTAGTGCTGAGCCGATACAGATATTTACTGATATCAGTGCAAACTGATACTTCCTTGTCGATACAGCAGATATCCGTCCGATACTGATACAATGGACGTATGTTTAATGAACTGAAAAACTTCTACTAGCAGCTTAAGTATTTTGGAAAGCTGATTGAAACCTATGTTAAGTCAGTATCACACTATTTACTATTTGATGCTTTAAGTAAACATACAAAAAATAGGTGAATATATTTCACATAAATTCTTTAAAATCTGAGAGTAAAAGCAGCACTCAAAAAAAATACTTCAGTAATAATCTTAGGTCAGGGAAACTAAAACAATTTATGTTTTAAACTTATCAAATAAAAAATGTTAAATTTACGAGGTCGTGTGCCACAGTTCTCAGCATAATTCAACTTTGTTTATTTTCAGAAAATTAAAAGTTATTAATATGTATAGTTTTTTTAATTCAGCACACCCTTATTTTACTGATAGTAAAATTGAAGCACTGCCATGTCAGGTAGTTAATGTCAGATTACATATTGCTTTTAAAAGATTTTAAATACTGAAATGACATGGTTGAGCTGCAGTGTGACCCCTGCAAAGCTGGTAATTCGGCGACCCCCGCAATGACCCCCGCAACACAGGCTACTGATAATTATCAGTGCCTGTCACAGAAGGAGGCAGTGGGGTGAAAGCGGCAGCTCACTCTCTCCCTCACTCTTTCCTCTTCCAGTAGATCATTATCTCACAGCAGGGTAGCTTCTCCCTAAGTGACAGGCTTTCAGTTAGTTCGTGGAATCAGAATGGTAACTGCTGTTACCCCAACCAACAACCCACCAGCCTCTTGTCTTCTTCTATTCTCCCCTCCTGAACATTCCTATCAACCACCCTCGGCCCCTCCTTCATTCCATTCATTACCAGTTTGTTTCTGCTTCCTCTTGCTTGCACACTCTTCCCTCTCACTTCAAGTCGGCTGCCTCACTCGCCCTGACAAGGTCACCAATCCCAACAGGATGCAGTTATCATACGCACCTGCCTCCTAGCCCTTTCTGCTCTCGCTCTGCTCTCTTTATCTATGGCCCACCCCGTGCCATATGGAGAAACATGCACTACCAGAAACCTAAGTTTGCCATGCATTGCTAATCAATTATATTATGACAACCACTGGCTCAGGTGAACAGTTTCTTCTGTTTCTACAAGTGTATTCCAAATACACACTATTTTGTGGATGTGTTTGACAGTAAAAATTTTTGTATTAATTAGCTTTTAAATTCAATTATAGAATTTAATTGTGAAAATTTGCAAAAAAACGATTTTCCACCACCTCTAAATATATGTCAAATTAACACTGCCAAGGACCTGACCACTTTATCATGCATTGGTCTTGTGAAACTGTGAATATATTAGGAAGATAAACATTATACAAATTTGCTCATTGTTACATGTATACGCATTAGAAAAATGGAAAGAAAATATATATAATTTCAATGTTAACAGATATTTTATTAAAATCTTTAATTCAACATTAAGACGTGGAATTACTTTGCCTCCGTCATTATAGGTCGTTCACGATAAAGTGAGCACTTTTGAAGCCATAGTTACTTTTTCCTTTCAACCCATTTATATCCTTCCACCACTTGTTAATGTAATCCCTGCCATGTGAGTAATAAACACAGTGTATACATTCATCATACCCAAAACCAAAAGTCCGAGGCCACAATGAAATGTATTTATTGGTTATTATGTCTGATGAAACAGCTTCAAAAAGTGCTTACTTTACTGTGAACTGCCTATACCAACTTTACTCTGGGCTCATTTCAGTAATGTGTACTTGTTATGTGCAGGTGAGGGCAGTGCCATTTTTCAGACATTGATTTCAAAAGTTCTCACTTACTGATGAACAGCCTATAACTACAGGATGGTACCAAAACAGTCTAATTAACCTGTAGTAAATAAATATCTGTACAGTAATTGGTACAACAGTGCAATACTGTATTTAGTTTTATTATAAATTAAATTACAAGAAGTAAGTGGTATATGTGAAACACCTGATATTGATATTTATATAGTTTCACTAGTCACTACACTGCGTTGGAAATGGATTATGATTGTGTCATGTGGTTGGTAATATTTGGCCTGTAGTCAAAGTGCAAACACTTAACGAACCCAGTGGCAGAAATTGCAACGAACACATTATTTTTATGTAATACATGATTTGTCAACTCCTTTTTATGAGCAAGTATTACTTTCTATTAAGTGCTCATGAAGAGCTGTGCAGAAATTGTATAAATTGTTGATGGAATGATCCACTTTACCCCAATTTAATTACGGATGGGTCGATACCACATTTCCTCGATACTCATACCAGTTTCGATACCAAAACATTCTCACAATAATCTATACCAATTTTGATACCAAAACATTAACATTCTCACAATAATCTATACCAATTTTGATACCAAAACATACTCACAATACTCGATACTGATACTTTTCTCGATACCAAATTAAAATTGACATTGATGCATGACACTTTTTTTATCAATGGTGATTCAACAACTTCAGCTCCATTCTACGCTTAGCTTTGCTTGTGAGTTTGAAGTAACATTACAGTTTGTCCCGAGTTGAGATTGTTTTGTCTACCGTGTAGATTGTATTATTCACCGTCCCACCATAACTATGCACATAGGCAACGAGTTCTTATAACCACAGCTAGATAGCATTGCTAGTAAGATTTTTGTTTGTCTTCGCTTCCCATCCTCCAGCTGGCTGGTGACATCATGTTTTCAGTGATGCATTTGCTATCAACCCACTCAGGGACCACCCCTCGCCCTCATGATGCCAGCCAATAAGTATCGGGTAGCAGCTTGGTCTAGCACCTAGACAAAAAGAACCACGCTTCTGAGACGTGTAAGTACTACTCCCGGGTACAGCATACGTCAAAGGAATGGTTGGATCTTCCCTTTTTCTGGGGCCCAACATGGGGCTCTTGACTGCCATAGTGCTGACTAGACAGCCATGGACAGATCAGTCACGCCCACTATCGCTACAGGAACGAGGCACACCATTCACCAAGGACTTCGGGGAGTCCCGGGAAAGCATTTTGTGGCACCCAAGACGACAGCAGAAATTTCGAATTCAGGGCCAAGAGAACACATTCTTGGTGAAGCCAACTTGGCTGCAACCAAACACAACCGCTGTTCACGGTCAGGCTACCCCGGAACGGATGTACATAGAATCCAGTGTGTGCATTGCTCCAGCTTTGGCATCACTACACATTCTCGGCTGGGCCGATGAATCTCGATACACCATACGGCCTCGAATATTGGTGCGAGGACTGCCGAACCAGACAAACCGCATATTGTAGTTGGATCACGTATGCTGGATGCAGGATCCACATTATCAGGTGCATCTTGTGCAGTGTACCGTTCCACCATGCCTGCATTTGCTGGTCTGATGAGCCCCTTAACAGACCAGGCCTTGTATACCAGTGCGAGGTATGCAAACGAGCCACAGAATACTGATCTTCTAATCCATGCCCTATGTCACTTTGGAACAAAACATACTGCCTAAGAGAACTGAAGTTACCCGAATTCGCCGGGAGGTCACGTGGAGACCTTATTGCCTTCACTGAAGAATGAGAGAAAGAATTCCGAGCCCATGAGGTACCGGAGAAACAGTATGTTTCACGAGTCCAGTTGAAGCGCAAAGGAAAGGTTGTAGATTGGTGGATCATACACAGGAAATTTATGTTGGACTGGAAACAACTCAGCACACGCCTAGCTCAATGTTTCACAGGGGAAGAAGTGATGGCGCACTTAACCACAGAATTCTATGGGCACACACAGAAGCCTGGGGAAGAAGTCGAGATATTTGCACGACAAAAAGTACCGGCGTATATTTCCTGACAAGGATGAAAATGGTTGTATTCGTCAAATCACCGGCTTGCTACTGCCTCGCCTCCAGAACATTTTGTTGCTACCCAAGCCATCGTCCGTGGATGAACTTATCAAGAGAGCCCGAGAAGGGGAATGGAATTTTCAGGCGCAGGCCCTGCTCGACCAACCTAAGCCACCCAAACCAGCTGACGCCACAAAAACAGTGGAGCGTTGAGTCAAGTCACCACCGTCGCCTCCCACTCCGCAAACCCCACACTTGCCAAAGTGTTGCTACTGTCCCGAGTACCATTTTAATAAGGCCAGATGAGTGCGTCTGTATGCTCGGAATGGCCTACCTATGTGAGAAATGCTGAAGAAAACACATCTCTCATTCCCGTAGATCCAAACCTTTCCGAATCTATATACAACCAGACATGGTACCTGGCCATCCGGTAACTGGACGGGAAGACATTCAAATTACCAAGTTTGCAGGCCAGTCCCATGAAGACCCGGTAAAATTCACGCACGAATGTGAGAAAGAAATCAGATAGACAGACCTGCCTCTAAAACAATGGGTTAACAGAGCTCAACTACATCTGAAGGGCTTCACTCTTACCTGGTGGGAAAGATATGGGGAATTTGTAATGGACTGGAAGTAGTTCAGTAGCAGGCTAGCGACGGAATTCTCGGGCGAGGAAGAGTTGGCTAGGTTGACAACTCAATTGTATAGTCAGACCCAGATGCCTGACGATGAAGCGGAAATCTTCATGCGGAGGAAGGAACAGATGTTAAGAAGTGTTTTCCTTGGTGTTGACGAAGCTACCGCCGTTCGCTCCATGAGTCCTATGCTCCTACCCAGCCTTAGGAATGTCCTTCTTGCCACTAGACCGACTACTTTGGACGAACTGGTTAACCGAGCCCAAGAGGAAGAACAAAATTTTTGGCGCAGGCTAGTCTCAAAAAGCCTATATCACTCAAGACCCGGAAATTCGATCTCCATCAGTGGCACCTCTTAAGAGTGCCCCAGCTCCAAATCCCCGCCTGGCCTTCGTGCCCAAATGCTGATTCTGCCCAGAGAAGCACTGGAACAAGGACTGCCCTCGAAAACTAGAGGGAGCTGCCCTTCCATCCAACTGAGTTGACAAAACGCTGTCAATGATTCAACCAAACAGACTGGAAAACTAACTCCCAGTAGTAATAGTAAGCCGGGAAACGCCGACGCCAAGGCATGTAGCAGGCCACCAACCCCGGTACACGAGGGCCCACCCTCCAGGGACTAAAAGAAGAAGTACCAATTCCTGTAGCCCCACACATCAAAGTGGAGGTAAACAACGACAGGATGCTCCGTACTGGACTCAGTGGCCACAGGCAATTTTATCCAGAATAATTTGTTATCACCAAGCCAACTCGCCAAAACAAGACCGCAAACCAGGACAGTGTGAATGGCGCAACCCGACTCCACCCTAGTCATAACAGGACAAATCACCTTGACAGTGAAAATACAAAGTATTCTACATAGACAGAATTTATTGTGTCACCAACCCTGCCCAAATCGATAATACTAGGGTGTCCATGGCTTATCTGTGATCAATGTATTCTAGATCACGGACAATGGAGAGCGCATCTGGGAAAATTCAACCGGATCACAGTTAACTGGGATCAAAATCCAGATGATCTTCTGCCAATGCCCATCGACCCAATGTGCATTAACCACGAACTTGAAGGACCAGAATTCTACCAATTAAAGCTGTACTAGACGAGCATGCCAGAGCATTCTGACAAGGAGGACTGTTACGACAAAAACGTTCTATTCAGCACAAAATATGGCCGACCACCGACATACTGGTTTACAACCGACCATATCAAGTGTCAGCCCACCAGCGTGACCTCATTATGGAGCAGGTAAAAGACACAAAGTACTAGGAGATCGTTGAGCCATCGAGTTCTCCATACAACTCCCACGTGGTCCTCATGCCAAAGAAAGATGGAAAATTGTGATTCTGCGTAAATTATGAATCGTTAAATGAAGTCACCCACCCGATCGCTCCCCCAGCTATAGACTTGTCTCATACTCTCATACCCTACGAGACATTGGCAAGGCCAAAATATTCAGTACTCTTGACATTGAGTCGGGATATTGGCAGATTGCAGTCCACCCGGACAGTCGCAAGTATACAGCCTTTACAATGCCGGAAGGCGAAACCCTGCAATTTTAAGTCGTGCCATTCAGCTTGAAAAACTCCCCAACAAGGTTCCAACGACTGATGTCTGCGAAGTGTTAACAGGATACATCTGCGAGTTCTGCTTTGCCTACCACGACAACGTAATAATATATTCCAATAGTTGGGAGGAGCACCTATGCCATCTGCAAAGAGTGTTGGAAAGACTCGAGTTACACGGAATGACTTGCAAGCTGTCAAAAAGCTTTTTCGGCAAGTCCTAACGTGGGACACGTCATATCACCGGAAGGAAACTTCCTACAACACAGTGCAATACGAATGATTGAAGAAGCGGAAGAACCTGTGAATAAGCTGCAACTTCGACGGTACCTGGGTCTGTGTAATTGGTTACGAGACTTCATTCCAAATATCGCAAAACACATGGCACCACTACACGCCCTCCTAGAGAAAGACACCCGGTGGCAATGGGGCCCGGAACCACGACAAGCATTTTCTGACTTGAAGACCAGCTTCACGAATATCCACCAACTCCACCGACCACAAAGAGACGAGCCATTAATACTGCAAATAGATGCATGTCAGAACTGCCTGGGCGCAGTACTGTACCAGTAACAAGAAGAAGGACATCCACATGTGATAGTGTATGCATCAACTCGCTTAAACGGAACTGAGCAGCGCTATCACATCAATGAGCAGGAGTGCCTGGCCGTTATTTGGGCCATGAAGAAATACAAGTATTATCTCAAAGGGCAATACTTCATTCTCCGGGCCGACTCCAAAGCCCTCCAATGGTTACACGAGTCCCGGAATTCGAAATCCAATCTTGGCCGGTGGGTCATATTCCTTACTGAGTTCGACTTTGAGGTCCAACATTGTCCCGGCAAACTGAATGACTTACCGGACGCCTTGTCTTGACTCCCGACACAGGAAGAAAAATCTGAAGAGGAAGAGGAAAAGAAGATGTCTCCGCCACTGCAAGTCGAAAGAAGTTCGGAGGAGTAAATCCGACTTCTCCAACTACAAATAACCCGCCAGCAAATAGCCTTAAGTCAGCAGGAGGACCCCGACGTTTGACGCCTACTATGGGAACAGCCTCAACGATTTGAACTACGGGATGACGTGTGGATGCGCAGCGGACACCCCGATGCACCTTGGAAGATCTGGGTCTCACCACAACTATGCACCAATATATGCCGGCAGTATCACAATCATTCCCAAGCTGGTCGCCCAGACACTAGGGAAACCCTGCTCGACATTAAAACACATTATAATTGGGACGGATGAGCCGCGATGTCCAGCAGTACGTTAGCAACTGTGTCACATACTGCCACTGCAAAGTCTACTTGGTCCCCCCCCCCAACGCAAAACCACGGATACCCAAGATGGCCTGGACCCACATCGCCACCGATTTGATGGGCCCGTATCCATGTAGCGTGAAAGGAAACTGCTACCTGCTCGTGGTAACAAATCAATTCTCAAGATTGGTAGAGGCATTTTCTTTACCCAGCGAAGAAACCACCCTAATCATATGGAAAATGGAGACGGAGGTTATTGCATGATGGGGTTATCCAAAGGCCATATTGACAGATAGTGGCACCCAGTTTACAAGCCGTCTATGGGAAACCACCTGTCATGGATGGGGAGTGGAAACCTGGACTACCCCCCCCCCCCCCTCTTTTATCATCCCCAAGCCAACCCCACTGAACGGAGGAACCAGGAGATCAAGTGCCTCTGTATCAGTGTGGGAAATGAACTCAAGCATTGGGATAAACATATCCCTACCGTACTGTTTGCCCTCTGATGCAGAACGAACAAAGCCGTCGACACCAGTCCGAGTGTCCTACTCCTGGGACAAACATTGCGCCGACCAGGCGACTGGCAGTGGGAGAGCAAGCCCACAGACATGCCTCAACCCGAGGACATTCGGCTAACAGCCTTGGCCTGCACCACACGCGCCCAGAAAGCCTATATTCAAAAGAAATACCCTTAACCAAGAACTGGGGTGAGAGAATTCAACCTGGGGAAGCCATCCTTCTGCGAAGTTTTTCTCTCAGCAAAGCCAGCAACCAATTCAGCGCTGGCCTTGTTGACAAGTGGGATGGACCATACCATATAGTAGGCAAACAAGACAACGTCTATTGGGCCGAAGATATACGTGGATGGATCAACAAGGCCACCCGAGGCCAGATCCGACCCTACCCAGGGGACATGCCGACATGGGGTAATGACAACGCCGAAGAAGAAACACAAGGGCAATCCGAAGATGAAGACGAACCTCCTGCAGAATGGATAGTCGCAGATACCGAACCAGGACCCGCAACGAGACCTGAGCCACCACCTCTCATTATTGACTGGGCCCCTAGTTATATTGCGCTGTGGAAACCTGATGTAGAGCCACGCCAAGGAGAATTCTTCATCAGATCAATGCCCTCGATGCCACGCAGCTATGCTGAGAAAATCGCAGCCACACGTGATCCACCAAGAACCAACTGCTCCGAATTGAATTGTCATGGTGGAGACCATGTGATAAAGAACCACATCAGACACCCCACCACTCAAGCCGCATTAGCAAACAGTCGGAAACACCTTCGTTGAGAAGGGTAGGAATCACATCAGCGCCTACCTGTCCACCCAGTACATTTCCGAAACCAGCAGTCAAGGCCATTCCTCCTTCAACGAAGTCGGCCAAGGGCTCCGATAAGGAAGAACACAATGCCACTAGACCACCAGACACTAGGCTCAGAGCGAGCTCAGATAAGGCGGAGGAGGTAGAAGTGCAAGGGGCAATGTCCAAGGACATGCCAGCATCTACGACGTGGACTACTGCACCCACCAACAAAGAATTCCCGCCACCCAGGACGTTGAGCTCTGACGAGAGTGCTTCACCCCAAGAACCTGCCACACAGGAAACTCTACCCACCCGGGCGTTGAGCTGTCAAAATGGATGTGCTCCAGACCAAGATCTTGCTACGCAAGACCTCCTGCCACCCAGGATGTCGAGCTGCTGACGTGGAAGTGCTCTGCCCCGCCATCTTGCTACGCAAGACACTGCAGTTGTTGAGACCGTTGATGCTGCGAACTACCCCTCATCTGGCACAACACCCGCCCAAGGACATGGCCACTGAGACCGTCGATGCCACCCACGACTTGGCCCCACGACGAGTATGCTGCCCGCAGTCGAGGTCGAGGTCTTTCTCCCTCGCACTATCCCATCAGCAAAACATCCTGATCTACAGGTAGGATCCCGTGCAGTCGGGGTGGAGGGCCTGTCACTCCCCCGCACTGCCTCAACGTCCCTGGAATGTGTGGACTCCCAATCTGTTGCAGAAGAAGCAGATGCCATGACTCCTCAAGCTGCTCCACGACGCGTGATGCCCCCGCATACCGCCAAGATCGCTCGTTCGCCTGGCCGGTAACGGGAATCGCCATGGATACCCACAGCAAGGTACATGTGGTCGTACCCTCTACACGCTGCCCTTCGTCCGAGGGGGAGACCCGCAAGAAGTAAGGAAGAAGATCACCTGTAAGTGCGCAGTTGTTGCAGACAGTGCAGTAGCAGTTAACCGTTATTTAGTGTGCGTGACCAAGGACTCGTTATAGACCTGTCACGTACGCTACCTTTAATTTAGCCACAAATAAAGGACATTGACGTAAGCAGAACTATCACATTTAGGCTAAATTAAATTCAAAATATCCAAATATCCTGTAAAAATGCCTCACCCCGCTGTCAACAAAGTGGCGGAGGGGGGAAGAAGTGTAAGGAACCAAACAGGTAAATGCAACCGTTATTAGCCACTCTACAATGTGCTAATGAACTTTTAATTACAGCAGTTAACCACTGTATGTCAAACTGAAATTTTTCATCACATTGCAATATAGACATTTGAAACCTCAAGGTTCAGTAAGTGTCAGTGGCCGACAGACCTCTTAAGTAGATAGCATTGCAAAATGACACTCACCACAGTGACAGCAATGGCTACCATAAGTGCATCACGTAACGACACTCACCACAGTGCCAGTGATAAGTTGAAGATAGCGACTTCGACGTAAGAATGACATTTTTAGCTTTCTCTATCATTAAACTTCTATATTACTTAAATCTGACTTGATGTGTAGGTAAACCTCTAAATGTTACTATACGTTTTTACAGAGTACTTGTGAAGGTCATCTACATGAAGAATGCCGTCTTGTAGGAGTGTATTTTCCGCACCTGTTGACGTGAACATTTCTTGAGAACTTGCCTGAACACTTTCAACGACGATACACAGTGAACACAATAGCTGTTAGACCTTTATGATAAAATGGACTCCCGCAAGGGATAGCTAGGATAGTTTTTTCTCATCATTTTAATCTGATTTCATGTGTAGGTACACGACTAAATATCATTATACATTTTAAAAGGGTCGTATGTGAAGAAAATGTACCAAGAAGAATTCTTTTAAATGTGCTTAAATATTCAAATCTTAAATTACTCATGTGTTTTTAAAGTGTATATGTTTGCAATATCTGTGTATCGTCTAAGTAACAAACCAAAGACTCTAAGCCTTAGAGCTCTCAAAACCAGGTACTAGATATTTTTAACTTCCATTTTTAAATCCAGTGTGTATGTATGTATTAAGTGACCAATGTGCGCACAATTTGCCGCGTTATTCATGCATGTAATGTACTCGCTTTGTATTTGTTTAGCCGGTTAACCCAGGTGTAGAAGGGCCTGTGGTTGTCCACCTAGTACCCTGTCACACGTAACTATTTAGCTTGCTGATAGACATAAAGGTTCCCTGGAAAAATTTTCCTTTTTCTTTGTTAACTCACTGCAGCAAGCTGCAGGATAGTAGTGACATTTCTCCGCCTTCCGCGAGTGAGGCTTGTACATATTTTAATTATTATTACTTTTGTTCCCCTCATTTTGTCGTGCCATTGTTTAAATCATTTTTCTTTCATGTTTTGATGTATGATTCCCTTATAGTATCCACCAGTGGTATGCTGGATTATGTCAATGGCATGCTTAAAAATGTAGGCCGGTGGGACACCCAACACACATGGCTTCCTAACCCAGTAATCTTTGCTACACAGGGTGAATACACTTTTCTCCGCATCAGTGAAGCCGCATCACCAGCGCGAGGGACAGAGAAGGACGCCTCCCCGAAAGAGAGAGGGAGAGTTCCAAGGTTGCCGGCTGGCTGCCACCACTCCACGTGTCACACGTTTCGCTTCGCCGGCCAAGCGACAAGAGCGCACAGAACATGCGCTGCTACAGTGGTCAAGCCACCCAAGCTTAAGGGTCCCATCTACCTGACTGGAAAATTTTTTTTCGTGCTTTCTGCTTCATCACATCTACCGACATCTACACAGACCTTCCGGAGAGGGGGCCTACGCCTTTCTCCACCACCTGTTCCACAATGAGTCTTCATCGCAACGGAGCGGGAGCAAATTGACGTGTGCTGATCAACATACTAAATAACAACAATTACGACTTATTGCTAATTGTTCCTACTACCATTACTACAGGAGAGAGAATTTTCATGAATCTTGGCTGCCTAATCTACCAGGCAACAGGAACCTATTATCAGATTCTCTTTACCTGAAGGTTATACAACCTGGCAGGCACACCGCCCCCCTACCCTGCTCTGAGAGCCTACAGCCCGCCACCGGATGAGGCAGAGCGCCGCCGACGAGGCACAAAGCAGAAACGCTGACCAGCCAGGATGCTGAGCCGCCCCGCAGCCCACACCAGCAGCCTTCAAGTTTCACCTATATAAGACAGGATGCTGCCGGGATTGGGCAGTTCATTCTTTGTAAACTCTCTCGTGACATCCCAGAGCACTAATTCAGAGTTGGGACCCCCGGGAACTTCGGAAGCTTCGAGTATGCCGCCAGTGGATACTCACCACGCGTCGATATCCATTGAACATGTACACATATACTTAACTTCACTTGGTCTCCTCAAGTCATCCTTTTTTTAACCAGTTTAACTTTAAATACTTTTGCTTTCGCCTAGAACAAGTTACTCCCCTCTTTACTAGAATCAGGTCACTTACACCTGGAACCGCAGTTAGGTTCAGCTCTCCATGGTCTGATAGGAGGCAGCACAAGGTCACGTGTTTATTGCATCTCCAATAAACACCCATTGTTCACTACCCTTCTGCTTTTACTTTACAAGTTACTTGTCTGTGTGACAGTCGGGAACAGAATACGACGTGCACCGCCAACAGGAACCCAGAGTACTGACATCCACATTAGATGGCTACCTGTTTCTTCCCAACCCCCGAGCACTAAGTCAGTGCTGGTGGGGAGAAACAGCAATGCCCCAACCACTAGAAACACCTTCATGCAGGGAGGGGCTACAAGCTCAGGTTATCTCTCACTCTGAGAACTAAGTTAGTGCTAAAGTGACCTTAGCCTGGGGGTTGCCGCCCAACCCGGTACGAACGCACAACCAGTAGAGGCTTGATGGCCCACGCAGCTCCACGTCCCTGATCAGCCTGCATTCGTGGGGATCAGTGGGGACTCCTATCGAGTGCGTGCCGGCAAGTCACTATTGGACTACACTTTAATTATTGTTCCTGTTTAAGTGCACTGTGTAGGCTGTCAGACCGGTGTGCCATATGCCTTATAAGGTGAGGAGTGGCAAGAGGCGTAGAGACCATTACCTGGCTCACGGTGCTATCAAGCCGTGTATAGTATTACCTCATCCTACGCAGGACAAGCAGGCGGAACGGGACCCTGCCACCAAAATTAGACCGTACATTTGCATTCACCCTTCATGCCACCCGGTGGTAAGAGGGTTGCTAAACTGAACAGAGGCCCGATACGGCTGGGTAAACCCCAACTTCTGGAGCCGTGAAGCCTATGACTGGAGTTGCTGCTTCAGAGTAGACCAAGCTCACTGCCATTGAGTGAAACCCTCTTCAACCGCAACACCCAAAACGACGGAATAATGAAGCAATAGCCAACACCCCTCGTCTCTTACCGTAGAACCAGTTTAAACCACCCCGTTTTTGGTCTAGCGGAAAAATCCTTGTCATACATGTCAGTCAGACTTAATAGGCACGTGTCAAATTACTATTTGCAACTATAAGAATTTTCGAATATTCGCAGAACCCTAGTAAATACTATTATCACAATCTTAAAATTTGATACTTTGGGATATTCTCATCCCGTACTCGATACTATAAAGTATCAAGGGTATCTAGGTATCGTAGCATCAAGGATCCCATCCCTAAATTTAATTGCAGTTCATGATCTTGCACATCATCTGGAAGGAATTTCCAGCTACCTCAACATGCCAAAGTTAATATGTAATGTCTTTGAACATTTGTTCTAACAGCCCCTATCATCTTCAATCCACTGCATTTTCAAGTCAATGTTACAGTTTTTTGAAAGTAAAATATATTCCTATATTTGGTTAAATACTGGAAGTAAATTAAAAAGTAAGATGAATATTGATATTTGCTGTGGAACTGTTGTCAGCTACAGAAGCCACTGCATGCGTCGCTGTCGTACAGCTCTTCGTGTGTAAGTGCGTCTGAGTTCTTTGATGCGGAGGAGTACGAAGGGGGCCTGGAGCAGGGGCGGGTGCGTGAGGGTCCCAGCGAGACGTCCTCGGAGGCAGGCAGCATCTCCAGTGAGGAGGGCAGTGTCAGCAGCGAGAACAGTGAAGTGGGCACAGAGTACACCCCGGCTCAGAGCTGTGAGTTTAGCCCACTCACACTACAGTTTTTTAAATTCAGATTATCATCATACCTGACTTGATGACTCAGGAGGCAACCTTGATGCTAACTGTCTGGTTAAAGAGGCTGATGTCTAGTTCCCCCTCTCCCTGCGTTAGTGCTAGGAAGTAGTGCTCTATATAGGAGGTATCTGCTTGACTAACCCTTTTCTTGTGAAGTTTCTGATAACAGAGGCATGTGTTCTGATGTGCAGCAGTGGTGTGTACGGGAGCCAATATGAAGTGCATGACTGGTCGACGCACCAAGCTGCCCACGCCTCGCCCTGACACGGAGGGCCTCTCCCTCTGGAACCTGCTTTGCAAGAACATTGGCAAGGACTTGTCGCAGGTGTCCATGCCTGTCACGCTCAACGAGCCTCTCAACATGCTGCAGGTACCACACCCAGTTCAGTGTTGCTGCAGGTCTGGGTAGCCTGGAATAGTTAGACATGTAGGAGTTATAAACAGGTTGACCACACACAGGGAATTTCATGTGACAGGGAATTTTTGGCTGGGTCAAAGAAAGTGTAAATTATTTCTACTCTGAAAAAATTTTTACTTGTGTGAATACATGATAATGTAATTATCAGCATATGTATTTTAAGGTTACAATATTTTAATTAGTTAACTGACAGTAATACATCATTGCCAAGTGATGTAGAGTCTATACGTACAGAATCAAGTATTTGTGTGTTTATAATGGGTACTCTTGTGAAGTAAATAGCATTTATTGCGAGAGATAACAATGGGCTGAATAAAATGTTGGCCCTGCTTGCTTCGTTTGTTGCAGTGTAATGTAATTCCACTTTACTGATGGTGGTGGCATATTTGTTCTGTCAGCGGTGAAAAAAAAATGGTAAGGTTTCAGTATTCCTGACAGTAAGTCAGAGAAAATGATAAGATACTACCTGGAAAACAGGGAATAGTCAGGGAATTCCAAAATGGAATTTCAGTGGACATTCTGTATAAAGGAAACTTGGAAATGTGTGGTAATATTACAGTGATCAGGGAGAACTTAAATTAGTGACGAAATGTGGTAGTGGTCAGGATAAATGTGGGAAAATGGGTAGTCTGTAAGTGCTCTGGAAACCTTGGATACTGGAAATTCAATCCTGCAATACAAATTTTTTGTGCTGCCAAATATTTTACCTAAGTAGTTGTTTTTATACTACTGGGTGTAGCTAAAGGGCTAATATGCATAATGAGATACAGTGGAACTTTGGTGTATCATTCCCATTTTTATTGTATTCCTCATATCCATTATTGTCATTTTTTGATATCCAGCGTATCCATGCGTTTTTTTTTTAGAGTTAGAGGTTGACGCATGGCATTTTTCCCTACTATTGGTTTTCAGACGACCTCAGCTCCATCCTTATGTTTAGCATTGTAGAGATAGGATTTATTTTACAGTTACTCCCTACGTGAGTTGAATTTGTACTACCTACAATTATAACTTGTTTTATTCACTGGCGCACTGTAATTATGAGTATAGGACAAAGAGTTCATTTAACCCCCCGCTAAATAGCACTAGTTGGTTTATAGTTCGTCTTTGCTTTACATGCACCTGCCGGCCAGCGATGTCACAGCTGTAAGCCATGTCGTTGCCACTATTAACACAGACACCCTTACCACCGATCCCTGCTCACCACTTATCCTCATGACGATGGCGAATCAACAGTGGACACCAAATTTTTAGTATAAAAGGAGGTCACGTTCAAACTTCCGGGGCATTGTAGCATTTAGCAATTCGTATTTGTCTCTAGCACTCGCTGCTCAGAACAACTCACCCACCAGTCTAGCACTAGCTGCTGAGACGCACCCTGTTCTCTAGCTTCAAGCCAGCACTTGTTGCTCGGCATACATCAAGCCGAGCTACATCAGTGATTCTGAACACTCGGCGACGTTAGTCAGGCGATTTTATCTCTGCGAAGATCCCTACTAACTCCCACCTCCTTCTCAACACAGATGTGTTCGAGATAGGTAACTCCTCTCCTGCAGTCCTTCTTAGAACTCCTGCCTATTCACGCTTAGTCTCCCAGCATCACACCCAGATCGGTGTACGGTCGCTACCCACGGGAACTACGGCAACAATAGGACCAGAAGTCTGCTTAGCCAACCACACTTTGCTTCCATCAGTCTTCATACCCTGCTCAACACCGGTTGCCTCTACCGGATAATAAGATATACAGACAGCTTCCCGGCCATTTTACTCGTGCCGACGTCCAGAGCGCTCATGTCATTGCAGTTATTTCCATTCAAGGGAATAATCGTGACCTTGAACTTGATCCTTGAGACTACCGTTCCTGTAGACTTTGTACCTAGCTCCCAGCTGACTCTCCAGGGGAAGGGAAGCAGGTAATTCCAGGGAAGTTACTCAAGCGCAGCAACACCCTCTTTCTGGACCCACACACACTAGCACGGCCTGCCCTTCTGTCTACTTCATAGGTGGAACGAGGGTGTCACACAGGTACACTGCCTTCAGCCAGCTTGTCAGTTCGGTGTCCGTCAGTCTCCCCACTGTGGTCCCCGCAAAGAGAGATGGGCGTTCCCTGAGCTGGGGAGACTTGGAGGAAACTATACCCACATGTCAGTCCCTAGACGAGAGCGGCCCAACTTCCAGTGCGAACTGCGGTACCCGCCAGGTGCTGGATTAGGGTGCCCATGACTCTACGGCCTACACGTGGTGTTAAACAAGGAGCCTGCCCTCCATTCCTCGACGGAGAGGGTGTACTGTGTTACCAAATGCCATATTCCAAAAGACATGGCATTACGGAAAAAGTGAGACTGACCTAGCTTGCTTCTGGGTGGCTGTAGGAGTTTTCACCGGCCTTAGTTGGATCTTTCGCCAAACTTAGTCCTAGAGAGCAAGCTCAAGCTGTGTGACAGCTGCAAGACCCAGTGGCAACGTCGATTCCTTCTTGTCTGTTCAGTGAGAGTACTCGCACAGGACCTGCTGAGATTCCGCTGTGGATTGCCGAACTGCTTCGCATACCTATACCTCAGCAGCCTCCTGTCATTGCCTATTTGTTACCAGACGTGCTCCGTCCTGCTACCACACCAAAGCCTGTGACACGCCAGCCCTCACCTGCGCTGCCTATCAAGGACTAGACCCCAGACAATACAGGAGCGCTCTGTCTAGCTCCTGGCCAAAAACTGCATGGGATCTATTCATTAGTGCAGTAAGTTCAATACCATTATACCCATCACACGTTAAGGTGAAGTATAATGCAATTACCTGCCAGCTTGCATTAGACTCACCCATCACAAACATAGGTACTGCCATAACATACTATGGTGTGTACCCATATGTAGCAAAAGTACAACAAACATGACGTGTGTCGCTTAAACTTTGATCTACAAGATACCATTTCCTGCGCTAGATCAGTCGCGCACTTGGGAAGCTCAGTTCACTTTCTTACTGGATACCAGTATCGGCATTGTAGGCTGTCTACTAGGTATGTAGTGAGGTACACT
Organism: Dryococelus australis; assembly: GCA_029891345.1. Lineage (NCBI taxonomy): Eukaryota > Metazoa > Arthropoda > Insecta > Phasmatodea > Phasmatidae > Dryococelus > Dryococelus australis. Next base: position 108,165,544 of record CM057005.1, read on the forward strand.
AGCTCTGGCAACTTACCTCACAACAACAGGGGCTCTCATGGGACAAGGTAGACATGTTCGTAGTTGTTGGCGTTGCAGTGTGGTAAGTGGAGCGTGTGGAGTCCTTGGTTCCACTGGACGTGGTGGAGGTCATGCTGCGGTGGTGATCTGCGTGGCAGCTGTAGTTCCACTCTGTGCTAGCGACCCTGCCAGGATGTGTGGGTTGGCCTTCCTGAGCTTGGTGTCACTCCCGCTGACCAGGCCCCAGACAACAGGATGTACGTCATACCCGGTTCGCACTGGGTTGGAGAAGAATGCGTAGGTACCAACGGAGATACTGGTCTCGCAGCATGACGGGCAGCTTGGGCCTGCCCCTAGGAGTGTCAACTCCTGGCGTAACTAGGTTTGCCGTACAGACCTGCTTGGCAGCACTTAACTCTGCCTTCTTAATTGCTCTTTGAGCTCTGTGCCTGCTGTTGAATGGCATAGGCTGATAGCCTACCAGATTTCCTGTGGGTGACAAGTAATCGACAATCCCTGACTACTGGCGTTGTGCTTCCTGACTACCTACAGTGCAAGCACCTGGAGTCGTGGGCTGTAGACCGCCTTCCTGTCACTGCCCGGTGTGACCACAGACGTAGGGCCTCCAATCCCAAGCAGCTATCTCTGCCAGCACCTTGGCTAGGTGCTCCGGTCAGTGATACAACTTGGGTTGGCTGTCCCACCTCTATAGTGTATGTCCTAGTGGTGGAGGCGCCACCATTCTGCACACCTAGGGGAACAGAATGAGTGGTTATCGAAAGATGAGGTGTGTGTATAACTGACAGACCCCTGAACATTCTACTGAGGGTTAAATGCTCTGTTGCTTGCTTGCCTCTTGTCGGTCAAATACTGGTGGTAGATAGGCTATAGTACTATAGCAAAGAACTCTTGGATACATTTAAGATTAAGTATTTATTCAACAATAAATACTTACAGGACTCATATGTGCTATCAATAAGTGTATGCTGCAGAAGTACTTAACCTGTGCATATGATGGGTGAAGGTGACCCACTTCTAGGCTACTTAGATGCAAGGGAATATTAACTTTACTGGTCGCAACTAGCACTAACTGGGTTTGCCTAGAAGAGGCCCTAATCTTAAACAGGGGAGCCACTACCAGCAAGTAGTTGTGTCAACAGCTGAAGTGTTAAGTTGTTCGTTGTCTTCGGCTGAAGAAGTTTCTTGTGACGTCAATACCAAGAGGTGGTAGAAGCCTCTGGTAAGTGGTGGCTGCAGCCACTGGAGAACTAGAAGTTCTTGGAGAGAACAGTGAGGGCCTAGTGGTCAGTAGATAGCCCCAGCACCAGAAGTGTTGAGGCGAGCTATTGGAGTTGATAACTCCCAACCTCGGCCGCGCATGGCCTTATATACGGTTCCTCTGGAGTGCGCTGCGAGCCTGGAGTAGGAGGTGTGATGTGTCCTTTTGATGTCTGTCTGTAGTGCGCGGGGTGGGAGAACTACTTTTTTGCGCTCGTGGTATAGGCGCTTGGCCATCTTCAGCGGTGTGGCAACACACTGTCTGCGGGGTGCGTCAGGGGGGGCTGGTGTGTTACACGGCCGCTTCAAATATCTTTCATTTATCGTGAATCCAAAGTGCGTTTGAGCATCCGTAACACGTCGTGCTTGGTTTGATCCTTCACATGTGTAAATACTCTTAGTAGATAGAGAAGGGCAGTTCAGGGAGAGTCTGGGAAACCAAGTATCTTCCATGTCTCTGACGAGAACACTTCCTGTTAGACATCTTGTAGTTGTTTCCTGTAGTTGGTATAAGCACGTATAAGCTGTAGTAGTTTGTAGTATATTGGTGTAAGCAGCACGCATCAAACATGATAAGTTTAGCCACTATTTCTCTGATGCCACCATCACCAAGATGCTTGTACAAGGGAAAGAGTGGCTCATCTTCCACCATTTTTGGGCACCAAAGTTTGTAGCTTTTGTCCCAAGAATACTCCCAATATCCAGAACGCAGAGGGTTGAGACACATCGACTTCATCCACGTTTTGTGGTGGCTTTGTTGGTGACTTCAGGTGCAGCTTGATGTGTCTGCCATAGTAGTACTTTGCTGACTCTGGCCGGGAACGGTTGCGTTCCCGGCCAGAGTCAGTCGGGAATACTAGGGTGTTTGGGATATTGTAAAAACTATATCGATCGAGTGTGGACTATTCTTGACAAATCACCAGCTGTTTCATGTGAATGTGCAATGAAAACAAATTAACGTGTTCGTTAAGATTGCAAGTAGGCGGCTAGGCTACCAAAAATATATAAAAGGAAAGAGAATTCAAGTACTCACAGTTTAATACTTGTCGACAGGCACACACAGAAAGATTAACTATACATTTTCCACGCGGTTGTGTGATCGCAATGTTTCGCTGGCTCTGCCAGCTTCATCAGGCGACAAGTTTGTGATGAGAGATTTCTCTGCATGCATCAGGTATGTGACGACCTGTGAATATCATTGCCAGTTAAGTGAGTCAAAACACAGAGATACCCAGTGTTTACATCCACTGTGACTGAAGCATCGTTAACTAATATACCAGTGACCTCTGTACATTTCAGTTGCTTGATTTTTGGTATCTACATACTGTTCTGGCTCGTCCTGACTACAGGATTGAGCAGACAAAAATATGTTAATCTGGAGTACGTAATCTAAATGTAGAGAGAGATCTGAAATAGAATTCAACAACTTGTCTCTTTATTACACAACTATGTTTACATTAATCTCTCAGGAAATAAACAAGCTAAGGACACTATTGCAGGGCTGCCACCAGCCCTGAAGCTGAAATCCTGGTCCCTGTATATAAAAATCCTGTAAAAACCTGGAATCATTAGATCAAATCCTGTAAAATCCTTGGAATTAAAAAAATTGCAAATAACAGAAAAAAAGTGGATATGAAAGATTTATTGTATTTATGTAAGATTTATATTTAATGTAGTTGTTTTGGTTTGGATTGTACAAACCATGGTGGTTCTTTTCTCCACTCACACTTATATTTTCATTTATATGACTCTATCGGCGATAATTTTCGTTTCCTCACCATTGCGTTATCAATGCCAAATGCAAAACAGTCACCAAATTCCAATTGCATGTGTAAAAACTGCAATTCACTGCAAAGGTTCTTTTCAATAATGGCCTTGGCCTTTGCATGTAATCATAGACAGGAACAGAAATATGTAGATAACTGTATACCGGCGCCAGTGAATAATTAAGCAAAATATTTTGGACGTACACTATTGAAGCAATGGCGTATATCCAAAAAAATTTAGCTTTACTATTCATTCCCATGATAAGATTCTTTCAAAAAATTCATCACTGAAACTCTAAAATACATCGCTGTAGGCGCTAGTGTAGCCATTTTTAGCAAAAAAAAAAAATAAATAAATAAAATATTAAAAAATAAAAAACTAAGTCAAAAATCCGTAAAAACTGATAAAATCTGTTAAAACGGCAGGCCTGCGCTACTGTGTTATGAACTCTGACCTAAGCCCTTCGGCCTACACTCAGAACATCAGTTAACTCAACAGGCTGGAAGCCGTACTTTACAAGACTCTACTTTAATTAAATGCTTGATAACAAGTCTTCGTGATTACGTCTAACATGACGGTCCCCTCTGCGCCTACTCAGTCTTTGCTTACCACTGATTTAGCTGGCGCAGACAATCTGCTGTAACTCGAATGACACAGGCCACGTTGACCTCGCAGCATCGTCATGTTGCCCTCAGTTGGCATCGATCCTAGCTCTCTGTGAACTGCACACAGTCACTGGACGGTATGGTAGGGGGAGAGGTGCGTGCGATCCGCTTATAAATTAAGGGGCAGCCCTGGCCCCCATTCTTCCCGCCAACCTCTTTTCCAAACAATTTCGCGCCTGCCCCTTGTTGGGGCTCTCGGCTTCCCAGCCTCGTTCACGTCAATACTGTAGCATGTGAACTGCACAAGTCAGATTAAACTGTTGCATGGAGTTGAGTTTGCACCTGCTATTCATTGAATAGTGATATTCTTGTGTGTTGTTTTGCTCAGGTAAGTGTGATGATTGACGTGTTGTTCCAGCGGATGTGTGAGGAGCTGGAGTACAGCGAGCTACTGGACAAGGCAGCAGAGCTAGATGACCCGTACGAGCGGATGGTGTACATTGCTGCGTTTGCAGTCTCCAGCTACAGCTCGTCCTACTTCCGCGCAGGCAGCAAGCCATTCAACCCACTCTTGGGCGAGACCTATGAGTGCATACGGGAGGACAAGGGCTTCCGATTCGTTGCAGAGCAGGTGATACAACTCATATCGTTGGTGGATGATCAGAGCAGAGAGGTTAAGATATTGTAGCACTCTTAAACCTCTATTCTGCAGCATCTGTTTTCCCGTTTATTACTTATGAGAAAATTTGAGAGCTATGAGATACTCCCACGGAGTATTGGAATTAAATGCCATAAAGTTCTATGATAGGCTTGATTTATGTAGAGACACCTATTATTTTTAATGCATAGGTGTGGAATTTTTACAGAATGTGCAATATGTTGTTTAAAAATGTGAAATAAATGTTTTTTTTTTTTTTTATTATTTTATTTTATTTTATTTTATTATTATTGAAATGACAGTGCACAAATGGAAAGACATGTAATGTAGCAACTTCTCTTTTGTAAAAATGACTGTAGTAGTAACTGATGCTGAACTCAATGGCATTTATCTGTCGAATTAGAGTTCTATAAAGCTTGTTCAGTGCTAGGATTCTATGCTTAATGTGATATGGTTCAATTACCTATATTGAAGTGAACCATGATTTCTATCGTTAATAACTGTAAATGCCTTGGAGATAATGGTTACAAAATTTATATCCAAATGTTCTATTCCCCTATCCTGCAGAACAAAGTTTGTGATATAATTTTAAGGAGTTGTATCATTACAGAAAATTAACTGAAATGAAAAATAAGTTCTAATTTAAACCACAATCTCATTTTTTCAACATTAGTTGTACAGATGTGTGTACAACAGCAGTGTTTGATAGTGGAATGCTTGACCTATGATGTCATCTCCAAGTGCATGCTGGGAGCGATCAGCTGTTTTTGCACAATCATTGGTTATTCTGCCGTAAGGTTCCGTGTTGCAACATATTTATGACAGTGATATATGGCTGGAAATGAAAAGCATGTACAGTGGAACCCCTGTATTACACACCCTGATTTTACACTTTCCTGCATTTTACACACACGCTTTTTTTCGTCCCAATGTCTATTTTTACAGCATAAGTTCTCTTTTTATACACTTTCCTGCATTTTGCAATGTTTTTTTCCCCATTCTCTTGAAAATTGTAAAATAGGAGTTTCACTGTATATCTGTATTTCACTAGGCTATTTCACACAGAATAGAATGTAATAAATGTTACAGAATAACTGTTGACTGAGTATTATTACAAAAAAATTATTATGTCAGAATTTTGTTTTTACTTATAGTATGTGCCTGTTAAGTGTAATATTAATTTGTGCTTTTATAGTTTTGCTGTATTTAACATTATATTTGATTCCATAACATTAGTAATGTTCTGCTGTATATTTTGACAATACTAGCTAGCAAAAAGGGAGATGGTGTAGTATTTTATCATGTTTGTAGCCATTTTTTTGATGCACACAATATGAATTCAGATTGGAATAATGGGTGTCCGTAGTTACGTATTAATGAGTGTTGCACACTGACAAGAAAACTAGTAGACATAATGTGTCTTGTCTCTGAGTGTGTTAGGAAGTGTTGTGAGAGCTGCAGTGAGAGGTTGTCGTCTTGTGTAGGTGAGTCATCACCCTCCTGTCAGTGTCTGTTATGCCGAGTCCCGCAACTTCGTGTTCTGGCAGGATGTGCGAATCAAAACCAAGTTCTGGGGAAAATCCATGGAATTTCAGCCCACAGGTAAATAAGCTACCTATGTCTTGTTTCATCACAGTTTGCTCTGAGCACCTTCAAGGTGTATGTAATGAGCTAGCATTAGATGATACAGTTGCTTACAGTAGATACATACTCAAGTACAGTATTTATGAAATGATTTTAAAGGTTCTTAATTTAGTTTGTAAATGCTATATATTTATGCCATGTTTAATTTTTTGAAAGTGACGTGTGGCGGGCTGGGGTTAGCTGAAGATTACGTCATGATCTGGAACAGTTTTAGGTCTGCAGGTTGGTCACACAGGGTTGTAACGGTCAACCTCACTGGTAGACTGGGGCCTGACCAGTATACAGCGTGGGACGTGTAGCTTCGCAGCTTGGAACAAAGTATGTTACAGGCTGAGCTGTCCGGCAGGCTGTGTGACTTGCAGTCACGTGGTTAACTGCATAGGTGGTGGTCCGGACGGACTGCTGACCTGGTCGAGACTGTTGTCGGCTGCTGGTGTTGCCAGAGGAGCTGGGTGCCCTGGAGGTGCTGCGGCGGCCTAAGCTGGCATAGGCCCGGGCTGGGCTGGTGCTCTGGTGACCTTGGAACCACGGGTTGGTAATTGCAAGTGGTACTTCCTCTCGACGGATGGTGGAGATCATGGGATGAGGTGTCCCTAGTGTCTTCTGAGTTACCTGAAAACAAGGGGGGAGGGGGGGAGGGTGCCATGAGGTGAGGCCTCCAGGACCAGTCAAATATTCCCTCCGGCGACACAAACGGCGTGGTGGATGGAGTACAAACTGGACTGGTTCACTAGCCACCTTATGGATTGTCATGCTAGTGGTTGAGGCTCTACCTTTCTGTACACTGAGGTGCTCAGAACGGGTAGTTGTCATAGAGCGTGTGTGTTCTTTGACATACAAACACCCCTGAGAGGGAGCCCGCAGTTCTACACTAAGTTCGGAAAATATGGTAGAAAATCCCGGTCTACTGCTTCACTCTGTTGGGCGTGGTGTTTACGTGAGAGTAGCACAGTCACCTAAGGATTGATAGTCAGAAGTAAAGAGAACTCGTGTTTTATTCCCAAGAGGAATAGACTCAGTGGCCCATACTACCGCCTAATTACCTCAAGCTTACTGGAAGTGCTAACTGCTGGTTCTAGACTGGTAAGGCAGTTCAACTAGGTAGCTATATAAAATGACCCTAACTACTCTGAACCGTGTCCTGAAGGGACTTAGGTAGCCCACTACCGGAAGAGCAGTGGGGTATATTGCTGTTACCAGAAGGGTAAGTGGTCGGGGGGGGGGGGGGGTTGACGACTTCTTCAGGGTCTGCTGGGAGAGAGCTTCTGTAAAGTCTGGAGAGTGTTGGTGAAGGCATTGTAGAGCTTCTGGCAGAGAGCTCCAGCACACAGAGGTGGTGAAGCGTGCTGTCGGAGGTTTGCTGCTCTCAGAAGAGCAGGCATACAACTGATGTCTCTGGTCCGTGCGCATGTATATCTATCTGCCAGCCTGCCCTCTTCCAGGCTGCAGGGGTGCGGATGGTCAAGTCGTCTGCTGGCGGCATCTGCTGGGTGGTTGGAGCAATTAGAGGCGCCATCCCTCGGTGCACTTTCGAACTACTTGACTGTAGAGGGTGGTTTTTGCTGCTCGGCCAGTGGCTCATTCATGCTTCTGGGGGGGGGTTCATGGCTTTCTGACAAACAGTACAAAACTGAAATGTCTATTGACACGTGATGTACCGGAACTTGTACTCATGTGGGTTAATTCACTCGGAGTGATGGTTGTTTAAATTTTTGGCGGAGAGATGGCCGGTCTCTCTTCTTTAAGTGGGTTCAGTTCTGCTGGGGTGCCATGTGGCTACTCGGCAGGGCATGAAATCTTGACTTATTAGAGTAAGTTTACGTTTGGCAGGTATGGCAGATGTAAGGCTATATGGGTGATTTTTCAGCAGAGCGGAAGTGTTCTGGGGTGCAGGTTTAAGTGGAGCTGGTGGTGTGGGTTGAGTTTCATGAGGTCTAGGTAGATGCGGAAGGAGCACCATTGGTGTTAAGTGAGCGATTATCAGGCTTTCTCAAATACTCGACGATGCACTATGGGTATGCTGCAGGTCCAGAGCATGTTCGAGGTGAAAATAGATGCAGTGGTACAGGAACTTCTCTTGGCTCTTGCAAGTGTCTGAGAGCTTGCACCTGTTCTCTGGGTGGAAGGTTAGCTATTTGTTTAACTATAGAGGGTTGAAATTTGTGAGCTCAACCCAATGCTACAAGTATTTCTTTGACCCTTTCCTTCAATCCCCTCCTTTTGGCAAAAGGCTTCAGGATGTTGGAAATTACCCCACCAAGGTGTATTGCACCCGCAGGTGTCCAATACAGCTTGGTGACATTTGACATTTGTCACCACTAGGGCGTGTGGCCTGGTAGCCATCTGACCACTTTCAGGGTTACACGTCCCCTGCGGATTCCGCTCCAGGGAGATGTAATCGCCAAACTAGTACTGTGGTTTCACAGACTGTGTACCTGTGAAGACTCTTCTGTTCCCATAATCCAAGATTGGTGGAAGGGAAGGCTAGTTCTAGTGTGTGAACGGTGCTCAAAATAAGTGTGAAGTTGAATTGAGTAAATCCCCCGTGAATACCTGCAAGTACATGACAAGAGTAAATACAAGGTACTAAGACTACGTGGAAGGTACTCAAGTTAAAGGACACGCATGTTTTATTTTCGAGAAAATTAACACGTGGAGATAGTACTCTAGCTTCGGGCCAGCTGCACGGGCTTCAAACCTCGAAAGCTATTGTTAGGGTGGCCGGCAGAGGCATCCGACTCAAAAGGGTGCGTCGAGAATGACTCAAACAGACTTCTCTTGCTTGACATGTACGTGTTGTAGGAATGACGTAACAATATCGCTGTCACTTGCTTGGGAAACTAAGCGTGAAGTGACCTGATAGTAGCCTTGACAAAGACTATGATAGGAATCACTGCAATCACAAGTGATGACATGGGAGGATGTAGGGTTGTGTGGTACGTAGCAGAATATCTCCTAACTGGCGTAGACCTATCCTACCACCAGCTTTGCTAATGTGTACCATCGGCAAGGGGGGGTTCTGAGCAGCAGGTGCTGGAACGACAGCAACAATACAATACTTGACTTGGTAACCCTGGCATGGACCTGAGCAACGCGTGCTAGGCACAATGGCGATTCAGCTAAGCTTAAGTATGGGGAAGATCAGTTCCGAGCGAGTGATGGAATAGACTTGACATTTAAATTGGATCCGAGCAGCATGTGAAACTGGCTGACAATCTGATGAGTTCTCGAGCGGTGGGCGCTGGGAAAGAAGACTGGCCTAGAGATGCGGGCAGTCTCAGCTTATATACTCATCGTGGGCCGGTGCCCATGTTCATTGGCTGGTGCCACTAGGGTAAGGGGTGGTCCCTGAGCGGGGGATACGAATGCATGACTTGCCTCTGTGACATTACTGGCCAGCTGGAAGGGGATGCAAAACAAAAGACAGGCGATATTACTACAAGTGCTATCTAGCGGGGAATTAATGAACTTGCTTGTCTTCCTAGCATGATTACGGTGGACCGTGTGAATATTAAATGCTGCAAAGCAGACAGTACAAGCTCACCATTTAATGTAATAATTTTAAGCTTCAAATTCCATGCAAAATACCTGAGGGATGGAGATGAAGTGGTTAAAAACTACGTATATCTAAAAAAGCATCATACATCACTGTATTAGCACCCGCGACAAGGGACATAACCTGGAGGCCTTCTGGTGTTGTAGTACTTGTTCGGACCCCGTCTGGTGCACCAAGGAGATACGCACAGATGAGACAGTGTTGTTTGCCTATATGTCAGGAAAGCGTCACACGTTAAAAGTAGGTGCTTTTCATCAGTTGGAGGATGTTAATTAAATAAGAATGGTACATATTTATATATTTTAATAAACAACCATACGTCACAGTTTAGGATAATTTTTAATATGGAAATTAATGAAAATTATGTGCAACTGTGAAAAAATGAATTAAGTAGTATTCTGTTTTGATGTAATAAACCTTATGCAAAACCACCTATCCTATATGGTACTTCTCTGTCTGTGTGCCGCTTTTCCTCACTTTGGACTATGTCTTTGGATATGCCCACCAGATAAGAATTTGGGCTTTTATACAGCCTGTTGTGACACACATCAGTATGTCAGGGATGGACCTTTGAAAGTGACTTGTACATGCAGGGCAGTGATGGAACGGGTTGTTTCACAGGCATGGTGAACGTGCGCCTGCCCAAGTACGGAGACCAATATCATTGGAACAAGGTGACGACGTGCGTGCACAACCTGTTTGCCGGCCAGCGCTGGGTCGACCAGTACGGCGAGTTGAAAATCACCAGCAACAACAATATCAGCTGCAAACTCACCTTTGTCAAGGTAGGTCCACAAGTATAATGTATTTTTGCAGAATGCTCCCCATAAGATTTTGCTCTTATTCACTGTGGAGTTAGACTGTGTACACAGGCACTGACTGTAGGGGGCCTAGAGGTTTTTGTCCCCCTCCCGCCCCTGATTGCCAGGATGTTCAGAGCCTCGTAATACAGGTATACTGATAGGTATATTGTAAAATCGTCGACAGGCAGATACAACCTTTGACTTAACTAGATGACTCTCCATATTTTTTCTTTTGTCTACAGAAAATATTAATTTTCCAACTAATTACCTATTTTACGTAGTTGGAGGATTATTTAATTATGACATTCAAAAGGTTTAACATGGGTAGATTCTTTGCACTTAATAACGTACTGTATGCATTACCCCTCAAATACATTAAAACCTAAAAAGTCACACTTTATTTTTCCATTATTATATTTTTTTATAATTATCAAGCACAATGTGTTAAATGTTTTTAAGATTTCGTTAAGTGGCTTGTACTGTGATGAAACAGAGTATATTTATCCAAAAAACATTGACCATTACTTGATACTACTCAAGCAAAATACTGAACTTTAAATTTGGGTATGTGAAATTAAAAATGCTCTTCTGTGCTTTTGGAAGTGAAAATTGCAATAAACTTTGTCTTTTATTTGGATAAACACAGTAATATTAAAGATTAAGTTGAAATGTTGATTCCCCAGTAATTTGTGTATTTGGCTGTTATGTTTGCTGTTTGTTTGCTGCTTAGGCTAGTTACTGGTCAGCAAAGAGGCACGAGGTGTTTGGTGTTGTGACCAATGCTGAGGGGAGGGCGGTCCGTAACTTGTTTGGCAAGTGGAGTGAGTCTCTGTACTGCGGAGTTGCGCCGTCTGCTAGGTGTATCTGGAGGCAAGGTCAGTATTCTCTGATAATTACAATATCTGTGTGTCATACTAATGCATTAATAAGATTTGGTGGGGGTAAGCTACCATAGAAAATGCAAGCACTCACAGGGTGGTACTCATGGATAGGTACAAACACATACACAAAAATATGTAAAAGGACATGAATTCAAATACTCACAGAGTAGTACTTGTTGAAAGGCACACATACACAAATGGGGGATGGCACAGGTGCCACAGCGTGAACTATTGCAGGGGTGGGATCCTTTAGGGGTAATAGTTTGGTTGACATTTGTGGTGGGCTACAGTTTTGGATGAACCAGTTTGTTGCAGAGGGTAGGTTGTCCAAAAAAAAAAAAAGAACAGTACATGTAACGCAAATACAATTTCACTACTGTAAACAAACAAGTCCCTCAGCCATGAACTAAAATTAACTGCCATAGATGGTGCACTGTCATACCAGTGGACTATTCAAGAGATGTCATAGGAAAAAGGCATCTATGTAAACTGTTATATGTCATCAGTGGAAACTGCTTATTTGGATATGCATCTATGTCATAAACAAAACACTCCGAGCATTTTGAGGTTAAGAAGTCTTACTACCTTGAATTCACACATGACTATAGTGCCAAAAAATGTAGTTCTTTATTGTAAACCAGCAGCCAGCTATTGCTTCGCTCAGGTTTTATGGAGTTATTAAAACATATATCTATACATATGAATACCCGTGACTACCTCCAACTACCCATACTTCCGACAACCTGTGACTAACTGCTACTACCAGTGACTACCTGCCACTAACCATGACAACCTGTCACTACCTGCAACTACCTGTCACTATCTGTGACTACCCATGACTACATGCGACTATCTATGACTACCTGCAACTACCCGTGACTACCAACGACTACCCATGACTATCTTCGACTACCTATGACTCTGTGACTACCTGCTACTACTTGCGACTACCGGTGACTAATTGTGACAACCTGCGACTACTCGTGACTACTTGCAACTACCCGAGACTAGCTGCGACTACTTGAGACTACCGGTGACTACCTGCAACTACTTGTGATCATCTGCGACTACTTGCGATTATTTGTTACTCCTTGTGATTATCTGCTACTACTTGCGACTACCCGTGACTACCTGTGAAAGTTTTACACTATTTCTTTTAATGTTGTTTCATTCTACCTTTAATGGTTTTGGTAGAGCATGCTTAGAAAGCAGCCATTAAGTAGTTCATTTTTTTCGACTTTGTTTACAAATTTTTTAATTTCTCAAGGAATTTTTTAAAATTAAATATGTCCTATGTCTAGAGGTCCGTAAAAATGGTTTTATTTTTCATCAAATTAAAATTTTTAGAAACTGAATTTCGGTTTTATTTCACTGTTATACTTTTTGGTATTTAACTTTCCGAATAATGTCTCAGTGCCAAGTGTAATCCATAGTAATAAACACAATGGACAAAAAATATGGTATTGGTTATGCAGCCATAAGTAATTTGACTTAATAAAAATAATGAAGTTAAATCTATTCTGATGTATACGTAGGCTGCACATCACATTGAATAATTCTACTATAAATTACACACGGTTTCAGAGAAGAATATCTCATACATATTATGTCAGCCTCTATCTGAAGGACTAAGCACTAATATTTAATATCCAAAAACAATTAGCACAACTTAACAGATATAAAATAAAGTCTTTCAAGTCCATGAAAAAAATTACTGTCTTTAGTTGAAAGAAACCATTGTACACACTTCAGCATTTTGGTTTAAGTTTCCTTCTATCACTAACTATGCAAGAATATGCCGAAAAAGACATCTCTGAATCAGCATTGGATGTAGGCAACTGTAGCAATTTGAGAGTAAATGCTGCAAATTCTGGATATTAAGTTTTGATACTACACAGAATTTGACACAGATCAACTGTTTTAGTATGTGAATCTTGCAGCTGTTCTGCAGCTATACATTTCAGAACTTTCAATCCTTCAATGAGGCTCGGTGGCTCCAAATGTGGTTCCTTGAAAACTGGTAGTTTGCACATCAAAGCTGCAGTGTCTGTTTCATTCTTGGATTTAACATTTTGCTGCATGCTAGAAAGATATTCTTGGCAGGATGTGTGGACATCAGAGTTTTAAGTTTAGTTTCGCTCTGTTGTGCAGCTGTTTTCAACGTGTGGTTAGTTGTTTCGTGTGCGTAATTTTACCGTGTGTTTGATTCATTTTCTGGAAATTTGTTTGGTTACCATTTGTTTCATTCATTGGTAGGGAAATAGTTTTGGGTTTGAGTAGTATATTTCATTACAATATTAATATAAATTTTTGTAGTTCTGTTGTGTGTGACGTAATCGGGTTAAGTTGTTTAAATTGATCGTGCTTTTCTCTCATGTAACGTAATTTTTAATTTTGTATACTTATTTCATATTGAGGGAGTAATAATATTTCTTTCCCCCGTTTTGCATATCTAATTACTTGCGAGTGCTCAGTCTACATTCAGAGCCCGCCTGAAGCGAACATATTTTGCTCCTGCTCAATACCATAGTTAATATTACGTATATACCCCTTCCCCAACACATCCCGACCTCGGTACACCTCCACAGGTAAACGATGCCACTGCTCGCCAAACAAATAAAAAATATAAAGGACCCTTAATACACTCTTGCACCAAACTCAATGCTTATATACCCAATACGCAACTAGCATTATCCCTACGGAAAGAGAGGACACTCAATGTTATAAATTGGACCCTGAAAGATTCTAATTCATCTCTGCCCAGTGGTGCTGCATTCTAACTACAGTGGACAGTGGAAACACAATCAAGCACACTGGGCATGCACAGTTTTTTTACTCTTCCTCCGTGACATATACATTGTTTTGTTTACTTGAATGGAAAAATAGTACGGGCACGGCAACTTTGGAAGTTACGAATACTTTTAAAAAGTTAATAAGCTAATATTCTTAAGTTGATAAATACACGTGGAAATTTTGTTACAATTAAGGTAGGCTATCAATCAAAATGATTAAACATAACAATACAAATCCACAACATCCCTTGCCACCATTTTAAATAAGTTAATATAATCAAGGACAGGAGGATGTCGGGTACATGCAACATTGCTGCTGCAATTTACCTACGGACTTTGAACAAAACAGAAAAGAAGGACCCCCCAGTCCTATTAGAGTGTCTCCCACCCGGCTGCCAATACACTATCCCTCTCCACTCAGTCGGCTGCTGGACGTCCGACGATGAACATACACGTACTACTCCAAAATTTAAAAAAAAATGCCCAAAATTTTGGAAAATTTTCTAAATGTGGATTAAGCCTTAATTCGACTAAGCAATTTGCTAATTAATCGGGTTAGGATTAACCGGATTAACCAGTTAATCGGATTAGCTATTAATCCGATCCACACACGTCATTTGTCTCGTTGTCCAGAACTAGTACTGCTAGTATTAAATTTAGTTTGGATCTACAAACTGAGTTAGAAACTATTGTAATTTAGTTTGGATCTACAAACTGAGTTAGAAACTATTGTAATTTAGCAAACGAACATTTTATTCCCGGACATTTACCGACGTGTGTCAATCGAACAAAATCCATTTTATTACTAAGTTTATATTTTATACCTTTGCACAACATATAAATTTTGGTGTTATTTCACGATGCTCAAAAATTTTTCTGTTACGTCGCAAATTGAGGTTAATTTCGGTTTTATATCGCGATTCGCAAAATTTCCGTGCCTCTACCTATGTCCATCTGGAAGAATGTAGCTTTCCAACAGTGATAGAATGATAAAAATCGGCCCTGTACTTTTGGTAGAGCATACTTAGAAAGCAGCCAAGTAGCTCATTTTTCTTCGACTTGGGACTTGGTTTATAAATCTTGAAATTTCTCAAGGGTGTTTTTTTTTTTATTATTGTTATTATTAAACATAGCCAATGTCTATCCGAAAGAATGCAGCTTTGTAACAGTGAAATAATTATAAGAATCACCCTTTTGATTATGATATTACCTGAGACATATAAACAAACTATCATTACCTCATTATAATATTAGTATAGATGAAATATTATGTACTTTTTTTTCTAAGATAAAAGGCAAATAATGGCTTCTGAACTGTAGCAGTGTTTTGCCATTTAGAGTGAAAATTAACTCCATGCAAAATTTGCATTGTGTGCAAAACTTATTTCTTTGGGTGAGTTTAAATCAACATTAAAAAAAGTAAAACATATTCATTAGTTGCAAATGTGAAATGTGACATAAAGTTAACATCCTTACTAAAAGACACAGATCACAGGTGAGCTAGATTTGTAAGAAGTTTCAGCAGAGATTTTTCTATGCTATGGTAGAAAAACAGAAAACAAATTTTTATGAACTATAACCTAGCCGATAACCGGTAAAAAAAATGAAACCAACCTATCCCTAACTGTGGAGCTGCGATTGACAGTTGTAGTTTAAAATTGAAGTGGGAACTATTTACGGGCACACAGTCGCCACAAACTTTGTCGAATATTGCTGGGTAATTTTCCCATCCTGCTAAACATTTGGTCCTCCAGGTGCCGGATTGTAATAATGACCACGAAATTACAGTATTTTTGTTCCGTGTTCAGTTTTCGGTTCACGAAAAGTGATTTTGTGCCAATGTGTTTCGTACTTCCGTTGTGGTGTGTTGCAGTATGAACTATGCGATTCGTGCTTTAAAAATGCACACCCTGTGCATTGCTTCAATTTTCTATGAGATTCAAAGACTTTTTTGTGTTCGAGAAAGTGAGGGGCTGGAACAGCAAATCTGTGAAAATCGCAATATGTTTGTTTATCAAGTTGACGCGTGGTATATCGGGAATCTACACTCTCTTCGTAGAGGATGCCTGGGTCCTCTGGGGGTTCAGTTTTGCTTGGGTACTGGCGCCTTCCCATTGTACAAAACAGGCTGTGTGGCTATGCGGCAGGGCACAAAATCATCTGATGTGGGCAACACGATTCTGTGTCTAGGTTGCACCACTGCCTTAGATATACCTGGGCGACATTTGGGTGGAGCAGCACTTGAGAAGTGACTACTTCTGGTACAGAGTTCTGATTAGTAATGACCTGAGGCTTCGGCAGAGGTGTGGGACGGAGAATAGTAGGCATTAGGTAAGAGATTACTGGTGTGGGAGGTTGTTCAGGTTGGTGGTCCTCTCAGGTGGCGTGACAAGGTTGCTGGGCACAGGGTCTTGCAGGTGGCATAACGCTTGCGCCTGTTCTTGAGGTGACAAACTAGCTAGCTGCACTTAACCAGGGAAGGCTGATAATCATGTGCTCTACCTGATGCTAAGAGTGTCTGCCTAACTCTTTCCTTTAAGCCTTTCCTCTGGGCGTAGGGCATTGGGAATTGGAATTTACACTGCTACTACTGTACCGCGTCAGCAAGTTCCTTGTACAGCGATACGTGTGGCACCATGGGTGGTAGTGGACAGGCAGACACCCTATTCCCAACTCTGGCGGAGACTGCAGTACACGAGGAAAGTCCGGCCTCACCTTGTCCAGATATACACACGGGTGTGTGACCCTGTCCCAGTCTTCCCAACCTAGGGGACACGAGTCTCTCTCAACGGAGACTGCGGTACACGAGGGAAGTCAGGCCTCACCTTGTCCAGATATACACACGGGTGTGTGACCCTGTCCCAGTCTTCCCAACCTAGGGGACACGAGTCTCTCTCAGCGGAGCTCGCTCGAGAGAGGCCAGTGAACACCAGGCCGACAAGCTGTTCTAAGGACAGTGAACCTGTGTGGCTCCTCCTTTCCATCAATCTCAGAGGGTTGGAGGGAAGGGCGGCCAAAGCTAGTGCATGTTGGGTAGAAAAATAGTGTCAGACTTGTTTGAGTAGATTTCCCTGGGATCACCTGTAAACCTGTTACACAAGGGTAACTACGGAAAGGTGCTAAGTCTACAAGGAAGGTATTCAAAGTAAAAGCTGACCCACGTTTTATTTTGTTTGACGGAAATAAACATATGGTGATTGCACTGTAGCTCCTAGTCAGAAGAACGAATTTCAGCTGGAAAGCTTATAAGTACAAATTATGATGGCCAGTAAAGGCGTCCGACACAACAAAACGGGAATACGGTGTGAGTTGCTGTAGTCTAGGCAACCAATGCTTTCATTGCTGTACGAACGTGTTGTGGGTAACAACGTAACGTGATCACTGACATGTAGCAGGATGACTAAGTAAGGAACATGACAGTATTTAGCCTTGAAAAAAACTTTAAGGTAGGTCCTCTATAGATATGTCCGTAACTGTAGGAGGTCACAGGGTTTGAGGGGTACGTAGCGGATAGCTCCTATGTAACCTAACCCTAATGCAAGCGTAGATTAAGCGAAGTATGGAGTGTTGTCCTGAGCAACGGGTGCTAGAATAAACGTAAAACAGGGGTTATTTAGCAGTGAGTGCTGGTAAGCGGTGAGATCAATCTGTTCAGGTCTGAGCGGTGAGCACTAGAAACGAAGATTGCTGCTGGGACGTACACCGTCTCCTTTTTTATACTAATTTCGGGCTGCTGCCCAATACTGATTGGCTGGTGCCACTAGGGCGAGGGATAGTCGCAGAGCGGGGTGTGCAAATGCATTTGCTTGCCTCTGTGATGTCACTGGCTGGCTGAAAGGGGATGCAAAACAAAAGACAAGTAATATTACTACTAGAGCTATCTAGCAGGAAGTAAAGGAACTCTCTGTCTTTAACCATTGTTACAGTGGGCCGGTGAATAAACCAATATGCAAGGCAGACAGTACAATTTCACACATTAATGGGATAAAGTTAACTTCCAACTCCATAACGGCTGACCTAGGGATGGAGCAGGGTGTTAAAATCACCACTTTTAAAAAGACGTCATGCGGCAAAGTGGATGCTGCAGTTCATGAATAATGTGAACTACAGTCTGTGCCAATAATATTATGTACATCAAAATGTGAACATATAACATGTGTTGGTTGACTTGACGTTCTTGTTGATCTTCGTGCTTGATGAAGTTAAATGACTCTGGGCATTGTCGTTCATGTACATTTTGAGGTTAATTGCAATGCACATTTATGAAAATGGCTTCCAAAGTAGTTTGCGGCTCCTCTACGGTTGGATTGTGCTGAAAACTGTACACAAAGAGCTTCTACCTCTGGCGAAAAGGCACTAACAGACCCTTGGCAAATGAAATTATTCCAGGCCACATGCTGGGATCTGGAAAACATACACAAAAGTTTTGATAAAGATCACTTAAACCATTTTAGCAGTTGTTGGAGAAATTGACGACCTTGAAGCAGACATTCATTGTAAATGTCTGTATGATTTAGACAGTTTCTAATATAATACAATCACCATTGCAGAGTCCCAGTCATCTGTGGAGCAAAAGCATTCATCATCATCATCATCATCATCGGAGTCTGCATCAAGGGTAATGCTTCCTATGATAAAGCTGCCAGTATTCAGTGGTGATATTAGGCAGTGACAGAACTCTGCTAATTTATTTGTTACATTAGTTGCTCAAAACTGTTCGTTAAACAAGTTGGAAAAACTGTCATATTTGAAGTCGGCAGTGTTGGGGGAACCATTGTCATTAATACAGTATCTTCCACTCATCCCAGATAACTATGAGGTACCTTGGAGCTTACTTGGTAAATGGTGCAGCGGTAAGTTTCTTATTGTCTCTTATCATATTGATGCAGTTGTTAGAAGTAGCCCTTAAGTCTGCTGCAGTTGTTAGTCACGATTCATGAACACACAGCTGGATTAAAGGTTAGGAATGTGTTGGTTGAAACTTGGGACCCACTTTCGTTACATCTGTTTGAAGGGAAGCTGGATGTCTTAGAGAGGAATGCAATCTCACTATTGTTGATCCAACAACATTGCCCACACTTTCTTAGTTCTTTGTTTCCTTGAAGGTCGTCAACATATTGATGTGTGATGCCTCGGGCTGACTGGGTGTTAACTACATCAAGAAGCGACTGGCTTTGTAGGGCGCTAAGTCAGGCGCACCCTTCTGGCGAGTTTTACAGGTTTCTACTTAGTCCCTACATGGTACTGGTGCACGTCGAGTGTAGAGTACTGGCATGGCAGCTTTGCAGCAGGGCAGAAAGTCGGGTTAGGCTAGCATGATCTTTTGCTTCAGACTGTTCACTTTCGGCGGGATACCTGGGCGATGCGTAACTTTGGACGACTGTTTGACCTGATTTGTCTCTGACGGGCATACATGAGGGGCGGGTGGTTTAGTGGTCCGGTGCTCTAAGCTTGTGTAAGCTGTCGGAGTCGGAGCTGCTGAAGAAAGTCTGAAGCTGGAGAGGGCTTATCTGACTGACTTAAATACTTTGTGATCCAGGAGTGTGTCTCCCCGTTCAGATGTGTGGGTACCTCAAAAAGGTCTTTGGGGATCTCTGGAGTGACAGGAATCTTCAAACGGCACAATGCTTGGGCTTGATCCTTCGGCGAGAGCTAGTTGAGTGAGGTGATGAGGGATTGGGTAAGCTCTTGCAATCGGCCAAAGATAGTTAGCGCCTGTTTTACCTTCTCACGGATAAGTGGGAGAAAGGCATCTGGATTAGAACACACTCTCACGTCTGTGAAGTGATCGCAGGTGACGTGTAGTCCTACTTGGTGTAAAACCACGTGACATGTCTAACAACTCAATGGACACCTTATCGCAGTGCTCGGTGCCTAAACATAGTGAGCACTGAGAGTCAGGCCTCGTCGTTGACAGTACCTGCACGTGGGTGTATGTCTCAGAAGCACACAGTCTTCCCAACTCAGGGAACGACCCCTCTGGCACCTGAACGCAGTGGAGAGGGCAGCACCAAGCTGACAACAAGCTGGACTTGAGAGATGGATTACCTAGGTGGGAGCTCTGCTTACCGTGGTTTATAGAAAGATTGGCCAGAACTAGTGAATGTTGGTCTTCTGATAGGGTGTTGGCTTGTATGAGTAAATTTCCCGGGGTCACCTGCAATCTCTTGCTTAGTGTGAGTTACACTAGGACTAGGTACCGTATGACGGGAAATAAACAAGTAGTGTTGCACTACCTACTAATGCTGCTGAGAACTTAGGGAAGTTTAGACCTATGATATCCAGGTAGAGGTAACCTGTTCCTGAGCTAACAATGGAGTGGAGTAGATGAGCACTATTAAAATAACTTAAACTGGCACTACTCCCTACGCTTGTGTTGCCCAGAAGGGGCCGCAGTGTCTCAGTGTGTAGACAACGTGTGGCATGGAATCTTCGGCATGTATGCGGTGAAGACCAAGCAGAGAGGTTTCCTTCGGCAGAAATGCAGTGATGGGAGGAAGGTAGACCTAGTAATGAAGGGAGCAGGATAGCTGGATGCAGACAGTGAAGGGCTGAAGCTGGCTGGTCAGTTATCCTGCAGCAAGTGCGGTGGAGAAATGAAGACTGGTCACGAGTCGGCTTGTGACTCACTATTTATACTCTTTCAGGTCCTTCCCCTTCAGTCAGCTGGTTAGGGGCTGCACTGGAGAAGGGGTGGTGATAGCATAGCTTCTTCAAGGCGTGATGTCATCGGCCGGCTTGGAGATGAGGACGCAGCGAAGCGTATTGGTGTAGCTGTCTGGCGGTGTGCAGGGGAACTTGGTGCCTTGATGCATAGTCTCAATGGACCGGTGAATAATACAATCTTTGGGCTGGAACGTCCATTCTTGGCAGAATAGACAGTACAAGTTTATAGCATCTCGTTGTGTGGACAACAAAGCGTCCTTTTTTTGCCAAATAAAGGAAGAAATTTCTGGGGTGTATGCTATACACAGAAAAAAAAGAGGAAGGGGAAGTGGTAACCATAAATTGTCCCGGGATGTTGAGGAAAGTGGCAGGACTGTCTGTTGTCTCATCTCTCCCTCTTACATCACTCTTCACTTCTCTCTCTCTCTCTCTCTCTCTCTCTCATCAACTCTTCAGTTATGTGTAGGTTGAAACCCCGCTTCCTCCCCCTTCCAACTAATGGCATCCTGCCACAAAACCAGAACTACCACATGGCCCTCCGCCCCCTTGTAATAACACCCAGATGTTGATTGTCGGGGGGGGGGGGGGGCACTGCTAAGAGAAAGGAGAAAAAAGAAAAACGTAGCTGGAAACATTTTGGCTTTTTGCATCCAAGTTATTTAATTAAAGTATTTCATAAACATATCACAATCACAACACATTAATGTAAAAAAGAATAATTTGCTCCATACTTATTAATAGGATACCACAAATTTTTTGCGCAATTTTATTTTTAAAAAATATTCCCTGGAACTTACAAAAAACATGGTGCGCGCTATACATGAGTAAATACGGTATTTGAGCAAACTCATCAGCGAACTGCAGATGGCAGGTACAAGTTGCCTTTCATTCAGGTCAGCAAAGCTAGAGCTAGGAAGTTCTAGACTTCAAGCTCTAACTCAACTACATGGGTTGGAGAAAATATTTTTTCGCAACCCTGAGCTCAAGGAGATATATACAGAATTTATGGCAAATATATCACTATTGGCCACATGGAAAAGATACTTGAGAATACAACAGATTGTTCATCAGTTGTGTACATTCACCACCACTGTGTTTTGAAGCCTGATAGTAAAACCACCAAGTTTCGAGTAATATTTGATGCATCAACCAAAACTTCATCAGGTGCCTCACTGAATGACGTATTGCTGCCAGGCCAAAAATTGCAGTGTGAGATAAGCGATTTGATTTTGCAGTTCTGTCTGCATCATACTGTGTTCACTGCTGACATTCAGCAATGTACTGACAAGTATTAATTCATGCTGAGCATCAAGATTTTCAGAGAATTCTATGGCATTCAGATGAATCTGAGTCTGTTCAAGAGTATCATTTGAAAAAGTAACCTTCAGGGTAGCATCTACTCTGTTTCTTGCTGTTTGTACACTTCAACAACTTGCAGTGGATGAAGGTCACAGATGCCCCCTTGCGGCAACAGCTCTAATCTCAGATACATATGTGGACGATATTGTTACTGGTGCGAAGTCAGTGGCAGAAGCACCTGTCCTCAAAGTGGAACTATTTGAGTTATTGAAAAATGGAGGATTTTACCTTCGGAAATTCGCTAGCAACAGTCGAGAATTTCTTGAAGGAGTGCCATCATCTCAGCTCCAGCAATCTGTCTCTCACTTGTTTGATTCAGTCGGACATACCACCTTGAAGGTTAGGGCTGCAGTGGAATCCTAGTGTCGACTAGTTTTCATATAAAGTGTAACCTCATAGTAAAGCAGCTACTAAATGGGGAATTCTCTCTGATATGTCAAGAATATTTTACCCATTGGGTTGGTTGTCCTGCTTGCTTTTGCTGGTGAAGTGTTTCATTCAACAACTATAGATCCATGATATAGAGTGGGATGCAGAACTTCCTGTTCGCTCTAAATGATTACTGCTCAAGAAAGATCTTTCACTGCTAGATAGAATTGGTGTCCCCAGAGGACACCTAATGGCTACTGCTGACTGCCTAGTGTAGGTCCATGGATCTTCAGACAGCTCCAAGGTGAGTTATGCCACAGTAGTGTATTTATGAGTTGTGCATCAGGTTGTTTCAGTGTCTGTGCACATGGTCATGGAGCGGTCTAAGGTGGCACCTTTCAAATTAATTTTGCTTCCAAAGCTCAAATTGTGTGCAGCTTTACTGCTGGCAAAAATACTTTGTTACGTCTTAACTGTCTTTGGATCGACACTTAAGGTAGATAATGTGTTTGCCTGGACTGACTCCACTAACACTGGCACGGATTCGTTCATCACCCCATCATTGGAAAACATTTGTAGCCAACAGGGTTGGAGAAATCCAGACTAACACCCCTTCACCCCACCCCCACCCTCCATAATGGAGGCACCATGTGCCATCAGAACAAAATCTTGCAAACTGCGCTTCAAGGGCCCTCTTACCATCCCAACTTGCAAGTCATCCTCTGTGTTAGGAGGGACACACGTGGCTGCAGGAGACTAAGGATGTCTGGCCAAAACACAGTGAACGGTTGGCGGAATCAGAGTGTGACTTACTGGTTGAAGAGCGCATGGCAACTTCCAGCCTGATGGCTGGAGGGGCTCAACAAATTGATTGTTCACTGCAGCATCGATTTTCATGTCTTCACAAGGTCAAGAAAATTACTGCTTATTGCTTGCAGTTTATGAAACCACAGTTGGAAAACCCTACTCAAGGTTCCTCGTTGCTGATTGATGAGCTACAGACAGCTTTCATGTTCTGGGTGAAAAAAATTCAAAAGGCACACTTTACATCAGAATTGTCAGCTCTTGAGAAGGAAAAATGTCCATATACCCTCAGAAAGTTAAACCATTTCTTGACTCAAAGGAATTCTTCGAGTTGATGGGAGGCTGCATGCATCAGATCTGCGACATGAACAGAAACATTCTGCACTTCTCCCAAAACAGTGTTGGTTTA
The DNA here is from genome assembly GCA_029891345.1 of Dryococelus australis. NCBI lineage: Eukaryota > Metazoa > Arthropoda > Insecta > Phasmatodea > Phasmatidae > Dryococelus > Dryococelus australis. The sequence continues at coordinate 108,189,135 of CM057005.1, forward strand.
TTGAGTTGATTATTGACCAACTACACAGAGATTTGCTCCATCCTGGTTCGCAACACTTGTTATCAGTACTCCAGCAAAATTTCTGGATCATCAATGGCAGAGATGTAGTGAGATGCAGGCTGCACTTGTGCATATGTTTTCGCTGTTGGCCCCAACATACAACACCAAGAATGGGAAATCTTCCGGCTGAAAGAGTCACTCAGGTCAAGCCTTTTCCGAAAACCGGAGTGGATTATTCTGATCCATTTACCATTACTATGGTCAGAGCCAGGAAACCTAGGATGTATAAGTCATACATATGTTTTTCCGTCTGTCTTTCCACAAAACCGCTCAATTTAGAATTGTTAGTTACGTTTGCAAGTAGGCAGCTAGGCTACCAAAAATATATAAAATGACAGGAATTCTAGTACTAACAGTGTAGTACTTGACAGGAACGTACACACACACACACACACAAAGAAGGATGACACAATGGTGTTGTGTCTTAGTACTGACACATTTCTGGTTGCACTGCGACGATTTGAAGCACGTCATGCTTGGTGTCAAGATCTCTTCAGTGACTGTTGGACAAACTTTGTCGTTGCCAGCAACCAGCTGAAGGAATGATATACTTTGCTTCTTAGCACAAGCAAATATAAGACTTTCAAACAAGCATTATACAGGCAACAAATGACTTGGTACCTCAACCCACCTGGAGCCCCTCACTTCGGAGGACTGTGGGACGCTGGTGTCATTGCAGTCAAGTCACACCTAACCAAGGTTATTGGGAAGCAATTGCTGAGTTATGAGGAGTTCTACACTGTACTCACCCAATCAAAGGCAGTCCTCAACTCGCGACCATTGTGTGCTCTGTCTACAGATCCTTCGGACCTCCAGGTTCTGACCCCAAGCCATTTTTTAGCATTAAGTCCACCTCAGATACTGTCAGAAGAGGATAGGACTACAGTTGCAGCTAATCGTTTCTCAAGGTGGACACTTCTGCAGCAACTTCATCAATCCTTTTGGTCACGCTGGCACAAGGATTATCTTCATTAGTTGCAAGTTCAGAGCTAGTGGACGGAAGCTGTACCCAACCTGCAATTGTGCACACTTGTCCTTGTTCAAGAACCTAACATACCAACTATGAACTGTCGTCTGGGTCGTGTTTTGAAAACATTCCCTGGCCCTGATGGTGTCGTGCGTGTGGCTCAGGTGATCACCTCACCTCATCAGAAACAATTTCCAGACCTATATTGTGATGCTGTACCCCTTGCCAGTGAATTAGTTGAAATATTATATTTCAAGTCAGGCGGGATGTTTGTTAAGCATCAAGTGTGTTGTTTGTTGACATGTACCAAGTTTTAGTTCAAAGTTTTTGTATTTCCCGTGTCCAGTGCTGTAACATGTACATTATCAACCTTGGTGCTGTGATCTGCAGTTGTTGTTTAAAAATGGCATGTAAACTATCATTGGGCATGCAGCCGCCACAAACTTTGTCGAATATTGCTGGGTAATTTTCCCATCCAACTAAACAGGGAATGTTTTCCAAAAAAAATTCTTTTGATTGAAAATAACACTGCTTTTTTTTTTTTTTTTAACAAAAATAAAACCTTTTTCAGATCTCCAATTATTATTGTCCACATCATGCCACAATAATTTTCAAACAATGTGTTTGATTGTGTGGATAAATGGTGGAGAACTGGAGGAAATAAGAGATTTTTACATTTGAGTTTTAAAAACACCTTACTACTTCCTATGTTTTATGTGGTGCAGGGCATGATCAGAAGAAAGCTTTTGTTCATATTTATAAACTAGGTAAGTACATTTCTTTCTTTTAGGTACAATGCCAGAAGAGTATGAGCTCTACTATGGGTTTACAAGATTTGCCATGGAGTTGAATGAATTAGATGATGATATGGCTAAGTACTTGCCTCTGACGGATACCAGATTTCGACCAGACCAGAGGTAAGGATACAAATTGTATGTGATTGTGACGCTTAAGCCTTACTCAGTGTACTACAGGAGTTTGTACTGTTGTGTCAGTTTAGTATGCAAAAATTATTCTTAAATGTAATTATTTTCATGATGGTTGTATCCTGGAACAGATTTTGCGTTGGGATTGTGGCACAACTGTTAAAAATGATAGCTCATGTCATCTTGCAATTATCAGTTTTTTCCTCTAACTTTCATTTCAGATCTTTGTCTTAACTCTGATGACTACATTTTGACAGTTTTAACAAAATAGCCAACACAGTTGTTTTGCTCGAGTGTTCCTTCACCTAAGAAGTAAAGATTGATATTCCAATTGATCCAATGTATCTTGTTATTTTAATTTAGTCTTTCCAAGATGTTATGTGTAACTTGTGCTGTCAACATGCATGTCAGTTGTAGACTTGTGGACTTGGAGTTGTGTTATAAGCTCCAGGTATTTGGATTGTGTACATTGTGCAAGTGTTAATAGTGTACTGTGGATGTGAACTTCTACAAGCTGATGGTAAATTATTTATGGAGTTGTTCGTGACCCTGCATATAGAGCAGGGAAACATTCTTGCCGCTAAGGATGGCCAGTACATATCTTGAAGGGAGAGTCCGAATGGTGTCGTTTAGTTTTATCATAGGTAAGATGAGCTCTCGAGTCGTGTTTTTATATGCTGTAGCTTTTTAGCAATATATATATGGTGTTTTGTTTCTGTTTTTTTTTGTTCACAATTTCGTTTTTGATGCAACACCAAGGAAACTTCACAAGAGGTTTGTGCAGTACAGTAGAGCCCTGTTACAACATTTCTCAAGGTCCCCAAGAAATGTCACCCTTAAATAAGGGGAAATTTTATAAGAGGGGATGTTTTAACAGGGTTCCATTGTATTAGCATGGCTAACATGGGGCATGTGTGTGGCTGAGGGAAGATGGTGTGTGTTGCAGGTTGCTGGAGGAGGGGAACCTCACTGGAGCAGAGAACATGAAACTGTACCTGGAGCAGAGCCAGAGGGACCGCCGCAAGAGGAAGGAGCAAGAGAATATTCAGCACCAGCCACTCTGGTTCAGGTAGAGCTCTCTCACTGTCACCCCATATCAACTGGGAAATAGGCATTAAGAAGGTGGTGTCAGTTAAGGGCTCTACTTGGCTGGTGCATGAAATGCATTGCACAGGTTTGGTAGAAAACACGTACAGTAGAACCTTGTTAATTCGGATCAGTTCGGACAGAAATTTCTTTTATATTTTTTTCAAAAGACTTTTGAAACATATTTATAGAACCTTCATATTTTAAATTCTTCTGTTCCTCTAAATTGGTCCAGGTTATCCAGAGATCCGAGTTAAAGGGGACCGACTTAACAAGGTTCTACTGTGATTAAAAAACTTAATTCAGAAATGTTTCATCCCCAAAGACAAACTTAAAGTTCTCATTTCAACACAAAGATATTGTTTTTTGGGTGTGAAAATGGCTAAAATGAGTGTTTTCAGAATTAGTTTCAGCTGCTAATTTTTTTAACACAGACGCATGCCAGAATGCTGTGCAGCGTGACTGCGCGCTCTACAGGCGACTTCGCGCCATCTACGAGCCACGTGCGCTCTGGGGCGGAATATATAAGTGGCACTCCAAAATAAATGTATCGCGCTAAGAAGCCCATAAGCCTGGGTAGCCGATCACATCATTGTATATTACGTGTGTAATTACAATCCCCATTGCCCATCCAGAATTATGCATGCAAAAGGCACTCCCGCAATTGAAATTATTATTATTGAGTATTCTACTACTCGTGTCTGGCCCCTGGAAGAAGATCCTGGAATCACGAGAGATGGCAGCACCCCTGTGACCTTGTGACGTCACAGCCAGCCCACCTCAGAGACAGGGGTTTTAATTTGTTGTTGCCTCCATGCTGGGCAATAAGAAATTCGCAGCGCATCTGCAACCCGAACAAATGTGCCCTCAGGTGGAAGGCTACACTATCCCACCGCACCCCGAAGAACTTCTGACCTGAGAATATTTAGTATAAATACAGACACGACAGCCAGCACCAGTGAGTGGTGCCGGGCTCGGTGACCGAAGAGGACGCGAGCCCAACCTCCCAGTCTGCAAGGACTTACCTTCCTCCAGTCCTCAAGGGCTGTGCTGCTCTCACTCCAGTCCGCGGAGGACTCTCCTACATCCAGCTTGCAGAAGGCTCTCCTTCGAGTCCGACCAAGTTCTCCGCTACTTCCGACCGCCAACTCTCCTTTCTTGACCCGCACCTTAAACCTGCATCAAGAATCTCTCCCTCTCTTTCAAGACCTACACGTCACCGAGGGCCTGGACGTGAGACGCCTACCAGCTACAGGTATACCCCACCTTAGCCCGGTAATCCTTACCTCAGTCAACTCCCCTTGACTCCACGGTAACGAGCCATCGCGTTTCGTGTTACCTTCCTGATTAGCTTCCCCTCCTTAATCTAGCCGCTGTAAAGTTGTGTTGCTATACTTTTCATCCTAGCCGCTGTAAAGTTGCGGAGCTATAGTTTACTTACCTCAGGCTCGTCTTCATCTGACTCCTGTTTGGTTTACGTAATTCTCGTATTATATTTTTTTCCTGTGTTTGTAAATCAATTTCATTATAATTGTACATTTTGGTATTAGTGATAATCATTGCGTTTACTCCCCAGGGATCAAAACCTGCAATAAACAACCATGCAACGTTGAATTCTTGTGTACCGTTACTAGTAGTTAGCGGACCCTTGCTCCTTATATTTTGGTATTGTGTGAATCCTAATAAACAGATGTTCACTAAGAAAGGTAGTGCTCCTAGTAACAAAGACATAGGGAGCGTCGTGCCCTTGCTCATTCTAACGCCAACTCCATACCTGAGGACAAACCCCCGGTTAGGTGTCCCGATCAAACACCGCGAGCCATTTCTCCCTTCATCCCTTTGGATGTTTCTTCCCCAATAGACCATTTACTCTGTGGCAATTGGCCTGGGTATCCGACAACGGAATACGAAGAATAGGAGAAATTGTTAAGTCAGGAGAATGAGGTTATTCCCCATGGCAACCCTACTAGCCAGCCGCAGAAAACCATAGGTAATGTTAAATTACAATCAGGACAGCGTATCAGAGTGCGCTGCGGGCACAACACACTCAAATAATTGTGACATTAAATTGGCAACGGAAAGGTGATCCGGGTTCCACTCCCAACACAACCTGACTCCCGTACTCGTGTGACTGCCCCTCGGTAGACTTTGTCCCAGCCTGTCAACCTATTCGCCCAACTAAAGTTTCATCTGCTAGACCACGCACCCCCATCATCACATTAGATTAAACTTCTAACTATTTCATCCATTAGGGACAACTGGTGCCCCCCCCCCCCCCCCCCATATTGGCGACCCTAATAGTGAGGAGGATCACTTTCCATGGGCGGGAAGCCACCTCTATCCGACTCTTTCTGGGGTTTGACTCCTCTCCAGCCCATAGTAAACCTACCCCCCAAGTGGCCGAATGCTGTATCAAATCCCCTAACACCTTGTAGGCCTAATTTAAGGTATAGTATTTGCCGGGGTAGGCTAAACTGGGCAAGCTTCAGAGTTGTCTTTAGACATGCATCACACTTATTAGTATGCCATTAAAATATTGAGTCACTGCTTAAAGTTATGTTCAGACAAGTTGCAGATGGAAAGACTTCACGTCAGTTGAGCAACTTGCATTTAGCAGTGAGTTGGTGAGTGATGAAACTGAAATTGAAACGAAGAACAACTTCATGAGAGTTCAGCCGTAACATGTGTTTAATGAAAGTTTTAACATTTTATAGATATATACCTTTGTATTCTGAATTGTCGAAAACATACAGGCACACAGTCAGCTAAATTCTGTTTAAAATATGGAATGCAAACTGGTATCACATTCCATTCATGGCTGCTTCCAACTATTCTGAAGTCCTCCTAAAGTTCTACTTCCATGCTATTCCTTTGCCTCATTTAAACAAAGCGTATACTAAGTCTAGAAAATTACCCAAATGGGAAAACACATCACGTTTGTCCGAAGTCGACTCCCTATCTGTAATTTTTCAGGGGATTGTCAAAAAATTGCCATACATGCGAGATCTCAATAGATGAGGGTTCTGACATCTACATCAATAAAATACAACTTCTGACCTTTTTAGACTTCATTTTGAGTATAATGAGAGCTGCACATTATCTGTGAATAAAGTTTAGCTAATAAGTAATTTAAAAAAGGTATTACTGTATTATTTTTACAGTAAATAACACATTAATAAACATTTCACCTAAACTTGTTTGAATAAAGAATATTAACATTTCAAAATACCCTATATAATTGATTGTAATCCAACATTGTGGCAAGTGGCGAAGGGGAAGCGGTGGGAGGATTATCCCTCCCACAGCTAAAGTTGCCAACACCTTGTGTGCGTGGCAAATGTGTTTTTTAAATTAATTAAATATATTTCACTCCAAAAAATTCTGCAATTTTCAGACAAATGAATAAATAAGGCAATTATAATTATTTTCTTCACTGTCTTTAATAATTTATCTTTCAAAACCATGTCTGTCTTCTTGTTATAATATGATTAAAGTGAAATAAGTTACAGTAAGATCATAGATATTTTTTCTTTAATATTCTCTACATTTTTTATGTTCAGAAAAATTATTTTGTAATTTGGAAATATGAGTACACAGAAACTATGGAACAAAAATTTTATTTTTGGGCTGGAAGTATCGCACTTTGCAAATGTTTACAAATACAGTGAGGCAGCATTTGGTATAATAAGCTACTATCAATTGTTCAAATCTTTCTTGGTCTTTTATGATGTTTCTTGTGTGAGTGTCATGTTGGGTTGGGTTGGGTTGTGTTACAGCAAGCGGTCGACAAGCTCGGGGGACGAGATCTGGGAGTACGACCACAAGTACTGGGACTGCCGTAAGAACCCGGCTTCGTCAACATGCAGATAGACGTGCTCTGGTAGCTGCCACCCGTCTCACTTAATACTTATTCTATAGTTTATAACTGTAAAGTAAGGATTGTAACTCACTTTGAGTTTTTTCAAGTGTGTGCAATTTTTTTTTTCTGGATACCACTCACTGCTTGAACTATGTTTTAATTTTTGACATTTAATAATGTTTAAAACTATTTAAAATAAAAATTTCACATTTGTTCCATAAGGCAAAGTGGAACTGTGTAATCATTAATTACTATGTAACAAAAATAAACTGGTTGCCCCATTTCTGGTTTCAACTACTGTAAGTTTGTTTGAAATGAATGTATTTGTTTTATACACACTCTGCATAAAATTAAAATTTTAAAACTTTTTGTTTTGATCTTATTAGTGATATTTAATATTTGATTGTTTAATAGTATGTTTTTAAATAAATTTCAACATTCCAGGATAAATGAAATGTGCATTAGTGTTTAGTGACACAGACAAAAACATAGAAATATGCAAAGGAAATAAGTGATAGTGTTTTTATTTTGTGAGGAAATCTTCAAGCATTGAGTGGTTAATGATACATACATATTCGGTGATGATAACCAGGAGGTTCCTAGGCCTGTAACTAATTCTAGTGTTAAGTTTTTAGGTGTTAATGCTGAGCCAGAGATCTTACGTATGTTATTTTAATTTTTATGTTTTTTTATATCCATTTACAATCACAGAATTACTAACATAGAATGTCCTCTTGCCCTTGTAGTAATTCTTCAGACTTAATTTTATTGTGTGGTGTATTCTTCTCTGTGACACTTCTCTGTGACTTCTCTGTGACACACACACAATTTTGTTGTGCGAGTTTGCTGTTGTTCTCAGTAGGTCCTGCTATATGGTTGGGTTACATTCTTAGAAACTGAATCTTCACAGAGAATAACTTTGTAGAACTTAACCTCTTCTATAAGCAAAATGTTAAGTTGTTACAACTGAAGACAAACAAGAATGTATTTTGTTAATTTAGGTTATATTATTTATATTTTTCATTGTGCAAATGAAAAGCCTGTCAGCAGATTTTTTTACAATGCTCATTTAGGTATATTTGATCCAAATACGTTCAAGGCATAAATTAAATGAATACCTGCAGCAGCGAAACAATTTTATATGGAAATACTGGTGACATTACACACAGTAAAACATAGCCTTGTGTTTGTTACAGTGTTGTGAAACAACATTGTATCAAAAAATGTAATAGCAGGCCTTATTACTAGGGATGTCAAACTCAATTCCACTATTCCTTGATACTCACGATTCTTGAGGAATTGTATGATCGAGAATTGGAAGTCCAAGAATCGAAGCACGAAAAACAGATTACTACAAATACATAACCTAAGACTAGAGGCACGATTTCGGGTAAATCACGATAAAACGAAGTAACACCGAAACACAAGTTGAGCCGTGAAATAACATGAAATAAGACATGTGCAATATCTTATGAAATGAGCTTTCTTCACAAGAAATGAACTTTTGTCCCATGTTATGCAGACAAAATTACTTCGACACTGTAAAAATGTAGAGACGTGCGAGTCTCGGGAATATCGAGAAACTCTCTAGATGAATTAATTTCAGATAAGCTACAGTAGTTTGATAACAAACCGCCTCCAAGCGCTAGTAACAATAGTGCAAAGTAAACACCCACAACTAGAATGTGTGCAGTAATCTATGGTTGAGACATGGCTTGTTTACATTGACACTCGGACACAAGTGTGTGAAATGAAAGAGTGATATCTAAATTTATACATTAAACGGACTGTTTTCGAAAAATTTCTAGTCTCATAAATTATGGAAGATGCTGTTGGTGATGTAAAAGACTGTAAATTGTCTTGTCATTTGGACATTTTATGTAAAGTGAAAAGTGCAAAAGCGGGTGTAAAGTATGCAAGAAATTAATACATAAACAAACCTGAATTGGTCTGAGAAGACTTTTTTTAAAATAATTTATATTATATTAATATTACATGGATGATGCTTGTCTAGTTTATTTATGTATGTCAAAATTTCTTTGCATGAAAATTTATTAGTGTAAATAATATATATATATATATATTTTAACTTTTCTTTGTATTTCCAAAAAAATTGTTTTCGAATTTACCAAAATGATAGCTTTTCAATAAGTGCCAGTCTTGCAAACTTTTTAATACTTTTTAATAATTTCATATGTTGGTGAACATAGGCAAGAGAGGTTTGAAATATTTTTGAAATAACTATGTGGACGATGTGTGTGTGTGTGTGTGTCTACATATATATATACACACACACAAACACAAACACACAGTAGAGCACCACTTTAACGAACTTCAAATTAACGAACACTTCACCATAATGCACATATTATTTAGTCCTGCCAAAACATCATTCATTTATATGCAAATAACTTTCAGTTATACGGAATTTTCGGTAAAAATTTACGGGAGGTTTATTCAATATTCACGTTAACGAACACTTTGTAATCGGAATAAAATGTAAAAATGGCAAAATTACGTTAATTTTTTAATTTTTCGATGATAAAAACATAAACAAACAAGCCGCAACTTTTTTTTTGTTAGGTAACTTACTCATAGATCAATACATTAGTGTGGCAATACGACACAAAAATCTTAAAGCGCAGCGCTACTAGTGTTTATCGCTGCAACTAAGGCGCTACATCATTGTGTAGGCACAGATAAGAAGCCTCTGACTTCGCCAAAGTTTTACGTACAACAAAATGCTGTTGCTATATCTCTGGTCTGTTCTTGCATTGGCGTATTTTACCGTGAATTGCAAATGAGGTTACCTTAACTTATAAATGTATTTTCACTGAATTGCAAATAAATTTTACCATCTTTTAACATGTTAGGTCTTGATTATTTGCTATAATTAAAGCTGTAGATACTGGAAGGAAAAGAAAAAAAAAGAAATTGCCACGGAATTCGTCATAGCGAAATATACATTGCTAACGATAATAGGTCAACGTTCTGAAATAGAGAAAATCAATTTTTTATCACCCTACCGAAAACGAGACACGCCTCAAACAAAGTGACAAATTCATAGGCAAATATTTAAAAAATCCTACCACTGTAGAAAAAACATACCATATGCATGTTGCTCACAAGTGCCTTTAGTATTAACATATGCAGAAAAGTCCGGGTTCTGAGATTTCATTTTTATGCTGCGAGCTTTTGAATTTTGCAATTTGAACACACACCTCGAACAAAGTGCGAAATTCAAAGGCTCATAGTAGAAAAATGGAGGTTCGGAACCCGGACTTATCTGCATATATTTATACTATAGGCACGTGATAGCAACGTGTTTATTGTTTGTATTACCCTAAGTACTTTTCTGCATATCTTGATACTAAAGGCACTTGTGACCTACATGTAGTATGTTTTATTAACTTACTATGTTTAGTTTTTATTTTATAAGCTTCTGAACATGCTACTTTCAAGCACCCCTGTGAGCATTCCCGATGCAATCGTGTTGCACATGTGCAGTTCTTCCGCTGAGTGAGACCTGTTATCCTCTCGTATGCGGCGTGAGTAACAGTTATTTTCTTGGTCAGAGGTTGGCAAGAAAGATTTGATTTCGCAGCATCTAATTTTACCTCAAGAAATTTCTTTTGTGCACTTCAAATTTCATATGAAACTGTTGCTAAGTTTTATATTATTTATGTTAGTAATAGGCCTTCTGCTAATGTAGACCTTGTTTAAATAATTAAATTTCACACCCTCCTGTACATGATTTAGTTCTGTAAAGTAATTGTCCGTAACAAAAGGAATCGTGATTTTTGGAATCGAGAATCGGAAGTGGTATCAGCATCAAGATTGAGAATCGAGGAAAAGTGGAATCATTACATCTCTACTTATTACATTTCATACATCTATCTATCACATGAGTACAGGTTTTTCTTATATTTGTTTTATTTCTTACATTACTATGGAATAAGTGTAGTTTTTATTTTTGATCCATGGGTTTTATTTTTATGTTTAATTGACTGATTACTCTGCTTCTCATAAATATATAATGTCGAGAAATTTTTTTCTGTTGGCTTAACAGTGATTTCTGGTGGAAAAATGTGTGTAAATTGTTATTTGTGCCCATATAGAATATTGGGATGATCATACTTGTGTTATACAAATGTTAAGTTGCAGTTATTAGTTTAGTTTCAGTTCAGTTGCTGTTTGATGTGTGTACTCTGTTAACACTGTGAGCAACAAAATATGCCTTGTCTTGTCTTGATAAAGTGTGATGCAATAGCAGAGAGAGTGAAGTGGCTGTACTGTCTATTTACTACTAAAGTTACATTATTTCAGATGTTCATACTCCGGCCTTAATTGATGTAGAAACACCAAGTCCTGGGGTCCGGTAGTGCCCTACTGTAAGGGCTCCACCTTGCTTGGTCATCAAGTGCATTGCACTAGTTTTGGTAGAAAACACATCATCAAGAAACTAATATTTTGTGAAAAGGCATTTAAGAAATGTTTCATGCCCAAAGACAAGTTCAAAGTTCTCACGTCAACCCCAAGGAATATTTTTGGGGGTTAAAATGGGTTTTCTCACAATCAATTGTAGCTGTAAAGTTTTTATAGTTTTCTTTTGACACACACTATATTTTTGTGTTTATTAGCATACCGTAAAAGTATAGGATGACAACTAAAAGTTATGTTCAGGCAAGTCACCAGTTAATGCCCATGAATGATGTGAACACATACTACTGTACGTAGTTTCTCTCTCTCTTTTTTATAAAATGGCTACCGGCTGCTTTGCAGTATTTAGTACAATTCATAGGATCTAAAATGTCTGATATAGTAGTGTGAAAACTGCACGGAAAATCAAGTTTAGTTCCTCGCTATATTTTTACATGCTGTAAATATGACGGCCTTTGCCATTGGCTATTGGACTTTTTCAGAGTTTTTTTAGTTCTCTCGCCATTCCTTTCAATCATTATACTATTTCCACTTCTTCTCACCCTATCAGCATTAAAGATCTTGCAATATATTTCTCTCTCTTTCACACAGCATAAATCCAACAGTTCTGATCTCTAAGGTGATACTCTAATCAGGAGATCCCATTATCTATACCATCTGTTGGGAACCGTGCAGTTCAAAACTAAGAACATTTACTATATTTGTATTCACTGCAACTAGTCCATGAGCAACACAGCGCATTGTCGAGGTATCTGTAACTTTCCAATTTCCCTGAAGTGGTACCTCATCTTGCATTTTGAGTGGAAACGGCTGCTTCTACACTACCGTATATTCGTTGTTTTTGTTGAGGGGTAAATTTGTATTTGCATGGCATAATGTTGGCAATAGAGAGGGAAAATTCGTTTTTGCAGAGTGCTGTATGAGTTTTGTGTTTTCCTGTCTTCTAAGATTATGTAGTCAGTCTTACGGTAACCATGTTGGCATGATTGTATCCAACAGAGATGTGTTTTGTAATAAATTAGTTTTCTAGTGAGCAAAAGATGTCCAGGCCTGATTTTAACCTTTCAATGGGTTATGGGCTCAGATTTGCAGTTGTAATAACCCGATCACACTATGTTTGACTCAAAAATGGGCACATCCAATGTGTCTGGATTACCGGTCATAGAGAGACTACTGGGACGTGAGAATTACTCCTCGCGAAAGCACCAAATGAAAAGGATTCAAATATCACAGGAAAATCTTTGTTCTCTATGGTGTTCTGTGTGAGGTGCAAGGTATTTAATCAAGTTAACTTGTCCCCTGGTGCTGCAGCAGTTCTGGTGTTTATAGTTTGAAAATCAGTTGCCATTTCAAAACCAGTCATTCGTCTGAAGAACTCTCCATTATCGTTTAGTATGTGTTGTGAACTTCTTAATACTGTACAGGTCAGGTTTCCTCAACATCACGCACAGACAAACGTACCCGTCCTTTGCTCGTCTTCATGTAAACATCTAGTTTCCACAAACTGTATAAACTTCAAAACTCATACTGTACTGTGAAACTGCCAGTTCACATCTCGTGAAAAGCTTTTTTCTATAATAGTTTTTTTTTTCTTCTGAAAATTTTTCCTGAGGGTGGTGGAGCCATCTTGTAGAAACTGAACAAAATTAGAATAAATTGGTTGTTTGAATTCATCTCTGCTGAGGAATATTTTGGTAGATATGTTCTTGTGAAATTATGTATATTACGTAATGTATTTATAATTTTTACTTTTGAATTCTGTAAAAATAATTAAAAAATTAGTTTTGTGGTTAAGGTTAGTGTGAAGCAGAGTTGTATCTTTTTAAGAAACTACCTAAGATTTTTTGTGTGAAGTCCCACATTTGTGTTTGCTACTACTGTTTATTTTTTTTGAGCTTATCAGTTTCTGTTGTATTTTTTTGACTGTGATCATTACTACATTAGGATAGATGTTATACTCTGTAAGTGTGTAACTTTTTCACTTATGTAAACAATGCAAAAAATCAATCACTGATTTATGAATAACTGCTGTACTTAATACTTTTTTCTTTTTGTTTTCTTTAAGTGTTTTGAATATTTCTGAGGTTAGCATAACAATATACATTCATAATAATTATTTGTACTTGTCATTGCCATTAGTTGATTTTGAATTTGAATATATATATATGTGTGTGTACTAATTGTGCAGTTTTGTTTGTTGATAGCTGTACATACTGTAGCAAATGTACAAATTCAAGTGTACATAATGTATCAAAATTACGCTGTAACTAGCCATTGTTTATACTGTAAATAATTTTAATGTAATGCATATAATTTAATCTTTTTTTTGTGTGTGTTCTTGTTTATATAAATTTTTCTGACTTCAATGTTAGTCTGTTAACTACTACTTGGAAAGTGTCTTGTTTAACTATTGTGAGAAAAGGAATTGTACAGTGTGAAGGTTGGTATTTTCCATCCTGAAGATATTTAGTTATCTATATTTCATATATTCTCGGAACTATGTTTTTTTTTTTTTTTTTGCCTTTAAGTGCTTCATGAGCCCTTGTACACTTTGATACCAATGAACTTTCCAAGTATGAGCTATGATCGATCACGAACAAGTTATTCTGCTGGCTATTTCAATTTGCATAGATACTGTATTTACTCATGTATAGTGTGCTATTTTTTCCCCAAAATAAAGGAAAAAATGTAAAAATGTCTGGGGTGTGCACTATACACGTAAAAAAAAAAAGGAAGGGGGAGTTGTAGCCATAAATTGTCCGGGGATGTTGAGGAAACTGGTAGGACTGTCTGTTTGTTGTCTTATCTCTCTCTCTCTCACATCATTCCTCTCCCTTCTTTCTCTCTTTCTCAGTGACCCTTCATTTATGTGTAGGTCGAAACACCTCCTCCCCTCCCCCTCATTTCCCCAACTAATGGCATCCTGTCACGCCACAAAACAAGAGCTGCAACCTGTTTATGGCTCCCCATCCCCTTGTAATAACACCCAGATGTTGTTGGTCAATAATTCCTCCATCCCTCTTTGTTTCCATGGCAGTAGCTAGCAAGCCATGTTCCTGTACTGGTGGGAGGGGGGAGAGAAGTGGCGAGGAAGAGACATTGTTTTTTGTGATAAGGGTAGTGTGACATTCTAGCACAGCAAAAAAAGAGAGTCGGGCACTACTAAGAAAATGAGAAAAAAGAAAAACTATGCTGGAAACGGTTCCAGAATTTATTTATTTTTTTTTGGCTTTTTGCACCCAAGTTATTTAATTAAAGTTTTTTCCAGACATTTCACAATCACCACACATTAATGTAAAAAAGAATAAGTTGTTCCATACTTACTAATAGGGTGCCACAAATTTTTGGTGCAAGTTTATTCAAAAAAAATTTTCCCTGGAACTTGTTGCAAAAAACATGGTGCGCACTATACATGAGTGCATGCTCTACATGAGTGCATGCTATACATGAGTATATATATAGTTCTCAGGCGTGTATTTCACATTTTGTCCAGTAAAACCTAGGTTCCCAAGAACTGTGCGCCCAACTGGGCATGCGCATAACACAGCATCAAGCTGTATCTTAGTAAAGTCTATTACACTGATTTACAAGGATCTGCTTACCTCTATGCATGCACTCAGCAGTTTTATGGGCATAGTTGTTTGCCGCGCTACAAATCAAGATAGTCGCTCATCCAAACTCACAAATATAACTACAACGAAAAACTAAAATGTGTCGTGATTTTGTTCAAGTTTTGTGAGATTTATAAGTGTGTACTATTTCACTCACTCACAGGTATTACCAAGTATTCAGATTAGGAGTATTAGATGTTAGTGGATTTAATATGACAGTTATAATAATATAAAGTTAGAATCTCAAGCTATAGTGATACAGAGGCTCTAAACAATACATGGAAAGCAATTCGGATATTACGAATCAACCTGTTAAGTATAATAATTAGGGCCCCACTTTTATGGTAATTAAAATAAACTGATTTCTAGGGATGGACCAATACCAACGATACAGATTCTCAACTGCTGATGCCGCTGATTACATTGATGCCAATACCAGTTTTGATGAGCACAATCGTAATTCCCAATATTTGGAAATACTTTTTACTACTTAAATTGAAGGATTCAGTTTTGTGAACACTTTAAGCACTTTGTATTAGTTTATACAGCATAGAAATGAAATACAACACTAATATTAATAATAAATTATAAGATAGACAATTTAACTATGAAAATAAGTAACTTATCAGTCAAGGAAAAAATGTTACCAGACAATACAGCATTAATTACATACTGAGTTCATTAAAGTCAACCTTCAAAACTTAAGGTAATCTGATGAGGACTTGGATATTAGATCGGAGAAATACCATACATAACCTCAATTTGAATGTTTCTTTAAATAAACAGTCTAAAGATATCATTGAAAAGAATTTTGTGAAATTAATTTAATATTGAATAATGACTTGAAATTTAGCTAAACGTTTTTTATTTATATTTTGGCGTAATATTTCTTCGTCGGCTGAGCCATACTCAATTAGTTGTTTAAAATGACAACTGATGTATTTGCGACAATTTTTGCCAATTATTACTTTCCCAGTCTTATTCAGACCTTTAACACTCTAACCAAAATAGCAGCCGACAGTTTCCAATAAGAACTGTGCCTGTCAAAATATTGTGTGTTTGCTTTCAATAACAGTTTTCATTGCTACCAACCTATGAGTGCAGTAAACAAATAAGAAGAATATGAATACACATTGTTTTCTCATTGTTTCCGACATACAAATGCAGTAAAAATGTAAGAACAAAATTAAAAACTAGAGTTGTTCTGATACTGATACTAAGTATTGGTATAGGCTGATACTTCGCAATTTTCCCGATGTATGTGTATCGGGTATGGTATCTGGCCGATACTTTAGTACTTTGGTAGCCATAAATTGTCCGGGCATGTTGAGGAAAGTGGCGGAACTGTCTGTTGTCTCATCTCTCGCTCTTGCATCACTCCTCTCCCTTCCCTCTCTCTCTCTCTCTCTCTCTCTCTCTCTCTCTCTCAGCGCCCCTTCAGTTATGTGTAGGTCGCAACCTCGCTCCCCTCTCCTCCTCCAATTGGCATCCTGTCACGCTGCAAACCAGAGCTGCCACATGTTTACGGTCCCCCCCCCCCCCCCCCCCTTTTTCATAACACTCAGATGTTGCTGGTCAATAATTCCACCAAGCCCTCTTTGTTTCCATGGCAGAGGCTAGCGAACTATGAACAGGAGGTGTAGAAGGGACGAGGTGACGAGAAGGGATGAGGCAACTTTTTTTTTTTTAAGATAAGCCTAGTGTGACATTATAGCACAGTAAGAAAGAGAGATTGCCGGTTACTGTTAAAAGGAGAAAGGAGAAAAAAGAAAAATGGAGCTGAAAGTGTTGAGTAGTAGCAAGGAATCTGGAATTTTTTTTATTTTGGCTTTTTGCACCCAAGTTATCAAATTTAAGTATTTTCCAAACATATCAAAATCACAACACGTCAATCTAAAAAATAATAATTTGTTCCATACTTACTAACAGGATGCCATAAATTTTGCGTCAATTTTATTTTTAAAAAAATTTTACCACGAACTTGCAAAATCATGGTGCGCGCTATACATGACTGCATGCTATACACGAGTAAATTTGATATACACTGCACATTAAAGAAAAAAGAAAAATAGGTACCAAAAAATTGCATCCACCAACATTTTTTTGTGGTCCCGGCAAAATTCGTATTTAAATAATGTTAACATAACCTTTTATCGTTTATCAAATATTGCTCTTATCTAAGTATATTTCGGGTCCCGTGATCTAAGATTTCCCACAACTATTGTTTTTAAAGACATGCATACAGAGAGATCATCCACCCCCCCTTACATAAACCTGCAGAAGTGGTGACACTGCCCGATCGATACTTCTCAGTGCGCTCCTAGCTGATAGTACGCGTGGGACATTTAACATTTGACTTGCACTTGGTGTCATATTTACATTTTCAGAGGATTTGAAAGTTTTAGGTCAGTTTGCATTTTGCTTTGGATTACAATAGATTATATACAGTATTTTAAGACTTGCGAAGGGCATTGGTATTTGTTTTTGGTATCGGGGTATCGGTATCAGAACAACTGTATAAAAATCTCTTGCGAGAAGTAAACAATACTATCATTAGCACCAGTTGTCGATTAACTGCATTGTTTTTCATTCACGTAATGTCAAAAACTAATAATGGAAACAATCTTTGGCGAATATAGCAACAGAAAATATGATAAAATGCAAACAACGGGAACAAATCATAGAAAAACAATTGTTCCAAATATATTTAGGGTTTCGGACAGAATATCTGATTGATGGATGTGGTAAATTAATGTTTTACGAGATGTAGCATTCCGGGTTATTTAACATTGTGTTAAATAAATTGGTGTTAATAGGCAAATAATGTTCAGATGCCGCCGATACCAATGATCGTGGTATCTGCCAGTTAATCGTATCAGTATCGGCCCATCCCTACTGATTTCATCATAAAATTTCACAATTTCGTCACACAAATACTTTCATTTCGTCAAATAAATTTTATAGCAAAAAAAATTCATGCATTATTATTAGAAAATGAGTCTCTTGTGTGTATAACAATTTCAACTCAAACTAAATAGAATTTGTTGTTCATTATTTTAATCAGTACATATGTAGGTGTAAACCATTCAAGAATATGTAACGATTAAGATGAAAGGACCACTTTATGAGTGCACACTTGTCATGTAACACACATTATCATGTCACAGTAATTTTTGTGCAATAAATCTTGTACGTTATAGAGACATTTAAACCTGCCCAAGAACATTCGCTAACGTTTTGAGTTTTACAAGTTTATTACATCACCCACATACAGCTTTATTTTTGTAGATAACAATATTTTTATTAAATCCCATTCAGTTCAATATCATTCCAGCACAAAAATTCACAACCTAACTGGAAAATACTGGTAGATATTTTATTATTTGTAAAATAAAAAACTCCTTACATAGTAAAAATGTTTTTACAATAAAGTGGCAGGAATCTTTTTGTTTTTGTTTTCTTGGCAATATGAAAATTACACAATATTTTTTCCAATGCTGTTGTCTTTTTATTTTATGTCCTCCACTATCACTGAATCACTGTGCATATGGCACTGCAGTGTTTAAGCATGTTACTTTTCCCACCCACTCAATGTTTACATCGCAGTTTTGCACTTTCGTCAGTTTATGAAAAAAAAACTTCAATTTGAAACTCCCGGGCACAACCTAAAACAGTAAATATTGTTGGCATTCTTAACTGGTTTTGCAACGTATGAATTCAACTACAATCATCACCCTCGCCTAATAGTTGCAAATGCCATATTTGCTAGTTGTCAAGAACCTAACCCGGAATCACAGAAGATGTCGGCAGTGTTTACAAATACTATCCGAATGTTTACCACTTAGTTATTACATTCCACAAAAAAAAATATTCATCTGTGTTATGTTTATGTACTATTTACTTTCATCACATCACCAACATTTTTGGTTAGAGATGTTCGTTCATAAATAAAATACAAGTAGGCGTGATTCTGTCAGTGAACGAGTGCCTTAGCAATTCAGCTCAGTATATATCAGGGCTGCCACTTCTTTCAAAACAATATCCTTGTTTTGAATATAAAATATCCTGTATTTTAAAAAAAGACAAAAATATTGAATTTGTATCAAAATTACTCTTTTATAGCACTGTTATAGAGTGATCGATCTGGAGATGCCTCACGTTTTCTGCCCATTGTTTTAGTCAATTATTACATATTTTTTTTATATTTCCCCCCAATTCCCCAATTGGTTGTCCCTACAGCTTAGCTGTGTACCAACCTAAATGACAGCTTCCCAAGGCAGTGCCTAAGGGAGGCTGTCCTATTCCATTCATCAAGACTCCTTAAAGATTAGGGAGACTAACCCAAAGGCTAAGGTGTACGGCCGTTGGGCGGCTGCACTCCCAGCACCAGAGTTTGGTGTGATTACAATTTCGAAAAAAAAAAAAAAAATTTTCAATCCAAAATTTTAGAACTGTAAAAAAGTCATAGGTAGGGACCCCAGGAAATGGTAAAATAGAATGCCTGATTTTGGTGCAAAAAATAGCGAAAATCGGTGCTAAAAGATGGAAGCGGTGTTTAAAAATTTTGCTATTTAAAAATTAGAACTGTGTTTGATTTTGGTATTTGAAAATTAAAACTCTGTTAAATTTCAGTACCTATTTAAAAATGAAAGCGGTATTAATTTTGGTGTTTAAAAATTAAAAAATTTGAGTCGAATGCACTCAGTTTCCTTTCTCCTCATGTTCCCTGACATGGCAGGCACTGAAAGTCTAAACTAACTTCCATCTAGTAATTAGTGTACGATATTATAGTTCGATTGGCATTCCAACCTATTTTATTTCTGTAATTTGTTGGGGTTATGTTTATTTTATTTCGATGGAAAAAAGGAAACAGTGGGAGGGGCTTTAGATTAACATCTTTTGTGAGACAGCATTATTTAGAGGTTCTTACGAGTGTGTTGCCTTTTTGAGTTGCATATTGTTTTGATGGAGCAGTAGAAAACATTGCTCGTATGAAAATAAAATTTTAATTATTGTAACTTGTAAAATTATAACTTCAATGAAAACACAAAACGCGATATATACGTCACTGTTCGTATTCATATAAATGCAGCAATACACACACATACACACAGTTTGGCCGAAGGTAACCTTACACTAGAATTTACTATATAAACAAACAAATATTATTCACACACTACATAAGTGTTAAAAGTGCGGCATTTTCAGGCCACGTGCTTTTCAATCATTATTGTAACGGTTTACGAATACAATATTTTCAAAACATGCAGACTTTTTTTTTAATTCGAAACCTTTTGAACACGTTTTTCTATGGTAATCCTTACACGTTTATGTTACTAAAATCATGTTTTTTCGTCACGAGCAGTAAATATTTTTTTTGCAGAATCATTCAATTAAATCAACACTGTCCACGTTTCCTGAAACCAACAAACTTTGATACGAAAATTATATTCATGTCGCTTTATTGTAGCTGGACCTAAATAAAATGGTGGGACGAGCAGTTTTATGAAAACACATTTCACAGTTTCCACCTAACCTCAAAACTGAATAGCCAAGTACTTTTTCACAACGCAGTCGGCTCGCATGTTATAGAATTTGCGCATCATTATTTTATTCTTGATGTTGAAATGTAGAGTACGCGTTCATGTTAAACAATAGTAGCTATTTTCGGTTTCTCTGCACCAAAAAAATCACTACAGAAGAGCGGCATTGCCATGTTGGCAGTACAATCGATTGTAAACAATTATTTACTGTATCTGAAGACGTAGAACCGGTATGCAAAGTAAATATTTATGATAGAGTGTTTGGTGATCGAATTATCCGCTGTTTTGAGTGTTTATCTGTTTTAGCACTAAAATATCAGTGAAAACGGATAAAATCCACGAAAACGGCAACCCTGGTATATATTGACTCGTACGAGCAACGATAATATTTTGACCATGCTACCAATCAATTTGTGAATCGTAACGTAAAATTTTGTTCTCTGTGTGTGTGTGTGTGTGGGTTTTTTTTTTTTTTTTTTTTTTTTTTTTTTTATGTGATTGCAAGGCAGAAAGTTTTGTTATCCGCACGTATGTGAAGTGTAAATGAGAGATAAAGCTGTATGACAAATGGAAAACAGTAAAATTTAATGTTTGTGTGAGTTTTCATTTAAACCAGCAGTTTCGTGAATGTTTTGCAAATACAAGAATTATTATAGAATATTGCGAATGAACCTAATATCTCATGATTTCCCATTATTTTGTGGTTTGTGAAAATTTCTAGGCCCTACTTATAATGAGTGCCTACACAAACGTTTTTGCTAAAGCATTTGAAATAAACTTGTACCTTATCAGATGGGGTTGAAAACTTTGACACGTGACACTCACGGGTTCAGGTTGAAGAGATGTTAGTGGTGACTTTATTAGTGTGAGCCAGTAGCGCTTGTTTAAGGCAGCTGATTGCAAAATTATTTTGGCACCAGGGCTCGACCTGTATAAAGTGTCGGATGTGTTGATTTCTTACTGGGCACAAAAGACAGTGGTTGGTTTGGCTATTGGCCGGGTGGTGTGTCCTAAAGTCTGTGGCTTACTTACTCCAGTGCTGGGACGGCTAGGCGGTGCTGCAGGCTTGTTGAATGAGGGTCTGCTGCTGGCAGAGCTAGGCTGCCCCACAGGTTCCTACGGCTGGAACTGCTGCTGCAGTTGGCTCTCGGCATGCTAGGGTAACAGCTGATGTTGAACCAGGGACAGGCCAGTCCCAAGGGCACTGTCTCTCCCCGACGACTTGGTGTGGCATTCCTGGTGCCTTCCAGGGAGCTGAAAACAGAGAAGGGGAGGTGAAGCCCCACCAACTTACGGGTGGCCTGAGCTCGTTCCCGGCTGGTGTCTTGGCCAAATGCCTTATCTGTCTGGGTGCAGCTCCAGGTAGCTTTTGTAGGTAGTGGTTGTCCTCCCAAGTCCTTCCCACCCTTTTTGGTAAAAGGTATGAGGGTGAAAAACCTTACCTCGGCAGATAGGAGCAGGTGACGTGCAGTTCCCTTGCTAATAGTCTTCTGCCGTCATGGCAACTGGGCCAACGCTGAGCCTAACCTTTACTCCAGCAGACAACACAAACGGTGCTTTGGTTAGAGAGCGTGTTTTCTCGGAGTCGTTCCAATGACGTTGACGGGTGTAGTCCTAGGACGGACAGGTCCAACTTAAAGCCAACCAAACACTTTGTCTGGCAACTCACATGGTGCGGTGGATGGCTGCAAGTTGGTTCTCTCCTCCCTAGGGATGTATGACTGGTGGTTGGGGCTCTACTGTTTGATGCTCGGAGTGCACACAGAACAGGTAGCCATCGAAGGTGTGCGTTTGCTTACGTACGAATCCCTGAAGAGGAGCTCGCAGTCCTACACGGGGGGGTTGAATATAGTCTCCTGCTCCTTTCTGACGGGGCGTGGCCTCTACTGAAACCTAAACATACTCAAGGAAATGGGAAATCAATGTAGGTTAGGAGCGTGTTTATTTCAAGAGGAATAAGACACACTGGCCCATACTATCACCTGACTGCCTTGAGCTGGCCGGAAGTAATAGACTACGCTCTTCCAGGTGTAGGGGATCTGGTTCTAGACAAAAGGGTAGCAGTTTTCACTAAGGTAGCTAAATTTACTTTCTCTGGCTAACCTGTGTCCATGTCCTGAAAGGACTTATGGCAACCCACTTCCTGAAGCAAGCATGGGGTTACTGTTGCAGTGGGTAGGCGACTGGGAGGGCTGACGTGTTCTGTAAGGGGAGTGCTTCTAGAAGATCTTAATGCTGGTGGCGGCGGTGCTGAAGAGTTTCTGGTTGTCTAGGTTACGTAAGGTCAGAGAACTCTAGCACACAATGCGGTGGATAAACTGCCAGGCAGGCGACAACTGATGAGGGCGGCCGGTGCATGGGCCTTGGTGTGCGGGTGCGATGAATTTCTATGGGTGGAGCGAAGGGCTGTATGCTGGCGGCCATTGTAATACTGGAGTGCGGGTGGCACTATCTCTCTGCAGGCCCTTTAACTATCTGCTTGCTCAGGGGTGGGAGTGATGACTCGCTCGCTGGCTTATTGGAACGTGAAGTCTTCTCAAAGGCGGACTAGGGACTGTCTCTCTTGCTCACGAAATAGCTGGGATGCGGCCATGTAAACGACCGTTAATGGTTCTTCTTCCCCTCCCCTGGGGAGTCTTGAAGCGAAGGGGAAAGAAAGAGAGAACATAAATGTGTGACGTGAGATCGGGTGTGGGGTTCTCGCGGCCCTTCATTTTTAAACTTGCTGTTTTACAAGATAAACTGAAGGCTTGGGTATTGAGTTGAATATAATTTAACACACATTCTCCTGTTATGAAAAAAAAAATACAAGCAGCACAAAAGTTTGAAACTGTGCGTTTAGAAAATTGCCCCACTCGTGAGAGGCAAGTTAGCTAGTTGTGTACCTGCTGTGGCCGCAGAAAGTGGAAAAATGCACTGCCCCTGCCTAGCTGTCCTAAGCGTGTCACACAGCAGGTAGATTTATATGTGATATATTCTAAGGTTTACCAGCACAGAGCCTTCTGTCATCCTGACCGACGGGAATCTATCTAATATTTACAACAAGTTCACAAATTCAATCAAAGAAGTTAACTAACAAAATATCATAAGTAGCCATCTACAGTAAAAAACAAAATGAGCAACAATGCCCTCAAAACAACAACAAGAGCACTGAGTATTTACAAACATCAGACTTGAAAAGATTAATTACAACAATTTCAAAATTTAGTTCATTGACCGAGCCCTTTAATTTAACATTTGTTATTCGTTGGCTGGTTTGTTGCCATCTGCTCCACAGAATTGGAAATCTCTAAAATTAGTTTATTTACACTGGAACGGGAAGTCCTGTCTTCACTATTCATACTCGCAGCACAATACGGTAGGCACTTAACAACGTCCTTGAGGGCCTGCTAAATATGCTATGATTGATAAAGTGTATTTACTTATTTAGTTTAAAGTTTGTCTCTGCAGTTTACTGGTTTTACAAAGCAACATTTTTACGTATTACGCAACAGTTAACAATGTGTGTGTGTGTGATTTTTTTTTTCTGGCGTAAGCAGAAATTGATGGCTGCGAAAAGTTTCTTTTATATTACGTGCTGTGGTCTGCTGGATCACTGGGACAGCAATTGATAGCCGCGTGTTTAAAGTTTTATTTTCACATCACATCAGCTCTTGACACCTGGAAACTAAAGTTTGGAGCACTTCACTCACAGGTTTGGTGGGGCTTTTTGAGGGGTCGGCCCCTCTTCCTGAGCACCACGTGGACAGGGTAGGTGAATTGCATAGTCGGCCTCCATAGGGCTTCACAATACAGCCCAGGGTGGAGAGCGCTGCGACAGGTACTTGCAGGCTGCTGTCTTCTCACCTGACTGGCAGATGCTGGGTTTTCGTCGCTGGCAGATGTCGGCTCGGAATCATTAGGAGCCAGGGAATGATCAGCTAGATCCTCCTCCAGGAGGAGCACCGTCGGGGCGGCCTGCAGATGCGGAGGCTGGGCAGGCTTCAGCTTCTTTCCAGCCAGGAAACTGGGTTCATCCTCTCGTACTGTGGCAGGATTGGCCCCGGCACAAGGACAGGCTGGGTGGCCGCATCGTCCAGGTTGGACACAGCTAGGGGTGCAGGTTGAGTCAAGGCCTCCAGTTTGGTTTCAACTTAACTGACACTTCTCGTGCGTGCCTCCCTCTCGGAAGGCTGCATTTCTGTGGCATCTGCAACGTTGTCCGGCATAGGCTGGGTTGGCCCTCCAAGGGCCGGTGTGTCCGATTAAGGTAGAGACTCTTGATGTTCCTCCACCTCATCGGCTCGGGGAGCTTCGGCTCCTTCTCCTACTGGGCTTGTTGGTAGTTGTGTGCTGGGAGGCTCCCTGTCCAGTGGGCTGCACCATAATATTTATGTCGTTGCAGGGAACATTTGGGTATGTCGGACAGCGGCGTGGTGCAGGAAGCTGCTAGGCGGGAAAGGTAGAGGGCCTATCAAGGCAGCACCTCATGATGCAAGGAACTCTACTCTCACTGGCACTGGTGTAGTTTGACAGTTGACTGGACGGGCTTCATAGCCGTCCTCTGGCCTCTGTGTGGCAGGTGTCTGCGGCGGCTGGTTCCGGTGCGGGATTGACTTCTGATCCCAGGTTTAGGTCCTTCCCCAGGAAAGAGGCGTATCTCCTGTCGGGTGGCTTTCCTGATTCGTCCCCGTGCGTCCTCAGCCCAGTAGACATTGTCTTGTCAGCCTACAATCTTCTATGGGCCTTCCCATTTCTCGGCCAGTCCGACACTTTACTCAAGGTCAGGGCTGCCACCAGCCCTGAAGCTGAAATCCTGGTTCCTGTATATAAAAATTCTGGAGTCATTGTGTCAAATCCTTGGAATTAAAAAAATTGCAAATTACAGAAAAAAAAGTGGATATGAAAGACGTTTACATATCTAATGTGGTTGTTTTGGTTTGGAATCTACAAACCATGGTAATCCTTTATTACACTCTCACTTATACTTTAATTTATATCACTGTATCTGCAATAATTTTCTTTTCCCCACCTTCTGCCACCGCTGGCCAGTGAATTGGGTGCCATTGTCGGTCAGTGTAAACTGTGGGTATCCTCAGCGGGGAAATATCTCTGTCTCGAACTACCTGATTATGTTGGCGACTTCTTGACTGGGAAGTGGAAAGACCTCTACCCAACGTGAGAAGAGGTCAAGTCACCACAAGTAAGTAGTGGTTTCCCCGGGTGCTCCTGGGTTAGCGCCCCATCAGGTCGGCCGCTATCTCTGTCCATGCGGTATGCAGACAACGAGGCTTGGAGGCTGGTGGGGGTACAGAGTAGGCCTTGCCGCTGCAGCACGCCTCACAGCTGTTGAACGTCGCTGCTCACCCTGTCCCAGAGATAGCATGTTCCCAGGTTACGCAATGTTTCTCCCTGGATGTCCAGCTTGTGGGTCATCATGGTAATAGTGGCAGAGGTCTGCCCTTAATTCTTTTGGTATCCATATTTGCCAGTCTGCAATAGGTCTATGCTATAGGATAGGGTTTTTTTTATTTCATTGTTTCATTTAGTTCCATTCCAAGGAAGATTAATGCTTACATTGTTTTCAGTGAAAGTTTGTACTTAATTGCAGGTTTAATACATGTTTTCCTGCTTGAGGAATTTGAGATTTCAGTATTCTCTTTCTGGTTCATACATCAAGCTTAATTTTGTTTTAAGTATGACTGCTTGGTACAAGGATAGGACCGTCTGGAGCAGGGAAAATTTAAGAAGAGGTACATAAATGCCAAATACTAATAATTATTTTTTGTGTTTTCGTTGCTGGCGCCTATACAGTCCAGGGATGACACCATTCAGACATGTAATGCTGTGAAATTTCTTTCAAGTTATCTCAAAATTTGTTTACTAATTGCAAGTTTAGGTGAAATTTTTACATTTAACTAGATATTATTTATCCTAGTCTATCTGACCACCATTTTGCAGGCATTTTACCAGTGGTCGAAATTAAGTAACTGTTGTAATACTGATTCAGCTATTATAAAGCACAGATTTCAATTGGTCTGCCTTGAACATAGTAAAACATGTCTAGTCGAAAACCATTTGCTATCACTTGCCACTACTAACACAAAAACATTGACCCATAGTTTTTAGTGTGCGAAAATAAGATGACAGTAAGTTTTTGGAACTGAAAATCGGATTAAAATATTGTCTTGTGTTTGGGTATACATGATATGTCTCATCATAAACGTATGTGGCACATGTGCAGTAATGATGGGAGGGGATAGGAAAAAAGTATTTTGGTCTGCAGGTGGCTTAGTGCAGGACCAACCAAGTGAAAGGCTACGGTTTACATGTCAAATGGTTTTAGGTGTGTCTGGGCCATATTTCTTCAAAAAAAATTTTGTAACAATTTTTATAACGTGAAAATTGCAGGTGACTTAAGAAGTACCTATAGTCTTTACAGAAACACAAACTCTTATTTATTTATTCCTACTTGCTCGCTTGTAGAATGGTTTTTTTGTTCAAAGTGCACAAAGAATTTTAAGCATCATAATGAAAGGCAGGTATTTGAGAATCGTTTAAAATCATTTACCTTGTAAAATCCTATTATTTTGCTTAGGTTGTGTTCAATTCGTTTTGAGTTTCATTTTTCGTAATTTGTATTTAGCATTTTGTTAGGTTTAGTTGGTATACAACATTCAACTGCCTAGCATACCATGTTGCTATTATTTTAATGTTATAATTATTCCAAAATTAAAATACACAATTTCTTAAAATAAACAGTAATTATTCCGGAAAGTTGTTTGAGGGCTATTTAAAGTTTAAAATCAACAAAATGAAACCAATATGATGTGAAATATTGTTTATTTAACAAGAATTTTGTTGTGAGGCAATACCTATTTCAAGAATATTTCAGCAACATGCTGTGTGAAATAAATATTGTGAGTACATTACCCATTTGTGCATTCCAATAACGTCATCAATATGTCTATTTCAACGTTTTAAACAGGCAAAATTAATATGGTGCCGGTTCGGTAATTTGTATTTTGTAATTTGTCAGCTTCGAATCTGACAAAACGCAAAATACAAATTACAAAAATATGTCATAGATTTTGTAGACAAACTGTGTCATGTGACCATTTTGTTAACAAAAAGTGCCAATTGGAACACAGCCTCAACTGCTCTCGCACTAGGCAGCGGCCTTATAGGTCTTATGTAAAATAGAAATGTTAATTAAGGTGCAGTGTAAATTGATTTATTGTAACAGTTTTACAGCATCACTTGAGTGATGCACGAATCCTGTAATTATCATAATGTCTACGACAACATTGTCTACATACAGCAGAAAGATTCTCAGAGGACTGAGAAAAGAGTGTGTGTGAGTAACACTTTCAAAAGAGCTCAATCAAATGCAGACTACTGCGTAGCTTCTCTTGTGTGTGCACGTCAGCATCCTGTGAAGGCGAGGGTTTTCCCATTCTGTTGGTGGCCTATCATAGTGGCACAAATTGCAAGCCTAATTGATGGTGAATGGCGAGTTCCAATTGATGACCCCTTTGTGTGTTTCCTGGTCTGTTTTGCAGTGTGTAAATTACACTTTCTGTGCTAGTGTTTATTGTGTCATATGTAGATCAAAATGTGCTTGTTTGATTCTATGAGAGGATCAATATTGTAAGTGTACAGTTTGCTACTTTTAACATATTTTGAAAGTTATGTAATATAAGAAATATAAAATGTGTTATTTGTATTGGGAGCAGCTAAAACTTTATAAGTAGTAGGAGTTTTAGGAAACTTCAGTTCATGACACAGTTATGTGTATGAATTTAAACTTGGTAATCCTTGCAGCAGTGTTCAGTACATGGTCATCATTCATAGAAGGTAAATCATAATTTTACAGTATAGTTACCCTATTAACATTGTCATTTATAATTCAAAAATATGTTGTGAATATTTTGTCCCAAGATGCAGAAAGATATTTCAAAACCCTTAATGACGTGACATCAATCAGTTATCTACTTGTATAGAACTGAAATTGCACTCATGAGCTGTTGAATTAGAAATACCTTCCCAGTGTAGCACAAAGTGGTTGGGAGCCATATTGCTGTACTACCTCCCCAATGCACAGAGATCATTGGATAGTATCGAGGCCTGGTAACCGTGGGAGCCAGGCAAGCAGCCTTAATTACTGGGAGTGTTCCTCTAACTACTTGGTCACAATTCAGGAGCAGTGGACTGGCGTATTGTCTTGTAGGTACAGGTCTCCTGCAGGGTGCTGTAGGTGTTGAAATGAAAGCACATGATCTGCCTGTATTGTTTATTGGTGAAGGATGATGACATGTGCACCAGGGGACCCATTTCATCCCCCGCAAACTGTCTCCATCTAAGGATACCATCACCGGCCTGAACTGTGCTCTGCCGACACAAAAAATCTATTCCTTCATGTACGTGGTGATACTTGTAACCAGCCATCGGCATGTACCAAGGCGTACCTCGACTTATCCGTCCAGGCGACATTTTCCCATGCATCGAGGGTCCAATGGTGGTATTCCCATGCCCATGTTAATCGTGAAGCTCTGTGACGTGCAGTGAATAGAGGCACCCTACTAGTATTTGTGTAAACCATAGCGAGGAGATGGTTCTGGATTGTATGGCTGTGCACAAGTCCTTGTGGTCCAGCATTAAAGTGACGCATGAGCTACTGCACTGTGACCTAGTACCGAGAAAATCCCAGTACCAGCATGATTTTGGAGATGGAGTGCCCTATATGTCTGGTGCCAACACTTTTGGCCATGTTAAAATATGCTGAAATTTTGTTTCTTCCCCATTTTGTGTTTGACTGTAACTCAGATAGTCAGCGTAAGTAAGGATCTGATGACGTCCTGGTCACGCCTGATTGGACACTGTTCCATTCGACGGAGCGACCACAGTGCAGTGGGCAGGTGTGTCAATACAGTAGGAATAGAGGTTTCAGAGATTAATGCTGGACATTGATAGTCTGAAGACAGACCTCAGGCAGCTAAATAATGGAGTGCACAGCAGAAGGGAAGATAAGGAACTAGTGTACTGTAACTGGGGGACAGATTGAGGCAGTTTATGAATATGACCTGGTAACAGTTGTGGATGATGAGTGTTCTAGGTACCTACATACTGTATTTGAATTTGTTGTAATCTCTAGCAAAGTTCACTCTTTTAAGCATTTTTTATTTATTTTTGTTAAAATACAACAGATGAATTTATTAGTTAATTTTTAATAAAGGAATGTTAGTGTTTAATAAAACCTGCATCTTTGTGATATTTGTCAAAAAAAAAATTCTTTTTTTCAAGAAAATGAACTTTTATAGGTTTTATATTTCTGTCATTGTTTCTCTGTCATATACAAGTGTCGAATAAAAGTATCAATATGGACGTCGTGATACTCGATACTTTTCGATACAGCTCAGTATCGAGGGGTATTAAGGTATCGAAGTATCGAATGTCCCATCTCTAATTTGCACATATTTGGAAGTCCAGTACACTGTAAAAAGAATTTAACCATTTAGTGCAGTATCTTTTTTTCTCCGTGTTGATTTGAAAAAGTGCTGTTGTTTGAATCAATGCAAGTATTAGTATGGATTCCCATTCCTCATTGATTTTTCTGAAGTGTGAATATGACTGCTGTGAAACGTTAACTCCTCATGTTCATACTCCATCGAGCGTATTCATTTTGTATTCATGTATCCTATTTGAACATAATGTTCCATTTTGAGAAAAATTTACTATAGTACTAATGATACGTACACAAAAGCACTTTGAAAAATATAAGAAAATATTTTTAACTTGACTAATTTCTTCACCTATGTTATCTGTACATGTTTTTAATTTGCTGCTGCCTTGTGAACGTTGTACTTAGCTTCCAGTCCAGATAATCAAGGTACTATTTTGGTACAATAGTCTTCTGCATGCTTTTGTTTCTTATGATAATGAGTGCATGTATTAATGGTGATAAATAAATATAAAATTATTTAATAAATGACCTACATCAGTTTAGTAAAACCAGGGTTTTTTTGGGGGGGACGGGGGGTCAGCGCTACAGGGACAGATTAAGGCCTATGCTAAACATGTGGCCGCGCCAGCAGCATATTTACTATTTTAACTTGCAATGCATAAGGAACATTATTGTAATCAAAGTTTTCCAGTCTGAAATAAATAAATGTCACCATTGGAAAAACGCTTTTGGCTTTTGACAGTGATCATCTTGTAGCTTTTATATCCAAGGAGCTGAGATGAAATATCTAGACCATTCAATTTTATTAATCTTTATGCCAATTTTTAACTTTTGACGTGCATATTCTAAAGTTTGTTTGAATATATGCAATCTACTTATATTAAATTTAAATTAATAATAGTGAGTTGTAGTTTATTCCTATGAATTTAAATTTCTCTTGGGTATTTAAAAATATTTAATCATACGACAAAATAATTGTAAGATTGAGAGCTACTGTATTTATAATAAAGAGGACAGTTTTGTGATGAGAAGCACTGTGGGAGGGAGTTCTATGGAAACATCTTCACATGTAGCTCATAAATGTCTTGATCTGTCACCGGGCAGTAGAAATTGTTTTATATTATGGCACTAACTGTTGTCAGATTGCTTTCAGCTTTGTGGCGTAACTGGCAAGTGGCAAGCTGAGAAACAAACGGGCGGTGAAGGAAACTGCCTTATTAAGATAATTTTTATCAGTTTACCTCCCTGCCAAATCATAAAGGAATCCAATCCTGCGACGCAAAGCTAAGCGACTCCTTTAAAACTGAAGCCTGTGAGAAACCCTATCGTTGTGATTGGACGGCATGCACGTAACGTAGATAGTTTACGATTACACCGCACACTGCAATCTAAGAGTGAGACACTCTATAGGTATTATCAACATACCTATTTTCTCCCTGTTTTATTCATATTATTTATAAATTAAATACCATATTTCGGCGTGTATAGGCTGCACATTTTTACAAAAAAATGTCTACATAAGTGGGGTGCAGCTGATATACGAGATATTGGCATCAAATAATTTTTTCCCCAAAACATGTTTAGAAATTTGTCAACATACGGTACATTTTAATGTTTTAACTTGATGGAAGGAAGGAAGGAAAGAATAAGAAGATAGAGGAGGAAAAACTTTCCCGCTTGTGCAATTATTTGTTCACTCGTGTTCATTAGAAAAATAACCTTCATCCTGCACGTGTAAAATGTAAACATGTTATAGCTTGGCCATAGATGCCGTACATGAGAAAATAATTTCTCTGCTGTGCAAGAGAAAGATATCGTATGTACCTTATTTACCCCAAAGGAAGACGAGGTTTTTTGACAGAAAAGTAATAGAAAAAATAAGGGGTCGTCTGCAATTCAAAACCCAATCACAAATACCATAAATGTGTTACATGCACAACATTACTACGGGCTTCTGGTCATAATTTTTTACTCAAGAAGCAGTTAATGCTCCAAAATTGGCATGCCATGAGACAGAGGATTTTGACAAATGCTTTTGATGTCATGCTTGAATACCATGTGTCCTATGGTTGGATGTATTTTTGTAGTGCTGAGACTGTACCTGTCAACTTTGACAAGGGTCCCCCCCCCCCCCCCCCTTCTCTGATGTCACCCAGACACATAAAACACTTGAGTAGGGGCGGGCTTGAGTTTGCATGCCTGCCCTGGCATTACAAGTGTAAGTTGATAGGATGCCATTTTGTGTAACATGTTGCAGTGGTTCTGCTCTCTCAAGTCACGTTACCATCTGATCTGTGGAATAGTCATCCTGCAATGTATATTTGTAAACATTGCAACATAATACAAATTTTCTGTCTCAAATGTTTTGTAGGAGAGAAATTAAGTCGGAATTTATTATGTTTGTATGGAATCGTAACTTAATATTTACAGGAATACAAATATTCAGTGCAGCCTATACCATACTTGAGATATTAATTATTCTTAATTTTTCATCAAAAACTTCTGGTGCAGCCTATAAGCGCACACTGCCTATACAAACCATAATACGATATAATTTATATATCAAATAAAAGTAGCAGTACCTAAAAGTTTGAATGAACCAAAAATATGGTACTTCTGTGTTAACACGTGTATTGAACTCTTATGTTACATGGCATATAAAGCCTATGTTGTTTTCTGTGTTATGTGTTGGTCACGTATATATATACATATATTTTTCATAATTAGTTGCTGTTCCGTTTTTTGACTTGTTCCCTCTTGGAATTTTCCAGTGTTGTATACATACTATATTTATTTTCTCGTACATAGGTTGCTTGTCTTATTTAAGTATTTTTTCATGCTCAGTCCTGTTTTTCCATGATTGACATCTACATCGCAATGGCGAACGTGCGAAAATCTTTATCTAGTCAACCAAGCACATCACAAATGGGGTCATTTTTCAAATATTCAATTAAAAAAGTGTGAAGAAACCGTAAATAGACTATATCTTTAAAGCAAGTATAATTGACTATATCTTTAAAGCAAGTATTTCAGATAGAGTGTGTATGAATGTGATCTGTTACAAATCGGAAGGCAATCCTATCACTAGTACCTTTGTGATTATCAGACTAACGTTGCCTGTTCTGTAGCTACAAAGTTATCGTGAGGCTGTGCATTTTGAAAAGTTTCAGAAACGTTGTGCTTACCTTTAAAAGGTAAAGAAATTAACACAAATTAATATTCATAAATGATTGAACATGCTATATCTTAAAGCTATGACACATGACCGATTAGTGAGGGTTCTAATGACTAGGGCTATTCATGTCAAACTTTGACAAGCGACTTGGGAGGTTTAAGTGCCACACGAAACTTCATAATGTAAGTTTTAATAAAGGAGGCTTTAGCCGTGGTTAATGTCACAGTTCTAGTCCGTGATGGCAGTATCACGAGAAACATAAGGAAAAGAGATGGACCCTAATGTTTCTAAGGTGCCTGGCCATTATGCAAGACTGGTCTGGTGATCTGTCTTGTAGATACAAAGTCAACAGCCACTGACACGGCCCTGCGAGCGGGCGGAGCCGTAATCACTGCGTTACCTGGGGTCTTGTAGATCTGCTGACGAAGTGACTGCTCTAGGTGAAGTGCAGGTTGCTGGTTGCCGGCGTTCTCCGTGGGACGTGAAGTGTTGTCTGAGATGGGTTGGCGCTGAGTTGACTGCTGGTTGGCCCCGAACTATCGCCTCTACCAAAGGGTGAAGCTTCCCATGAGTCTTGACCAATGGTGAAAACAGGGGTTGAGGGAGAGCTGAGGGGTGAGGCCTCTCAGTGATGCGGGTGATAGGAACTCTGCCCCACATAGGAGAAGTGCAAAGTGCAACTGAAGGGTCAGGATTGCAAGGCAAGCTGGTTTCGGAGGCGTAAGCTGCCTCTGTGCACCTCCCTTCCGGGTGTATGCCATAGGAAATTAACGGTGCAAACTATTTCCTTGTGAAAGTAGAGCCAGCACCGCAGTTCCCTTACGTGTACGTCTAAGTAATCACAGCTGCACAAGCAGGAACTGTACCTCTTGCTCCTATCATCCGACCCTGTAGAGAGGGGTTGGTTCAAGCTGCATGACAAGATACCTAGATGTGGTATCCACAGGGGGTCAGATGGTTGGAGTTAATTCCAGTTCCTTTCTGGCCCCATTAAGAGATGTGGAATAACCTGATTAACTGATTCGCCTGGGGGAGGAGTTGCTAATGGTTGAGGCTCTACGAATTCTACCCATTGGCAGAGCTAAGGTGGCCATCTAATGTTTGGGTATTTTGCTTAAAAGCTCGGGGACTGCCAGGTTTACTTTGACGGCTTGAAACTACGTAGGAGACGACAAAGTGGCACTTAAGAAATTAGTACACAGAGAACAGGTTTAAAATCACATGTTATATAACACGGTGACCTGGTACTACCTTCAATACTAATTTTCTTTGACAGGGAAGTAACTACGCAATTCCAGATGAAGGCGACCTGGTTTCAATGGGGCTGGAAAATAGGCGATAATAGTTGCTAGGCAAGTAATTAACAACTCAATCCTGTCACCTGGTGTCCTGAAGGAACAAGAGTGGCAACTACCAGAAGGGTAGTGCCGATATCATCCGGTATGTCGGGGTTCTGAAGGGAACTGACTTCAGCTGTTAACCTACTGGGGTCAATACCAGAGGGGTTGGTATGGAAGGAGCAGATTTCTTCGGGAGCTGTTGATGGTCCAGTCTTCCAGAGGAACGACGGGTCTGCGGCTGCTGCTGAAGTGGCTTGTGAAGGGGTTGTCTTCAACCAGTAGATGAGCTGATTCCGGCCCAAGAAGAGCAATGGAATCTGTGGGTGTACCAGTTGAGCGCAAACCGCTGGTGGCATCCTCTGGCCCAGTCA
Organism: Dryococelus australis; assembly: GCA_029891345.1. Classification (NCBI taxonomy): domain Eukaryota; kingdom Metazoa; phylum Arthropoda; class Insecta; order Phasmatodea; family Phasmatidae; genus Dryococelus; species Dryococelus australis. The sequence continues at coordinate 108,223,955 of CM057005.1, forward strand.
TAAGCAGTGGAGGAGCAGAGACTGAAGTTTGCTGGTCGCGCCAGCCCTTTTACTCTATTTCTTTCTCTGGACCAGAGTGGCGAGGAGTGAGGAACTCGGCGGCTGTCATCTGTTGGACAGCGTTATCGCTGATGCGGCAGGTTTCAACCCTTATCTCATCCGAATGGTGGAAGTGGAATCCGTGCTGTCCTCCCTCAGCACCATGGAAATTAAGTGGTAGCACGGGACGATCGGGTGGCCCCACTGGAGGTTCTCTCTGGTGTCCGATCATTGTGGTTGGACTCGTGCTGGTAGTGGTCAACTCCGTAAGCTGGAGGACTGGGCCGTGAGTGGCAACCTGCTCCGGTTGTGCCCTGGAGAGGCACTAGAGGTATGGATAGAACCCCGGCCAAACCACACGCTTGGTTTCTGAGGGCGAGGATCTCAGAACCTCTGTGGTAGAAGGGGCGAGGATGTGCGGATGTGGGCTTAGGATCTGGCCACAGTCGCATTAATCCTTGTCGCCTTGCGATAAGAGGACCTGATTCCTCTTCCCTGCCTATTGGGAGGCCGAAGCGCGGTAAGGCTTTCGGGCTAAGTAAGAGCGCTGCGACAAAATAGAAAATACAATGACTGAGAGGTCTACTGTAACTGTCCTCGTTCAACGTATCATAGAACTACGTGGCCTTGGTTGGAGGGAGCAGTGTCTTGGCCCGGCAGTACAATCTCACTTCGGAGGGTGTTGACGTGACGTTGGCTTGGAGAATCTGGGTGAACAGTACAAGCTGGACTGATATGTCTGTAATAGCTTCCCAACATTGTGCCGGCATACCCTGTAACCATGTGTCCGGCCTCTTCAGTACTGTTCGGTAGTGACTTGCCCAAAGGGTTGAACATTGTGTACAAGATGGGGCGAAATCAAGTGTGTATCAAAGATGCATAAATGCATCATGCATCAACTAAATGGTGCTTTGAGGCACATAATTGTATATGTATCTGTGTAGTAATCTTCACATGGTTGACACTACTAGTGCTGGCTAGTTGGGAGTGACTGATTGTATGATTGATATCTTTTTATCACAGGTATTTCTTTCTCACCTTCATCTTTTTTCCTGACGCCCTTATCCCTCTCTTTTACTCTCTCTTCTTTCTTTCCTCTAAATAGATTTTTCTCATCGCAGACTTCTCTAGTGCAGTTGACTGTAATGTCAACTTGGTTTTTGAGTTTGAATCCCAGCCAAGCCATGGCTGTGTGAACCAGTTGTATGTGCGAGCTTGTGTGCAGTTCGTAGGCAGCATCTATCAACTTATTGGCATGATGTAATTTGTAGAAAGCAATTTAAAAAGAAATACTTTACCTGATATTTCAGCCATACCTAGTAATTCTGTAGTCCAAATGAAAAACTGGAAAATAGTGTTGATTATTGTTAACTCTTTTAGGTAGATAAAAATCATATTAAAGTTGAGTTTTTGTTTTTATTTGTCTAAGTATGCTGAGAAGAATCTTTTGAAAATTATCTGTCTTAATTATTCTGCTATAAAGATAATGGAACAAAGGTATGATTATGGGGCAATTAAAATTACATTTCATTTCTAATGTTTTTGCTATTAAATGATATGAAAAAAACTTTTTATTAAAAGCTAATGACTAATGAAAATTATTATATTCCACATTGTGTACACGTCACCATGACGGCTACCCAGCTACTGTGTTGCTACTGCTGTTGCCAACCTAACCTAATTCTACGTGAACACAATACGCAACAGTTCCTCCCCATTTAAAATTTGACAAAATCATCCAGCTTCCATGGCGTACATGCTGTCATTTCAACGTTCTGCCCTGAATACATCCTTGAGCTTTACTCGCACAAAACCCTCCGAAGGGAGAAGATTCTCGGGAAACAGCTGAACAATTAGCCTCTTCTGACTTTTCCGGAGTTACACATTGAGGCCCTGAAGCTTCGACTCCACCTGCAGCTGTGGAATCCTCCCTGGTGTTCTGGTAGGTTGCAGCCGATGTCCCCGCACCCATTAATGCAAAATATTGTGGGTCTCTACTGCTGTGAGCGATCCTGGACCCGAACTGCTGTAACACTCTGGTTACTGTCTGTACCCTGCTGGAAACGGCTTCTTTGGCCTTTGAATCTTACTCTGGTTGACAACTTCTCCATCGCAGCTGGTGTGAGATCTGTGACCTGGTAAATCAACCGTCCTTCCTCCCACTGATCCAGCCCGGTATCCATTTGAAGCCAATCACCTAGTCCCACACTAAAGTGTCAAGCCCCTGCCACAACTGCACCTGCTACCTGTGTATCCTGCGAGGTGTGCCTGTCTGTACCTGGATGCAGTTTGGCCAGAACCATCTGTAGTGGTCGCCTCATTAATAACTCAGCAGGAGTCTTCCAGGTATTATTTTCCCCTTGTCATGGGGTTGTCCGTCAAGCTCATGATATGCGTGTCAGCCACCTTCAATAACTTTTCTTAACTTCTGCTTCACTGTTTATACGGTCCTTTCGGCCAACTTGTTGCTGGAAGGATGGTATGGGGGAGAAAAAACCATTTCTATACCATTATTCTTCACAAATCCTGCCATTTCTTTAGTTCGGAATGCAGTCCCATTGTCTGCTACAATGACGTCTGGCAGCCCATGGCCCAAATGTAGAAAATTGCAGTGTGTGCTTAGCTGTTGCAACTCTGCAATATTCACAGCCACTGTTTCCCCTTCTTTTTGATTGTGCTTCAGGAACTTAAAAGTTTCAACTATTTCACTGGGCTTCAGATGGAAGTGATTCATTAATCTTGTGAACACTTCTGCCAGAGGTACTGCATCGGTAGATTTCTGTGACAATAATGAAGTCACCAGACCATACAACTCTGGGCCACATACTGTATAAAACACCGCCCGCTCAGCTTCATCGTCCTTGATGTTGTTCGCGATGCAATAGAACTGTAGATGTTCGCGATACGAGTTCCACGACTCCTTGTCTGGGGCAAACGTGCCTATAGCTCCAATTAGTGCCATTTTTTTGTGGATCCAGACCACATGCAATATTTTATACCTCGTTGCCAACTGTTATGTTCCCGTACATGTCGCCATGACTGCTACCCGGCTACTGCTGTTGCCAACCTAACAACTAACATACTACCTAACCTAATTCTACATGAACACAATACACAACAAAAATATTACGTTTCATATTATGTAGTATAGAGAGAGATTTTTTTGTTACAAAGTGTATCACTAGAATTGTCATCATTTGAAGTGACGCCTTAGTTTACTCTGTGTGCATGTTGCTGAGGAGTGATCATATGAGACCACTGATTATTTAGAATGCCAAAGTGTCTGTCATTTTCAGGTGAATTCACATGTTACCATATTTACTCTGTTATCCCTGTATCCATAATTCATCACTATTAGAAACTAGTTTATTTCTTATAAGTACGTAATTTTTGTTTCTTAGTAGTTACTAGCTTCTAGAGCAGTGCTGTCCAGCCATCTTTTTGCAAATGGCTACTATTCTTACTGTGGACTTGTCCACGGGCTGCAATTGGAAAAATCACGATAATCACAAATACATAGAGAGAGAGTAGTAATCATATGTGATCCAGTTTTTGTTACCACATAAAACGCAATATTATATCATATTATTCATGATAAAATACGTGTACGTAATGAACATGTATGTATCAGAACGTTGTTTTAAATTATATAATAATATAATTACTTAAAAACTGTGGAATAGTTACAATGCAAAACTCGTGTTGTTATACAGGTCATTGCTAATTCTTGTCACTTGGTGATCTGGAAATATTGGTTCTGCTACTGCATCACTATTCCTTATGAAATGATTTATGATCATCGTGCATGTGTTATTGAGGAAGCATCCTCTACATATAGACACGTACTAAATTGTTATTTTAATTTTTGTTGTTAATAAAATACCGGTATAGCTTATTATACTTATTTAATTACTATTTTATTTTAAAATAAAAACCATGTTTTTTCCATTGAAAATTTAAAACAGACATCAAAACTACTTAATTTGCTTAGGTAATAAATAACTACTTCACTAAAATATACTCATTCGACGCAGAGGTCTTGCATACAAAAAATTGATCATAACCACAATAAGTCTTTGATGGTAGCTATTTTGGTGGTATTGGACCTTGTGCTCTGTTTTGTAGGTAATAGTGGCATTGTATGTGTGGTCGGTCAGCTAGCGGAAAAGTTGAAATCAGTCAAACTTTTTTGAGCACAGACAACGTGGATAACATAAAAATGACAAGAAGCACCTAATTGGTTGCTGCTACAATCTGCTCTGTCTGCAAACGTGTGAATCCACCTTTAGAAGTCATTGCTTTGCTGCCTGTTTTGTAGAGCGTAAAACATGCTGTGCTTGTGTTTTGGACCATGTAGTTGAACCCTCGGCCATCCTAGAGCACTCAACAGATGATCAGAGCTCGTGACAACATTCATAGTGTGCTGGATATTACAACCAGCTTTGTTTATTAATATTATCAGTAGTTTGTCACAACTATTGACATGTTTATTACACCTGCCTAATTTTGAGCAGTAAAAGTAATGAAAAGAATTACCAAATATTTGTAATTATTTCAAAAGGAAATCTGAGATTGAAAAGTGTTACTGGTATTCTCACTTGGATTGTGTGTATGTCTGCCAGACTGGTGGTTTGTTATTGTGTGGAATAAGTTAATAGATGTTACATATATGTACTATGTATGTTGAATAAGTAGCTTTAAGAGAGTGGTTGCAAGTGCTGTGAAATAGTACGTAATGTCACTTTGCTTCAACTTTTAGTTTGGAGTTCTCTTTCATTTGTTATTGTGTGGTACCCTATACTTTGTCTCTTCTTCTATGGGCTTTCTCTCATACACAATATTTAGTAAAGTGTGTGAATCTTTTTGTTGATGGTATTTAGCTAGACACATTTGGGGTGTGTAAGAGACTACTTCAGTGTACTCCAAATTGTGACTCGTAGACTAGTGGAGCCAAACAGAAAATCGTACTGTCCATTTTATAATTCTTTCTAAGTGTAGAAGTGCATTATCAGTATATGTGCGTTAGGAATAGATGCAGCTTGTGTTTGAAGGAGCGTGGACAATGCCTTGATTGAACATGTTGTGTCCAGAGGTGCTGCATTTGATTAAACTGTATGACCAGTTACATACAGGCTGTTCATGGTAAGTAAACTGAACACTCATGGAAGACTTTGCTGAAGATCTACTGTATGCTCGTGTACTTATCTGCATTAATAAACACAGATAGCCAAATAAATAATTTCAGTTTTTACAAATATTTATTTAACTCTTTTAATTGGACATTAAATGTGAAACAACTTTTCCTCCATCTTTAGCAACTTACTGGTGCTTATCAATCAGTGTGTTTTCCTAATTACATGTGTACAAGCAGGTAAGCAATGACGTTCCTCAAAGATTGGCTCCAAAAGTGGTCAGTTAACCATTAACAGCCTATACACACATTCTCTCTTGCTTTGTGCACAGACATGGGTTGACTGATCCTGTTACTTTGAGTTGTTCGTAGATTAATAATGATAAGAAACAAAGGAGTGAAACTGGTCTCTGCTGGGATGTGGAAATGTATTAAAAAGCATGATTCCCACACAGAATAGAAACTATTGGAAGAAAATGGCAACCATAAAAAAAAAAAAAAGAACTATTCTGCTAAAGATAGATGTAAAGAAATGACATTTGGTAGAATTACAAATTTTGCATCAGCCTCATTTGACTGCAATAAAATTTAAAAAATTCCACTAAATAATAACTTGGTTGTATGTATTTTTCCAAGTTTTCTCCATAAAAGCTTTTTTTTTTTATAATATATTCTTCCCTTTAAATTTATGTTTATTTTGCAGATATTGAGGTTATTGATTGAAATGTTTAATTCTGCAGACCAATTGTTCTTGTTTATGTGCCCTGCTGTAGGCATTTGTATGTTTATGGTACACATATTGTCCTTATATTTATCTTGTAGTAATGGTACACTGCAATGTTAACATTATAAAAAATTAAAAATTCTTCCTTTATATCTTGTACTGGAATATCAAAAACTTTTTTAACTTCTAGTTTAAATTAAAACATTTTCTAATAACTTGTACAAAAGCCATTTGAAGTTTTACGTCTCTTTTGAACTTGAACTCTCGAATGTCACTCTGAGAGCAGTTTATTATGCGATCAAATACTCTACAAATTATTTCAGCACAAACTATCACAATCAATCACCTGAACCAACTACATTTTTACTTCTTCACATGTTATTCTTACACAGTTGAGGTATTTTCCAATTCGTGCCTTGCAAAAAACTAGAAAGAAATTATTTGTTCTTTTACATGTAGAGATGGTTTGTTTGGAGCGTGTCCAAAGACAAAGTTTAAATTCATCAATAATCTTTGTAGCTAGGAAACACAAACTCAGGCTGCGACTTACAGGTTCACGTGCACCAACCAACAATTGGGTACCTCAAACATGTCTGTGTACAATGTCAGTTGTCGACAAGTCATTGGTTTTGTTGTTTTATATTAGTGGGGTGATAGCTCATTAGACCTCTGTTTATACTTTGGTTTTGCTCTTATAAAATACCATTTGTACATTGAAACATGAGTCACATTGATGTCCCTTAATACTAACTGCCTTCATACGAATAATCATGCTGCGATTGGCCATCTGATTCAAAGATAATGTAGTGCAGGTAATTTGCAAATAATTATTTTGGAAGATGGTCGTATGTATTCAAGTGGTTAGTTATGGAGTGGCGGAGCGCGAGATAATGTGTACAGTGGTTCTTAACCACACATATAGCAGCTGGCCGAGCTTAGTAGTTGCTGTACCGTGTTTCTAGTTAGCGTACAGCAGTACTGTAATAGAGATACGTATATGACTTTGTGATACTGGTAACTGCCTACTATAATTCCCAACCCATATTTTACAGAATGCAGTTGGTACTATATCCATATTCTTTGGGAATGAGTATCTGTAGCGCAGTCCAACTTACAAGATGTAGAGGTCCCTCTACCTGTGGTTGTGATAAGAAGAGTTTGACAATAATGTGAACGGTGTTATCACTACCTGTATGTCTGTTGACTTGTTATCATTAAACTTGTTTATTTTACTCTTGTCTGCTTTCAAGTGGAAAGAAGGTTATAAAATATGTATAATGTAAATATCATGGTTACATTTTTAAATTTGTATTAATATTCTAATGTTTAATGGACTGTAAATATATAATGAATTGTTTTTTAAGTATATGGAGGGAAGTTGAACATAGAAATTGTTGTTTTATTTGTTGCGTCACATGATATATCAACACAGATACAAAACACCACAATCAATTTTCATGTCAGTGTTTGATGTTTTCAGTCGATTCTGTAGTGTGCATGTTTTGCAGTGAAATAAATACAGTTTCTAGATGTGTTAAAAATGCTTGTGTGTAATTATCTGCTTCATTATTTTTTAAGAGATTCAAATGAAGCAGTTAATGTCCTGTACAAACCTCCATATTCTGGAATAATTGTAAACTCTAGACATTGGGACTAAATAACAGAATTTGTAAAGAAGAAGAAGAAGGTTGTGTAGCACAGTATTATGTATTTTGTTACATTTGTAGTGCCTTATCTTTTTCATCCTCTTTCTGTGTGTACCACTGTTGTGTTCATGTGTGTGAATATTTTTGTCTTGATAAGTGTAATTTGTTAATCCTTTAACTTAATGTGCTTTCTGAGATTTTTGTTTCCATTTGTGTGTCATTTTAGAGATATTCATACAATCAATTTACCTTGTTAGTGTTGGAATGATGTTATAATTACCAAATCACCGCATAACTCCTTCTAGGAATGTACTTAGTCTGTTTCTGTCATCTTGTACTTGTTATCTAAAACATTTATGAAACCCCTTGCTTTGTGTGAAGGTCCACTAAAACGATTAAAATAACTTATTATGACTGAAGCTCTTACTTTACTTGTACATATAATTAACTAATTTTTAATACCTAAGGAAAATAATAATATTCCAAAATACCTCAACTTTTCCCATTCATTGTCTGCTTTATTAGTAGCTGATAAGAAAAGGTGTGTGGAAATCACAAGATTTTTATTTTGGTTATTTGTAACCTTCGTCTGTACTCGTAAGTTTCCTGAGGCCCAGTTGTCAAGATCTTGCATCTTATTTTCAAATTTACTTAAATGTTGCAGTGGTTTGCATTCTGTAGCTGTCTAGTAAAAGTAGTTTACTAGCTGTTAACCTGGTCAAATGAGATGTAGTAACATTCTTTGGTCAATAATAATTTATAAAATGACAGGAAAATGTAATGTATCATAAGAGTATGGATAGGGGCAGGATTGTATGGTTTAATTTTTTACTGAATATTAGTTTTAAAAATTTTTAATTTCATGTTAGTTCTTTTTAGTTTTGTAAATGCTCTACATAGTGAACAAAAATGCATATTTAAATACATATTCATGTAAAATTTGTAATCCATAGCATTTAAAGAAGTATTGTACATAATAAAGAGGAAGTATTTTACTTAAAATAAAATAAGTCGTATAGTCACAGTTTAGGTATTCAACTATTTTCTTGTAAAAACGTTAAAAGTTTATAGATGATGTTTACACATTTTAGTCATTATCTTACAGAAATACTCAGAATATGATTTAATGTTGCAGACGCGTCAGACTTGGCACCTGGAAATCACAGGTCGGTTTTACTCACTCGGTAGAGACATAATACTCAAATGAAGGCACAATATCATGCGTTGGACAATTTTCTCTATATTTTATCTCAAGTTAAAAACAGTTCACATTCTTCAATTAATGCAGAGTCGTGAACAGTCAGCTTAACGACTCATTCAAAGCACAGAGCAACGTCGCAGAGTTAATTAATTGTTCATGTCACTAAAAACTCACAACATTGCGAGAAAATTACGAAGACAGAGGGATGTCAGTTCCCTCCTGACACCCTAGTGACCTGCTGCACCCGCGGAAATAATTTAATTGGATAAAGGTTCTGCCGAAAATTCGAAGTTAAAATAGAAATAACAGTCACGCGTGCTTGCAAGTGTAGGGGAAATTTGCCATGCTCGACGCATCTGTTAGTGGTTAGCTAGCACACCCGGCTAAAATTGCCATGTGGTCTACCCCCACTCCTCACAATAAGGTGCCAAAAACCTAACCAAATAACGGTATAGCATGATACAGAATTCCTTCGGATATCGTACAAACCGCTTCGCAAACACTTTCCCACGCCAGCCGAACTGCGTGAAAGTTAAAGAATCCAACTTCTAGAACATTCTCAAAAGGAAAAAACATATCTGCAAATGTGGTAACAGCTCTTATCTCTGATTTTTGATGCAACCTCAACTGCATCTCCAGAGAAAGTAAACAACGCATGACAGATAAATGTACTAACACTGCCCAAGCAACGCATGACAGATAAACGTACTAACACTGCCCAAACAACACATGACAGATAAACGTACTAACACTGCCCAAACAACGCATGAAAGATAAACGTACTAACACTGCCCAAACAACGCATGACAGATAAACGTACTAACACTGCCCAAACAACGCATGACAGATAAACGTACTAACACTGCCCAAACAATGCATGACAGATAAACGTACTAACACTGCCCAGACAACGCATGACAGATAAACGTACTAACACTGCCCAAACAACGCATGACAGATAAACGTACTAACACTGCCCAAACAACGCATGACAGATAAGCGTACTAACACTGCCCAAACATCAAATACTTACATAAGCAATTATAATTTGAAATTTGTCGATCACGTTTAGTTAATTACAATAATGACATAGTTGCTACCTCATTATGTTTGGTTGTAGTACTAGACTGTATTTCAACTTAGTTGTAGCTTTAAAACTTGAGCCACAAACACATGAGCATAAAACAAGTTCTATACTCTTAACACAATTCAAAGAACACAAATACCAATAACTGAAAATTGGTTAATTACATTATAAAAAGGAGGCAATGCCCAAGTACTCACAGCGCAGTACTTGTGGATAGACATTCACAAAAGTCAGTCGAACACATTTTCCACGTGGATGCACAGTCAGAACATTTCACACATCTGTGTGGAAAATGTGTTCTTTCAACTTTTTGTTTGTGTGTGTGTGTGTGTGTTAGAGTGAGTCTATTCACGAGTACTGTGCGTGACAGAAACAAGCAACCCTGTAAGGTATGCAGGCAAGTCAAGGTGAGGAGGCGGCATGGTGTCTGGGCCGACTGTCGAGGACATGCTATCGTGCAAATAAAAAACATTTACTCATATTTCTACACAATCGCTAGAAATATGTCGTAAGTAAAAGTGTTTTTTTTTTTTTATAATGATTTAAAAAAGATGAACTTGGGAATAGATCTAGTTATATCTTGCGCTCAATAAAATGATTATCCAGTCAAAGTAATTCACAGTTTCATAAGCGCAAATAAAAATTAATTTCATCTCTAAAAATCAGCTAAAAAAAATTTAATCAACATGGACACACAAACAGATAAACATTCATATTAAATATATATTGAGTATCTACTCACCAAGTCCTTCAGGCTGTCGGACAGTAAACAGGAACATGAACAACCATGGTGTCGAAGGCCTATAGTTTTATCTTGAGGAAATAAATTCAATCTGAGAATTAATCAAATGAACCATACTAAATATTCACGGAATTAAATCACCCAACTATCTGCATGCAAAACCTTCATGATGGCTACTCAAGTTCTGAGTTATAATCACTGTCGTTAATTGATGCTGCGCAATCTAATGACAATTCACTTTCTGTGTCACTTTCACTGTCGTCATCGCCCAAGTTAATTATTATGCTGTCTATCACATCAGTAATAATTCCATCCTTTCGCCAGTATTCGTCTTCAAAGTTTTAAACATGGCTACAATATCCTGCCCAGTGTTCTTTTGTAACTGATGAGATTGAAGTTTCAGTAATTTCCTTCATTTTCGTAAGTGAAAAGTCGCCCGTAACATTTCTGTCTCTAACTAGCCTCGTGACTTTACTCCATGCTAGTTCAGTTGCATTTAAATCACAAATATAAGGCAGAACTGTGTGTCCAAAACGAGACAGTTTCTAATATATTCTAAATGTTTTTTCCTTCAGCTTATTCATTTCTATGAGCGTGTACAGATCAACTTTGCGCATGCTCTCATTGCACTCTACTCCATTGTTTTTAAGCCACAATAACATGTAGTTTAGAGGTTTATTGAGCTCCACTGGTAAGGTGCATTATCCATTACAACAACGGAATAAGGTAGGAAGTTAGGTAGTAATTTCTCATCAATCCATTTTTCGATGTTGACATGGTTCAACTGGCCATGGTAATCTCCAGTGACAGTTCCAGCGCTATACAGAAGTAGTACAGTAGGAAGGAATCCATCCCGACTACCTGCGTGCAACAATATTAGTCATCTGCCTGCACTCCAAATTCTTTGTTGTGCTGCCAACACCTGGAAAACGTCAAATAACTATCAACCCAACTTTCATCAATGTAAACTATCACTCTGCCAACGTCACGGTAGTGTCTTATCTTATGTATGTATTCATTACGCCATGTCACGATGTCGGTTCTTTCAACGAGTATTTTCCTCTTTGACCTAAACTTTCTCCACTTAAATCCCATACTTATTAAGCGGTGAACTGTTCTTGCTCCCCATAGAAAATCTATCTCATTTTTTATGATTGGCAACAATTTTGGAATAGTTGGAACATTCTTCTCACGCACATAGAAATCATGGATAGTGTTTATTATAACACAATTATCGAAATCGTCCACTTTCAAAGAAGTGTGTCTTTTTACAGTGGAGTAGTTTTTTCCAGGCGTAGATAATAATCTGTAAAGAGTGAAGTGAAGAGATTTGGGCGTCTCTTAACAGCGAGGTCTTGAGAGCCGATGAGGGTGATTGAAGTGAACATGGAGCAGCGCTGTAATGAAGGGGCGGGGGAAACGGGAGATCCCCGAGAAAACCTGCTGACCAACGGCATCGTCCAGCACGATTCCCACTTGCGAAAATCTGGTGACCCGGCTGGGGATTGAACCCGGATCGCCTTGGTGGGAGGCGAGCATGATAATCGATCAGCCAGTCCCTCACTGTAAATTAATTTCCTCTTTTTACTTGAAGCCATGGCCGGAATTATAAATTAACCAATTAATTTTCTTACATTTTCTATAGAAACAAATATCCACAATTATGCAAGAACGATTTGCTAATGTTCAAATGGCTCACTGACAGAACTCATGTTTCAACAAAACCTCGGAAATCTTAGAACACGGGACCAATACAACTTTACTACTGTCTGGCGACAGGTAAACGACTGCTACTCAAACTGGGTTTCCCAGGAATTCTCCAGCCCCACCCACCCCACCGCCAGGCCCGCTCATTTCTCTCATGCGCAGTATGTGCTTCCCTGTGAGTACTTTTGGTTTCTGTGTTCTTTTTACACTGTGATTTGTAGTCTAACAGTTATTTTCACCATTCCTTATTGAAAATCGGTTAAGAAATTCTTAAAATGAAAGATCAGTTGAATGAAGAGGAAATCAATCTGGCTTCCTATTTATAGTTGTGTTTTTAGGTATAAAGTATTTCTTTGTATGAACTCAAGTGTGTCATGTATGCTCCACTATTCTGTACATGATATCACGTAAAAAGTATATTTGTGCCTGTATTAACCAAATTAATCCAGTTCCTAATTTTTAAAAATTATAGAGGTGATTGGAATTAAATGTCTGCCCAAAAGATTGAAGCATTTTAAGCCATCAAGTGTAATGACAAAGAAATCAGTTACACCAAAAGGGTTGGACGCAAGGCCAGCTCAGTGTGGGCTGTAAATAAAGGTTGTAACATCAGTGCCTGATAATGTAGGGGTGTCACACAGTACAAGTAAACTCAGAATTACAATCCCTGACGTAATCGAGGGTTGCACACAAGCCCCTGGGCTAGCTCTTTAAGTGGGTTCCTCGCCTCACATTAGAATGTCAGGTTAAGGTAGGAGCGCTGCGGGCTTTCCTGTTTGATAGACGACTTGGGGACTGTAACCCCTAGATTTAATTTTACTTTTAAAATTCTGCTAGATACAGTACGTGTACAACCGATGGTGATAGCCTTCAAATAGAGCGAAGCCAGTATCATGGGCATCATGGCGTCTTGGCAAGATGCCGGTGCACAGTGTTGATTGGATACGCTTACATGTCAGCACAAAGTCAGGATTCACAGATACTGTTACGGGATGGCGTTTTACCTGTTGTTCACGAGGCTGCTGCACCTTTTTCTTCCTCTCCGGCTGGCTCACTGGGGTGGCCGACTGTAGTTGCGGCAGAAGAGGGCTCTCACTGCTCACAGGTCCTGGTCGTATGTGTGGAGGGATGGAAGTGTATAAGTCTGGTAGGAAAGTGGGATTGAGTCCCAGTACATTCATATCAAAATGAACAATCACTAAATGCTTCACTGGCAGTCTACCCACTGGTTTTGTAGGAGGTGCGAAAAGACACCCACCGCTCCAGTGTGAAGCGAGGCAGAAGGGATAGAGAGGGGAGAAAAAGCAATTAGCTGCCACAGACACTAGCCAGATGTGTGCTGAGTAGGAGGGGAGGATTGATAACCCGGTCGCCGTACAAACTGCTACAATGAATGCACAGAGCAGGTGTTGCAGTCAGTAGATACGAAACTCAGTTTATGGACAGAAGACCCCAACCCATACAAACCACATAAAAAAAAATTTTTATGCTCAAAATGAGTCTTCGTTGTTTCGAAGCGTGGGCGATTTACGTGTGACACGTTTCTGCATAGTTGGCATGCTCTCTGTACTTGCGACTTCGCCCCATCATCAAGCATCTTACGCTCATTTGGGCAAGTCCGCAGCGCATTATTATATTAAATCATATGCCTAATAAAACTTCAAGCATCTCATCAACTGAAATTACCCTCACTTGATTAATAAAAATATAATAACTAATTAAAGCCATTACATGGGCATCCTAACCCCACCGTGGGAATTTCAAATCACGAAGAGCCACCGACACCCTGGGCAGGAATAAGCGTAAGTTCAAGGGTACGCTGTGGGAATGCAGCACCCATTCTAAAAGATCGCCGCAGCCTCCAGAGCCGTGAGCAGAGGCGATACGATATGTCAATGCTTCTATGCCAGGAGATAATAAAAGGGTAGCACTGCGCCGAAGCTCTAATAAACAACCCGTGTGATTTGAGGCTAGCCACCCCCTGAACCATCTGGAAGCCTACAAGCCAAAATTTTGAGTATAAATATGAGGTGCCATGCTAGGCATGAGAGCAGTTGTCACTTCTTCACAGACTGAATAAGGCCGAGGACAAAGACTACTGTAGTATGCTGATCACTAGGCTACTTGCTAAACTTAGCCACGAATTCGCGGAACACCTAGCAAGGGTGTAACTAGCTGTAACATCAATGGGAATCGAACCCATGCTGGACAAACTCCAGACTCAAATGCTAACTGTACAACAACAGTGCCCAGACACCCAGCACCGCCTAGCAGAACTGACACAAAATAACAGAGAATGGTGGCAGTGGAAGGCGCGCGCATAGAAACTCGGGCCACACCAACTGGAAGAACTGTGGCATCTCTATGTGCCCAAGGACGCACAACAAGTGCTACGTCACATGCACGCCAGTCAGTTTGAGGGTCACCCAGGAGCACTACAAATGGCACACAATGTACGAGCCCACTTTAACTGGCCAGGAGCCATTCGTGATGTGCGCAAGTATGTACGCAAATGTATGATGTGTAAGGAGTTTAAAAGCCACCACGTTGATGGAGTGAGGCAACAACAGCTATGAGTGCCTACAGAGCCATTTGAAAGAGTTTTCCTGGTGGACAGAGGCCTGTCGACTATCCAGTTTCCAGTGCACATGCACGTAACACTGTACGTGTACTGGAGACTTGAGTTCTACTCTGCTGGGGCTAGTCCAACATACTGCTTACTGACAATGGCACACAGTTCACAGGGAGACAGTGGTGCAATTTGTGTACCAAGTGGGACATAGTGCATCATACCACAGCCGTGTACCAACTGCAGACCAACCCAACAGAGCCTCGAAACCAGGACCTCAAGACACAGTTGCATCTGCGAGTTGGGAAAAATCACGTGACCTGGACTGAACACCTGCCAGTGGCAATATTTACCGTCCGGAGAGGAGTGAATCTTGCTACGGGCTAAACACCTGCCGCAGTACTGCAGGGCAGAGAATTACCACTGACTGATGAGTTTGCCGGACGGTGCATAGAGAGTGAGGGCAAAGCCGAGGGCAGCGCGGCCCGGTGGCAGCGCTGCAAAACAGACCAGACGTGCTGTCTGCCCAGAGAAATCAGACACGCTACATAGCAAAGTGGGCGCCGGCAACCACTTGACCACTGTGCAGATTGAAACCCCGAGGCAACTGGTGAAACTCAGTGAAATTCAGCTACCATTGTACACACACACACACACACATATATATATGGCAAGCTGCCACTTTTTCCTCTGGATCGAATTACACTGTTTTATGTTTGTGTAATCAGTTTTTTTTTTCTTTGGAGAGCACATTCAGTATGCTAAACTAATGCATACATACATTTTTCCCATTGCTTTGCAACTGAAATATTGAGGTTGAGAAATATCTTGTGCATAGATTCTGCAGCTTGTAATTTTATACTCAAGAACAGCTTTGTTTTGTAGTGAAAATACAGATGGCGAGATTCAGCAACTCAAGTGCAGGACTGGTAACTAACCACTCAGCCCATTACGGGTCTTAAGTAACAACTCTGCTTTGTTTGTATTTTCGTATTGGTTTTCTGCTGTAAAAAGAGATGAAGTTAATTTTGACTTCACTAGTTTCAATCCAAATCGACAATAAGAACATGTACACTTATGATCATTCAGAAAATTATATTCAAATATAAACATACCTTTTATGAAACAAACTGTTTTTTATTTGATTGTAAAAAAAATGGCACATACTTCTGCTAAAAGTCTTGCATGGAAAAATTAAGAGATCACAGGCGATCTGGAAATGCAACAAACTATTGTGGCAACCTATGCAATGCTGCTAACAATTTAATTGCGTTAGTCTGAATAATATTACCAGTTGAAGTGTAGTTCATATTACAAATTTTACCTCCCTTGTTTTAGCAATCTTTGTTTATCATTCATCTTACCTTTTAATGCCTATTGAGCCATTCTGTGCATCAAAAGTTATAAAAAGGAAACACCATCGCTATGTTCTTCTTCACTTTAAGCACTCTCATCTCACGGGGGGTGAGGTGGGAAACAAGGTCTGGCCGCATGGACGAATGTTGATACCGTCTCTTCTCGACTTTGGCATAGAGATGATCTATCTCCTCTGCCGTTAACTGCGAGCTCCTCGCGCTGTAGTCTGGCTCCAGGTCGTCAGAGCTGAGGATCGCCAGGGCGATGCCCATACCTTCTATCTTGGCAATGGCTTGCTGCATGGCAGTGCTCGAGTCCTTATCCAGCGCCTCGCACAGGTCCTCCACGACATTGTTGAACTTGTCCTCCTCATCCGCCAGCCGCCGTCCCACGTTTATCACCTCCTGCATGGTCTCGTCCGCACTGACGAACCTCGCCTTCAACTTGTCTGTCATGTCGTACCGTGTCAAGATGATGCCGATGCCCTCAAGGTTTGCCGTCGCTTCGTCCGTGTCGCTGGATGCGCTGTGCAAACTGACGTTCAGGTTGGCCAGGATGTTGCTGTAGATGTCCTCGGTCATCGGAGCGAGTTCAGTCGTGCTCCTCTGCAGGCTTGCGACTTGCAGGTCCATTGTCTGTTAACAAAAAAACTACTCTCTCTCTCTCTCTCCTCTCTCTCTCTCTCTCTCTCTCTCTCTCTCTCTCTCTCTCTCTCTCTTTTTTTTTTATGTTTGTCTGTGAAGGGGTTAGCCTGTGTGGTGAAAGGTAAGTTGTGTGGACTATGCCCCATGTATGTCCTTGCTCCCGGTGGTGTCTACCAGATATAGTATTTAGTGCAAGAAGAGGACAGTGATCTTGGTGAGTAAAATGAAGGCATGACATGGTGATGCAGTTTGGATGCATTAGTTCCACACTGTGTTTTACCCTATTAGCCTGGATTCTTTATCTGCCACAGGATATTTAGGTTCATGTGTGAGGGTAAGATTGCATTAACAATATAGGCCATTGTCTACGTAACGTTTCTTACATGCTCCTCGTCTGTGGTGAGATTAGCTGTGCTAGTGTGGTCAAGTCACATGTCTGTAGCTTACACCAAACACTCGGTTCAATTACCATAGAACAGAGTCATTAAATTGCTAACTACACACTGGGGATTGTTGTAGAAAGCACGGTGCTGGATGCTGGGTTTACTTGCAGGGTCTGTGTGACTGGGCCTGCATCTCATAACTGCACACACAGTAACTGAGTCTTGTTGTTTGATCATTTGTGTTTGAGGATTTATGGTCAAAAACACATGAAGGAACAATAGAAAAATTGTCCCTCTAGTTATGAAAGGCTATTAGTTATTACAAAAACAAAAAAATATATGAGAAATATCAGTGTATAATTTTGAATAAAATTCTAACAAGAAGAAATTTAATAAAACCTTCCAAGTTATCTCAAAGTGTCTAGGGACGCCCTTTATTTGCTTGAGGTATACCAGATGCTGTATGAATTCCAGAAATTGGAGCAGAGCAAGCAAATTTTGTACTGTGCACATAGAAATGATCAACATAGAAAGGAGACTACTACTGTATTTGTTCAATAACTTCAGCATGCTGTCAGCTGTAGTCAATAATAATATGTAGCTAATGTTTTTCTTTACAATACTATCTCTTTCCTCTACTGCTTATTATATATTTGTTCCAGTCTTGTGTTTGCATACGTCGGTTTATATTCAGCAATACACTACTTCAATTTTTTGATGTAAACTCTGGCAAATTTAATTTTTTAAATTGAATAGCCATTAGCATTGGATAAGAAATCAGATGTGAAATACTTTGGAAGCTACACTATCGGAAGCTAGACTGTTTTGCCATTGGTCAGCATGTTCCAGTCTTCGTGTATGTATCACTTAAATTAGACAATTTTCTTAAGTAATTTCAGTGGATTTCTGTGCATATTATGCAGAGTGCGAGTTGCGCCAGTACCACATCAGTTGGCTGCATTTATTGATTACATTTGTAGGTTGAAATTATACACGTCACACATAACAGTACCCTGGCTTAAAACATGTATTATTAAAGGCGAGAAAGTCAGATGCCAGTTGTAGTAGTTCGTTTTACCATTGTAATACATCTGTAAAAAAAGGGGAAGTGAAAGAGTGTGTGTGTGTGCATGCGTGCATGCATACGTGTGTGTGGGAAGGGGCATGTGTTCACGTGAGAGAGAGTTTGCAAGGTTAGTTCGTCAGTTGCATCCATCCTTGTCAACACGCGCATTTATTTTACTGCACTCCAATGGAGTAGAGGTGATTAAGTCAGAAGGGTGATTTGTTGTCGGGAATAAAGGGTTGGCATTGTGGAGATGCACATAACCTATTCAAAGAAACATACCAAAGGTCCACACTTGAATGTTGTAATTAGTGTCATTCATCATATCAATATTCTGAAATTCAGCACAACATTGAACCATGTACAGAGGTCTATAAATTAAGAAAATTATTTTCAGTGTCTTGAAGAATCAGTTTTCCGTATGCTGCTGTGCTCGTTTATAGTGCAGAGACGTGAGCTACTTAAACGAAATGGGACACACTACATGTTCTAATATATACTAGTAGAACTTACCGCATGCTGCTTATACAACTAATCTAATACGATTACGACTCATCGCCAAGAGAACCTCTTCCACCACTACAGATGTGACACGTTGCCTACCCTACAGGCAGCAGGAACTTATGAGAAGATTTTCTTCACCTGGAGAATACACAACCCGGCAGGCACACCCCCCCCCCCCCCCCTTCCATCCCTGAGAGCCTACAAGCTGCCCAGGCCTCGGGCAAGGCCGAGTACCACAGACGAGGCACAAAACAGAAACGCTGACCAGAGTTTTCCCATACCAACCAGGGCAGAAGGACGTCATGCCTTCCCCACACCCCACGTCGGCAGCCTACAAGCTTCCACTAAATAAGTCAGGATGCTGCCGAGCTCGAGAGTCATTCTTGTTCTCTCGCGACTTCCCACAGCACTGCTCAGTGCTGGGACCTCTAGAGTACTTCGAAGCATTTAGTACGTCCCCTGCAGTTACTTCACCATCGACGACCCGTCCACCACCGAACACGTTCACTAACACATTAAATTCACTTTGTCTTATAGTATCTGTCTGTTTGCCTGCTAGACATGGGTTGCTATGTACACCATTGACAAGAACCGGGTAATTTATAATAACCGAATTAACTTCCATTGCGGTAGCCCTTAAGGGGTCAGTCATATTTTCTTACACACCCATTAGAGGGCCATCTGTTGCTTTCCAACTGCCACAGCACTGTACCAGTGCCGGTGGAGATAAACAGACGAGCCACAACCACTAGTAACACCTTCACCCAGGGAGAAGCGTCAGTCTCGAGCTATTACCTTATCCCACAGCATTGTTAGTGCTGGGATATCTTGTAGCTTGAGAGCTGCCGTCTATCTCTGTGTAAACGCACATCCAGTGGTGGCATTGGTGACCCAAACAGCTCCCTGCATGCCCGGGCGATCAGTGGAGACTTTACAGAGCCTGGTCAGCCAGCCAAACCGGACTGACACTGTAAAATGTGTTTAGTTTGTTCACGTCAGCGTGTACCTAGTATACAGTGAGCAGAGACTCAATGCCTTATGACCATAGGCACAGCCGTAAGCGTAGGGAACGAAACGCAGCTTTCCTTGCTGCCAGACAGTTGAGTGCACTTCCTCAGCCTACACCGGAGAGGCAGGTGGAACGGGACTGCGCCGAGTCAGTATCAACTGCTCTGGTCACTGTATTATTCGTATCTCCGTGTCTACTTATTCACCCCTCGTGCCATCCGGTGGTCAAAGGGTTGTTGACCGGTACTGAAGTAAGATTCGGCTGGGACAACATCCACTTCTGGACCGACGAAGCTCTACTGTGGAATCGCTAGTTCGACGTGGGCAAAGCTCGCTACGTCTGGGTAAAACCCACCATGACCACAGCACCCAAGAAGCGGTAGTAAATACGCACTAATAAACACCCCTCATTTCTCGCAGTCTATTTAATCTAAACCACCCCGCTTTTGGTCTAGCAGACAAAATCCTCGACCATCGTGCCTAGTAGCCTATCCGGGCACACGTCAAACTTCAATTTTTCCCATCAATTACATTTTCTCCTTAAATACACCAATTTATTCAGGTTATGCTATTTTTCCTGTGTTTACAGTGTACTACATTCCTGCCATTTACACTGCCACTCAATATGTTTTTCCTTGTTTTAAACTTATTTTTCTATCCATGTGGTTAAAAATTTTGTAATTTCATTTGCAGTCTTGCTATTAATCATATTCATTGGACACTAAACGTGTTGCCTTTGTAGTAGGATTATAGACCAAAGAAAAACTTAAATAGAGGTGAATATACAATATTCGTCTGTGATTTAGTTCAAAATGAAAGTTAACATTTCGCTGAAGGAATCAAAGTAAACAAATGCTAACAGTTATTGTTTACAGACACTAGTGAAAAACTTATCAATGTTGGTAAAATATCTTTATGTTACTATAAAAACATGACCTAAGATAGTAGTAAATAGTGCTTAAAATTGATTTGGTATATGCTTAGACAGTTTAAAATACTAAAGTTGTGTCTGTAATGGCCATTAATCCATATTAACTTTAGCTGCTCAATATGATTTCCAAGTTTGTTTCCCTACATTCATACTTTCCCTCATGTACACCATTTTGCATTTTTGCAAAGTAGGAGTTCTACTGTATGCCATACACACCTGTTCCAGCTTATCCCTGTGCTTCTGGGCCAGCTCCGGCCCTCCGATACATCTCTCATCGCTAAACATTCTCAGAATGACTGCTTTCACAGTTTTGTGGATGCTGTTGACGTACTCCGGGTCAATGTAGCAGCTCTCGGCCCCACGGAACATGATGTTCAGGAATCTGAACTGCATTTCTGCGAGCTGTGACGTCACCTTCAAGTTTCTCACGTCCGCTGCTGCCTGCCAATGGAGGAAACAATATTGCAGTTCAGTGGGGAGAAAATCCACATGTGGTTCCTGCCAATGGCAATCTCACGTATGGATTAGAGAAGGCTAGTGCTAATAGGAGCTGGCTCTCCTACCTGAGGCCAGTCCGAAGAATGGATGAGGTGGGACAAGATAGTGGAGATGCAGTGGAATGAAGACAGGGAGGAAACGGGATAGCCCTGAGAAAAACCCAAACCCCGTGAGTGTCCACCACAGCCCTCACATGGGAACACCTAGTCCGACAATTTCCCGCTCACTGGGTCCAGGGACCTCAGGGGTGAAGAGAGGACAGTGATGGACATTCATGTGTTGCAGTTCAGTAACAGAGCTGTAATGTTTAATAATTTAGCTTTTCATTGAAAACATTGCGATACAGGAAGTTCAATAATGCCAGGAAAATAATACTGCAGAAAATTCTTTGTTGATTCATAAACATTTGTGATTTGTAAAATTTATTGAATTGCTCATTTGATATAATTTAAGTTAGTCCCTTTATGAATGAGTGAGTGAGTGAAGAGATCGGGCAGCTCTTAACATCAAGGTCTTGAGAGGCAATTAGTACAAGGCGGGGTGAGTATGGTGCAGCACCAGAATGAAAGGGCGGGAGAAATGAGAGATCTCTGAGCAAACCTGCTAACCAGCAGCATGGTCCAGCACAATTCCCACATGCGAAAATCTGGTAGTGACCATGCTGGGGATTGAACCCGGATTGCCTAGGTGGGAGTAGAGCAGTCTAACCACTCAGCCATTGCAGCTCCGCCTTTATGAAGCTTTGTGAATAATACAAATAGCAAATTAACACTTTAAGATTTAGCACTTGTTTGTAAATAATGATACATGAAACTGTTAAAATAAAATTAAGTCCATGGATGCAATGGACATTGTCTAAGTTAGTGGCGGAAACTGTAGTTTATTACCGCCAAATAAGTTTTAGGAAAATGGATTTTATATTTGTAAAAGTGTTCCAATGGAATATATTATACACACTTGTGTGTCATGTAAACCATACAGGATAAAGTCGTCAGTCACCTGGACCCACCACCACAGTGTGCTTTGTGACACCATAGGTTGTGTGTCTCACCACAGAGTGCTTTGTAACACCCAGAGTTGTGTGTCTCACGACCACAGGCTGCTTTGTGACACCCTGGGATGTGTCTCACCACCACAGTTGCTTTGTGACACCCAGGGTTGTGTATCTTAACACCACAGTGTGCTTTGTGACACCCAGGTTTGTGTATCTTAACACCACAGTGTGCTGTGTGACACCCGGGGTTGTGTATCTCACCACAGTGTGCTTTGTGACACCCGGGGTTGTGTGTCTCACCACCACAGTGTGCTTTGTGACACCCAGGGTTGTGTATCTTAACACCACAGTGTGCTTTGTGACACCCAGGTTTGTGTATCTTAACACCACAGTGTGCTGTGTGACACCCGGGGTTGTGTGTCTCACCACAGTGTGCTGTGTGACACCCGGGGTTGTGTGTCTCACCACCACAGTGTGCTTTGTGACACCCTGGGTTGTGTATCTCACCACAGTGTGCTTTGTGACACCCGGGGTTGTGTGTCTCACCACCACAGTGTGCTTTGTGACACCCTGGGTTGTGTATCTCAACACCACAGTTGCTTTGTGTGACACCCAGGGTTGTGTATCTTAACACCACAGTGTGCTGTGTGACACCCGGGGTTGTGTATCTCACCACAGTGTGCTTTGTGACACCCGGGGTTGTGTGTCTCACCACCACAGTGTGCTTTGTGACACCCTGGGTTGTGTATCTCAACACCACAGTGTGCTGTGTGACACCCGGGGTTGTGTGTCTCACCACCACAGTGTGCTTTGTGACACCCTGGGTTGTGTATCTCACCACAGTGTGCTTTGTGACACCCAGGGTTGTGTATCTTAACACCACAGTGTGCTGTGTGACACCCGGGGTTGTGTATCTCACCACAGTGTGCTTTGTGACACCCGGGGTTGTGTGTCTCACCACCACAGTGTGCTTTGTGACACCCTGGGTTGTGTATCTCAACACCACAGTGTGCTGTGTGACACCCGGGGTTGTGTGTCTCACCACCACAGTGTGCTTTGTGACACCCTGGGTTGTGTATCTCACCACAGTGTGCTTTGTGACACCCGGGGTTGTGTGTCTCACCACCACAGTGTGCTTTGTGACACCCTGGGTTGTGTATCTCAACACCACAGTTGCTTTGTGACACCCAGGGTTGTGTATCTTAACACCACAGTGTGCTGTGTGACACCCGGGGTTGTGTATCTCACCACAGTGTGCTTTGTGACACCCGGGGTTGTGTGTCTCACCACCACAGTGTGCTTTGTGACACCCTGGGTTGTGTATCTCAACACCACAGTTGCTTTGTGACACCCAGGGTTGTGTATCTTAACACCACAGTGTGCTGTGTGACACCCGGGGTTGTGTATCTCACCACAGTGTGCTTTGTGACACCCGGGGTTGTGTGTCTCACCACCACAGTGTGCTTTGTGACACCCTGGGTTGTGTATCTCAACACCACAGTTGCTTGTGACACCCAGGGTTGTGTATCTTAACACCACAGTGTGCTTTGTGACACCCGGTTGTGTATCTACCACCACAGTGTGCGTGCTTGTGACACCCGGGGTTGTGTATCTCACCACCACAGTGTGCTTTGTGACACCCGGGGTTTGTGTTCTCACCCACAGTGTGCTTTGTGACACCCGGGTTGTGTATCTAACACCACAGTGTGCTTTGTGACACCCGGGTTTGTGTATCCACCACAGTGTGCTTTGTGACACCCGGGTTGTGTACTCACCACCACAGTTGCTTTGTGACACCCGGGTTGTGTATCTTAACACCACAGTGTGCTTGTGACACCCGGGGTTGTGTCTCACCACCACAGTGTTGCTTTGTGACACCCGGGTTGTGTATCTAACACCACAGTGTGCTTTGACACCCGGGTTGTGTATCTCAACACCACAGTGTGCTGTGTGACACCCGGGGTTGTGTGTCTCACCACCACAGTGTGCTTGTGACACCCTGGGTTGTGTATCTCACACCACAGTGTGCTTTGTGACACCCAGGGTTGTGTATCTAACACCACAGTGTGCTTTGTGACACCCAGGTTGTGTATCTTAACACCACAGTGTGCTGCACCGTGTGACCAACACGGGTGCTTTGTGAACCTCTCACCACAAGTGTGCTTTGTGACACCCGGGTTGTGTTCTCACCACCACAGTGTGCTTTGTACACCCGGGTTGTGATTGATTCAACACCACAGTTGCTTTGTGACACCCGGGTTGTGTATCTACACCACAGTGTGCTGTGTGACACCCGGGTTGTGTGTCTCACCACCACAGTGTGCTTTGTGACACCCGGTTGTGTATCTCACCACAGTGTGCTTTGTGACACCCGGGTTGTGTGTCTCACCACCACAGTGTGCTTTTGTGACACCCTGGGTTGTGTATCTCAACACCACAGTTGCTTTGTGACACCCAGGGTTGTGTATCTTAACACCACAGTGTGCTGTGTGACACCCGGGTTGTGTTCTCACCACACAGTGTTCTTGTGACACCCGGGGTTGTGTGTCTCACCACAAGTGTGCTTTGTGACACCCTGGGTTGTGTATCTCAACACACAGTGTGCTGTGTGACACCCGGGTTGTGTTCTCACCACCACAGTGTGCTTGTGCACCCTGGTTGACCCACCACAGGTGCTTGTGACCCAGTTGTGTATCTTAACACCACAGTGTGCTTTGTGACACCCAGGTTGTGTATCTAACACCACAGTGTGCTGTTGACACCCGGGTTGTGTATCTCACCACAGTGTGCTTTGTGACACCCGGGGTTGTGTTCTCACCACCACAGTGTGCTTTGTGACACCCTGGGTTGTGTATCTCAACACCACAGTTGCTTTGTGACACCCGGGTTGTGTATCTCAACACCACATGTGTGCTGTGTGACACCCGGGGTTGTGTGTCTCACCACACAGTGTGCTTTGTGACACCCGGGTTGTGTATCTCACCACAGTGTGCTTTGTGACACCCGGGTTGTGTTCTCACCACCACAGTGTGCTTTGTGACACCCGGTTTGTGTATCTCAACACCACAGTGTGCTTGTGGACACCCAGGGGTTGTGTATCTCACCACAGTGTGCTGTGTGACACCCGGGGTTGTGTTCTCACCACAGTGTGCTGTGTGACACCCGGGGTTGTGTTCTCACCACAGTGTGCTGTTGTGACACCCGGGTTGTGTATCTCACCACAGTGTGCTGTGTGACACCCGGGTTGTGTATCTCAACACCACAGTGTGCTGTGTGACACCCTGGGTTGTGTTCTCACCACCCAGTGTGCTTTGTGACACCCGGGTTGTGTATCTCACCACAGTGTGCTTGTGACACCCGGGTTGTGTATCTAACACCACAGTGTGCTTTGTGACACCCGGGGTTGTGTATCTTAACACCACAGTGTGCTTTGTGACACCCTGGGTTGTGTATCTCAACCACCACAGTTGCTTTGTGACACCCAGGGTTGTGTATCTTAACACCACAGTGTGGCTTTGTGACACCCGGGTTGTGTTTCACACCACAGTGTGCTTTGTGACACCCGGGGTTGTGTATCTCAACACCACAGTGTGCTTTGTGACACCCAGGGTTGTGTATCTTAACACCACAGTGTGCTTTGTGACACCCAGGTTTGTGTATCTAACACCACAGTGTGCTGTGTGACACCCGGGGTTGTGTATCTCACCACAGTGTGCTTGTGACACCCGGGTTGTGTATCTCACCACCAGTGTGCTTGTGTGACACCCGGGGTTTGTATCTCACCACAGTGTGCTGTGTGACACCCGGGGTTGTGTGTCTCACCACCACAGTGTGCTTTGTGACACCCTGGGTTGTGTTATCTCACCACCACAGTGTGCTTTGTGACACCCGGGTTGTGTATCTCACCACAGTGTGCTTGTGACACCCAGGGTTGTGTATCTTAACACCACAGTGTGCTGTGTGACACCCGGGTTGTGTATCTCACCACAGTGTGCTTTGTGACACCCCGGGTTGTGTGTCTCACCACCACAGTGTGCTTTGTGACACCCTGGGTTGTGTATCTCAACACCACAGTGTGCTTTGTGACACCCAGGTTGTGTATCTTAACACCACAGTGTGCTTTGTGACACCCAGGTTGTGTATCTTTACACCACAGTGTGCTGTGTGACACCCGGGTTGTGTATCTCACCACAGTGTGCTGTGTGACACCCGGGTTGTGTGTCTCACCACCACAGTGTGCTTTGTGACACCCTGGGTTGTGTATCTCACCACAGTGTGCTTTGTGACACCCGGGTTGTGTTCTCACCACCACAGTGTGCTTGTGACACCCTGGGTTGTGTATCTCAACCACCACAGTTGCTTTGTGACACCCAGGGTTGTGTATCTTAACACCACAGTGTGCTGTGTGACACCCGGGGTTGTGTGTCTAAACCACCACAGTGTGCTTGTGACACCCTGGGTTGTGTATCTCAACACCACAGTTGCTTTGTGACACCCAGGGTTGTGTATCTTAACACCACAGTGTGCTGTGTGACACCCGGGGTTGTTTGTCTCACCACCACAGTGTTCTTGTGACACCCGGGGTTGTGTGTCTCACTACAACAGTGTGCTTTGTGACTGCTGGGTTGGAACTTACCACCACAGTATGCTGTGTGACACCGGGTGTGTGTCTCACCACCACAGTGTTCTTTGTGACACCCGGGGTTGTGTGTCTCACTACAACAGTGTGCTTTGTGACATGCTGGGTTGGAACTTACCACCACAGTGTGTTTACATCCTGGGTTGTGTGCCTCACCACCACAGTGATACATGTAGTCTCTGAGCAAGAAAGGAGCTCAGTTGAATTTTTAGAGGTTTTATTTGGCAAACTGTGTGGTCTTGCATGCCGGTGAGGGAGAAATTACCTGCGAGGATAGAGGTTGAGTGGAATGCAGGGACGGTGGAACAGGAGTTCCCGTAGTAAATACACCTACCAACTGCAACAACCACCGCATTGCCCACATGCAAAAATCTTGTGACCAGGAATTGAACCCAGTTCGCTGTGGTGGGAGACGAGTAATCTGACATATACGCTACCATCATGGCCCCTATCATTGTAAAGATGAGCTAGTGTTTTTGCTAGGGACATGCATTGAATCTAAAGAGAGAAGTCTGCAACAGACTGTTTAAAGTATTTGTTTTGACACATGACGTCCTTGGATTAATGGTGGATCATCACTGTCAGGCTGTTTTTATTTTGTGTGAGGCTAGACGCACCGGTTTACTTTGACTTGGCTGTACTTAGTCTCATAACGGTGCATTTACAGTATAATGATATGACTGGGTTTCCGACTAGGAACGAAATTGGGGACGGGGAGTACGATTTTTAGTCTGATTGTATTTGGTTTCACCTGTATACCTGTGTGACAAATAGCCTGTGGAGACTTGTGACCCTGCTGCGGCACTGGTGGTGGTTGTGTGGTTGCAGGCACTGGGACCTGGTGCGCTGGTGGGTCAGCAGTGCTGGTTGCCCCTGATCCAGGGGTTAACTCTACCAAATGGTACTTTCTCACCCCTGAGAAAGGCTTTAATAATGGGGTGAGTGTCCTCTAAAGTTTTAACTGGTGTTTCTGGTATAACTACATGACCGGAATGGCAGTATAGGGCCACAGCACACGAGGCGATGGAGCGAGCTGGAGCAGAAGGAACCATCCTTCTGCACCAGGAGTGGGGTGAAGGAGTAGACTAGACTCTCTGCAAGGTCGTGAAACCTGTTGGCTTCCTGCGGCACCTTGCAGCGCGAGGAAGGAACATAGACTAGCGAATAACGGCCATGCACCGGTACTTATACTGGCCATCTTGCCCTTGTCCAGGTGTTGTGGGTGGTGGGGGGAGGGGAGGTTGCGTGAAGCTTCTCACTGTGTGTGACGTCTCTGGTCGGCCGGAATTTCAGCTGAGGCGGCACGAGTCAGTGCTTTTCCTTGTGGTGCAATCCCTTGGCAGGCTATGTTATTACGTAACGCCATTTCACGCCATTTCAACGGCGTGGTGGTCAGCTCATTTAAGCTTGTAGAAATGAGGAGGTTATTTTACCATGGGGTGAACACTACAATTTTTTGGCATCTGTAATAGCCCCCCGCACAAGGGGCATATCTTGTAGGCACTTCTGGAAAACTTGTGCTGTTTGTAGGACCCCGTTGGTGGCGATTTAAAGGTTCACGCTGACAAGGCGAAATCGTATTGGTAGTTGGAGAAACACGTCACGCGTCAGTTTTTTAACTGGAAGAGCTTCAGTGTATTGAAGTGAAGTGAGCCAAGTTATTCTTTTGTGAAAAATATTATAGAAGTTAGTAGCTTTTCTGACAGGATTATAATCACACTTTGAATGACCAAGTTTTCACTATGCTCCACACTTTCTTGTGTAGACTGGAACTGTTGCTTAGGACATGTAGTTAGGCTTTGTCATCTTCAAAAACCACATTCCTCTTGCAGCAGAAAGCTCAGTTAATTCCAGATATGCACATTAAAATGCAGCATTGATGGAAGTCGTAAGAATTCAGTCCATATAGAAAACATATGTACCTAATAGTTCTGATGGCCAACATTAGTATTCTCAGAGATTTTGTTATGAGATTTGCTAGGCATACCACAATACTTCTGAGGCTTTATTATGAAATGGTAGAAATAATCAGTTATTTCACTAAATATAAATTTTGAAAATTGAAGATGACAGAATTATTCAAAAATATTAAAATACTTATGTTCCATTTGACGCCATCGGGTGAGACACTAGACAAACGATAACACAAATACTTACTGATAATGTGGGCGCTAGCGGTGTTTCCCAATCACAGCACTATTGAGACTCAGGGTTCTCAGGGATGCATCACTTTGAAAATAATCACATGATAAAATACATGTGGCTAGGCCAATGTCACTACTGAATAAAAGAGGTAGATTACTGATGTTTGATTTTATTGTTACTATACGTATACATCAATGTGCCAATGAAATTATGATTATCTCAGTCATGACTAGCCAATTCCTCTTGGGTGCTCCCCAGCCCACAATTAATCTAGCGTACGCCTAGATGGATGATCTCACTGAGGTGCATGAAAGCACAGCCTTCACAAGGGAAGAGGGCCGACAGCCACAAGGGTGGACTGACGGTTTTTCCCTGAAGACAGGACATGGTGAATTACAAATGAAACCCTTGATGAAAACATTATAACACATGTGATTACTTGGCATCACTAACGCAAACTTGTCTGGGCTCGCCCGCCAGCATGCGAGTAGTATGGTGACGGCCTATACACAGAGCAGGCTAGGACGGAAGTAATTGCAATGTACACAAATTGCAAAATTATTTATGTTACATAAATACCTTTAAAAGATTATGGGGCATGAGATGAGTAGTCACAATAAACACACACGTGTGAAAACAAATTTATATGGCACGGATGCCGCTTAATTAAATTTGTAGTGGACTACATGGTGCTGGTGGAATTGAAATATTTCTTTGTGAAAATGGTAAATTAAACTCCAACAAAATATTATTCTGATAAAGAAAATTATTCTCTTTGCGATTGAATTTGTTACAGGCTTGTAGAATGCCTGATGGAGGAAAAAGTAAACATTAAAATGGCAGCGTGGTCAAACACAAAAGCATCCATAATACGTGAAAATTACACGGAACCCTGACAAGATTTCACATAGAACCCTAAATAAAAATATTGCACACACAATATTATATAAATAAACTCTCAAAATGCAATGATTGCATAGACATAGACTTGGCGTTGGTTAGCCATGTGGTTGTACGTGAAGTTGCCGTAAAATATTCATACATGAAAAATACCCTCACATACATATATGAAAACAAAGCCCTTAAAATTGTGTGTAGCAATAATACAGAATTTACGATGAAATGCCCTTAGCATAGGCAGATGGCGCCTGATTCAAGATGTGCGCATCGGTGGACCTCTCCTAAATCTTTCTCCTCTCTCCTCGATTAAGTTTGAAACATACCACAAGTGCGAAATAAATTATTTAAGCGAAAGTATAAGGCTGGGGAAATTTCTGGCAAAACGTACGCAAGCAAAGGTTAACTGGTATTCTAAAAGTGCTATTGAAATCTACATCAGTGAACAAAAGGTTGAAGTGCATACATGACAGTGTCTTACCTCGCCAGCTCTCCTAGACAGACTGTCCAGAGGCAAGCGTCACACAGACCTACCATGGCCGCCTACGGGGTTCACATAAGCGGAAGTGCTATGTACGCAAAGTAAAATATTGATACTTTGAAAAATAAAAGTGGGGCAAATTAAATTAAATATTGTTTTACATTTTATAATTTTCTTGTTAATTTTGTGTATTATCTCAGTGTCTCTTTATGATGGCATTCACGCTGGAATATTAGTGTTCTTAATCTCCGAGCAGCATGCACTTTGAATTTCATAACCAAACATTTTAAAAATAACAACAAACACTTTAAAACACTGTAAGACATATCAAACCCTGAAAATAAAAATACAAGACACATTTTACACTGCAAAATAATATTTATGTGAAAGTTAAAAAATATTGGCCTCTTTGCGCACGTGCAGGTACACGTGACACGTTCGTGGTGAACACAGTCATGGGCTCTAGTGCCGCTGGCTGTTAGCCGGCGTCACATTAACGTATTTGAATTATTAATATGAAACTTGAGATTTTTGTTTTAGTAGTGTTTGAGAACTCGCAAGTAATAGTTGACCAAGGCCAGAAACAAGATTTTATTGTTTTATGTTGAACTCAATTTCTTTTTAAAATTTTTAATATTTTAGTGGCATTGTAAGTAATTTATAAATTAATGTAATTGGTACAAAAATAATTAAAGTTTTACTGATAAAATTAGTATTTTTGGGTAACTTAGTTTTAATTAGTGCCTTAACTCGAATTCTGGGGTTATGTGCTGTACTGTTAACATGCATTTTGATATTCTTTCAGTTTCATTGCTGTCCACCGTAGTGTCTAGCCATGTACAACAAATGGTTGGGGAAGACTGGCTTAGACACTGGCAGGTACCAGACTCACTGCGGAGGTTGGCTTTGTGATAGGCAATTTATGCGTGCTGAAGAAGTCAACATATGCCTCAAACAGCTGGCATAGCTGCATAGCGGTGATGGGGCGGCCTTGGAACATCTTGATGGACTCCTGCAGACTCTCAGGCGACAGCAGGAGGGGTACCAACCGTGCCAGCTGGTCTTTGAACTGTGGCCGCACATCTGGACATTCACAATCACCTCCTCAGTACCACAAACATACATGCCATACCAGAAATATTTATTAACTTGTTAGTAATTTTTTTGTTGAGCATATGTTAAAAAAATAAGAATAATGTTTACATATGGTATAACCAAGTAGGACAGTGGCTGCAGGATGAGATGGGGCTGTGTACGCGGCTGTCTTATCAGAGAGGAGACAGTCATTTCAGAATAATAATACTTTGCATGAGAAGTATTTTTTACTAAGCATTACCAATGCACGTGTTTTCTCACTGTTTTTATTCATATTTGTTATAAATTAAATATAATTTATGGATAAAATATAAGTAACATTTTAATTTAACCAAAAATAAGGTACAAACTTTTTATGTAAATGGAAGTAGAAAACACTTGTGATACATGGCATATTTAGGAAATAATCAAACACGTTGTACAAGAGGGAATTTTTCAAAGGTTAGGTTCAAAAAGTTTACAGAAACCATGAAGAATGACTGGAATAACATGAAATGGAGGTGGATTCAGATTGAAGCAGAAATAAGAGAGGAAATCTAGAAAATATCTATAAGCCACAACATAATGGAGTAATCTCTGCCATGTGAGAAATTCCTATTTGAAAAATTCCCTGACACAGCATGAACTGCATTCAGATCGAAGATCTTGACTGACAGTGTTACATAACCAGCCCCCAAGCCAATTGAGGCCGCCATAAAGATGCAGAGAAAAGACTTTTCCTTCAGGTGAAAACTCGTAATGCAGATGTAGATGCTGAAATATAAATTGTGTCAAAAATTAACCTGAAACAGATTTCGAACTACCCAGACTGTGCATAAAACAGAAGAGTAAACTCTTCTATTTTATGCCCAGCCTAAATAATTCCCCCGCATCCTTGGAAGGATCAAACAAAGCCAGTGAGAAGCAGTTGAATGCTCTTGTAGATGGCTCATAAGACAGCACTGACATACCCTGATACACAAAGTCAGGTGTCATGCGTGGTTGTTGAAGATGGACCAACAACAGGTGGCAGACTGGAGAAGAAAAAATTAAGTGTGTTATATTGTTTCTCCACCCCTGGTTAGAAACACCCCCCCCCCCCCCCCAACAATCACCCCCAACCCCTTCACCTTCTCATATATCATCACACACACACACACACACACACACACACACCCCCCCCTTTCCATCTTGGACCCACCAAGGGAGATGGCACAATGGGTTCGATTCGTAGTTCGGACATTATGAATATATTTTTCCATGGTTTCCCTAAATTGCACAAGGCAAATGCTGGGATGGTCCCTTACTGTATGCTGTGGCCAGTTCATTCCTTGACCCTGCATCTCAGATAAACTTGCTCCAGCTCTAATGATTTCGCTGCTGATGAGACAATAAGCTCATTCTAGCTGCCATGCTGGACCCATGCCCCATCACCACCAGGAATTTTGTGGCTATCAAGAGCACTCTTATCTTGATTGCCCTGTGTGACGCCCCACCCAGTGAATGTTATCAACAGAGATATGTGTGTATCTGGATGTAGCACAGTTCTGTAACATGAAAACAATAAAGCTACTGTCATTACCGCAGCCACAGATCTTCTGCAAGAGAGAGAGGCGTACACGAATGTGCTGTTGCAGACAGCAGTTGCATGCTTGCAAGCCGGTCCGTCAACTGAGCGCTAGAGAAACACAGACACCACACAGCAGGGGCCACCGCAGCTCATAAATTTTGTGCCAAGAGGACCACCAGTAGCAATGTGAGAGTATACAAGTTACGTATGACTATGCCTGAGCAACTAACGCGTACACAGCACCAATGTAAACATGCCGTCAGCCAGCCCAGGGATGTCACCTTGGAACACACAAGCAAAATTACATAGTGTTTCCATTTATACTTTGTTCAACAGGATAATACATACTGCTACATACCTGCAATTTTTCCATTGTAATTCTCTTCTATGGTAACTTTCTTGCCAGGATGTGGCATTAAGAAACAGTTTGTTTTGCTGAAAGATGCATGTATCCTATTTCTCATCCACTGTGCTTCTTCAGTTTGCTGTGCGTTTGCCTGGAAATGCATACCATTGTCTGTAAGTGATGTGGCCAGACACAGAATTATTGTGTTCTCACAGTTAGTCAGTTGTAGATTTAATCATGCAGTCAGTAATAAGAAACAAAAATAATGAGTTAAAAATTGAACACTTGTTTTCCAACTTGATGCAGCTATCCAAACAAATTGACTGCAATCGGGATACGAATCGCAATGATGTTAAGTACTTAATTCATTTGCATGGAAAAACAGATATCTGCAAAATCAATTTGAACAATATTAATGCTTACATTTATATCAGATACAGAGGGTCTAAGTTCTGAGATGTGGCATTCATCTAAGGTTTGAAATTATTTGTATGGAGAATACCTTGATTACTAGAAGGAGACTGTCAACTGTACTTCATCATTTTTACAGGAATGCGGTGGTCTAGTGGTCAGACTAATAATCTCCCACCTGGGCGAACAGCATTTAATTCCCAGCAGAGACAGTCACAGATTTTTGCATATAGGAATTATGTCGAACAATGCTGCTGGTCGGCGGGTTTTCTCGGGATCTCATGTTCCCTTTGTCCTTGCATTCTGACGCTGCTACATGCTCACCTCGCTTCATCCCCATCTGCTCTCAAGACCTCGTTAACAGCTGCCCAAATGTCTCCACTCCACTTCATCATCTCTGGTGTGAATGCTTTTCATTTCAGGCAATTATTTTAATTTATCATTCTCATTATCATTTATTGTTGATTCACATGACTATTCATATTTTGGGCAGTTAGAAAATACTTGTTTTTACAAGCTTTTATTTAACTTGCCTTGTTTGTTAGTTAGTTTGTTTGTACATTCGGGTGAAATCTTGCAAGTTGATTATAAACCACTTCCCGTTATCCAATTAAACTGAAATTTGGCATACACGTGTAGTTGCCATGACAACACAATGTGATGGTACCACTGAGCTGATCTGATAATAGAGCTGGATGGTGGCCATAGGAACTCTTCAACTACATGCAGTAAACATCGTATTGAGTTTCTTTTACAGAATTGAGTAACAGTAAAATGGAGATTAGAAGTGTCAATGCTGTTGTGCGTGACTTTTCTTGTAGCAGCAAATGGTTCTGAAAACTATTACTATAGTTTGCTCCTACAGTATGTCCTGTATCGGAATGAAAGCGAACTACTGGTCGATCACGATACATCATGGGGATCTTTCTTAGCAAGTGAAAGCCATATTCGTGATACAAACACATGGTTGGAGACTAAAAAGTAAAAAATAATTATAATAGTTACACAATTTGTAAAACTTGTAAGATGTGATCAAACAGCTGCAATAAACTTTACTACAAATTAATATGTTTGTATCAATTTATATTTA
The DNA here is from genome assembly GCA_029891345.1 of Dryococelus australis. Classification (NCBI taxonomy): domain Eukaryota; kingdom Metazoa; phylum Arthropoda; class Insecta; order Phasmatodea; family Phasmatidae; genus Dryococelus; species Dryococelus australis. Next base: position 108,258,838 of record CM057005.1, read on the forward strand.
ATATATAAAAGCTTGGCACAATGTAGAATGTTTACCTCATTTGCGTAAGCATAGTAAGCACATATCTTGCGTAAGGCTCGTAACTATTCAAAATATAGAAAGTATAACACATTAGCGTTAGCATAGGAAGAACATATCGTGCGTAAGGCTCTTGACTATTCGTGCCAAGCTTTTATATACTAAATATAAATTGATACAAACATATTAATGTGTAGTAAAGTTTATGATGGCTGTTCGACCACATCTTACAAGTTCTACAAATTGTGTAACTATTATAATTATTTTTCTCTTTTTAGTGCAATTATAAGTAAAAGGTTCGTTTTAACAATTTTTTTACATTAATTTTATGTACTTCATGACTTGTATTCATTACCTTCAGGCAATTTGTGTGATTGCCAGACAAAATGTTTGTAGTATTTGAAATTAGAAGAAAATGATCTTTTTCAGATGTTTCATCTTTGGAGGAGCTGTTTGTTCTTCAGACTGAAGGTCTGATTAGAAATTATTATTTCTAGATATTTTTTTAAAATTCTTATGACTGGATGCAAAAATTAATTTTAGGGACATTGTGGGATTAGTTTCTCATTAACTTGGTATGTTGAACAATGAACAGTGAATAGCGAACAGTGCAGTACCATACCATACCATCATGAGGTTCTTGTAGATCTGCTGGCCGCCATCGGGGCCGAAGAGGGCGAGGTGCGGGGTCGCCCAATCACGAACGAGCAGCTGCAGCGTCTGGAATGGTCTGTCTGCGTCGTCCCCCAGTGGCTGGCGTGCGTGCTCTGTGAACAACTGCCAGTACACACCACCTTCACGCACTCTGCTTCCCAATATTGGTGGAAATGTTGCTATTTTGTATTGAAAAGTATTGCAAAATTTTATTATCTTGAAATAGTTAATAGTGGGTAAAACCTGATGAATTTCAAAAGTAATAAATGAACTGTCACAAGGAGCTGCAGTCACTGGCACAACAATTGATACCTACTGTTCTGCATGTTTATGAACCTGCTAAAGATGTGTATTATGGCAGCAGTGAATGCTAACGGCAGTGTCAAAGTTATGTGTATGACTTGCGTATGTTTCAAAAATTTTCACAGAGCTAGTAGCATGGGACATCATTTCTGGTAATGGCTCATTGGAGCATTCAAGTCCATTATTGAACTATAAAAATGTCTGGCTCTATTTTCTAATTATGAAATTAACAAGAAAAATACTTTAATGAAGAGAAAACAAAAACAAGAGTCATCAATGTTAATCTTTCAGATAAAAATAAGTTCATTTCTGTCAACATTCATGTTGTCGCCCCTGACTAATGTCCATTCAGGGTGGATACATCCCTTGCTCCCTCCCTGTCCATGTTCTACTGTGTATGTATATTAACTAACCTCAAGTGTTGCAGCTTTTTTTTTTTATTTCCATTTTGTGGGGTCTGGGGCTTGGTTCACACATTAACAACTTCCCCTCCCATCTCCTCACATATCAAGATATGTTTCAGTGGTCAATAGTTTAAATGTTATATTTATAAATAGACCATAAGAATGGTTTTCCTAATTCAGTGCTAATGTTAGTGTAGTGTAACACACTACAAAATCATTGTTTAGACTAATATACATAATATGTTCTAGGTGCTTTCCTGACGTCCAGGCTGGAACGACTTACTTCTTTTGTCAGTATTTATAGCGGACTTACGACTCCCGCCTACTGGTGCTTGAACCGTGATGCAGAGTATTTGTAATACTCATTTTTCTATGAAACCATTAAGCATGTGTTCAGTTCGCTGATCTACAAAGAGAACACACTTCAGGCGAGGACTGTTGAGTACTTTCAAGATGTCACACACATTATAAACACCATTCCATAGTACTCCAAAATGGCAAAAACTACATTTCCAGATGTTGTATCTCAAATATACTCATTACATACGTACAAAACTAGTCAAGGACCCGGCGTTGAACCTTCCTACAGAAGTTCCACCAATAAAATTATAGAGTCACCGCTGAAAGTCCCACAGGTACACGCAGAACACTGCACACCAGCGTGTGCTTAACGGTGATGGTGCACTTGATGTGCATGGCAGTGTCGCCTTATCGCTCCCGCATTTCTCGGCCTCGAATGGGGAAAAGAGCTGCAGGTAGGCGGAAGCCCTAACGGTAATTTTTCCAGCACTGTACCCTTTGCCATCCACTTACATGTATTATTTCCTTCTGACAATGAGCTTTATGCAGTTATGGCATTCATCTGCAATTAACCAACATACTGCTGACCTGTACGAACACATGTACATCACACAAACTTCCTTCCATATGCTGAAAATACTCACTGTACACACATCAGACATTGCAGCTACAAGTACAGCTATTAGCTTCAAGTACGATATTGGATGCTGCTGAGAAACTGTGATTAAAAACATTTAAAAAATTCTCTTTCTGTCATTTTTTAATGGTCATAAATTTACATGCCACTTTACTATATTAGTTCAGTGGCTTCCATTCATGACACAACATATCAGCTCCTTCTGTCAGCAAGTCAACAACTTCAAGAAGTAGATTAAGAATGATACACCAGAACTGTGGGAACAGACTGTTGACGTGCATGCATGTGTGGCAGCTAACACGCGTCAGTGTTTTAGAAGTTAGCATAGGAAATAATCTGACGCATGATGCCAACATGCTCCTCAGCATGCTTGCGCACTCTATGGGCGACTTCGCCCCATCTCGAGCCGACGGAAGCTCGAGTAAAGTCGTGAACAGTGGCAGAAGTACTTTCACATACCGACCAAAGGGACTCCACAAGTTGGACAGCCTCGGACATAAAGATGATTAACGCAATTAATTATGAAGTGTACGGCCTGCCCAGAAGCTGGTATGTAATTGCCACCCATGTGAATAAATAAAGTATTTTTGACGGACCACTACGGAAGAAGTATAAGCGACAACACGAGATAGCAGTACCTCTGCTGCCCTGTGACGTCACATCCCGCCAGCTTCAGGATGAGGTGTTTAAATTTGTCATCGCCTCCACGCAGGGGGATAAGAAATGAGTGGGGCTGCCGCAACCCTGATAAACCTACCCCTGCACTGGAAGGCTACTATACCCCGCACCCCGGAAAATCACTGATCATGAGATTTTCCGCTATATAAGATAAGAAAGTCCGAGGGCACCCCCAGGCAGACACAGCGGCTCACCGGCCGCGTAGGTCAGTGAGCTCTCCCTGGTCTGCGGAAGACCTCTCTCCTCTCCTCAGCCTGCGACATGGCTTCAACCTCTCCAACAGCCTGCGATATGGCTTCAACCATTTCTGCAGACTGAAAAGACTGCACCATCCCTGCAGCTTGAAGAAGGCGTGTCCACAACTGCACCAGCCGACCGCAAGGACGGCTCGACTCCAGAGGTAACCTGACGTCCTATATCCTGCAGCCCTTTTACCCCAGTTGGATTCCTTGACTCTACGGTAGCAGGTCGTCACAATGTAATTACCCTTCTGGACAAACCCCTTAATTAAGGATATGCTGTAAAGAGCATAGATTACGTAAAATATATTTTTTATTATATTACCAGGCTCACCTTTGCCTGTTTTCTTGCGTAACTCATTTTATAAATCTTTTAGCTAGTTTATAATCTAATCGAGATTTTCCCACTTTCCTCATACCATAAATATTATGTGAATTTGAATTATTGCTTGACATAATTTTAATATTAGTTCCTGATTCATTTATCTTTTTTGTTAATTATTTTATGTCAGTAAATCTTGTGTCGAGTGCAATAAAAAAACCCCGCTGAGGAATAGTCGTGAGGCATGTCAAACTCCACAGGAGACAGAGCTTGCAGAAAGCTTAGAGTCTGCATAAAACAAGCCGCAGCTCCTGGGTTTCCGGTGCTCCCTCGCCTACCCTTGGTGGCGTCCTAATACCGGACTGCAAATCTGTACATCAGGGCCTTGGGTGTGACTGACTAAGACACACCCCTAAGGACTGTATGTTGGCGGAAAGGTGAGAAGGCTGGTTCAATGCACAGCAAGAAGGTTGGACTTAAGTGCCATGCTCGGCGCAGAGAATGCCGAGCTTTGCAAAGATCGTTAAACACCCAGGTCGACATTGACGTCACGAGTGAGGTGATCACCCCCCACCCACCTGCGGAACCTGAGCTGGTACATAGGCTGATCTTACTGTTCATCCCTCTCGACCACAGATCACCCTTAGACACGTATTTAGGTGCTTGTTGGCCAGACTCTGAACCAGAATGGACACACCCCTTCCAACCAGAACCCCCTATGCCTACCACAGTTGTCACCCTACCAAAAGAGACTCAGAACCAGACCCTTTAAACTCGTGTCTGATAAAGTTGGCTTCGTGGAAGACTATCCGGGTTCAACTCCCGCCAAAGTTCATTCCTAAGTATCGCGTAGTTACTCCCCTGGCTAGTTACATCCCAGCACACCAGCCTACAAGGGCACTGTGAATAGTACTCATCCATCCTGCCAGATATCACCCACTCCCACCAACACCATCGTTTATACATCCTCTCATCACTCTCACACCCAGCTGGTGTCCCGAATCTTGGCGGCCCTTGTAGTGAGGAAGATTGATCTCCCAGGGCGGGAATCAATCGTGGTTCGACTCACTCTGGGGTTTGACTCCCCTCTCCTCCGATGGTATCCTTCCACTAAGCGGCCCTGCCCAGAACCTATCACAACCCAACAGGCCAAATTAATGACTAGCATGCCACGGTAGGACCACCTTAATAACTCGGGAGGGCGGTCACCGCCTTAACCACTATCCCTTGAGATAGGAGCGTGCGTCAAATCTGAGTAAGAATACACTAAATGGGTTAACGTGGCTTGGTTACTAGCGAGGGGCAGAGTATGCCGGATATGAGAGAAACCCTAATGCATGGCGATAAATTTATAAAATATATTAAAGTTATCCCAGGGTGCCAGCTCATCTATTACACGGGTGAGCATGTGCTGACTCGTTCTCAGGGCAGTGGTAGGTCGACAGCCATGTAGCTGTCACCTTGCAAAACACGTTAGCGAAAGAAGTCAAGGCAAGAGTTCGGTTTTGCACTTAAACCATTCATATGCTGAGTACGTGGGGTCTCTGGAGTAGGCCAGATCCCTAGGGTACATCTGACAACATATATTGACCGTGCAACATCACACTTACAAGGCAATACACTAAGTCCCTCGAAGTACGTGGGCATGGCATACTAGGTCTGCCATAGGTCGACACTGTAAAATAACTGTTAAACATGAGGGGAAATTAAAGGTATTAAAATCTCCGGGGCCACGAATCTATGGAGATGAGAGTGCGAACGTGGGGGGAGAAAAGTTAATAAAATGTTGCGGAATGAATTAACGTACTGTTGCACCTAAACTGATCACACAAAGAAGTTGGAATCCCCCGCAACGCAAAGCATGTGCACTCTCCTTAGCCCGCCGATGTAGATTGGGGATGGTTGCTCAGAGATCCCTTTACCTAACAGAGATCTCTCACCAGCACCATGAGGGAAATACAAAATACATACACTTGAACAAATATACATGTTAGAATACTCAAAAGCATATAACAAGGTCCGGAGGAATTATTATAGTAATTTCGATGTAAGAAATAATTTAATTAAAGTCCAGAGTTCTTGCTACTATGCGAGTCTGAGACAATATAATGATGTGGAAAAGCCTAGACAGGCCGGTAAAGCATTAGTAAAAAAATTATTAAAAATTATAGCAAAACATATAACATTTTCATAGGCACTAAAAGGAACAATATTAAATTAAAAAATGAATTTAATATTGCCAAGATCATTTACGTTGTAGTAGTATGCTACTCTAGATTTTAAAGTTTGTTTGTATTTTTATTTGCTCTGTTTGTTTATAATGTGTAAAGTCAATAATTGTTTACAATAATTCTTTGATTTTATTTTCATGTTAAAAAAACTAAACAGTAGCCTCTGAGGTTAAATAATAATTTCAGTAAATATTTTGGTGTCACCTCTCATTAAGAAAACTTAAAAATAATTTTTGTTTATATTGTGATGACAGTTGTGTTAGTATCATTTTTTTTTGTTGTATTTGTTTTAATTATATGGAACTGAACTCGGGAACGTATTCTTTGATGGAGGAGTTAATGTTACGTGACCTCTTTGTATGAATTTGAAATAACTGGTTGAGGTATAGGCCAAGGAGAAATTATAACACTGCTAGAAATTTCTGCATTTTGAAGTCAAGGAAGGGACGTCGTAATCACTTTAAATTATGCGATAGTGTAGGTGTGGGAGCGCCGTTTCAGGGATTCTTCTTCGACACGTCATGAAGAACGGACCATCCTAAGTTTAGGCTGCAAGTATGTTAAAGAATTATTACGTCCGCCAGCCCTAGTTGGGGTAGCTCGGCGTATCGGAGAGATGCGCAGTTGTCAGGATCGCTACAAGCATGTGCAGAAGAGGCCTGATGGTAATATTTGAGATATTTTGGTGAACTGAAGATACCGCCGTCTCCGCCAAGGAAAATAAGTAAGATCCACTTCATGTGGTGTAACAACTATTTGTAAGCTCAACTAAGAACAGTTTACTAAAGGCCTAGAAACTTTTGGATTTCTCAAAATGAATTTAGTGATTTGGAATTTTGATTTTTGTGCAAATTTAAAGAAGCAGAGAGTTCTAAAATTTTACGTCTGGCACGAGTAGAAATTTTAATGGAGGGCATTAGTTAAAATCCAGAGGTTGTAACAGAATCGAGTGTTCTACCATAAACTTGGACTAGCCTAGGAATCTTTTGAGAGTGTCGAAAAATGTGTTTAAATTATTTGAGTCAGTTCCACAGAAGCACTCACACAATTGACTTTTGATAGTGTTGTCACGAGAGGTGATTAATTTAAGTCAGCGGCATTCCTACACAATTCTGACAGTCTAATTTCAGAAAGTGAATTACATCTGGATCAATGTCATGTAGTATTGCAGTTTTATTATGATTACCTTGATAATATCTTTGCAGAATGCTAATATAAATTTTGCTGACGAAATGCATTGCTTTAATAAAATCAAGTAGTATATCATTTTTAAAGGTTGTTCCATTTACTGTAGTTTGGCAGTACCTAGTTTATGCTGTGACAGTCCCGGCTGACTGACTGTCCCTGTCCTGGGTGACTTACTCGACGCTAGGCAAGTTGTGTCTCAAGGCAGTTTATGCTGTGACAGTCCCAGCTGACTGACTGTCCCTGTCCTGGGTGACTTACTCGACGCTAGGCGAGTTGTGTCTCAAGGCAGTTTATGCTGTGACAGTCCCGGCTGACTGACTGTCCCTGTCCTGGGTGACTTACTCGACGCTAGGCGAGTTGTGTCTCAAGGCAGTTTATGCTGTGACAGTCCCGGCTGACTGACTGTCCCTGTCCTGGGTGACTTACTCGACGCTAGGCGAGTTGTGTCTCAAGGCAGTTTATGCTGTGACAGTCCCGGCTGACTGACTGTCCCTGTCCTGGGTGACTTACTCGACGCTAGGCAAGTTGTGTCTCAAGGCAGTTTATGCTGTGACTGTCCCTGTCCTGGGTGACTTACTCGACGCTAGGCGAGTTGTGTCTCAAGGCAGTTTATTCAGGTCTGGGCATGAGGGCCCGCCCGGTGTACAACATGGGCCTGGTGGGTTGGCTACTTGGTACTAAGTCGGCTCGACAATCTTTACTCGGCGTGGTGCAGGATTCGGTTGTGGTGCAGTAAGGCAGCAATGTGCGTGGCTGTACTATCCCAGTTCCCTCTACCAGGGTAACACTCAACTGAGGGTGGTATGTGAGGGTGTGGTGTGTGTGGCTGCGGTTCCGGTATGCTGGTGAGCCTTTCGCTGAACAGTGCCTCCTGCACTATACTATAGGGTGGTATGCTACCGCGACCTTGGTGGGTGGTTCAAACAAGTCACGGGTGTAACGGTGGGTGCTGGTACAGTGAGACATCTCAGCAATGCAACTTGCTTGCATGGACTAAGCAGCCCAAACCAACTAGGAAGGATACGTAACCCCTGTGGATTTTTGGAGATAGCTCTCGCCTTCTTGACCCATCTCTCAACTTCACCCCTATGGGTGTAAGGCATTAGGCACATAAATTGAGGTTGCAGAAGGTAGACAGTTGACATGTACGTGTCAAAAGTGTTGTGGCTCTACCATTCACTGCCGGGGCAGAGAATGGGTGGCCTTCCAAGGGTGTGCTGGTGTGTTGTGTTTGTAGTTAAATACAGTAAAACCCGTTCTCCTGTGGAGTCCTCCAGCTCCAATATGACACAAGGAAGGAGCTCTGAGTGAAAGTCAAGAGATCTGGTAAGATCTGCGTTTATTGACCTTAAGGAAATAAACACAGATGGCAGAGGTGCTATCTCCTAATTCCACACGGGCTAGGCAGAAGGTAAATCACCGTATCTTAAAACAGGGGAAGGCATCCTATGCAAAACTACTAGGAGAAGTTTGAGCTTCAGCATCAATAGTTGGAGTGATGACAGCTGAGGAGAGGCGATCGAGCACTGAAGCAGAACTAACGATCCGGAGGCCGGGACGCATCTCCTAATATACTCCTCGGCTATCCCGTCCTTCACTGGCATAGGGCGTCTGGAGACGGGGTTAGCAGGTGCAAGCCCAGTGCTTAGATCTTTTGTACGTGCACCGTAGTGGAGAGCGGTGGGATCTAGGCATCTTGCATGTGGTAGCATTCCGCGGCACACTGCTGTACTCACCCCGGACCTCTTGTACGGTCTCGATGGCTCGTCAGGCAAAATAATAAATTATTATTGGGATGTCTGTCCCGGCCCGGTAGATACAACAATCTTGCAGGCTGTGGCGGCAGTAGCATGACTCTGTATATATACTGCCAGAGACGCAGCTGCACTGATGACTAGCAGTCGCTTATTAATATTGTAGAAGATGTCATGCATTAATGCTCTACAGTGATAGCTTGCTAGTTTTGTGGTTTTGCGAATATTGTGTTTTTTTACTCTCATAAAAATTGTATGAGACCTGTGTTTTGTGTTTGTTCAGATTTATTTTCGGTAAGAATAATCCGGCTAATTACCAGGTAAAGTCCAAACTGGTGATTAATTGATATATTCTACTTAATGTTGTTCCTGCTGTGGAGATCTGGTACATTTTATAGTTTTGACACTTTCCTTGACAGTTGCAAAATAATTTTAGTAGTGATTTTCCCACGGAGAATTACTGTAAAAGGGAGACTGCAGCACATGGCGTCACTTCCCTCCATCTTTTCCCTCCACGTCAGGCGCCTGCGCCTTGCAGAACAGCATTATGTAGGACAATTTTCAGAAATTTCTCACTAGTCCATGTGCCGTCATACTTTCAAACAAAAATTAATTAAATTTCTGTATTCTTGAACATACAGAAATTTAGGCATACATGGTGGTGGCCAATTACACCTGTATTTCAATTTAATTTCTATCTAACTTTATAATGTTACTACACATTAACAGAACTGAGAAATAAAAATATGCCATTTTAAGCAAAAATATGTATAATGCAAACATTGTGAAATTATATTTGGATTTTAGAGCATCTCAAGTCATTGGTTAGTAGTATTATGTGAACGAAGTGGCTTTGCACTCTGAAGCTTATTGCACTCTATTTATGGGGATCTCAACGGAGATAACACTTTCACTTTAATATTTGAGATTCTGCTTTTAAGGGAACAGATCACTGTAATGCAGTAAACATATATTGGTGAGTTTACTCTTTGTATGGCAGGTCAATCGGGTCGTGACGAGGTTCACTGATTCGTTCGTGCATGAACGAGTTTGTTGATTCATACACTACACACCTGATCGTGCGTGGCTGATGCACAAGCAGAACATTAGTGGGCTATGTCCTGAGCGGGACATTGAGGTTGACGTCAGAGTTGTAAAAAAAATATATCTCTTGCAAGATAATAATTATTTTTAATTGTACAGTAGAGTTTATATAATAAGTATTGATGTGTGATGGCCTGTCAACTAGGAGTACTCTCCGTCATGTGAGAGTTTTTGGGGGACACTAAATCAGGCATACCCTATTCTGGCTGGGTGCTCGGGTTAAAATTAGTCCTTGTGTAGTACTAGAGCACTGCCAGTATAAAGGACTGGCTTGGTAGCTTTGCAGCAGGGCACAAAGTTGGGTTCTGGCAGTGAGAACTTTTGCTTCAGGCTTGGTTCTTAAGGTGGTATACCTGGGCAACGTACGTTACTTGTGCTTGGGCCAGCTGGTGGCAGAACAATTGTGCGTGTCTGTGCTGCAGGTATTTGTGGATATGAGTTGATCGTGTTGGTGGGGACACAGCAACTGGTGTGAGATATGTGATAGGATCTGTCGGTGGTTGGTCTGGCTGGATGAGGTACTCGGCGAGCAATGGGTGTACCTCCTGATTGTAGGGTTGTGTGACTCCTGGGTGAGGCATTCTTCGGGATTTGATATCCCTGGGGTGTAGTAGACAGGAGGAAGGTCCCGGGCATGATAGGCGGTGTGACAGTACCATGCTATAGTATGCTGAGCTAGGCATGCACTGCACACAACCTGCACAGGGTAGATGAAGCGTCTCTTATAGCCCCTCTCCACTCAAGGCGACCCAAGGCTTCCCGAGCCACCCCTGTTAGTAGTCGCTTAACAGATTGGGCAACGTCGCCCGTTCCCTATGGATTGCCAGAGTCCTCGTGACTGGCGAGGGGTATCTGCCATGATGGTTGGACCGATAGCTAGTACGAAGGCTGAACCACTTGGCGGGGTGTTGGACCACTTAGCACTGAGGCTGTTGGGGCCCAAATTCTGTACTTCAAAGAAGAAGTACAAAGACATGGAATGGAGTGTGGCCGACCCCCCCCCCCCCCAACTCCCTGTACTGGGAATTGGTCACACAACTGTCAAGGGAGCAATGGCTTGGTTGCAGTGATGAAACTATAGAGACTATATGAAGTATATGATATAAACTCTCCAATACAAAGCAAGAGCTTTTATCCCCGGTGAACCGCGACACCAGGGAGGTGTCCAGGCTGCTCTCTTGAGCCCAGCCGCCGAGGGGTGGTGGCCACTCTGGGTCATAGCAATTCCTCGCCACTTGGGATGTGGCTCCCAGGGAGTGGAGTGAGACCAGCCCTTCATTGGGTGTAAGGCTATGCTCGGTGAGGTCTTCTCAACCACTTTGTGGAAAGGAATTCCTCTCGCCACTCCATTCGGGGGATAATGTCGGCCATGAATAACCAAGTACCATGGAAAGTATGTGGTAGCAGGGGAGATCAGTTGGCCCCACTGGAGGTTCTCTCTGGTGACCGATCATTGTGGTTGGACTCGTGCTGGTAGTGGTTAACTCCATAAGCTGGAGGAGGTCTGGAGATATTCCCACTTTTGTGGAAAGACTGGACAAGTGAGCGGCAACCTGCTCCGGTTGTGCCCTGGAGAGGCACTAGGGGTATGGATAGAACCCCAGCCAGACCACACGTTTGGTTTTTGAGTGCAAGGGTCTCAGAACCTTTGTGGGAGAGGAGGCAGGGATGTGCGGACATGCCAGGTTTGAGCTTAAGATCTGGCCAATGGTTGCTTTAATCCTGGTTGCCTTGCGGTGAGAAACGTGATTCCTCTTCCCAGCCTATTGGGAGGCCGAAGGGTAAGAGTGCTGCGACACAATAGAAAAGTGCAATGACCGAGAGGTCTTACTGTATGTATCTATGGTTCATCGGGTATGAGAAGATGGCTTAGTGCTTGAGCCTGTTCCTTGGGTGCGAGCTGTCCAATGTAGGCGATTAGGGTGACTGTCAGCTCTTGCAAACGCGTGGTGGCAATGAGCACTTGCTTCACTTTTTCTTTGAGCCCGCTACATCTGGAATAAGACCTCTGGTGTACACAACACACCCTCACGTCCATGAGGCGAAATGCAGGGATGGTGTACTTTACATGTGTTGAACCAAGCGAGCGTCTGCCATCTGAACGGTCACCCTATTTCAATGTTTGGTGCCCAAACTCTGTGAACAATTAAAATCAGGCCTCGCCATCTGCAGTCCCTACACGTGGGTGTATGCCCCAGCAGAGTCTTCCCAATCCGGGGTGGAAGAGGGCGAGCACTGAACTGACAAGCTGGTCTGAGAGCAGAGTACCTGTGAATGGGCTCTATCATTCTGCCTACCTGAATATGCAGAAAGGCTGGCTGTTGCTAGTGCTTATGGATTAGCTAGACGTGTCTTGGCTCAAGTGAGTAACAATTCCCGGGATCACCTGCATTTCCCTCAGGGCGGAGGTCAACTGGGATAGATGCTAAGTCTACAGGAACGTGGTACTCAGGGATCAGTTCAGACACTATGTTTATTCCGTGTGATAGGAAGTGAACATGTGGTGATGCACTACCTCCTACATTTAGCAAGAGCTTACGGGAAGCTAAGCCTACACAATCCAGGTAGAGGAAACCTGGTCCTGAGCTACGAGGGATAGGGGTACTCAAGCGCTGTGAAAACAACTAGAAAACTGGATTATACTCCCTTAACCATTGTTGCCCAGAAGGGGCCGCAGTGTCTAGTGTGTAGACTACTTGACATTGATTTCTTTGGCAGGGTGCTTGGATTACTAAGCAAGGAAACAGGATTAGGCATCCCTTTGGCACTGAAAGTGCGGAGAAGAGGGGAGGGTATAACGAGGAGCTAAGTTGATATCGGATGGCTTGCGCAGTGGAGAAGTTGAAGCGGGTGTACATGGCCAACGGCAATGTAATCTCTATAAAAATGAGATGCGATGTATACTATGTTGATGACCTGAAGTTGTCTAATTACCATTGTTGAAATGTGAACTATTTTATATGAGTTCAGATACAGTGTGTAGGTGAATCAATCAGAGTAAAACTAACCCACTTTACCTCGGTTATAAGCGAAGCATGAACAGAGTATATTTACCAGTAAGTGCTGCAGGTCGTTCTCTGTGATGTTGCGCGACAGGTTAAATATTTGCACGGAGCTTATGAGCAGGCTGAGGCTGATGACGGTTGCGCACTCCTGCACTATGGTCTCAATGTCGAACGTGCCTTGTGTGTCGATCAGGATCACTGCCACCTGTTACAACACATTTGAACTGAGTAATCTGCATTTGTTTCCCTTCAGACATGATCAGTATGTGCTAGATGAGACTGATGCTAACTGGGGCCGGCTGTGAGCAGCGACATAACAATCCCTTCTCCGCCAGAAATTTAGTAAAGTGTGCCAGAATCAGAGTACATTGGAATATTGATTATCCATCAAGGTCGTGACCATCACTGCAACGGATGAGTGAGTATACGGATAACAGAAATCCATAAACCAAAGATCCAAGCTTATTACAGTGAAATGTAAATTTAGCATAGAGGCATTAGTCCATTGAAAAACATAATACAAATAACATGGTACTGCAAGAAAATAAAAAGCAGTACGTACATACAGTATTTATAATAAAATCTTCATTAAAATATGTACAAGTTTATTTAACAAAAAGATTAAGTTAGTTTTTCACTGCAGTGTCATATATTCAGTTCTGATTTTAATTTATTTCTCCATGGTTAATTGTAGTTTATGGTTTAAGAGGTGGTGGATTATCAATTTTCTACTGTATATGGGCACTCAAACTGCTTTTTTTAACCGGGATGTGTTGATATTTTGTATAAAATCTCTAATGAATTGTTTTAATAAAGTTCTGTTACTTATATACAAATTCATGCATGCATTGTAAACTTTGCTCTGTCTTTTACGCAGCATGTTATTTAGGTTTTGATTGCACTGAAATTATATTTATAAGTAAAAAAAAATGTCTTAAGAAACATGTCTTGAGAGCCAGTGAGGGCGATGATGTAAAGATGGAGCAGCAGCAGAATGCTCGGGTGGGGAAAATATGAGTGCTCTGAGAAAACCAGTTCTCCGTGGCAGGAGGTGAATGGTCTGACCACTAGACCACTGCAGACCTAGGTCCTGTGTAGCTCAGCACATAGTGTGGAGGTACCTACCTGTTCGCCGCTGGGCACAGTGATGAGGAATGGCTGCGACCACATGAGCATTCCCGTGCTCTCTCGCTTGCTGTGTGCGCCCCAGGAGAAGCCCTCCAGCGGAGCATCTTTGTCGTCCAACCAGTGCGAGCTACACTGCACAGCCCACACACCCTCAGTTGGCAGCACTTTCTTCTATTTCTAGACAGTCCCTCCACACATACTCCACAAAACTGTGTTGTTTGAATGATACTTCCAATGGTGCCAAGTAATATTTCATTTCTCTCATACTTTAGTTTGAATACTTGGCAATAGTTTTAGTCACTGTGTAATAATTGTAGTTTAAAACCACAACATTAATACCATTCGTCCACAGTCTTAAGCATTCAGTGAAATGAGTCTCAATACCCATACTAATGTTATTTCTTACGTTATGGAAATTCGTCAGAAATGGAAAATCTTCTGTTAAGAATAATGGGCTGGAAGTAGCAAATCTTACAGTGTGTGGAAAATAACGTATGTTCCCCATAGAAGTTCATAGACTGTTGGAGACTAAATTAATGCAAATATTGGTCAGATAACCATAGTATTTTTCATGTCTTAAATTATGTTTGTATATCTAAGGTTGATGGTGTTTTCATACTTTCCATACCGTACAGCAATGCAATATAGAACTTGACGTATTCCTTGCGCAAGATAATTTTGTGCATTTTTCATAATGAAAAAAAACATTACGAAATTGCTTGATTGTATTGAGTAAAGAAAATATGCCCAGAATTAATTTAACTGTTTAAGTTGTAATAGTTTGAAAACTGCTTGGTTTCAAAACATCACTGCTACAAATATTAGTGCTCAATGTTTTCAAAACGTACTTACTATTACAATTTTTTGTATGTATGTGGTTTTATTAGTTTGTTTTCTATATATACATTAAACTTTTGAAACAGTGTTGACGTGCAGCACTCACATGGTTGTACAAGTAACGCAGCATGTAGTTGAGCAGGAATGACTTGCCCTTGCCGAAGATACCGGAGATGGACACAATGACGACATGCTTGTCCTTGATGTCATCCAGTGTGAAGATGGCGTGCAGAGCATCACGGTCGAAGTGTGTCATCTCGTTTCCCTGCGTCTGCAGGACCTGGATAGCCCTGGGAGCCATGCCGTACGTTCTCTTCCTTGCCCGTCACCTGTGTGCAAGGCCGCAGTTTCGAGCAGCTCACTTCACACCAGACACCAGCCAGCCTCGAGCTGTTTTCTGCATTCGAGACACAAAATCCAGAGAGCGAAAAAACCATAGCCACATTCATCAAGTGCCCCATCACCGCTGTATGCAATGCTCTAAACTGGAGTTGGAGTGCAGTGTTCTCATGGTGCGTGTTCTGCGGCTCTAAGCTGTCAGCATTTCATCCCATATGCACAAATGCTCACAATCTGACTGTGCTGTACCGAAAACTGCCAAGAAACCATTTACTGCCACAAGCATAAATAATTTCAACTATTCCTAGCAAAGTAAAACACCAATAAAAAGAAAAATCAATAAACGCCTTGTCACTTACATGTACTCAGGTGAAATGAACGGCTTTCAGTATTCCAAAACGCCTGCGTAGGTCAGGACAGTGCTAAGCTCAGGTAGCCCACAACACTTGGACTGTAACGATCGCAGTTTTCTACAGTAATCCAAGGCACAGGGCAATGACTTCACGTAAAAATTAAGTTATGGAATTATGCCACATTTCTTCACATTTGCTAGCAGGAATTCTTGTTGTGGCATGACAGGTAAGCAATAGAATTAACTTATTTTCGTAAAGGTAATGGTGTATTTGGTGACGGATAGTTTTCATGAAAAGAATCATCTCTGCCCCTATGGAACTTTTAAGTGGTAAACATATTGTAGCCTAATACTGGTGTAATGTGTGGTGCAAGGTTCAATGCAGGGCCCTACAAAATGTTTACAAATCTGAGCATTATATATTCAGATAGAGTGATTTACGAAACGTATATTTCCATCTGTCGGAGTGCTCTGGAATTGTGTTTGTAATGTGCGAGATGTCTTCATCGACCTCATATGGAGTGTGTAGTTCACCACAGTTTCTGAAGTTACTTAAGGGCCTTCACATCACAAGATTCCAGGTTCAAATCCCAGATTATTGTGCATGGCTGTTAGTATCGTTTTATAAGTTATGTTCGGTTAACCCTTTCAAACCCATTTTATTCAAACAATTTTTGTGAATTTTGTGTTATCTGGCTTAACGATTTCAAGAATGGACCTAATAATTTTCGCAAAAAATATTTCTTTATATTTTTATACTTTACGTATTGGTCAAAGAATTCATACTATCACTTATATTTATTTATTATTTGCAACCCCTTTTATCAAGATCATCTCTCTTTAAAAACCCATTTTTAAGGAACCATAAAACTATTCTGTAAAAAACAATTTGAAAATTTGAGGTCATCAGCTAGAAAATAAATCGCTATGCATTCCGTTTCTCTTGTCAAACACTGTGTATCTGTAAAAATAGATGCCACCCCTATTTTGATTTGTAGGTTTGGGGTGGGTCTAAATATGTCAAATTTTCCATTCCAAACCCTTCATTAAGACCATCCCTCACTAACAACCCTATTCCTGGACAATGTGAGGGTTCTCTACAGTGGTATTATAGTATATATGATACATACATGCACAAGACATAAATTAATATTGACACCGGCTAACAGCCAGCATCGCTAGAGCCCATGACGACACTCACATGTCACGTCTACCGCACGTGCGTAAAGACGCCGACAATTTTTGAACTTTCCTATAAGTGTTAATTTCAGGGTAAAATGTCTTATATTGTCTTTACAGTGTTTAATACGTCTTAAAATGTTTTAAAGTGCTTGTACTAATTTTGATTGTTTGAGATATGAATATTCAAAATGCCTGTGGTGACAAGATTAAGAACACTTAATATTCTGGCATGAACACCATCACAAAATTATAGAAATTTAAAACAATGTCTAATTTAATTTGTGCCATTTTATTTTCACTATAAAATATTTCACTCGGCGTGCATAGCACTTCCGTTTATGTGAACCCCGTAGGCGGCCATGATAGGTCCGTGCGAAGCTTGTATCGGACACTCTGTCGAGGAGAGCTGGCGAGGTAAGACACTGTCACATACGCACTACAACTTTATTCACTGATGTAGGTTTCCATAGTCTATGCAGTTTACCGGTTAATCTTTGCTTGCGTAGGATTTTGCCAGACATTTTCCCCAGCATTATGCTTCCGCTTTACTAATTTCTTACGCCCTTGTGGCATTTTAACTTACTCGAGGAAAAGGAGGAGAAAGATGTCGGAGAGGCCACGCTACCTGTGCATTTTGAATCAGGTGCCATCTGCCTATGTTTATTGCATTTCAGTGTAACTTCTGCATAATTCCTACACACAATTTTAAGAGCTTTATTTTTATGTATGTATTTGAGGGTAATTTTCGTGTTTGAATATTTTACAGCAACATCACGTATAACCACGTGGCCGACCGACGCCAAGTATTTGTATGCGCCATCATTGTGTTTCTAGAGCTTATTTATGTAACATCGCATGTGCAATCATTTAGTTCAGGGTTCTATGTCAATTTTATTCGGGGTTCAATGTATTTTTCACGTAAATTGATGCTTTTTGTACTTGACCACGCGGTCCCAGTAATGTTTAATTTTACAGCCATCAGGCATGTTACAAGCCTGTAACCACTCTAATAGAGAATCACTTTCTCAACAAGAATAATATTTGATCTGAATTCGGTTTGCCGTTTCCACATAGATATATTGCAATTTCACCTGCACCATGTGGTCCGCTACGAACATCATCCAGCGGCATCCGTGCCATCTAAACTTGTTTTCACACATGTGTTTGTTTATTGTGAATATTCATCTTGTGTCCCATCTTATTTCATGTATCATTCAAGGGTCTATGTAATTTTGTAATTAGTGTACGGAGCAATTATTCCCGTCCTAGCCGGCTCTGTGTATAGGCAGTCACCACACTACCCACGTGCTGGAGGGCGAGCCCCGACGAGTTTGCGTTAATGATGCCGAGTAATAATACGTGTTAATATGTATTAAGGGTTTTCATTTGTAATTCACTGTGTCCTGTCTTCAGGGAAAAACCGTCAGTCCATCCTAGCGGCTGTCGGCCCTCTTCCCTTGTGAAGGCTGTGCTTTCACGCATCTAGGTGTGCGGTAGATTAATTACGGGTTGGGGAACACCCAAGTGGAATTGGCTAGTCATGACCGAGATAATCATTTCATTGGCACATTGATGTGTATGAATAATATCAATAAAAACAAGTCTACAGTGGATTTATATATTTTATTCAGAGGTGACAGTGTCCTAGCCACATATGTTTTATTAAGTGTTTATTTCAGTGATGTTTAGTAAAAGTTTAGTATTGCCTACGTGTTTGTAAGTACGCACGGGTGAGACGAACACACAGAACCCACAACATCCCTGAGAACCATGAGTCTCAACAATAGTGCGGTGATTGGGAAGCACCGCTGGCATCCATATTACCAGTAAGTATTTGTGTTATTGTTTGTCTCGTGTCTCACCCGATGGCGTCAATATATACAACACTCAGAAAGCAGGTCATAATGATTGCTGGAATGCCAGGTGCAAGTTACCCGCTGTCTTATCAGGGTGGTCACCATATGACTTGTTAACTTCAATAAATTATGTGTGAAAGTAAACTGAAAAAAAGAAATAAAAATTATTAAATATGTTTGTTATATGTTTTGGCTCATAGAAAATGTTATCTTTTTTAACTGCAGGAAGTATATTTCTTGTGGCCTGTGAAAGTGTGTTAAGCCATCCGGTCCCACCACCTTGCTTCATAGGTAGCTAGACAAGCAAAACCAGACTTGTGATATGTTACGAGCACTAGCCCTAAACTTGTTAAGTTTCATTGTCGCTTTTTCAAACACTCTCCCATCGTGTCCCCACTCTGACGCCCAGCAAACTTGGCAGTGAAGCTCATAAACATTTGAGGTTTTTATGTGCAAAATAAAAGTACGCAGCAAGAAAACAGCAGGTTATAAAAAGAAAAAAAATTTTTTTTGGGAATTTCTTCAGAAAATGTCACTTTGATTAGCAGACAATGCAAATATGTGTAAGACACTTAAGGTCAACAGTTTGATTCAGCTTTAGTAGTGAATGTTGATGTGAACATCCCTTTCTTTATTTTCTATTAGTTGGTCTAAATGTATTTCAAATGGACACTTTCTAATAATGTTTCTCTTTCACAACTGTAAATAAATTTATTTTCACTCCACGTACTATTTTCCCTGAGCTTTAAGGCCTCCTACTACCAGGTGGTAGAAATGCGTTGCAGAGTGTTTCAAATACTCGTTTCTCCATAAAATTATTAAACGTGTGTCCAATGTGCTGATCTACGATAAGAACACATACTTCGGACGAGGGTGTTTAAGTACTTTCAAAATGTCACGCCCTTTAGAAAAACCATTTCAGAGTACTCCAAAATGGCTAAAAACAGCCTTTTCAAAGTGCTGTAGTTCAAAATGTACACATCAGATGCATAGAAAACTATTCAAGAGCCCTACATTAAACCTTCCTACATACAATTAGAGTCACTGCTTTGTACATGCAGTGCAATTAGAACACTGCATGCCAGTTCAGAGCCTTGCGCATAGCGGCGATGGCGCACTTGATGTACTTATTGCTTCCGCGCTTCTCTGCCTCAAACGTGGGAAAGAGCTCCAGGAATCCAGGAGCGTTAACATTGTGGAACAATGTTTTCTTTATTACCATCACCTGATAAAATTTTGTATTGTTTTCAGCTTCAATAATTTTTCAATTCTACCAAACAGTAAGATATGCAAAAATCATATACAAATACCAGCTGATCTCGGCATACGTTGTTCCACCTCTATCACATTCTATTTTGCCTTCTTAATGCGTCCTCACTATTACATCAGGTACGTCGACCGATGTTTGATCGTGGTATCGCTGGCATTTTTGTCTTTTAGATCCACAAACATTTCCTGCAAGTATCAGCAAAATCGGCCCATAAATATAGAAGTTAGACTCCAGCGTCACCTATCGGAATGAAACATGACTAAAATCCTTACTCACCACCTCAATAACATATTGTGTGAATATTGTCTCAAATGGTCCAGAGGTTTGTCAGTGATGATGCAATTTAGTCACGCACAAAGGATTTTATATTTAAAGATAAGCATGCGAACAAAGTTTGAGTATTCTTAAAATTTATCTCGGTTATTATTCTCCTGAAGAGTTAATGAAAATGTTAATGTTCACACAAAATGCATGTAATTACAAATGTTATTCTAATTGTACTGTATCATCAGTTTTGAAATATTTGTAGCTAACAAAAAAAATCAATGTGAATTCATAATGCTTGCTGTGAACTACATTAAGAACCTAAACTACAAAGTGCCAACTTCTAAGTATTTCTCAAATTTAAAAACATGTATACATTATACCATGTTTGTACCACTAGGCATCCTGTTTTGTGCAAAGTGAACTAGAATTAAAATGAATGTACCTTACTTCAAAATTTTTTTTCTGTACAAAAATTTGCTTGTCAGCTGGGTTGGCACTTCAATATTTGATGCTCATATAATTTTCTTGAAATATCTTTTTAGCTTGTAAAATAAATTGGAACATTGACAGAGCAGAAAATCTTATCATACCCCAACATCATATAACTTTGTGGAAACTTTCCAGGGTTGTATTTTCTTCTGTTGAAATTTGCTGTGCACCTTGACCAATGTTTACAAGTCCTGGACAGGACTGAAAAGAACCTGGGAAGAACAGCATAGATAGAAATGAAGTAAACTGTATAACTTACAAGATATTGTGAGACGTGCTGCTGTATGGTAGGCGTGACAACGGGAACTAGAAACACCTGAAGATTACATTCTCAGCCAGGCGGCAGGCATGATGACTAATGCTGGATCCCACTGATACCAGCCTTTATCTACAACTCTATCAGAGATAAAGAGGCAGAGATACCATCCAGCAACCATTTGTCAACAAAACCAATCTGCAGTGTTAG
Source organism: Dryococelus australis (assembly GCA_029891345.1). NCBI lineage: Eukaryota > Metazoa > Arthropoda > Insecta > Phasmatodea > Phasmatidae > Dryococelus > Dryococelus australis. Next base: position 108,279,861 of record CM057005.1, read on the forward strand.
CCTATACAAATATACTCCTGTACTTGAATGCATACATAACTTACTAATATTATTAGTAACAGGGACATAAGTATGAAAAAGTATTGTAGTCATAAATATAAAATAATATTCTGAAACTTGGTATATTTTTTTTAGAACATAATTTAACAAAGAAGTGGGGAACACCTTCAAAGAATGTAACTTGAAAATAAGAAATTGTTTTCAGAAATACTTTTAAGCCTGCTTTCTTTGGAAATAAAAGCTCACCTTTCTCTGTCTTTATCTATCTTTGTTTGGTGCTGTCTTGACTATTTTAGAATTTATTTTTCCTTGATGTGTGTGAATGCACATATATGTTTGCACAATAGCATATGCATACACATACTTCCCTCTTCCCCCCACTCCTCATCAAAAAATATATATATATAAATCGGCTGGGCTAAATTAATTTTAACAAAAATTAATATTTAAGATTTTAATAAATTTTTTTAATTAAAATTGAGGCAAAAAATATTATCAAATAAGTGTATAGTGTTTTAACTTATAAATTGTGAAACAAACAACTCTATAGTCCAAAATAAATTAAACTTCTCAGGAGACGCGCGTCTCGCTATCTTCGAGATAGTGGTCCAGAAGGAAAACATCAGAATCTGCTACCGCGGAGTCAAGGGAGTGACCGTGGTAAAAGGGGTGCAGGGGTTGGACGTCGGGTTTATCTCTGGAGAAACGTGCAGTCTTCGGTTGTAGGACGAGCCTTCTTCAAGCTGCTGGAGAGGTTGGAGGCTTCGCAGGCTGTAGGAGAGGAGAGAGAGGTCTTGGTCAGACCCACAGAGTGCTCGCTGACCTGTGCGCCCGGCAAGCCCGACAACTGGCGAGAGGCGTGCTCGTGCCTCCTTATATAGTTGAAAATCCCTGTATCAGCGATCTTCGGGGGGTGCAGGGGAAGTTACCCTTTCGTCGCAGAGGTTGGTTTAACAGGGTTGCGGCGCCGCCGCTCATTTCTTATCTCCCTGCACTGAGACGATGACAAGTTTACCACCTAGGTACGAGGCTCAGCAGGTGTGACATCACGGAGTAGCAGAGGTTCTGCGATCCTGTGCTGTCGGGTGAACTTCCTTCTCTGCTATCTTTAGATAGTGGCCCATCGGATAAAACAATCTTGACTCAAGGGGGTGGCGACCACATGTCAGAATCTGGGCAGGCAGTACAATTCATAATTAACACTTTAATTATTTTTATGTCCGAGGATGTCCAACGTGTGGAGTAGATTCTATCAGTACGTGAAGTGCAATCTGCCACTGTGACTTGCCCCAAGCTCTTGCTTGCTTGTTTGTGGGGCAAAGTAGCCCATAGGGATTGCAGTCATGCTGTGCATCAGTGTAGCATGCGTCACAGGAAACATCTTTTTATATGAGAAACATCAAATCATATTGACGTTGCCCTCACTGTCTTGTTCGGAACGTAGCCCACTGGCGCTCTGCTATTGCACCGCCCACGTACTTTGTGCGTGCAGTGCTGGGTCTTCATATTCGTTCATGCACAAATGGATCAGTGAACTGCTAAGTGAACCAAATGACTCATCGTTACAACAGTAAACTTTTGCGTTGTGTTACCGGAGTGAAGTGTTGTGCTCCCCAAAAGCAGAGCATCATTTAAACACGGGAAAGTATTACCTCCCGCCTGCCCCCTCTTGGTGAATTGTTTTCTATTAAAATGAGCCAGACCATGTGGCACATGTAATCTTATAAATCACTGACCTGAGGCACTCGAAAATCTTATTGCAAATTTTAAAGTGTTGTCGTCACGTTTGTGGGAAAGGGCCTATTTTAACTTTTACAGTTTTGATGAATGTTTAACATAAATGATACTGTCAGTTCTGGCAGCCGCCATGGCACATGCCCAAATTCAAATTCCCGAGCATCATATTAAATTAAGTGTTTAATTTAATATTGTATTATAGAATTTCCATGTAAGTGTTTTATGTCTTTATGTAATTTGCATTAATTTTCTGAACATCCAGCCAGCCTGTTCAGGCTCTGCCAAGTAAGTTCATTTTTACTGACATGCCTAGCAACAAGAACTTTGAACTTTATTTAAATGAAATCTCAGTCTGAATTACTATATTAATTCCTCCTGTTCTTGTTTTGCATTTTGATTGCTTGTTGAAGTGTATGTTTTTATGTATTTCCCTCACGGTGTTGGCGGGCATCTCAGTCAGGTAACGGCATCTCCACATCATCATCTTCAGTATAGCTATGCGGACCAAGGATAGTGCACGTGCTTTGCGTCACAGGGGAACGTCAACTTCTTTGTTCAATCAGTATAGCTGAAATAGTAAGTTTTAATTTCCGGAACCTTTTCATTAACTTTTCTTCCCCTGCTTTCACACTCTCATCTCCGTAGACTCACGGCCCCAGAGTTTTTTCACCATTTAATTTCTATCCGTGCTTAACAGTGCTTTCTGCTGTGTTGGCCTCTAGCAGGCATTATATGACATGCCTGCTTGATTCGAGGGATATAATGTATCTTACTGTATGTGTGATATCACTCTGTTTAAATACACAGTTCTAACGTACCTTGTTTTATATTTTATTTCTTAATGTTTAACATAACTTCAGGATCTGGCTCACTACAGAAACTAACCACGTGCTCAGCTTATGAACTGTATAAGTGTGCAAAAGGGACTTCACCGGCGTGTGCTGTGAGGGGGCCGCCACACGGCTGTCGACCTGCTACTACCCTGAGATACCGACAACACGTGTCCACCAGTGTACTAGATGAGCTGGCGCCCTGGCAACTTATAACATCTTTACTGAATTTTATCGCCATGCATCTGGGTTTCTCTCACATCTGGCGTACCCTGCCCCTCACTAGCAACCAAGCCACGACAATAATTAGTTGATAGTGATATTTAACTTCTGTAACATAAGTGATACTTATGACTGTTTCACACGTAAATGAGCAGTTGAATGAAGAGTATTTAAAACGGTGACAAGGCAACTATGTAATTTTGTTTAAAAAGATCATGCAGTATAAGATTTAATTGGTATGAAAGAAAGCTCGTCAGTGAAATATTATGATACGTGTCACTGTAATATATTTATTCTTGTAAATAGTCAGTGATACACACACACAGACATTATGACGAGTCTCTTTCTTGAAGGGATGGCAAACAATTTACAATATTAAAAACAAAATTCTTTTTGGAAGATACAATCCAAAACCTACACCTTATGAACTGTTTGTAGCTGGAAAATATACAAGATAAAACTAAAACTATAATAAAAGGCTCGAGTTACCCACTATCTAGCAAAAAAAAAACTCAATTCATCAAATATTCATATTAATATATCAACAAATATTGTAATCTGAATATATTTCAAAAGTGATTTAATCTGTATTGCACTTATTGTCTCGCAAGTATTCTTTGAATGGTTCTTATAATGGCAACCAGCAACTGATGACAAATTATTATCGACATATGCGATTGAGGAGCTGTGTTAAATGTCAAAGACAAAACATGAAACAAAACACACAGATATTAGTTTCCAAAAATGCTGCAACGGTTTTGCTACGAAAAGCCTACTTTGTTCAGCTGTGCTGTCTTCGCTTGTTTATCAATTTTGTGTCTGAGTTGCGTTTGTTGTGTCATCCAGACTTACATGTCGCAGTGTACATTGTAGTCATTGGTTTTTTTTAACTAACAATAGCTGACCTAGGCTTGCTTTTAATGTCTGTGTAATACTTAGTTACAGTCTGGATTTTATATTTTATACAACTTAGCACTGCAGTGATATACAGGTTGTCTACGATGAAACATCCTAATCTCAGTTTTGCCTGTTCTTCTGTGTACTGTATGTGTTCAAATTACAGCCTTAATTTTTCCGCTTCTCTCGGCTGCCGCCTGGAGCGCTGCAGTTAGCTTACGCCACAATGATGTTGGTTTAGCAAAAAACACAGGTAGTTGCGTGGTTTTCAGAGTTTAAGTTGATCAAGAGCGTGCAAAAGGTGTGCTGGCTAGTCCACTATTGCGCCAAGCATACAACTAGTTTATTCATCCCCCACTCCAGTTCCCCCTAGTATACCGCACGCACGCGAGTCATTTTCAACGTGTCCAGTATACATGTTTGTGGCTTGGTTCCAGCTTGCCAGAGCGCATACAGGGGTCATATCTGCCCTGTCACGCATGCTGGCTGGTCATATGCTGGAGAACAAGCGCCTACTGCAAAGGTTGTCAACTTTTTCTCTTGCTGAGTGTATGTTACTAGTAGTCGTGATGCATGTACAGTTTCACATTCACTCACTACTAACTATATTTCTACATAACCAATATCTGTAATGCTTTGACGCAGCCAAAGAACCAGCCACAATCAGCCCATGACGGCACTCGCCGCTGAAGGCATGTGGGATGGTAAATACAGGGCTAATTTCCAACATAGGTCACTGACTTTTCAGACATATTATATCAGATGTTTCAGTGTAAAATGCATTTGTTTCAAGGGTAACATTGTTTGTCAAAATGTTATATGTATTTTTGAGAGCTTGTTTGTGCATTTACAATTTGAAATTTGAAGTGTGCGCAGCACTGAAATAAGAGACAATGATACTCAGGTTAGAAAGCCTTCTGAAGACAATTAAATACCATATTAATATTTTACTCAGCATACATAGCACTTCCGCTTGTTTGAACCCCGTAGGCAGTCGTAATCAGTCCGTGCGACCCCTGCCTCTGGGCAGACCTAGAGAGCTGGTGAGGTAAGACGCTGTAACACACACACTTCACCTTTTTTCACTGATGTAGGTTTCAATAGTTCATTTTAGTACACCGGTTAACATTTGTCTTGAGTACGTTTTGCCAGATGTCCCAGCATAATGCTATCCACTTAACCTAAGAATTTACAGCCTTTAAGGCTTCTTGGAGATACAAATAATATGAGAGAGCGTTGTATCGGAGAGGCCATGAGGCCCATGCTACTTGAGTATCAGATGCCATCCGCCCGTATTCAGAGTTTTTCAATGTAATTTCTGTTTTATTGTGATGTGTGATATTAAGGGCAATATTTCTGTTTAATCACTTAGAGGGATTTGTAATGTTATGTTTTACGGCCACATAGCTCATGGCCACGCGGTCAGATACCACCAAGTCCATATCCACGCAATCACCTCATTATGAGGGCTAACTGTCTGTCAATTTTGTGCACCATAAGTTATCTCAGGGTTTTATATAATATGTTAATAAGGGTTCATGTATTTTACGTGTTGTAACGCAATTTGTTCCTGACCACACGGTCCGCCTATGTACTTGTATTTTTCCGCCAATCAGCGTTCCAAGGGCTTTTGTACGCTGATTTCTGGCAATAAGATTTTCCAATGCAGATTAAATTATTTAAGATACCGTATTTCTTCCTGTATAGATCACACATTTTTACCAAAAAAATGACTACAAAAAGTGAAGTGCTGCTTATATACGATATATGAGCAAAAAAAATTTACCCCCCAAACATGTTTAGAAATTTGTCAACATACTACATTTTAATGTTTTAACTTAGTTTCGAAGGAAGTTGGAAGGAAGAAAGGGAAGGGAATAGAGTGGGAAGAAAGATAGAAAGGAAGAAAGTGCAATTATTAATACAAATTTTCTGTCCCAAATGTTTTGTAGGGGAAATTAATTAGGAATTTATTATGTTTGTATGGAATAGTGACTTAACAATATTTACAGGAATACAAAAATTCAGTGCGACCTATACATGAAATATTAATCATTCCCAATTTTTTATGAAAAACTTCTGGTGCAGCCTATACACGCACGCGCCTATACAAGCCAAAATATGGTAACTACTAACTGGATTTCCGGGAAAATTTTTTGTTTTTACCTGCCCACATGGTCCGCTACGAGCCCTATCCAGCGGCATCTGCGCCATCTAAACGTAAGTTCACACGTTTTGTGTGTTTATTTTCCATCTCATGTCATGACCCATCTTCTTCAAGTGTTATTTTGTATTTTTGTACTACGTTATTGTTTTGCACTAGGCCTTTATGTGTTTGACTGACGGGGACGAGTCCCGACAAGTAGGCGTTAGCTGCAGAAGAATACGTTAGTGTTCATTTCATATTCCGTGTCCTGTCTCTGAGCAAACCTGCAGTCCATTCTAGCGGCTGTACGCCCCTTGCTCTGTAGAGACTGTGCTTTCAGGGACCGCTGAGCATCATCCAGTCAGAGGTGCGCAAGTTGAGTTATGTGCTTGGGGGAATCACCCACCTGAACTGGCTAGACACGCTCGAGACTATTGTAATTTTCATTCTGGCACAGACTGTAGCTTGGATAATAAACCTCTACCTCCTCAGTATACAATATGACTGTTCTTTAGTAGCGTCAGATACCCAGCCCAGTCAAGGTGTCTTGATTGCAGGGTAAAGTGTAAAAGTTGTTTAGTGAGTACGCACGGGTGAGACGAACATACAGAACCCACAGCATCCCTGAGATCACTCGGCATCTCGAAGTGCGGTGCGTAGGAACTACCGCTGGCACCCATCAATCAGAAGGTAAAGTGTATCATAATTGTCTCCGTGTCTCACCCGTCAGCTTCAGCTTATCCTATCAGGTGTGATGTGAATGTGTCAACTAGTATGTGTTGCTTAACATTGAAGTGTCTGGTGGTCCCTATTGAAGCTGCTTTTCCACAATGCGCTGTACTCCTCTCTTCATCTATCTATCCATCTGTACCCTTCTCTATGCTGTCATCTTTCTTGGCATTCCCTCATTTCTTTGTTTTTTAGCTGCGTATTTTTTTCTTGTTTCAGCATTGTAATGTTGCTGGTTCAATTTGCCACCATCACTGCTGGTAGTTATTTTTTTACCTTACATTCATTGCATATAGGGTAAAAATCTTTAATTGCTGGTGTTGATGTTGGCATATTGAATTGCCAGTCACAAGCCCAGAAGCTGTCCACATGTCACGTTACAATGTCATGTGGATGGTAAGACAGAGTGCAATACCGCTGTGTCAATAGGTAAGTTTGGTGGCGTGTGGTGTGCTGCCGGTGAGCGGTGGAGGGCCAGGCTGGCGCAGGTCACGGTGTGTATCTGCTGGGATGTGAAGAGCACAGGCTGACGACGATGGGGGGGGGGGGGGGAGTCATTATGGGAGGATGCAAAGTGTAGTAGTAGAGTGAGAAAGGTCATTCTAGCTTGTGGGAGGGTGCGAAATAACCTCAGCCTGGCGTTGTTGCGGGGATCCAAGATGGCCACCACCATCGGGGTGTTCGCAGGATGAAAAAACTGTGGGTGGGAGAGAGACTGGCATTGTTTTAGAGATTGGGGGGCTGAGTCATGGTTGTGGAGCCAGGAGGCAGGGCGGAATGCAAGTACATGAAGTAGAGAGACATTCGGTAGGATAGAAGCATCCAGAAAAATACGTAAGGATGGAAACATCCAGAAAAAACCAGAATGCAAACACGAGAAGTTTTGAGGCATCCAAAATGGTCGCCACGTGCATACTGGCTAGCAAAATGACAGCCAGAGTAGAGGATAGAAGCTTCCAGAAAAAAACGGAATACAAATGCGAGAAGTTTCAAGATGTTCTAGCCACCAAAATGGCCACTGAGTGCAAAGGGAAATTTTGAGGGAGTAAAAATGCGGCGCGGTGGGTTGTCCTCTTGTCCTTGCCAGGACGCCAGTTGTCCCAGAACATACCATTTCTTACTACTCATAACCTTCACGTGTGTTATTCCCTCATAATTTTCAGCTGTGTTGATAGGTTTAAATACAACAATCTGTTCAGAGAAAATGCAGCATTGTCTCTATATAATAGTTAGAAACTCTATTTTACAGAAGAATAAACATCATAAACAGAGAGCTACTTACAGTGATTTTGCTTTAAATTTGACACTTTTCAACAACCACATTTTTGTTTTAAAAACCAAATTTATGAATGGGCAATCAAATATTGACTTTCGTTTTTGTCCTGAAAAAATACTTACATTGAAAGCTGTAGTTCTTTAAAAATAAGAGTAGATAAAACTGTTTATAATGAGACCTGCATGACAACTAGATGAGGGCCCTATTGTAATGGTCTCAAATATTCCATCCACGTACATTTTTTGCTTCATTTTTTTGGAATTGTTTGAAGGTTCCCGAGAATGACCTTGTAAAATCCATACTTGTAAAACACGTGTATTTCATAAACATTTTTATCCATTGTCAAAACAAGCATTCAATAACAGTTGCAACTGAATGTTAGAAAGAGACAAAGTAATGATGACAAGTAGGCTGCTAAGCTACCAATAATATATAAAAAGTCATAAGCACAAAGTCTAGTAGGTACAAAGTAGGACGACCTTTTTCCACGCAATCGTGTGAAAAATGTGTCGTTCTACTTTGCGTATGTACCTGTTCACAAGTACATACTAGACTATGAGTACTAGTGCTGCTGTTGTTTTGTATATTCCAAAGAGAGAACCTTAACTATTTCATTTGTTTGCCGAAGTAGGTACTACAGTACTGTCAATTTTAAAACGTGCATTCAACCCCTATTTCCACTTTTTTATGTTGGATTACATTAGATTGCCCCTGTTTATTTATTGTTTAAAGACTAACCTACATTTTCTGGAAAACAAACTTGCTGGTTGCTTTGTATTACTGTACAAAGTTTTATAACTGTGCTATATTGTGGAACATAATCATGTCTGCTGAAACCCTACTTTACAAATGTTCAAGCAAATATACATCAGAATACATGTGGCATGTGTTAACAGATGTCAAGTATGTAGTTATTAGCATTATATGTACTTAAGCACGTTGCAAGTTTTTCTTTCAGTATGCAGTTATTTTTTGAACAGTAGAAGTTGAAATACTAGAACCTGGAGTTCTGGTTTCTTTGGTAAATATTCATTTTTCCTATTTGAGTTGCTACATCCTAGTGCCAAGTAGCCATCACCAAACCAATTTGATTACGCTAACTAAATGGTATCAGTCTTGCCAACAGAAACTTCATTTTTGGCAAATAGAGGGTTTTCAAGTAGATTCTGCTCCATTTTATTTCTGTTTCTGGTAACTGGAGATTCTGTTTCCTTAGGACCATGCAATTTTTCTGTTATAGGGAAGTTTCCACCTTTCAGGGATTACACTTATGAGTGGTTTTATTGTACTACTGTAGAAAATATTTAAACCAAGCACTTATCAGGTTTAAATTATGCACTTAGGCTAAATGTAAAACTTAAGTAGAATGATATATCATAACACTATAAATTGTAAACTGGCCAAGAGATGAATTTTGTTGTGTAAGTAAGAGTAAACAAATTGAATGTAAAAAAAATGAATGAATGAAGTAAAGAAAGGAACAAATAAATTAGCTAATAAATGAACAAGATAAACAAATAAGCAAAATTTTCATTATGCAAATATTAAGTAATCAATTAAGAAAAATAAATAAATGAATAACCTAACAAAATATTAATAAAGAAAAAAATTAACTAATACGTAAACAAATTGCAAAACAAAAAAACTGTAAAAATGATACATCGTCTGAGCAGGAATTTCAAAAGCACACAGTGAACTTTGAACTCTAGCGACAGCATTGCTGTGACAAAGCACCGGGTGACCTCAACACTATCACTAGACTTACAAACTAGGATTTATCTAGTTTGTAAGTACAGTTAGTTGACGACACTTTATCCCACACAAAATTGCTGCCAGAGGCTGATGCCATTGGAAGATACAGTACAAGACCAACAAAGACTAAATACACTAGTCAGAATTTCAAAACAGTCGTTACAAAACTACCGGCCACCTGGAAGGTGGAATCTACACTAACACTAAAGCAAATAAAACCAACACACACTAAGAGGGCACTGTGATACTTTTATTTTATTTCATAGACCACAAACATTTACAATCTGATAGAGCTATGAATTTCAACTTACAGCTGCAGAGATATTCCTTCTCTTACCACTAATTTATTTAATCAAGCAATACAAAGTGGATAAAAAGTAATAATCAATTGCTTGATGCAGATGAAAAATATCTTAATACTTTCTGGAACAAACTTCTTGTCTTAGTCAGCATTTTGTTGAATGTAATTAGTAAATCTTATATGATACATATTAAACCAATGATATGAGAATGTTTGATGACATATTGTTTTTTAAACACACATGCATCAAGATTTTGATATTTAGAAATTAAAAATGTGAAGGAGATTCCTTGACTGTCCCTAAAGCTCCAGCTGGCATTAGGACATGAGAACTTTACGTTGTGATACCATGACCTGGATAACATCTTTTAGCAACATATTCCATTAAATATCTTTTGTATTTTATGCATGTCTCTGTAGAGGCAACCAAATACATATTTACCTGCAGAAGGATTACCTTTGTGTAAGGGTTGCCCTCGCATAATTGTCGCACCAGTATCTGAATGGTTGAATCTATATTTCAAACTACACCCTCAATATTTTCCACAGACAAATAGAAGTAGTTATCTGGTTAATTTTTATATATTTCACCCTTCAAGCTGAGTACCCAGGCCGTAGGCTGCGGCACAAGAGCAGTGACAAGGATCACTGTAATTCCATCTGGTGTCACACTCACTGATTATGTTATTTGTGTGATGAAATATTTTTATTTTGTAAAAATCAATACATGCTAATTATCTACATACATACTGAATCACACAACAAAATTAAAAATCAATTTCAACACTTGAACTGAAAAACTTGCATAAGAGCTACACCCCATTGACACAATGAATTGGCATCAAATGTGCAACACATATGTGAGTAAACATACACACATTTCATGGTAATTACAGTATTATGGTGTGTATAGGCCGCATGCGTGTATAGGCTGCACCAGAAGTTTTTGATGAAACATGAGGGATAATTAATATTTCAAGTATAGGCTGCACTGAATTTTTGTATTCCTGTAAATATTGTTCCAGACAAACATAGTAAATTCAGACTTAATTTCTCCCCTACAAAACATTTGTGACAGAAAATGTGTGTTATGTTGCAATGTTTACGAATATACATCGTGCAATTACTATTCCACAGATGGTATCGTGACTTGAGGAAGCAAAACCACAGCAACGTGTTACACAAAATGGCGTCTTATCAATGTGCACTTGAAGAGCCGTGGCGGGCATGCAAATTACATAAGATATCTCTCTCTTGTACGGTAGAGAAATTATTTTCTCATGTACGGCATCTATGGGTAAGCAAGCCCCAACATGTTTATATTTTACACCTGCTGGATGACGGTTATTTTGTTTATGAACAAACAACTGCACAAGTTTTTTTATATTATTATTATTAATAATAATTCTTTCCCTTCCCTTCCTTCCTTTAAGAATTAAAACATTAAAATGTACTGTATGTTGAACAATTTTCCAACAAATTTTTCTATCCAATATCTTGTATTTAAGGCGCACCCCACTTTTTGTGCTTTTTTTAAATATATATAAAAATGTGCGGCCTATACACGCCAAAATACAGTTTAAGTTATTTTGGATCAACTAAAAACAAAACATGGACCAAAAATGATTTTTACAAAGCTTAAAACAAACTGATTGAGACTTATATTTTGCATAATGTTTTGTCACTAATGTCAGCTGTCATCATACACTGAGCTCAACCTGAAAGTCCAAGCTGTATATGCAATGAAAGAAATAGTAACTGCAAACATAGAGTCTACACTTGAGGAATATGCACTGCTCCTCGTCTCTTCCTTCGTGCCAATTTGGGAAAATCAAGATATTTCTCTGATCAAAATATATAAAACCTTCTATTAAAAGGCACAAGATTATTCTACAAATATTTCAAATTTTCTACATAGTTTCATATTACAGAAATCATAAATATGTTTTTACCTCATGCTAGAAGTTACTTTAGGTCATGGTTCACAATTTTATAAATAAAATGTTTAGTACATTCTCAAGGCTGATGAAAACCCCTTCAAATCTCATTTAAAAAGCATCTCATAAATGACCTATGGATACAATATACAACACTATTTTATTGTTGAGACTCTGAGATATAAAGTAATCATTTCTGCATCATATCTGTATTTTTCCAAAAACAGCCGCCATTCCTGTCTATGCATGCATAGGCACCTCTTGGCAGACATAACTGGTAGGATCCTCTGTTTACAGAACACAAATAGTATGTTTTTGACCTTGTAAAACTAGACATGAGTGGTTGAAGGTGACTATCTGCTACCTCCAACACATTGCAGTAGCAGTACCTGTCACACGTGCTCTGTCTGGTCATGAGGGGATATATTCTACTCTATAAGAATTTTCAGGGTTTACTTTTAGCTCGGTTTTCTTTTAAAAATTTCAGATTTTGTTTTTATTTCTGTTTATGCTCTTTATAATTACATATGCGGTTCACAATAAACTAAGCACTCTTGAAAGTCCTGCTTAAGATCTACTTGTAGCCATGTTGTGTATTCTTCCACCTTACGTCAACTTAACATTGCACTGGGTCTCGTCACTTTATTCATGCATCGGCCGAGTGGAACTGTGACATATGTAATAAGAAAAGTAAATATTTTATAAATCAGTTTATTATTATATTTATATGCATTAAAAAACACAGGAAATAAAATTAATAATTTCAATTTTCACAAATGTTTACTTCGTGGAACTGCTTTCCCTCCAATGTTACAAACTTCTTTGGTGGCCCAGCGCCACTCAGTGCACCCATAAAAATACAGTACATGCAGGTTGGTGCAGTGATTTTTCCAGACACTGATTTCAAAAGTACTCACTTTATCGTGAACTGCCTTTATGGTGGATCAGGCACCACCACCTTGGATTTTTATATTTTTGGCTACTACCCGCAAACGTAAATTTTAGGTGTATTTTTTCAGATGACATGACATAGGGTACAACTTAATGCATTATCTGAAATCTGTTCTCTTCAACTGCCGTAGTTATTATGACTCTGTAGTCGCTCCCACAAAATAATCAATTATTTTACCTCAGCTGTTACAAGTTAGAAAACATCAAATGCAGAGAAGCTGTAACATTTCAAGGACATAAGGAAGGTATTATTCATGCTTTGTAATGCTCCTCCTGAAATCGAATTTGTGGCAGAAAATCTATAAAAATAATTCAAAACACATCTTTACATAAAATTTATAATGCATAACATTAAAAAAATACATATAATAAAGAATACACATTTAATTTAAAATAAAATAAAAACATATAATCACATTTTAGGTATTAAAACTAGTATCTGGAACAAACATTGAAGTTTCTAGACATGTAGTGTTGCAGGTTACGTATTTTTTAATAATTTTTCATTGGGACTTTTAGTTGGAAATACCTTTTCCTTTTGTTAGTGTGTGTAATGTTCTAAATTTTTCTTTGGTGCCACGTGGAGCGGGAACAGTTTATCAATTTTAATTTGTGGCCGTATCCAAGTGGTTATCTCTAATGCATTTGTGTTTTAAGAGTTCTGAAAGCCGCAGTTTTCCTGTAGTAAACAGTATTTGTTCTAAAACTTCTCTGTGACACAGTAGGGTTTGGCCAATAGAAAGAGTTTGTACCTGGGATTGCCATATTTGGTAGCAGGAGTGCGTTTAGAAGGGATTTGAGACCCGGGAATTTATAATTTTAGATTTGTAACTAGGAGAGGGGATAGCGGCACAGTATCAAGGGCTTTTGTCCTTGTAGCAGATGACATAAAACCATGATGGGAGAATGAAGTGCCTCGCGATGCAAGTGTGGTTACAGTAAAACTCCGGCGCTGTTTCTAATTTGTCTCATCGATACTGTTTGTGTTCGTGTTGTTAACCTGTGATTGCAAAATGGAACTTTGAAATAAAACTAAGTATTGTAACTTTTCCGAGATGGGAATTTCATTTCTTGTAATTTAAAATTGGCACCCCTATGTCTCATGCTTGACCGACTCGACTGAGTGAAAGTGGACTCTAACTGCAGCGAGGCAATTATTTAGCCTTTCTCATGTTACAGACATTGTGTTTTCTCTTTGTTTGGTCAGTATCATACAAAAATATTTGGAATGCATAGTAATTTGCTACAATAAATTATTGAAGTTTTACAGATAAAATACAGTAAATATACGGTATTTCATTGATTTTTATTTATTTCGTGGCAATTTGAATGTCTGTGTTATGCAGTGTATTAATATGCACTTCAGTTCAGTGTTATTTCGGTTTTATTGTGATTCTCCACATAATCTTGTCTCTGACACAAACTGTTCTGCTGTTGAATCATAATGCACGGTTTGAAAAGCCTGCTTGTTTCACACTGGGTTACAATGGTAACCTCATCCATTGCACTCAGAAAATCCTATTCTCAATTAGAGAGTTTCTGGGTGTTCTCCATGCAGTAGTAAACAGAATTAACAAGTAAAGTGGCATGGCTTTAGGAAAGGATAGCTAAAATGACATTTATAATTAATTATGTTTCCAAAAGCTGCATTGCATCAGGCCTTTACAATACTATCTCTCACAGTTTATTTGTTGTTTTTTTTTAACAAGGTTTCAAAACAAATGTGACTGCTATGAATTATCTGCATGAAGAGATGAATTCTAAAGAATGAAAACTATTTAATAATTTGCTTTTTTTTCTTACATTTAAACATACTGTCAGATTCAGAAAACTAAAAATAAAATGAAATGTTTCTGATTCCAGACTTTCCTTCCTTTCCTCGCCTCCCAACTAAGTAAACTGGATTTGATTCCTGGTGGGTCACTCCCGGGTTTTTGCACGTGGGAATTGTGCCAGACGATGCCTGCTGATCTGCTGATTTTCTTTACAATTTCCCATGTCCTTTCATTCCGGCACTTCGGCATACTATACTCACCTCACTTCACACTCATTGGTTCTCAAGGCATTGATGTTAAGAGCTGCGGAAGGAAACTTATCCACTCCACTTCTTTCATTCATCCAACAGCACATCACACAGGCAAGTGTAAACACCACAAAATTATAGCACAAATTGACTTTTCAGTTAATTGATCAAACCCAATCATACTACTGCACAACGAAATGTAAATGTTACTTTAATCTTTTAGTTTTGGTCAAACTTAATAGTTACCTACTATAATTATTTTGATAGTGTTTTTACGAACATGATCACAACATTGTAGCAGTATTTACTGCACAGAATAAATTAACTTTAGCACAAAGTGTTAACTTGTCAATAAACATTTTTAAACTTGCTCTCTCTCTCTCTCTTGTTGAAAACTCACAAGCTGCCTATGCATGCATGACACCACTACATGTACAGTACTTGTAAACATCACACACCGAAACACTGATAGATTTTTCCAATTGTCACAACTATTTTTTTTTAACTAGCACCAGCAAACTGTACAACAATCACAATCTGGTGTTGACTTTACTGTACAAAACTAATTAATGTACTTCTAACATTCAAATTGGTCTGAAATGACACAGTAGCCTTAATTTATTGTCCAGCACTTTGTTCGCACATCTGACGAATACACCTAGTTCTCACAAGGCCCACGTACAATGCTCATCTTTCAGTCAGTAGGAGCACCAACTATGTCCATACTATTACCACATTATGCAGCAGACGCTTCTGTGCTACTGACAGCTACTCGCAGAACATAACCTACATTTGGAAATAATTCAATAAAAATTCATCACCATGGTGGCAGAATACAGACTGCAGCATGAAAAGATGTATGCTACTGCTGGAATGAATAATGTGCAGGTGGATTATAAATAACTAACAAGCAGAACTCTCCCCCGCACATAACTTCACATACTAACAGGCAAGCTACCATACTTCCAGTCATAATTGTCTTGTCACTAGCTCACACACAGGATGCTCATACCTCTGAAGACTAAACAGTGTACTTTTAACTTGCCACTTTGCAATCACATTGAGTAAACTATAAAAAAAAACTATCATACAAGGAACTCATGGTACATTGTGAAAAAAGAACTATAACCCTCAAAATGATTTTTCATCCAGAGTTCTGCAATAATTTTCAAAAACTGTGCACAAAAACAACTGGCCTACACAATAACTCACAAATTTGTGCTTGTAACATTTAACACAGAAAAAAGTTCTCCAAAACGTAACAATATAATTTACGTCAATATTTATTGCTATAACAAAACCACTTTCGTTAAAATTTGTTTTTATTGCACTTTTAATACCACAAACAATTGCCATAAATCACAAAGATCAAATTACCTCGAAATTTTATTTACCACAAGAGTAATGATTTGTATCAATTTATATTAAATGCAACAATTTTTCTAACATCAATATCTTTTACAAGGAAAAAATTTTCCTAATATAAAATACATTTTCCAGCAAAATCTCTATTATAAAAGGTAACTAATGAATACATGGCCATTTGCAAATGAAATTATATTGTCATTAATATTTACAAATGGTTCTTTTACACGACAAATAATATTGTTATAAAATGACAACCTTGCAAAAATTTTCAACAATGGTTTTTCTTAGAGAACTACAATTTTTACAGTGCTGTTTTCGAGACTAATATCTCGTGGAGTATTAAGTGTACACCGTTAGACACAGTGTTCCTCAGATCGACGAGCTGCAAGCCACACGGTACGAGAAAATCAGCTAGGCTTGCGCGGCGCAGCCTGCGCCTTGCGGCAGTTGCACAGCCACTTGATGATGCGAGCGTTGCGTTCGACGATGGAGAGTTGTTCGCTCGGCCGGTGGTAGCCAGCCCCTCCAACACCCCCTCGCAGCGACCCGCCGCTCTCCAACCCAGGGCCGCAGCCTGCCCAGGGGCCCCACGCCGTCACCGAGTCCACAGAGCTGACGCTCGAGAAGTACACCGGTGAGGAGGAACCAGACGCTGGAGCTGACAGGCACCTGCAACAACAGCTGTCAGCTCCACGACGTGCAAGGACATACATGAAACAGCTGAAAGGTCTTCGACAACATGACCCATACCTTATAATGGAACTGAATGATGTAACGCAGTGGGAAACCTTTGGACTCACATTCGAGAAGACCTTGGTTTGACTCCCAGTCTGAACATCCTGATTTTGGTTTTCCATGGTTTCCTGAAACCCCTCCAGGTGAATACCGGGATTGTTCCTCACTACAGGCCATAGTCAAATAATTCCTTCTCCATTCCTGTTTCTCTGAGCAACATGCTCAGTCTCTAATGACCTCACTGTCGATGAGACATTAAGCCCACCCAGCCACCTACCTACCTACCTACCTACCTACCTCTATAATAGAGAAAGAATGTACTCGGGTGGATCATACTACAAACAGTGCCGCACATTGGCCACAAACAATCTCACTGTACCTTAATTAGGGTGAAGTGAGCTGAAGATGAAGCAGCAACAGAATGCTATGGTGAGGGAAATGGGAGCACCCTGATAAAACCCATTAGCCCATGACAATTTCCAATGTACATTTACCACGCGTGAAAATGTGGAATGACCCCACCAGGAATCTAACTCAGATGTATTGGGTGGTTGGTAAAGATGACTGTTCTTCCTTGTCATTGTCAGTTTGATTCTTGTGGCAAGGGACACTGTCTCACAGTTGGCCACCCTGGAGCAGAGAGAGGAGTAGACTGGCCGAAGAGCAACGACGAGTCCACAGAACTGATGAGCTGCAGTGTATGGTGACGCATGCCCAAGGGGATGCATAGTTGTAACTACAGTTATTTGGAAGGGCTAGCCGCATCAAACAATGATCTAAAACCATTTGAAGTAAAAGTTATGGTGACATTGTCCACACAATGTTTAAAAGAGACAGTTGAGGTTTTAGTCATGTTTACAGTCTCATTTCGTAATGCCAGAATCACGAGGTTGAGCACCTTAATTGTGCACGGGCAGATGGCCAGTGAAGAGTACAGGTCGTGTGGCCTGTGTCAAGTGCACTAAATCCAAAGTCACTGTCACGACACTATAAGCCGGCTGGCCCTTGGTTACACACTTACCTGGAAGATAAGGTTTCTTGTGAAGTGGCGCTGTTGCTGCTGGCTTTTACTACCCTGTGAGGTGGGCTGGTAGTCACCTCGGTGGCGGCCAATGGATCTGTGTGGTACTGCAGGCAACTGTTGAAGAGATTTTGGTTTCGCACATCCAGGGGTCGGCTACTCCAATAAGAGGTTCCTCACCACTTTGAAAAGGTTCTAGGATAGTATGAGGAGGGCTTTCAAGCTTAATGAGTGGTGGAAATAAGTACGTCTGCAGTGAAGAGGAATGAAGCTCTGGGGTGGAAGTGCAAAGTGCAACTTCAGACTGAGGGTCAACAAGTAGTCTAGACTTGAGGACAGCAGCTGCCCTTTTAAACCTTCTCTGTAAGGCATGGGAAGTTAAAGGTACAACTGGGACTGCACGAACGTAGAGCCGGTAGTACTCGTGATTCCCTAGTGTATACTTCTGAAAACCCAGTCTTGTAACGAGAGACTGCACCCTGTGTTCTTTTCGTCTAGCCCTGCAAGAGAGAGGTGGACAGAACATGGATAACTCAAGTTACATACTTCCTGATCAAAATTAATTAGTGGTGGTTCCAGCCCCTTTCCAGCCTTGCTAGAAAGTGGTAGTGGAGTATGGAACACCTTGATTCACTTATTTGCCTAGCGGAGGAGTACCTAGTGCTTTGGACTCCACCGAGTCTACCAGTGCTGGCAGAGCTAGGTTGGTCTCTTAAGCTTAAGATGTGGGTATTTGACTTGTTGCCTTGTTGTGTTGCCAACTTCACTTGTGTGGTCTGAACAACTTAGGAAATCTATGACATATTACACAAAGAATTAAAGTATGCGGAGGATAGGTAAGTTTCACGTATTTTATTACATGAGTAATAAAACATGGCGGTACTGTGCTACCTCCTACTCTAGACTTTGAAACGGAAGGTACCTAAACAATCCAGGTGAAGGGAGTCCTGGAAGTTAATCTAATGGGGAAGGTTTTACTTGGTGTTAGAGAAACAGAGTATTTGACAACTAATTCCCTGCCTAATGTGGTGATTGTTATGAAGGAACAGAATGGGGAGGACGTCTACTGGAAGAGTAATGTCTATGGTTGTCGTCACCATCCGGTGGGCAAGGTTGCGGTCCTGAAGATACATGCTCGACATGACCTATTACCAAGGGGTTCTTCTGGATTCGACGCCAGGAGGTAGAAAGGAAGACGGAGCCCTCGGGAGCTTCTGGAGGGTCCAGTCTTCCAGAAGCGGAGGGATCTGCGGTGGTTGCAGATGGTGCGTCAGCAGTTGCTGAAGAAGTGTTGAAGCTTCTGGTAGCCAATGTCTTCTACTGGTAAAGATTTCGGCCCTTGCGAGCGGTGGACTCTGCGGATGTACCAGTGGTCACACATCCCGATGGCTACCTTTGACTCTTGTGAGCGGTGGAGGTGCAGAGTCTGAAGTTTGTTTTCTGGTCGTTTCAGACCTTTTATAGTTATCTCTGTTCAGGAGCTCGGTGGCAACGGGTGCAGGGAGTGATAGCCTCGGCCACAGTGGCCAGGTTGGAGGGAGCGGTGGCTCTGCCAACAGTACAATCTTGCAGAGGAGGTGTTGATGTAGCGGCTTCTTGGAATTGTAGGGTGAACAGTACAAGCTAGGATCACGTGTCTGCAACATCTTCTGAAATTGCAGCCGCCATGTGGTACCCTGTAGGCACGTGTCCTACCTCTTCAGTGCTGTTGTGGTTCTGACTTGCCAAGTGTGTTGAACATTGCGCTCAAGATGGAGCAAAGTCATTTTGCAGAGTGCGCATCAAAAAATGGAATGCATCATGTGTTAATGGAAACACTTACATGGATGTTGTGACCACAGTGTGATTTGTACGCAAAAGACCTACCGTTAGGAAGTGTTAAAATACACATGTATATTCTCCCCTGTAGCTTGCAATCCCTAATCACATTGTAGATTGAGGCTTGTGATATTTCCTGTAATAGTCATTGGTTTCATTGACCTAGAGAAAGGTGGCTCCACTGTCCTTGAAGGAAACATCACAGGCATATTGTTTCTGTCCTTAGACTCACTGCACATTCAAATAAAGTGTTGGTTCCTGGGTTCTTGAAATGGGATCACCAGTTACCAGAAAGCTAGTCAATTGTTGTCACACTTATGGTTGTCTCTTATGGCAAAGAACTCCTCTGTTAGGTGCAGCCACTCTGTTCACTATGAGAGATTTCTTTTCTTGATCCCATCATGAGTAACTAGATCTTGGCAAGAGGTTGGACGACCGGCCATTGTACAGATATCAGCCAGTTCACAACAAGTTTAGAAGTTTCAAAGACAGTTTGTGGTAGGACAATGTGAGTGAGGGTGTTTGCACTTTATGCAGAAATGTATAATGTTTTTAAACTTGTACTCTGGTGACACAACAAATTTAGGCTTGGTAAAACATGCTAAAGGCAGTTATCTTCCTAATGTGAGTTCAATAGTGAGAACTTGATGTATGTTCATATGTTCCCAGCATCCACTCGACCTTGATATTTGCTGGAGTGCCGGAACTCAAATATGGGAGGTAGGGCATGGAGCATGTCCTTGCCATGCAGTATGAAACCACAGAATTGTGAAGAATACAGAAGAAAAATGATTACACTATCTACTTATTAAAGAAGAAGATTAGAGTTTATGCAGTCACATCATAGAACATGTAAGCATACAAAATGCATAATGGTATGGCAGTTCCTCTCATGCAAATGTACTTGATCATCCATTGGCCACGAAGGATGCTAGGAACAGGCCTTGGGCCTGAGCAGCAAATGCACCTTGCAGTATACTTGTGATTGGTCGGGCTGTCGCCTGGCAAGTTAACACTCCAGGCATTGATGGCATTAGCGACAGTACTGAGTCAAAGGATGGATTTAGGTTCAAGGATGCTGCCAACTACAAAAAAATATTCAATAAACCAGGGGTAGTAACCTAAAAGGCCTTAAAAGTTTTAAAACTGCACAAGGTAGGATTGACTGTTAATCTTGATAAAGTAACTTTGGGTACAAGAAAGGTTAAGTTTTTAGGTTACTTTGTGAAGGGCGACTAATGACTGATCCCAATCGAGTTTCTCCTGTTTTGGATTTTCCTCACCCAAGAAGTAAACTGTATTTTGTATTTTACCGGAAAAATGGCAGTGCAAGTAAGATTGCAGTTCCGGAGTCATTAAGGCCTATGATGCTTCCGCTTTTGTATTTTCAAGATTCGTTTGGCGGACATTTGGGTGTGAGTAAAACCTTTAATAAGATAGCTTTTCAGTTTGCTTGGCCAACTTTAAAGAGTGATGTTTCTGAATTTGTGAACTGTATCAAAAATGTGAACAGCCACAGCAAACTAATGTGGGCCAGGCGGTGAAGCCGGTGCCACAGGGTCCCTGGAGTGTAGTCCACTTAAATAATTTTGGACCATTGACACAATTTAAGAAGGGTAATGTATGTATTTTGGTTTTGTTAGCCTTGTTCGCGAAGTTTATAATTTTGTTGCTACTCTCGAAGACGACATCAACCCTCTTGCCTTACCTGCTGATAACGGCAATTGTGCCAACTCTACTACATCTGATAGTGGTACGATGGTCCCTTCTGGACACCTCACGCTCGCCTTACTTGCTGGTAACAACAATCACACCACCACTACCCTTCTGGTAGTGATCCTCAACAATCCCTTCTGGACAATAGTTGGAGTTAGTTAGGGTCAGGCGAATCACCTTGTTCAGTTAGGACCAGGTCTCCTTCACCTGGATTCTCGTAGTTTAACTTCCGTTAACTCAGGGATAATTTAGGAGGCAGTACAGGCCACTGTGTATATTCTCCTTAGAATATATATGTGTACGTATTTACTTCTGAGTTCTCATTTCTTAGTGTACTGTGTTGTTCCTACATAGACACCGTGCACACCATAGTGAAGCCGGGGACCACGCTCGACCAAAGTACTAATTGAAGTGTAGGACTGTGGGCTCCTTTCACCAGGACGCACTTACATCAACCACACACCCATTAGAAGGCCACCCGTACTGTGCACCACATGTACATAAGGTAGAGCCACCACCACTCGAAAGACCTCCACAAGGTGGCTAGTCAACCAAGCCAACCTATACTCCGTCCACTGCTCTGAACTGGGCCTTAGGGAGTAAGAGTTGCTTCTTGCAAGTCTGACCCCTTTTGGATACCACAGCTAAGTGTTGTTGACGTGCAGCCTGAGGAAACCCATCACTCTGTATCCACCACTCTGAACTGGGCCGGACGAAGGAGCACCGGATATGACTCTTGCCTGTACAGCTACAGCTTTGGAAGTACACAAAAGCTAGGGAACATTGTCACCTGCTTTACTCTAGCAAGGCTGGTAGTTGTACTTTCCTTATGCCCTACACTCAGAAGAGTGGTACTCAGCGAAAAATACGAAGGGCAGGTAACACCTCCAGAAGGAAGCTTCAGTTGTAACCCAGCTCCAAATGCACTTTGCAGCCAATTCCCATGGGGCAGAGCTCACACAGCCTGCCAACTGGAGGGCCAGTTCCATCAACAACAGCTCCGCTTCAGCACCAGCAGCAGCCAGCCACAGCTAGGACAGGAGCAACCCCCGGCTGTCGTCCTGTCAGGTAAACTTATGGCAGTGTGCTCAATGTTTCCCCGGACCATAAAAACAGCATTTGACTTCTCGACTAGTAGACACGCCGTGCTCCAGTCCATGACCACAATTAACTGAGGTCAAAATCTCTTGTTTCTGGCGACATTAACAAAACTGTAACTGACCACGACGACCTCTCAGTTTAAACGACTGTTGTGCATCACTATTGTTAGAGCTCTCAAGGAGCAGGTTTGGAAAGTTCTTAGTGGTCCTGTGGAAATAGTAACTGATAATGCTAAATCTTTCACATCTAATGCTTTTAAGAATATGTTTATTCGCTAGGCAGTTAAGTATTTCACCTCCAGTCCGTATTATCCAAACGAGAACCAGGTGGAAATTGAAAACCTGTTTGACGATTTTCTACAATCAGGATCATACTAAGTGGGATCAGGACCTAGATTTCATTAACTTAGTGTTCAACAGTGCACGCCATGATTCCACAGCAGTTCATCGTTCTCTCTCTTTCCTTGGTCTTCACATTGGTCATCCCTTGTTAAATATTTGGAACATTCCTCCTTTTCCATCTCCCCTTGGTGATGCTGATCCTGATCGTTTGCTGGAGGAGGTACATCGCAGGCTCAATACTGCAAAGTAGCAGGTTATTGCCAAAATGGACCAGGGTAGATTACCAGTAACGTACAAAGTAGGGTACCTTGTCCTGTATAAGAATTGTGTTTTAGCAGACTTAGGGAAGGTTTTGGGAATTAGGGAAGGAATTGTGTTTTAGCAGACAGGGAAGCCAATTCCAAAATGTTGTGGGCCGTATAAAATCCATAAGTTTCTTGACCCTAATACGGTTTTGACCAACTCTATTCACTCTTTTCGTAAAGCTCATGTCTCTCAGTACAGGCATTTATGTCACGTAATTGATTATTTATTGTTTGCAAATTTATGGTACAGATGTTATATTTGTGTACATTTTTGGTAATACACGTGTATACCCTCATCCTTGTTCCTTTGGTTTTCTTGTTTTTCCCGTTTATAATTTCCTGTAAATGTTCTGTTCCTGCCCTCCGTCCGAGCCGTGCTAACTTCGCCTCACTTTGAGTGTGAGACTGCTCGAGAAAGAGGCTGTGCCCCTGTTGGTTTTGTCTACCGTAACCCCCCCCTGTCAGCTGTGCATAGAAGTTTGCAGTGCTTGAGAAGAGCCTAGATCTCAAGGTGCTGAAATGTCTGGTTGGCTCTCGGTTTGCTCAAAGTCTCCGGAAACCGACTTGATGATGTGAACTCGTTGCTCCTTTACTTGAATTGATGCTACTGGATGTTGACTTATATGTTGTTAACTTTTCTAAGAATATATGAATTGTCTGTGAACACTATTATACTGTTTCAAGTCTACCTTTGAGTTAGTGTATATTTATTTTTGTATCTTCTGTGAATTGTTTGTGTTAGTTTTTAACGTGGACTTAGGAAGAGTCACTAATCACCATGGAACAGGTTTTGGGGTGGGGGTTGCACCGTTTACGTTACGTTTGTGAACATCCTCTACATTTGCAGCTAGTGACGTTAATTTTTGCTCGTGCTCGGAATCACCTCATTTGTTCTTCTCTGACTCCCTTTCCTCCTTTTTCCCTTCCCCTGTGCATGTGTCTTATTCTGTGATTGGCGGCAGTATTTCATTTAAGGTCTTGCACTGCGAAGATACATCACTGTTCTGTCCTGCACCATCTGCACTTCACTTCACTTGTTTGTGCTGCACTTCTACAAGAATTATACTAAGCTGATCTCAATCGACGACAAAGTCTAGTCGTAAAGAGTGATGGGGCAAATTGCAGTGAGTTGTGGAAAACGTCAGTGTGTTTTGCAGTAGAATTTTAATGATTTTGTAATTTTGTGTGACGTGTGTAGTTGCTTGGGTGTACAGTAGCTGTTTCCCATTTCTAAATTTGGTTTCTGGCTGTCCATCTGGAATATGTTTGGCTTTAACTATGGTGTCACGTTTGCTGTGCCTCCTGTTTTAACGTGTCGTAGTTGTCCCTGGTGCACCACCCAAGTTTAATAATTTAAAAATACTTTTCCTGTTTTGTCTTGGTTTCATTGGTATAAATTTTTAACGGCAGGAGCTTTGAAGAGTCTCACTTTGACTGCCTCCCACTGCATCTATATTTATAGTCATTTTTAAAATTCAATTTATTGTATTTGAAACACTGCGGAGGGCACCAAGGGATGAAGCTCGAGTGAGAGCAAGTCCCAGAACACCCTGCCACCCAGTAGAGGGTTTGGTCCCGCCCTTTACCTAGATTGTTGGTGCAGCACCAGACCGGCAACGGTTGGTGAGATGAGGGTCCAAAACTCAGAGGCCAATACAAAGAAAAGTACACTAAACCAAACACTCATCTACAAAGTCACCTTAAGGAAAAAGCACACAAGACCCGTGCTAGCACGAGAAGGGGTTCTGCCCCTGCTGGGGTGAGAAACAATGAGGAGGGTTAACTTGTGGCATGTGAAGTGAAGTGTCGGTGACTTGGGGATACTGACCCTGATAATTACCTTGAGTTGAAGAGTACTCTCGTACAACATGTATTTACGAGTGGTTTGGGTGGCCTTCAATTTATTCAATGCGAGTTTCATATAGAACATTCCCAAGGGATTTTAAACCCTTTTAGGCAAGGTGCCAGCGTACATTGTGGGCCTGGTACATTTACGTAATGAAACAAAATTTCAACAAAGTTCCCGGTGGAACCGGCGCCGGCCTCTCCAAACCTCCCCTGTAGGTGGCCGATACCTATTAAAAGGTCATACCTAGACCGCTACTTTCTAACCGTTACGTTAACTCCTGCAAAAACAAATGTTAAATCAACTCATTGATCTCCAGGGTCCGAAAGAGAAAAAGAAACACTACACTAATCTATTCACTCACACACTAGCTACCATTTTCCGTACTAAGTCCTTCATGATTGAATTTAAGCATGACGGTATCCCCATTAACAGCATTCGTGGCCCAATGCGTTTGAGTGCATACGGACTCCGTTTTGGGGGATGCCCGGTAACCAGAAGCATCCCCTGCCACCTCGCCCCTGAATGCAAAGGGCGTAGTCATTCCACACTGCAGACTTTCAAAGAGGGTACTCATACACACACACATTCATTCCATACCTACTCTCTTGATCCTACATAGGATCCATGTCCTTCATCATTCTGAGGTTCTTTCTGTTATTCTCATTCAGGTGCCAACTCTGCATGTCATCGTCAGTGTTTTTTCCTCCAGAACATCTGTATTCAGGGACAGGTCGTCACATCCGGTGCTTTGTCTGGTTCGGTGAATGGTTGAGAGAGAAAGGGTGGGAGAGAGATGATCTTTCATGGTGTTTTCTTCCCTTTTCATGTTCTTCCATCCTGAGTTCAGCGCAGCCGAGAGGGCGGCCTATGGACTCCTTTTCGATCCTCCTCCCCCCACGTTTTTCATCCCTCAATCTGGAATGGCCTCGAGGGGAAGCTCTTGTGAAGATCGACGAATGGCGTAGGCTTGTTTTAGGATGCCGACCGAGTTGAAGGACTAATAACTAATCACAGTGTACCCTGTGAAGGGCTTACTGTAGTCAAAAGTACGCCTCCCGTATGTATGGACGGCATCCTTAAAGATGTCTGATTCCATTAATTGTTCACCTATTCGCCAGTAGCACTCTCTGAGCAAACTCAGGAGTGCTTGCTGCTGGGCTGGCAGACCCACCTGGGCAACAATGAGCCTGTCAACTGCCTCCATTCGTGGGAAGATAATTCTGTCTCCCCTGTCCATTCGCCTAACTCCAGGGTGAGAGCTGCCATTATCGTGGTTGGGTCTTCCAACCATGAGAGATGTGCTCCTCATATGACCTCGTTATACAGCCACAGTGGGTTCTTTGTGTGTGCCCCTGCAGGCCAAGCCTGCACGGCCGCATCTACCACGTTCTTTTCATCTAGCCCTGTTAGTTCCATGACTGGGGTTGCTTTAGTTGTCCTGACTAACTGTTTATGGACGAAGATCTTCCTGTAAACCTTGGTTTCCCTTGGTTGTTAAGTTCGAACCTCCTCCATTGGTACCCCCGTTTCCTATACCTTACTGGCACGGTTCCTGGTGCAGACTATTATCTGTCTGTTGTCTCATTTGAGCTTGCTCATGCTACAAGTAGCATGAGCGAAACCCTCCCGAATGAAAACCAGTGGGCTCCAGGCACATGGCCATCCATCTCCGACACTCTCACTTTCTTCGCCCTGGTCATGGGGTTCTTGTTGCTCCAGGTTATAACTTTCGTTATAGACCTGGACTTGGGTAACTCCATCCCCTTTTCTTGTTCCTTCTTGTATTTGTTAGGTTTTGCAAAGGGGGGTTCCAGAACCCTTGTAATCCCAGTCTGTTTCTCCATACTGGAGGCTTCCAGCTGTCCATGCACAGGTACCTGGCACTGTAGTCTTGAGGAGTGAGAGGCGAGAGGGCCCTCTTCACACTCATTCAACACCAGCACTCTTTGGGAGACGTGATCACCCATCATGACTCCTAATGTCATTCCCATCTTCTGGACTGTCAATAAACTTGTAGCTCAACTGGCGACTTGCCCACCAGACATCAAACTCTTGCCTTCTCTTACCCACTCTGGTAAGGTAACTGAATACCTCTCTGACCAGGTCCAGTCCCGGAGCATCTCCCCGAGTCATAGAGGTCCGTGTTTCCCTTCGAATTCAGTTCCAAGGTCTTCCACCTTGGGCCACTCCAGAGCATGGGGAGTACACCATGCTGATGTTTTACCTCAAGATTCGAAGGCTTTAGCGCTCTCCTCTGCTCCGTAGGCGCTGCTGCAGGGGCCAGCTGTGGAACAGCGGCCAACTCCGGTTGCTGCTGAGTGGTGCTCTGGCTGTTGAATGTGATGAAGGTCAAGGAGGGATGGCAGTGTATTCTGGGGAGAGTACTGATGACTCTATGCCTAATATCTCTGTTCCGCTATGCAAAATAATCAAATACTCGAATGGAACTTATCCCGGTGTCCGGGTAGGTAAATCAAATAAAAAGTTACATTCTTGGGATTCAGTAATAACACTGCTATGCAGATTGATCTCAGACACTAACTGATTCAGTTCCTGTTTAAGATGGTTCTTAATACCTGGTTTAGAGTTCTTCGGCATGAGGCCAACTTAATTAATATTAATTCTGCGTCAAAACTAATATGCCACACAAGAATGTACGTGACGTGAACCCGGCTATGAAAGTGGTCCTACGGTGTACGTCCTGGCACACGACTAGTCCCGACATGTCTGGTCGCTTAACCACATCTGGCCAATTCTCGAGCCCAAAGGGTTCTACAACAGAGCACGTGAGCAGCCGCCATACTAAGGTGTATTGAGTTCCTAGTGGAGGGTTCCTCTGAAGATTAGCCACTGCAATACCCCGAGTATTACCTTGGCCAAACTCAGAATACCGCTCGGTGTCACTTGTATTTTCTATTTGGCTGATATGCGTAGCCAGCGTTACTTTACATACATAATTAAAGAAAGCAAATATTTAAATGCAAATATAAATGAGAAGTTAATTTGTGGCTTTGTTTGCCTGGTATACATAATTTGTGACTTTATTTGCCTGGTATAAATACAAGATGTAGGGGTTGCTAATAGCTAACAAGTAAAAGTCACTAATATTCTATGGGTGTGTGGTTTTAAAAATTCCACTTAAGAATTTTCAGTAAAGCAAAATAGTAAGAAACATAATAATAGCAATGGTTTCTATCATACAATACTTTACTGCTGCATATATATATATATATAAGCATAAAATTTAACTGCGGAAGTTAAAAAGTATATTCACAATGCAAATCAGGGGAAGGCTACCTGTTACATTACGTTATGTTCAGATTCTTGGAAATTAATTAAATTTAAAGAAATATAATTGAAAGCTAATCTAGCCAAGAATCCTAGCTGAACTAGTCGAGGGATGTCTGGAAGGGACCTTACAATATGTATAGTGGGATTACTCCACTAGAGTGGTAGAGCGGCCTGGCTAGGGCCTTAAGGGAGCTACTTCACCATGACCTGGGATTACCTGGTAGGTCGCCGTAGGAGATGCTCAAAGCAAAGCGAAGAAGACTGGAGGTGGTGCTGAGGAGACGTCCTTCAGGGGAAGATGGCCTATATGAGAGTATCATCGTCGTGGCAGGTGGTGCGGACATAGGACAGTCGGTCCTAAGTCAGAATGCCCTCGGCCTTCACTGCCAAGGAGGGCATTGCAAGACTATGTTACTGCCGCAGTTTCCAACTCCAGTCTTCACAGCCTCTTCAGGAGTGAATGAGTGACTCCAGCGAGCCACCCCGAGCAACTGCTCAGGTATGGGTTGGTTCGTCTTTCACACTCATCGCTGGCGATCTTAGGTGTTTCGAGGTGTGCGGGGGGCTTGACCCTGCCTCCAAGGGTTGGAGCTTGTGACATCACATGCCTGGACCATGGATGCCTTATATTGCCTCTTCGCTCGGCACCTGGAGTTCAGAACTTCCAAGCTCAGGCGCTAGAGTAGACAGTGATTCTTTACGAATGGCCTGCACCTCAGGCGGCTCCAAATTCAAACTTGTGCATTCTTCTGCTGGCAATCACGGTGAAGTAAATAACTTCAGCAAGAGAATGACTATGATGTGATGGTTTTCTGCATATGCAGGGGGACAGTACAAGCTAGGAGCACGGGGTTGGAGCTGTGTTGAGTCTCTGTCAACGTCTTGGAGTTCCCAGTGTCCTATCTCCAGTACTGAGGGTAGACATGCCCATGAAGCTAGCCATCATCAAATGGGGCGAAGTCGTTATTCTGTAGTGCGCTTTGTCTAGCACCGATTATGTCAGGCATCAAATTGGAGGCTTTGGCAGGTCTAGATGACTGCCTTCCATTCCATTTATATTTTAATCAATTTTGGTGATCTTAAAGTAATTGTTTTAAAATATGTGTGCTGTAAATGAAAGCTCAAGCTAAATCGTAGGTTGTACAAGCTAAATCGTAGGTTGTACAAGCTAAATCGTAGGTTGTACACAGATTGTACGAGTTAAAGTTTTATATTGATATTATATTTATTTGGTGTAAATGAAACCTGTATCTATTCACGCCAGTAATGTATTTTTGAAACAACAACATTGTATGAGAACATTATTAAATGTCGTTAATTCTGATTTAGCGTTATGTAATTTATTTGTGCTTCTTCATCACAATGTCATGTCAAGACCACTGGTGAAAAGAAGATATACCGATAATTAAAAAGAAAGGTGCATTTACAATATGGTGAATAACAGTCAGCATTTTACTTTTTTTTTAGGTTTCATATAATCATTGCAAACACTTGTTAATACAAAACTCATTATTACAAACTGCGAAAATTCAGGTTCCTTAAGATTTGTATTAAGAGATTTCAGAGTGAACATGGCTTCGGTATGTTACTCACCTGAACTCATGGTTGTCGAGGCCCAAGTGTTCAAAGAAGACTTCGAGCTGAGCAATGGAGCGAGGCTGTGGCCGCGCGGGCACGGGTGGCGGGCCTCTCGAATACCTGTGGCTGATGTCTGACTTGGAGCGCAGGATGGGACGCCGGCCCTCCCCACACCTGCCACAACACCACACACACGTGACCATAACATCCACAGTGTCTGTTGCAACTCTGCACGTGAAGCCATTACTGAGCACTGAACAGCTATTCAGGTCGAGTGTCTGCTGAGCCTTAAAAACCACGCAGCTTGGATACACAGTCAGCACACAATTTACTTATATATGGCTTTGCATTATTTTATGGTTTACAATAATGTTGATATCACCTCTGACCCTATAGCTGACTCTAATGAACATAGGATGCAGTAAGGTTATGTGACATGTGTTTACTTGACAAACAACTGGTCAGTTGGAAAAACAAACATAAAAAACTGTCCCCTATACTTTTCGCATAACATAATTTTCAAGTAATTCTGCAGTAGCAAGAATCTCTTCTTTACTCTACGAGCTCGACTTATCACCACGTTTTAAAAATTACATAACACAATGTGATGCAGCACAACCAACGCTGTAAATGTTAAGGCACTGCCTAGTTGACATGACAGGTTGGTAGGTGTAAATGTCTCATCAACAGTAAGGTCATTAGAGAACTGTAGTGGGAGCATACATTTAGTAAAGGACACCAAAAAGAGAGCACATGGGCACCCAATTTGATCTTGATATTCACCACCATGTGTCTATTTATTGTATGCAATCTCTAATTAATTGTTACAGTTATAAACTTACAATGAATTTCTGATATTGTTTTTATATACATTTTCATTTCTGAGTTATAGACTTTTCTCTACCATTTTTGCAGCACGTAATTTTGTAATTTGGGTTCTCATTGCAACCAAATGAAATTTATAGAGAAGCAAAAATGTCTTAAGAGAGGCACAAAAAGATCTGATGCTTCCCTCCTTAATTTTTCAGGACCTCATACTAAGTTGTAGATGTTTTTTCGCTACTGATTCATGTGGAGTGATATTGGGAAAACACGGACCGTGACGTGAACCTGTGTCCTTCAGAACTCTCCAACTCGCTTGGTTTCACGGCAGACCCCACACTAACCTGACGAGAGATGGAGAGTGCACTTCCTCTGCGCCACTGTCGCTGTAGCTGCTGGCACTCTCCATATCTCTGCCACGACCGTCCACCTCCTCCCGCCGCTCCGAGCTACGCACATAAGCACACGTTTACAAACTGTGAGAGCAGAAGGCACATACATCCTGAATTATATGAGAGCACACGTGCTGGTATGCATGCATTTCCTTTACAGTTACCACCTCTACTATCCACAAATAATAAGATGCAAAATAAAAGTAACATTTTGATTGACATATATAATCTTTTATTAAAATGTAAACAGACCAGATAGAGAAATTGACTTGTGTAGAGTATAAAAAAAGGGATTTTGTAAAATATAAATAATTTGTCTTGGTTTTTTTGTTCTCATATTTTATAGCTGTCATCAACCTGCACATTTATATTATATGTTAAACATTTTGGAGGGGGAGGGGGGTGAGCTGTGCTCGCATGGACACAGCGTTCTACACCCAGCAACGCACAGAATGAGCACTCACTTCATTATCCACAGGCACCTCATGACTGCACGTTTCAACACATTACCAGGTGAGATGACTCTGGTTGACTGATAATGCAGTCCACAAGACAACTATGCATCACTCTTCTGTTAGTACGGTTCTTCTACTGGGCATGCCTTCACCACATTCAAGATGGTCGCCAAACTGTGTGCAGAGCTCCAGCAGAAAATGTTTTCTTAAAAAACTGTCCATATTGTCTGAGTACGGTCTGCTTACAAATAGCATTTATGAAACATTACGCATCTGTATATGTTCATCAGTTCCTCCATTTCTATCTAATGCATATTTTTGTGATGGTAAAAATGGCTCAAACAGGTGTTTACACTGCCATTTTTAAACATGAGTATTCTGGTACAAAAAGTTAAAAAAGGAATAGGGACGTGCATCAAACCTTT
The DNA here is from genome assembly GCA_029891345.1 of Dryococelus australis. Classification (NCBI taxonomy): domain Eukaryota; kingdom Metazoa; phylum Arthropoda; class Insecta; order Phasmatodea; family Phasmatidae; genus Dryococelus; species Dryococelus australis. The sequence continues at coordinate 108,311,879 of CM057005.1, forward strand.
TGTTTTATTATTACATCATAAAATAGTCAGGTCTCCGCTGAAAGTCTCATAGAGATGCGTTATCGATGGCAAGACTGCATGCCCGCTCAGTGCTTTGTGTGTAGAGGCGATGAGAGAGTTTATGCTCATGTCTTGGTCGCCCCTAGCTCTCCCATGTTTTAGACATCAGACTTGTAAAATTCCTTCAACAAGGCAGTCACCCTACGCAAATATACATAGAACCCTATTTTTACACTTCCTGTTTGTTTACAGTAAACCAAAATATATTGCAGATGGAATAATATGGGATAGATTTTAATTTATTGAAAATAAACTCATTCCAATGTAGAACTTCCATGAGGTTATACCGCCCTCAGGAATAATATTAGGCCATAAGTTGTAAATATGTTTTCGACATATCTTGTTATTGGGAATCACATCCCAAAAAATTTTCGGTTTAATTAAGAATCATCCTGTATATGTCGACTGCTGCTATTTTTTGAATAAACTAAAAATGTGTGATCCTGGTTAAATTCCCAACAAGGTCTTTAAGGATATTCACATGTAGAAAGTGGCACATGCTGCTAATGGCTTGCGGGTTGTCTCAGAGTACTTCTGTTTACCCTGCCCTTGCTTTCTGCCATTGCTCCATCTTAGGGTCTTATTCCATGTCTCCATCCCCGGTGCAGATGGACACCTACAGCTCCCACCTCATAAGCCTCTCACTTATGCCCGGTTGCACCACTGAAGTTCAGCAGTGATCTAGGATCAAATACCAGTTTGATCCTTGTTCAGCACATTTGGCTGTTGCACCATTGCAATCTGCGGGCCGAACTAAGATCAATTTGAGCCATGCTTTTTGGCGGTTCAAGAAGATGATTTCGGATCAAGAAAATACGAGTGCTTTATTTTAAAATGTCAAAGTTATATTGAAAAGCAATTTCGTTTTTAAAAATGACATAAATATTCAAATATTCCATGTTTAAGCTCTGTTTGGCACTCAAACATACATTTTATTAAATGTTTATAAAGTGAAATGAGAAGAATAGAAGTCTGTGTTGAGTATAGTTTATGTGAAGATAAAATCACAGTAAGATATTTTTATTTACTAGAAATAAACTTGGTAATATTTAGATTGTTTAAAAATGGATTCGGTTGTTTTTACTGCTGCATAACGTAAAATGAGTAATTTCACAAAGGCTTAAGATGCAATGCATTAATTTTATTAAAGATAGTATAAATGTTTTTAAAGAGAGAACGAAATTCATGATTATCCTTCCAAGAAAACAAAATGAAAAACTGGAAAACCCATTCAGAATATTAGAAACTGTCCTTATTTTCCGCAATGTGCTAAATATCGTGTAGAATTTTTTGCTCACGAAAGAGCTGCCGTAGCCGACAAATGTAGTTTGAAAACACGCCAACAGATAACACTAAGTACAATTATTTTCTTGGGAATTCAATACAGCTTTATAAACACTTGAATATTATTCAGTAAAGTTTGTACAACAATTATTTTACTTAAAACAGATAAAACATTGCACCATCTAGTTTTATGTATAGCACATTTTTCAATAATATTTGTATTAAAAATAACGAAAAAAATGTGGGCAAAGTGTTTCCTATCAAACAAAACAAATGAAACTGAAATTTTGCAGTGCATTCAACTAAATTATATAGTAAAAAATCCTAATAAATAATGTCTTAAATATATATAATAATATATAATAATAAATAACTTATTTATTCTCTCCGAACCTCAAAATAAACAGTTGCAACATGACGTCACGAAATGAGAGCCAATTACAAACACTGTTTGATCTCAATCCTAGTTTTGTATCGAGATTAGGAGATCTACAATTGGAACTCGGCCGTTCCTGTTGGGGCAACACTCGTACATTGGAACTAGGGTCAAACTGAAGATCGTGTTTGAACCAAGATCTTAGGATCTTGGTTCAAGTCTGTGAATGGTGCAACCGGCAATTAGTATGTGTTACCATTACCCTATGATGTTCCATCACACAACATTCATTCATTTAATCATTTATTATAAACTATTTATTTTTTTGAATTTATTCATTAATTTTGCATGCATTTCTTTATTTTTGTGTTTATCAATCACTTTTATATTTACTGTTTTTATTGTATTTATTAATTAATTTTTGTATTTATTCATTTTGGGTATATATTCACTTTTGAATTTATTCATTCATTTTTGTATGTATCTATCATTTCATGTTTGCATTTACTACCAGTAATCCGTTTTTATTTTTCACTAATATTTGAGATTATTAATAGGCTACATTTATGTGAGTATTTACATATTTTGTATTTATTCATTTCTTTTGTATCTAGTCATTATTTTTTGTATGCTTTATTTTTGTATTTATTAATTTTTGTAGTTATTGATTTGTGTGTTTATTGACTTATTCTCATTTATTACTCATTTTTGTTTTTATTAATTCATTTGTGTTTGGTCATTATTTTTTGTATGTTTTTCTATTCATGTTTGTATTAACTACCAATAAACAATTTTTATTTACTCTCTAATTTTTGTGTTTATGAATTTATTTGTATATGTATTTATTTATTTTACTTTTATTCATTGATTTTCAGTTATCAATTTTTGTATTTATTAATTTATTTTGTATTTATTCACTCATTTTTGTATTAGTTTTTGCATATATGTACTTAATCATTTTTATATTTATTAATTTATTTCTATGTGTATTAATTAATTTTTGTATTTAAACACATTTATTGTATTTATGCCGTAACGTTTGTTAATTAATGAATGTATTTATTTATCAGTAAAACACACAGTTACACAAATGTAGTATCTGCAATGCAGGATGTGTATTGCAGATACTGTGGAGGGAAGGGTACACAGGAAGCATAGTATAAACAGAGTCAGCAGGCAGGGCGAGACTAGGCGTGCGTGTGTGTGTACCTGGAGCTGGGCAGCTGGCTGCGGCTACTGCTGGTCGTGTGGGAACGAGAGGTGTTGCCACTGTCCCTGCGCTCCGGCCTGAAGCCCGAAACCTCGCTGCTCCCCTCCGTCATGCCCCCTGCCACAAAGCACACATCCCTTCAACACCTACAGCACTGTAACTCACAAACTAGACTTCTGGTTTACCAACACGTGAATGTCAGCTGAATGATCAACACACCTTTCAACTAACTAGCTTTCAAAAATACAGACATGCCAATCAACAAATTTCACTGACACTCCAAGCCACCAATCCAAATGTATAGTTCTAGATTGGTCCATTATCTGTCATGACAATTAACTTCACAAGCAGACTCAATTATACACAATCAATGTTACTTGTTTGGAAAATTTTTTTCACAAACACAATATTTTTCTCTTGAGCACTTCAGATAGTTTTTGTGACTACTCCAAGAGGCATCTGCACGGCATAAAACCAACTATGCTAGTGACAAGCCATCTATTGTATTAGTTATTTAACTATGTAAAACCCTCTTAAGAAGTTTTCCTGCTTACTAAGCCTTAGAAAGTTTGGCCATGATCTATTACAAATACACAATTTTTACCTTTTTAAGAAGTTTTCCTGCTTAATAAACACACATTTTTTAATATTTTTCAGAAACGCCTTAACAAGGATTCACTGAAACATGAGTAACGTAATATATAATATCTTTAGTACCTTCAACATGCACTATTTTTTTTTAGGAAGAATGCAGTTAGAATAATTTTAGATTTTGGTGATACATTGGCATTGTTTCCATGATAATCATGATGCACAAAATATTTTGTATTTCTTCCATGCAATGTGCACAATAAAACATGTGATTCTGTTGTGCTTAGCTGAGTGCAAATAATAGAAAAAATGTTTAGAATTTTGCTCATACATAAAGAAACCATATCTAGACAATGTACAAATTTTATATAATTTCCTATGATAAATTGTGGTAGCATTAATTAAAGTCAACAAATAAGCCACAAAACAAGTTTATATCTCAGTGACTGGCCAAACGAGTACTTTTTGCACTCAAACTGCTGCACTGACTCTGGAGGTAGTGTAGCTGAAAGTGCACTCAGTGCAATCGACAATTGGAACATGTACAAGCGACTGCACTCAGTGCAAGTCCGCATGTACAACGTGTACATGATTATTAATGAACCAGCCACTGTCTGGTAGTGGGACGTTTGATTGTTGTCGAAACTGACCTGCACGCTGCCGACTACACTCGGGTTGGCTCTTGTAGGTGTGGCCGCCGGAGGACACTGTGCTCATGGCATCTCCAGGGGTGGATCCTGCGGAGCGTCTCCGCCGCCTCTCACTGCAAACAGATGGCATTTCTTACCTCTGCTGTTCTCAATACCACAGGTTTCCGCTGGTGCAGTGCGCTAGCTAGGCATCTCTACATAGGTACATGATTTGAGTAAACAGGTAGTCAGTCAATATTTTTGGTTTACCAGCTTTTACCTATCTGAAGACAGAATTTTGATTCTCCTTTTCATCGGTGTTTCAAGTGATTCTGCTTATTTAATATATGTATCATAACATTAAGTTGTTTTTCTCAGCGTAACATCATAGCATATTTATTACTTTTTTATTACCTATACATGGAAATAAAACAGATATTTTCTGATAGCTGATTCGGTTTTACGTCACCAATTGCTCGTTATATAAATTACGCTACAATAAGGTGACATTAACACACAAATAGAAGACACATTTGCTTTAAAAGCACTACATTGACTCGTAATTATGTGCATGTAAAAAATGGTGGGGTCATGAATCAGTGCACCTAGATACACCAGTCTTCAACCATAGCAACAAGATTTGGGAATGTGGTGGACATCACTACAGGTTGCTGGGTTTTGTCAGGGTTCTCCACTTTCTTCCACAATAGAAATGGTGGGGTCATGAATCAGTGCACCTAGATACACCAGTCTTCAACCATAGCAACAAGATTTGGGAATGTGGTGGACATCACTACAGGTTGCTGGGTTTTGTCAGGGTTCTCCACTTTCTTCCACAATAGAAATGGTGGGGTCATGAATCAGTGCACCTAGATACACCAGTCTTCAACCATAGCAACAAGATTTGGGAATGTGGTGGACATCACTACAGGTTGCTGGGTTTTGTCAGGGTTCTCCACTTTCTTCCACAATAGAAATGGTGGGGTCATGAATCAGTGCACCTAGATACACCAGTCTTCAACCATAGCAACAAGATTTGGGAATGTGGTGGACATCACTACAGGTTGCTGGGTTTTGTCAGGGTTCTCCACTTTCTTCCACAATAGAAATCTGAAAATGCTCCACCTAATGGCTTCATTACTTATCACACTTTTTAATGTGAGATTTATTTTGAGAACATATGGGTTACCGTAGGATTTACCACCCAGATACACCTAACATTTGTTATTTATTACATGGCTGCATCTAATAGTATTTTAATTTGTTATGAAATTAAAATGTAGCAGATAAAAATTTAATGTAAATTTTGTCCATGGTTACATGCCACCACCCTCAATCCACCCATCAAAATTTTTTTTTATCTGCCATGTTGAATTAGTTGATGCCGTCGGGTGAGACACGAGATGAACGATGACACAAATACTTACTGATAATATGGGTGCCAGCGGTGCTTCCCAATCACAGCACTATTGAGACTCAGGGTTCTCAGGGATGCTGTGGGTTCTGTGTGTCCGTCCCACCCGTGCGTACTTACTAACACGTAGGCAATACTACACTTTTACTAAACATCACTTTGAAAATAATCACTTGATAAAATACATGTGGCTGGGCCAATGTCACTGCTGAATAAAAGAGGTAGGGTACTGATGCTTGATTTTATTGTTACTATACGTACACTTCAAAGTGCCACTGAAATTATGATTATCTCGGTCATGACTAGCCAATTCCTCTTGGGTGCTCCCCAGCCCACAATTAATCTAGCGTACGCCTAGATGGATGATCTCACTGAGGTGCATGAAAGCACGGCCTTCACAAGGGAAGAGGGCCGACAGCCACTAGGGTGGACTGACGGTTTTTCCCTGAAGACAGGACATGGTGAATTACAAATGAAACCCTTGATGAAAACATTATAACACATGTGATTACTTGGCATCACTAATGCAAACTTGTCTGGGCTCGCCCGCCAGCATGCGAGTAGTATGGTGACGGCCTATACACAGAGCAGGCTAGGACGGAAGTAATTGCAATGTACACAAATTACAAAATTACACAAAATACATAAAGACCGTTAAAAGATGATGGGGCAGGAGATGAGTATTCACTATAAACACACACATGTGTGAAAACAAGCTTAGGTGGCGCGGATGCCGCTGGATAATGTTCGTAGCAGACCATGTGGTACATATGAAATTGCAATATTTTTTCTTGAAAATGGCAAATTAAATTCAGACAAAATATTATTCTGAGAGAGAAAATGATCCTTTTTATGATTTAAGTGATTGGAGGTGTGTAGCATGCCTGATGGCTGTAAAATCTAACATTAACATGACCGCGTGGTCAAGTACAAAAAGCATTAATTACACAAAAATACATTGAAATCTGAATGAAACATACATAGAACCCTGACATAAATTGTAGTGCACAGGATTTTACACAAATAAACTCTCAAACTGCACGTATAGCACGGACATAGGCTTGGCATAGGTTAGCAACGTGGTTGTACATGAAATTGCCATAAAATGTTCAAACATGAAAATACCCTTAACATACATACACAAAAACAAAGCCCTTAAAATTGTGCGTAGCAATAATATAGAAATTACACTGGAAAGCCATTAACATAGGAGGATGGTGCCTGATTCAAGTTGCGCGGGTTGCGTGACCTCTCCGACATCTTTCTCCTCTCTCCTCGATTAAGTTTGAAAAATACCACAAGGCCGAAATAAATTATTTAAGCGGAAGCATAATGCTGGGGAAATGTCTGGCAAAACGTATGCAAGCAAAGGTTGACCGGTAAACTAAATTGACTATGGAAAACTACATCAGTGAACAAAAGTTGTAGTGCTCGCGTAACAGTGTCTTACCTCACCAGCTCTCCTCGACAGACTGTCCAGATACAAGCATCGCACGGACCTACCCGTGCCGCCTACGGGGTTCACATAAGCGGAAGTGGTATGCACGCTGAGTAAAATATTTATACTTTGAAAAATAAAAGTGGCACAAATTAAATAAAATATGTTTTACATTTTTATAATTTTCTTATGGATTTTTCATATTAATTCAGTGTCTCTTTATTACTGCATTCATGCCACAATATCAGTGTTCTTAATCTCGATGCCGTGGGCACTTTGAATTTCATAACCAAAAATTTTCACAACAAACACTTTAAAATATTTCAAGACATATTAAACCCTGCAAATACAAATACAAAACACATTTTACACTGCAAAATATTACTGATGTGAGTTACTGCCTCCTCTTAAAGTGTTAAATAAATATTGGAGAAACAAAAAAAAACATATTTCACCTTTTTCACACCCTTAACTGTTAAATTAATAATAAAAAAAAACAGCATTGTATGAATATTTCATATGTAGTATTATGAAGCAAAAAGCACTATGCTATCACATTAGGTACAAGAAATATTGAATATTCTCAATTGCATAAGGGTTGAATTTTAAAAAATTACCTACAATCAATTTATATGGCTTTTGTATTTTGAGTCATTTAAGGCAAGAAGTACTGCAATATAACAACAGTATTAAATGCTGTTGGAGTTTCAGTGAAAATGCATGTAATATATTTTTTATTATTTTGTCTCTTGTAGAGAAAAGTACATTTTACACTTTTTTATGTCCTAAAAAAAAAAAAAAAAAAAAAAAAAAAGGTGTTTCTAGTTACCTGTATATGCTGTACTTTGATGTCATAAGTATCTCCACATCAAATTGGATTTAGGAGATATTTAAGATTTGTTGAAAAACATTTTACTTCTTCTTCCCTTCATTAAAAATGATGCTGGCTAAGAGCCAGCCACCGTCAGCACATGACAGCACTCGCCGCTAGCGGTACACGTGTGTAAACACGTGCTCGCGCACCGTTACAGATTACTGACTTTCCAAAACTGGGATATAAGTTGTTTCAGTGTACTATATATTTTTTATTTCAGGGTCAAAATGTTTGTAAAGTGTAACATGTCTTTTTGAGGGTTATGTGTGAAATTGCTATTTGAAATTAAAAGTGCATGCGGCACTGCAGAGAGAGAGAGACAATAATATTCAGGCGAAAACACTTTCAAAAGAATCAAAAATCCTAAGTAAATTCCTGTGTGTAAAACTGGTTTAAAATTAATTTGGTGCCATTTCAATTTGCCATATGAATATTTTCACTCAGCGAGCATTGCACTTCCGCTTGTGTGAACTCCATAGGCAGCCATGGTAGGTCTGCGCGACCCCTGCCTCTGGGCAATCGTTCTAAGGAGCTGGCAAGGTGAGACGCTGTTACGCACGCACTTCATCTTTTTGTACTTATGTAGGTTTCAATAGTTCACCTTAGTATACTGGTTAACCTTTGCCTTATATACATTTTGCCAGACATCCCCAGCATAAATCTATCCACTTAACCTAATAATTTACAGCATTTTCAGGTTTTTTGAGATGCTTCCGAGATGAGAAGATGTGTCGGAGAGGCCATGCGACCCACGCTACTTATATATCAGATGTCATCCGCTCATGCTTAGAGCTTTACAATGTCGTTTCTGCTTAGTTGCAATGTGCAATACTAAGGGTAATATGTTTGTGTCGTTATTTGACGGTTTTTGTAATGTTAACATGTTTTGCGGCCACATCTACCACGGTCATGTGGTCAGAGATCACCAAGTCCGTATCAATGCAATCACCTCGTTCTAAGGGCTAATTGTTGTTTCATCTTATACACTATAATTTATCTCAGGGTTTAATGAAATATTTTCAATATAGGCTCTTGTATTTTTTATGTGTTTGATGCTTTTGTTCCTGACCACGCGGCCATCAGATGCACGCGTATTTACTGCCATCCGGCATCTTAAGGGCTTGTATACGCTTGTTTCCAAAAGAAATAAATTTGCAATACAGATCCAACTACCAGAATTTTCAGAGAAATTATGTATTTTTAAACCGCACACGTGGTCTGCTATGAACCCTATCCAGCGGCAGCCGTGTCATTCAAAACTAATTTCACACCTTTGTGTTTATTTTCTTTGCTCATGTCGTGCCCCATATTCATCAAGTGTCATTTGTGTATTTTGTACTACGCTATTATTTTGAACTAACCCGCTATGTGCATGACCATCACCACACACCGCGTGGTTCGGGGACGAGTCTCAATGAATAGGCCTTAGCTGCAGAAGTAGTTGCACGTGTTCATTTCATACTCCGTGTCCTGTCTCTGGGCAAACCTGCAGTCCATCCTAGCTGCTGTAGGCCCCTTGCTCTGTAGAGACTGTGTTTTCAGACACAGCGGAGCATCATCCAATCGGAATGCACAAGATTAATGACGTGCTTGGGGGAATTACCCACTGGAACTTGCTAGACACGCTTGAGACAAAAATCATAAATCATATTTCGGCACAAGTTGTACTATGATAAATAAACTTACCTTCTCAGTGTAAAAGTTGAATGTTTTTCAGTAGCGTCAGTTACCCAGCCCAACCTAAGTGTTTAATTTTACAGTGTATGTATAAATGTTGTTTTCTAAGTACGCACAGGTGAGACGAACACACAAAACCCACTGCATCCCTGAGATCCCTGAGTCACAAAGTGCGGTGTGTAGGAACCACCGCTGGCGCCCATCAATCATAGGTAAAAGTGTCGTGATTGTCTCAGTGTCTCACCAGACGGCGTCAATTGACGTTCCCACGTGGGGCCAGTGTGTTCTTCCGCGTTGGGACAACCATGTCAACCATGATGAAATGATGACCATGCCAGAGCAACAGCGAGAAGACATCAAGCCAACCATGCCAGCACCTACGACACCCACGACAAATGTGAACATGAGATCTTGGGACATGCAAATCGATCAATATGCGCACTGCGGGAAATTGAAAAAGGTCAATTTGCTGGACTACAACCTTTGGGAACAAGCGCAATGTCAGTGCACGCCCAACACCACGCCATCACAGTCAAAGCAACGCCTGTGCACGCGCACCAGATATGACAGAGCAGGTAAGCAGTGGGCAACATGCCAACAGTGCAGACAGAATGTACACTTGCAATGTATAAGGCCTGAAGAGTACACAATCTGCCCTGACTGGGTTTTTAACTTTACCGAGTGCCGAACCAATGACTCTGTTAGGGACATGCCGTCGGCAACACCACAGCACAAAAACACACCAACACCCATAGTAGTGACATATACACCACAAGGTTTGACCTGGCCAGACAGAACAGTTTTATTGCCTACTTTTGCGGGACATGACTCCGAAGATCCAGGTGCGTTCCTAGCAGTATGCGAGGAAAAGGTACACAGACACAGAGTGCATCGAGAGGACTGGACAGAGGTAACTGCCAACTGCCTCCGAGGTGCTGCGGCAGCGTAGTGGAATCTCGTCCGCGAGTATGTGTCATGCCGGAAGAACCTTGTGAGAGGCTGTTAGGCCGATTTGATATGGATGGTGACGCAATACAGGCTCAAGCCCGGCTGTACCGCGAACAGCAGCGAAAACACAAAGGGATAGAAGAGTTCATACAGCTCAAGGTAGGGTTGTACAAGAGGTTGAACCCGAGGCATCTCACCAATGGCATGCTGGATGTTGTCACCTTGTCAACACCAGACATTAAGCCGTATTTGCGTCGAGCCACCAGACGAAGTGTAGAACAATTCACGCAAAAGACTTGCCTGTATGAACGAGATGTACATGGAGGACGGCACCGTTGGAACAACAAACCCCACGCCCCCCGCGATCATTGTTGATGTCATGCAACAACCACCGTCAATCTCAATGGAGGAGTTTGTTCCAGTGTTAGGACAAGAGATCCTATGTTCATATTACAAGTAGATCTTGGAAGTTAGGTGATATTTAGGAAAAAAAATTGGGAATGTAATGTGTAGTGAATCACTCTCTAAATCAGCCATCCAAAATATGTTGGGGACATTAATTAGCAACACAAAATTTTATGCTGCTAATTTTCATGTCTCTGTAAAGTAAACTTTAAGAGGATTCATTACAGCTGCTCGAAGTGTACCGCAAGGGAAGTAGTGCCATACCTTACGAAGTAAAGTGCAAGAGATCAGGAAAGAATTTTCCAGTAACACAATCTCGCGCACCATTACCCATGTTCATTAGTAATGATCCTGAAATTTTGCAGGTTCAAGAGCTATTAACATAGAATTTTAACATTTTATATATTTATTCTTGTTACTTTTGAATTGGGCCACTCAATTCGTCAATTCCACATTGTAGTACACAGCAAGAGTGTAGCTGGGAGAAAGATAATTTTGGTGGTTGTAAACCACCTTTGCCAATAAGATTGTCTACAGTTACTATTCAATTATTAGTAAAACTTTTATTTTGACAAAAAATATGTAATTGCTGTAAACTATAATACATTTGATTAATTTGTGATTTTTTTTGGTAGTATTTGTTTTCATTAACATGTGTCAGCACTAATGTCTGTGTAACCTTCCTATCTTCACTTCAATTAGTATAACCGCAGCTCTCCCCTCCAACCTACAAAACACTTAAGAAATTTCTAGCTACGCCAATGGTACCCAGGATAAAGTACTCATCATGCAGGCACCAGCCAATGAACACATAACAGCATCTGTGGTGTGTACATAACTGTTGAGTTTAACCTGGTCAAATGAACTTGCAAAATTCCTGGGTCTCTATTCATTGGTTTAAGCCCAGCAGGACGTACTGTATGAGTGAGTGAAGAAAGAGATTCTGGCAGCTATTAATATCAGTCTTGAGAGAGCCGATGAGGGTGAAGAAAGGTTAGAATGGAGCAGGGTTGGAATGAAAAGACATCTCTGATAAAACCCACCAACCAGCGGCATCGTCCGTCATGATTCCCATGTGCAGATACGTGGGAGCGACCCTGCCTGTTCACCTAGAGTAATCTAACCGCTACACCACCGCAGCCTCCACTGATGGACAACATGCTATCAAAGTGTACAGTTGTGATCAAACACTGACAGCCGTGTGAACAGCAGTACCTGTCGGAGGAGGACTGGCAAGAGTCAAGGCTGGTACCCGGGGAGGAAGGCACGCTGCTGGCGGGACTGGCGTGGAGGTCTGGTAGCGACTTGTGGTGCACGCTGCAGCTGCTGCCGTTCTTGCTGTGCTCCGGCTGCCTGCGCGCATGCCGCACATCCTCCCCTCCCACCTGTACCAACACACGTACATCTCCTCTTACTCATGTTACACTCATCAAGTCATGTTTGTTTGTTTTTATTACATCCTGAATAACTAATTGTACAGACCAAAAGTACAGCAGTATAGGACATGTCACAATTTTAAGTATGCAATTAAAATAAGATAATCAAAACTAATTACAAACACTGAAAGAAACACACTATTAACTACAAACAATCCCAATTTGATTTAAAATCAGCTACAATTTACTGGGTAAAAAAGAAGGAAACACTATTGTTAAAAACACTTTTATTTTCATATATTGTTGCTATCAGCGAAGTACATAAACTCATTTATAGTATAAAAACTATTTTCTTGTAGAATTTCTCTCAGCTTTTTTTGAACTGAGTTTTATTTAAAAGAGTTAGTGTTACTGGTAATATAAAAGGAAAAAATGACGGTTCGACATATCAATGCCCAGCCTCAACCATTGGTCCTAGAAACATAAAATTCTGAGGAAACATTAATTAATCATATCATAAAGGCAGCAACTAAGAGGGATTTTTTAAACTGAACCTTTAAAGGGGTGAAATGGGGGTTCAAAGTTTTGTATGGAGAATAAATATTAGAGTGTCCTATTAACTCTAAACTTCATGAAAGTACTATAAAAATATATTATCTATTTATTATATAATTTTACCTCCTTGTTTCTGGTATGTAATGATACCAGTACAAAATATTCCAAAAAATATTTATCATATTATATTATCTGTAACTACAACTGCAAATTGCAGAGGTGAAAGGGGAGGGTTGGTCACCTTACTCCAACCCCCTCGCCTCTTTTCAGTCTGAAGGGGTATCACATCCCCTTGGCTGATAGACAGTGAGTGATCTGTGACTACTTCAGTTTGTAACAAGTATTTATAACTTATGATTAACTGCTTGACGTGAGCTGAGCTTCCAGCCCTTAGAATGTTTGCCCGCCGTCCACCACATCTGCAGCAGAGACCCGCACTCTACCACGAGCGGTAGCACATTGGTGACCAGCGGAGGTGCAAGTGTAATATGTGTGTGCAGGTGCAGAGCAAGGAGGAGCAGGATAGTGGCCATGCGACCACGTGCGTAGCCACACAAGGATACAGGAAAGAGTACCACAAACTTTCATTTTTCCTAAGTATCACATTAAAAGGGCTAGGGTGATTATAAACAGTCACATGCAAGGAAAGAGACACCCATAATAGGATTTTTGCAGCCCTAAAATCATTTTCAAGTGTTTTTGCAAGTGTTTTATAGTATACTCCATTCACGCGTCATCACCCACACCTCGTTCCATTTGTTTTGCAGTGTAGTATGATTTATTGTCATGTTATAAAATATTCAGAATATTATTGCAAATATTGTAGTGTTAAGCAGGGTTATGCAGAGTGCAAGGTGACAGAAAGTAGTTCCAAGTGGCACGCTCTGGCGGTAACCCTGGCGAGCGTGCCATGTTGGAAAGACAGTAGACGCCGAGAGCTTGGAGAGGTCGGTCGCATACTGTTCAATTCAGCTCCCGGGCAGCATGCATTTTTTGTCATGTTATAAAATATTCAGAGTATTATTGCAAATATTGTAGTGTTAAGCAGGGTTATGCAGAGTGCAAGGTGACAGAAAGTAGTTCCAAGTGGCGCGCTCTGGCAGTAACCCTGGCGAGCGTGCCATGTTGGAAAGACAGTAGACGCCGAGAGCTTGGCGAGGTCGGTCGCAAACTGTTCAATTCAGCATGCATTTTTTGTACTAACCATTTTCACCCCAACAGTTTAATAATTCTCAAGAAACTTTTTCGTTAGCTGCCCGAGAAACCGCCTCTCACTTCCCCAGTGCTAGTATCGCCTGGGGAAGCTTAATTTCTGCAAATTAAGTCACGCACAGGCTTTGTGCCAATTTTCACAGTTTAAACCGCTGCCGACCGGTTCATGTCCGGCTCGTTTATGTAAAGTGTTGCCCTAGAAGCATTTTTCACAAGTGCCTAATAAATATCACTATGTGACTTGAGTGTTTCTATTCAGGTAAGCTGCAAGGCGTTTCAGGGTATGGGCCCTTACAATTTTCCGCCCACATGCACGTGTTGAACTTTCATATTTTTATTTGCAAGTATTTCAATGTAACGTAGCATAGGTGTGTGTGTGGATAACCTGGATAATCCACCACGTAATGCACGTACCATTTATCACGATTCATCAGAGGAGTGACGCAACCTGGAAGGATAGCTGCCTTTGGCCGTCAGCTGAACGACCCAGCGAGAAGACTCTGTCTGCTCTACCACTTCACGGGACTAAGTCTGGTAGTGCCTAATGCCCAGGTAAAATACCTCATCCAAGTCACCTCACCCAGGCAACCTCACTCCTCAAATTTCTGAATTTTATAATTTTCACTCTGACCACTGGACCACCATCCGCTGGCCTAAGTTCACCCCTGTCTGACCACTTAAATGCAGTCATACTTGTTTCATTCTTTTCAAAATAGTTTGTTTTCTTATACATATTTACGTAATCAAAAACAGCAACGTTCCAGTAGAAGTTATTATTTTATAAGAATTTTTAAAAGTAAGCTACCGTATATATTCTCTAAAACAAAAATTATTCTCAATGTCTGAACCATTAGTTACCTGGGTAGGAACGTGCAGTAAGTATGTTTCAAGTTTCTATTCATCTGGAATGTGTAATGTGTTGTTTTCCAAAAAAAATGTTATAAAAAGGTTAATATTTAATTTGAAATTTTCCTTGTTTGCCAAGTTTTCTGACACACTATGTCTCATAACCTCGTTTCTGTCCTGTCATGTTGTACAAACTCCTTCCACATATTCTCTTGTTGCCCCGTCTGCAAATGTACGTCTGCCAAAAAGTAATTTGCCATCCTTTTCAGGTGAGTAGGACGAATGGTCCATGTTCTCCCAGCTGTACCAGGCGACGATTTATGACAATCATGGATTAGCCGATGATGAGAAATTCCAGTATTTGTTGGGATGCCTCAAGTGAGAAACTTTACAGTTGGTAAATAATCTACCGATTACAAATGAAAACTGCACACTAGCTTGGGATATTCTCATATCCCAGTACCAGAACATCAGGAAACTCACTACCTGCCTGCTGTCAACTCTGCAAATTTTCAATCAGTCAAACAGTTTGTAAACACCTTCAGTGAAAATGCTCGTGATCTGGAAGGCTTGGGCCATGATTTCACAAACAGTAACCCTGTTCTGGTCACAGTTTTAATGCGCAAGTTGGATGTGTGTATACTCACAATGTTCGAAAACTCACATACATACAGCACTGACACAATTCCTAAGGTTTCTGAACTCGTAGCTCGTAGCTTTTGTATAAAAAAGTAGAGTATAAAAAATGGATTGTGCTCTTGATGTAGGAAATATGGTTGGTGAACATTTCTCGGAAACCATTGCTGATGAAGTCAAGTCATACAACCTTACTACAAAAGGCAGTATTTATTATCAGTTCAGAACGTAAAACAAGATCTTGTGCAGTGTGTCAGCAAACCACCCATTACATGTACAAGTGTCCTGAATTCATTGATGTCTCACCTACAGACAAACAACAAATAGCTCGGAACAAAATATGTTTCAATTGCCTTGGGACAGCCCATAGGCTAGCATCATGTCTCTCTACTTGCACCTGTTATCAATGTCAGCAAAAGTATCATACTCTACTCCACATATATAAGCCCACTGTTTCTTCAATTCCCCAAGACAAAATGTTGGACACCACACAGCCTCCAGGTGAAAAGTTCGCAGGTGTTCGGCTTGGGAACGCATATCAGTGTTATTGTCTACAGCCTTTATGAAGGTTTATGGTGTGGACAATAAGCTTCTTGTCATTTGGTGTTTACTGGACAGTGCAGTGCAATCACCGTTTATCTCTGAAGCATCTGCTGAAGTCCTCCCATTGCTTTCACACAACGCCAGTGAAAGGGTCGTGGGCCTGTGTCATGGTGCTGTCAGCTTGACAGGGGGAAATACCCTGTCAGATTCAGCCATCAATGGAACCTCAGTGTATCTTCTCTCTTTCTCACTTTTTGTTGTGCCCAAGATTACTAGCAACGTTCTACATGTGTCTGTTGATTCTGTGATCGTGCTCAGTTGAGTTCTCTTCCTTTGGCAAATCCTCACTTTGATAAACCTGCTCCCATCAATATACTTATGGGTGCTGATGTCTGTGCTCGTGTTGGTATGAGTGGACGGTTAGAATTGGGACAACACATGCCTGTAGTATTGGAGTCCAAGATTGGATGGGTGTTATTGGGGGAATACCATAATTCCTGTACAGATACCGAGCCGGGACTGGTATCTATGTTTGTTGGTATGGAGAGCTCATTGGATGTCATCCTCAAACAATTCTGAGAGACAGAAGAGCCTCCTCAGGTCAATGCAAAGCCACCTGAGACAAGTATCGTGAAAAACACTTCAAGGATACTCTCACGCAAGTAGATACAGGGAGATACAAGGTTTCCTTTCCCTTTAAACCCCAGGTCAAAACTCTTGGGGATTCATACAGTAAGTAAAATTATAGTATGAAAGGGTGGGTCTGTTGAGAAACCAAATGTAAGCAAACAAGTTCATCAGCGAGTATTGACCATGTGACTTTGAGAGTTGTCACTGGTGATGGGTGAGTCAATGTCACACATGAGGTGTACTACACGTATAGCTATGTGGGCTACACTCACGGTCCTGATGTCATCATCGTGGTCCCAGAGGCGGCGGTAGCGGTGCTCGGCATTGGCGAAGAAGAGGTTCTCCTTGGAGTCGGCGTTGAGCAGGCGCCGCAGCTTGGTCTGCAGCTGATCGCTGCCGGCCGAGTGGTGCGGGCAGGAGCGCCTCTGGGCTGCAGAAACCATGCGGGGACTCTTGGGAGGTACTGGCGGGGCAGACTGCGGTACTGTGAGCAGCAGCGGAGCGGTCCGAGGCGGCGGGCTAAGCAACAACACATGCTGGTGGATATCTGCAACAACACACAACACACATCAGTCATCAGTCACCGATACATACACGTACACACATAAATACACTATAAACATACATCTATACGCAATATACATGCACATATGCATATTCATATATGCACATATATAAGCACACAACACACATATACTTCAAAATGTTTAGTAATGCAGAACGAAAATTACATCTTCCCAATATTTCTTAAACTGTTATACATTAGCTGTATTCATTATTATTTCTTAATTGTAACTGATAGGGAACAAATAAGTGCAGAATGCTACACACTTCACAATTGCGAACTATTTGTGAATTCACATGAAATTTGATGAAAAATACAAAAAAATGTGCAGATGCACCAAAAATGCATCACTGTGTAGAATTCTGGCAAAAATAATTTTTTGTGTGATATTGTGCTGCATGTAGAGACAAACATATTTACAATTGCAAATTTACACTATAAATGAAGTTTTACTGCCAATATATTATTTCAACATCTTTTCACAGAAGACTATAGTTTTATCTTACTATAGAAAAACCACAAAAATAGGACTATTTATACAGGACTCCAAAATAAGGCAATCTTGACTATACGACCTCGAATGCTGGACTAAGACCTTGAATGCTGGACTTACCTGAGCAGTATTTTAGCAGCTATTTTCTCTACACATTTAAATAAAACTGTACACTGCCTATCCGAAAATGCCAAAGACAAAAAATTAATGAAATACAATTTCAGTAAAATTATTCCATTATCTTTAACCTACACTAAATATGTTGGACACTGATTTTGAGGAAGTAATACAAAGATGAAAGTGATGAATGAGGAAAGTACTCACGAATAATAAGACAACACAAACTGTATGTTTCTTCAGAGACTATGGTGATATGATGTAGCAACAGTGTTTACTTTGCCAACACACAGCTTATTAAAGAAGAGGATAACTTGAGCAGCAGCTATGATAATGTTATGCAGTGTTCCAAGAAACATAAAACATTCATTATGCCTCCCTCTGGATGAATCAACTGAGAGTGGAGTTGTGGCTAGAGAAATGTGTGAAAAATATAATAACTGTTTCTTTTTGATATGTAACCACTGGTTGTCCTCAGTGAATAGCTTGTGAAATAGCTCAAGAGAAAATTTTATGCCCAGTGTCGAATTTTCTAAAGGAATGGAACCAAATGTTCAAAGATAATTTAATTAAAATTTTAGTCAAACTCCAAACTCTCATTTTACAGTGATGCCAGGCATGAATATCCTGAAAATATGGCTGTTTAGTGACCCTCTTTCGTACTTCTCATTTTTGTGATCCCCTTCAGCTGAGCCCTATGCCTGTGTCCTTGTTCTCAGACATGTGGACATGCATAACCAAAGCTTGTGCTGTGATAGGAAATGGGCCACTCCGTAGTTTCCTTGGAATTTACGGAGGTCAAACCAGCCACAATAAATACTTAACATGCTGAATGATCAAAAATTTACGTGCATTGAGTCAAGGGCAGTGGTGGTGGGGGAACCTTCTGACATACACAAGAACTTATTTACATATTATGTGTATGCTACGTGTAATAGCGACATACACATATAATTATAAGTTTGTATGTTGTTCCTTTATATTGAGAATGCATTTATCAACAGTCAGTATAAATAGAGGAGTCTGTTCCAGTGTTAGGACAAGAGATCCTATGTTCAAATTACAGGTAGATCTTCAAAGTAGGTGATATTTAGGAGAAAAAAAATTGGGAATTTAATGTGTACTGAACTACACTCTAATCAGCTATTTAAAATATGTTGGAGACATTAATAAGCAACACAACATTTTATGCTGCTAATTTTCACGCCTCCTTAAAGTAAACTTTAAGAGGATTCATTACAGCTGCTCAAAGTGTACTCTATAAAAATTTGCAAATTGTGTAATGAAATTCCAAAAAAAAATTTCAATTAATGATTATAATGAACTCAGTTATTTGATTTTAATGTTTGAATTATTTTCATTTGTAATCAACGTAACTTTTTTGGGCATAATCAGATTTTTATTTACAAACTGTGGTTTGATATTTCTTGAATTTGGCTCACTTAGAATTACTGTCAAAATATTTATCAAAATCGTCCTTGTTTTAACCAGATCAGCCGTGAATTAATTTACGAGCTCAAATGTAACAATCATAGACGGGGGTAGCAGAAAGAGAAAAACCGATAGTTACCTAGTGTAATGTCACTGTCCTTAACAGTGATATCCTCAGAAGATGACAAGACATTCACAGTCAGGCGTCGAGCTCAAGTAGACATCTACTGTATCTGATGAACTCTTTCTGTGGTGTTGCAATTAAAACAATTTTTTTTGCCTAAAACTCAACTAGTATCAATATAACGGTCTGTAATAAATGGAGGACCAATATATATATATATATCTGTGTGTGTGTGTGTGTGTGTGTGTGTGTGTGTGTGTGTATATATCTCTGTGTGTGTGTGTGATGTTGGCAGCAGCTGTTTAAATGACTAGTTAACATAGTCTTAACAGGGAATGATGTCTCCCAGCACATGAAGGATTTCCTTTATTGGATGGCATATTCTGCTGTGCACATTATTACCCTAACTTCCTATGGGACGTCCAGTATGTCTGAAAGGCATAGTCAGTTAGCAAAGTATTCTAGTAACAGGTTGCCCCATTTCAAGGAGCCAAGGATAACAGAGTAATACCTACAGTACAAGGAAACACATAATCCTCACATTATCACAGTTGAGAAGATTAGTGTGTTTTAATACTTTCCTAATGGGTGATCATTTACACATCCCTTGGTCACTTGCATGGAAAGGAGTGGAAGGGGGAGGGGTGGGCTAGGTGGGCCCCTCCTTAAATCTACATCTAACCCTAAGCACAATTTCAAAGGTGTTGAATGGACTGTGTGCAAAGAGCTGGCAGGTTTCTTTTCCTAGTCAACCTTAAGACAAAGAGGATGGTGACTGAGTGCATCTCAGAGTTGAGCCCCATATGCCCTGGTGCATGCAGTCTATATTCTAACAACATACACTACAGCTTTTCTGGGATTGGGCAAACATTGGTGTCATGGTTACCTCCCAGGTTTAGTTCCGAGCCTGAACATATACTGATGAGGTCGGGGGAGGGGGGCCGACATAGGCACAGTAAAAACACATCGGCAGCAAATAATTGCAAACCTGTAAGCAATTTATGAAGTAGAAAGAAGGTTTGTACTAGAACAGAAGATGGGAAAGCAAGGCAGACAGGCAGACATGAGATGTGAACTCACACTTATTGTCATCGTGCTTGGTGGACCAGTGTGAGGGGCTGGGCTTCTTGAGTGGACCTCGCAGATACAGCGCTGTGTCAACAGGCGACGTCACCTGCAGATGTCCGCTGTTCTTCAGCTCTTGCTTGCGGTCCAGCACTGTCTCCGACTTCACGTAGAACGCCTTCGACTCCTGCAGCAGCTCTACCGCGCTCTTCCGTTTCGCTGCAACAGCAACCAACAACTATACACATTCTGTGTCTAAAAATCACACGTTAAGTTTCAACTTAAGAAATAATACACTTAATAACTTAATAAATAAACATTAAACACATCAATACGAACCTACAGGATTTCGGAAGTGAAAATCGAAAAATTATTACAGTGGAACAGTTATAACAACCCCTCTTATAACATTTTCCTGCTTACTAAACTTCCTTGTCTTGGTCCATAAGCATGTTTTCCAATACAAAATTACCCTCCTATAAAGTTTTCCCTTATATAAGGCTGACATTTTTTCAGGTTCTTTGGAGTTGTTATAACAAGGTCCTGCTGTAAACAGCAATCTTAGACAACACAGGATGTACGGTATCTAAATTAGAACAGCAAACTTCGGCAGCAGGCTAGTCACAAAAAGGGTGAAAAATTATAAACGACTTATGGTATAAAGTCAACCATAAGGGAGATACACATCTTTGAAGGTGCGCTTTAAGCACTAGTTTATTACAAATATGGGAGAAAAAATTCAAAATGGAACACAGAGTGTCTGTATAATGTGTAACGGAACAAAGATCTGTAAACACCACGACTCTTGTTTGTCGCTGTCATCAAATTATTTCATGGAAATAATCACAGTAATCTGTAATGCTTGTTGACTTTTAGGTATTTTTTTCTGGAGTTTTGGTTTTCAAGGTCAATAAAGGTCATAGGATCATTTTAAATTTTTTGCTTGTAAATCCAAAATGGTAGCCCTGGCATTGGGATACATAATCGATATGACACCATGATCGTATGTGCCTTGAAAAGACGAGTCTGGTGCTAGATATATAACGCTTAATTCTGACACCTTTAAATTTTTTAATTATAAAAATATATTTCATTTAAAAAATAATAATTTTTTATATTTCTGGAATTAAAGGTCAAAAGTCCTCAATTCTGATCTACTGGCTCCAAGCTCACCTGAGTCAGTGATCCCTGTTAGATAAAATAACTGATAATGGACTTTTCTGCGAGTCATTTTTGGCAAAATGGGAAAAACTGGATATTTTAAGGCAAAAAAGGAAAAACTGGATATTTTTAGGGCAAAAAAGGAAATTTTAAGGCATTCTTGGGCTAAAATGTAAGATTTTGGATGAAAATGAGCAATTTTTGGAAGAAAAAATTTCAACATGGCGGTCAGAGGCCAAGCCCGCTCCTAGCTCATGACGCAGCTCTCTCCTTTCTCTAATACTCTCCATGATGCTGTAGCATACTTGGAATTTGAAGATGTATAATTAATCTGCATGCCACAATTATCTTTATACATTATGTAGACACTCAGTGCTCAGTCATAAATAATTTCTCCAGTATTTGTAATAAACTAGTGCTACATATTCAACTTCAAAGACATGTAAAGATATTTGCTCACAAAGTACACCAAAATGGTTATTTAGTATTCTCCTTTCTTGCTTGTTCTAATATGGGCTTCTGGAAAAATGTAAACTTCAGTCAACGCGTTCAGCATTAATTTGTGTTGTAACACTCCCTCTTAACAACATAAGCGTCATGTATACACAAGACACAAAACTGTGTTAATCTGTATTGTATTTTATTTTTTGTCACTCCAGAACTGTAAATGTACCAAGATTTTTTTAAAACAGACATTTTATGAGCAAAATAATTTCTTGGAAGATAAAAAAATACTCAGAAAATATATTTATTATACAGGAAACCAAATCATGAGCACAGTCAGGACGCCAATTTTTTTTTTTTTTTTTTTTTACTTAAGTTATGAATTATTTTACAACATACTAATGTTAGCCTACGTATTTTGTCAAAACTTTAAATATGGAATTTTTTTTAGTATATACTTTAAACAATTTTCAGAATTTATTTTCCTTATTTAATTCTCTGACAGGATAACTTTGGTTCTTGCGGATGGATGGCTTCAAGCCAAATGTTGGAGAAATAATATTTAGTTTTGAATCTTTCATAAGAAAAACTTTTATCTCTCTGCTGCACTGTGAGGAAATAAAAAAACCGGTTTGTAACGGTTGCAAAAATATATACAATTTTCCCATATCCAGGTTAAAACCACCTTCAAGATTTAAAGTTACTCATTCTCCGACTAACTCCAATCACGTAAAATATTCACCATTTTCAACAAGACGTTAAAGCATGCTGAAGTAATTGTCTTTTTTTTTTTTTTTTTCCCCCAGCCTGCTAGTAGTAGACTATTATAACATATTTACCTGAATCGTTTTGGAATGAGGTTTTTGTCAAGTTTTATTGTATAACTGAAGTTTTATTGTATAACTGAAGTTTATATTTGCACAAGTAACTTCAGTAACAAACTCACTCCACAGCTTTTGGAATTTAAACATTTATATTTTCCTTTCAAACTGTTGCACTTATCACTTCATACGGGAGTAAACCAATTGGATTGGTTTGGAAAGGGCTTATTAACTTTCCCCACTGTTATGTCTGAAGGCTTCGATAGGGGATGGCTTACAAACTAACTTATGACCTAACTTAAACTAACACTCATTATATACATGGGACTCGAACCCAGAACACCTCGCACCCTAGACCGGCAGCGCC
Source organism: Dryococelus australis (assembly GCA_029891345.1). Lineage (NCBI taxonomy): Eukaryota > Metazoa > Arthropoda > Insecta > Phasmatodea > Phasmatidae > Dryococelus > Dryococelus australis. The sequence continues at coordinate 108,335,171 of CM057005.1, forward strand.
CCAGGAGGTCGGAAAAATAAACTGAATATTAATATTATGAAACTCCGCCCAAGGTCAACATAAAAATCAAATATTTTATTTCAGAGTTAATTTTCTTAAATGTTGACACATGAAAAATTCTAACTTTTTTTTTCCAAATATGTTTATGCCACAAGCTTTTTTTCAATGACGAGTATTATTTACGGCCTCAGATACAGATGGTGCTGACCTAAAAATAAGAATGCAGTCATTCGCACCAAGCGATCAGCCAAGCATCACAAAACCAACAATGATTTTTTTTTTTAACTATGAGACTTATTGGCGCTAGAGGTTGGTACATAGGAGAGTTCTGATCAGTGTGGCTACATGTATTAGAGTGAGTGAGTGAAGAGATTTGGACGGCTCTTAACAGCGGAGTCTTGAGAGCAGATGATGGTGATTGAGGTGAGTATGGAGCAGCACCAGAATGCAAGAGCGGGGGAAATGGGAGACCACCCCCCCCCCCCCCCCCAAAAAAAAAAAACCTCTGACCAGCGACATCGTCCTGCACGATTCCCAAATGCAAAAATCCGGGTATGACACGGCGAGAGATTGAACCCCGTTCTAATTGGTGGCAGGCGAGCAGACTAATCGCTCAGCCACCGCGGCCCCCTGCATGTGTTAGAGGCACGCTAGCAGGAAGTGCAGATAAACTGTTACAGCGAGTCATGTCAAACACCTTCATTTCCGCTTCCTCACAGCGCAACACCCACATCCTCGACACTAGCAGGGGCCACGGTGGGGTGGCGGCTAGAGCGCCCCCCCCCCCTACCCCCGACAAAGACGAACCTTGTTCGATTCCCGGCGAGGTAGCTCCCGCATTTTTGTGCGGTGGGAATCGTGCCAGACGATGCCGCTGGTAGGCGGTTTTCTCGGGTATCTCCCGTTTTCCCCCGCTCTTGTATTCCGGTGCTGCTCCATACCCACCTCGCTTCACCTTTACCGACTCTCAAGACTTCGCTGTTAGAAGCCGTCCAAATCTCTTCACTTCACATTTATATGTTACGAGTTTTGAAATTCGACAGCATTTTTTAGAGGTAAACAAAGTATTCGCCAGCTGAAATTGCTTTCGTTTGCATGTAGCAGAAGTAGCTACACGTTATAGATAGCAGCAAGTTAGCTCTGCAGCACGGCTTCAGAAAAGTGCGAACTCACCGTCAGCGTACTAACACTAGTTTCCGTCTCCTGCGCGCGCACTGGTGAATATGTTTGTTCACGTTTCATTTACACAACAGACAAACAGCAAATTAAATATTTTGACCAACTTGAATATAATCTAGCTGTATTAAAACTTTGGGGCCCGCAGATGTTCGATATATAGTCCAGTCACTGTTACTTCATACTTTTCTGAAGCCCTGCTAAAGCTCTGGTTACAAAGTATTCTCCCGCCTCGTGCAAACAAAGCTAAACTGAGTATGGAGAATTTCACCGGAGCAGTTGGCATGACGTCACAAACTTGAAGCAGTATTTTCGCCCACCGCCATTACATTGTGAGACGCCCAAAACACGGTACATGTCGACGCAGGTTTCTGTATTTAATGTATGTAAAATGTGGAAGTTTTCAAACAAATAACAACTGTTGGAGCTAAACATTCAAACTAAATATCAACAATAGTATCAATTTAGTTGTGAGAGGTCAGGTTTCCAATGTCGTGTGTGTCACAGCGTGGCGGGCAGGTTTTACATTGTATAATGTACATCGACACACAAGGTCGCCCCTTTATTAATATACTGAAATACCTCATTATTTATGTAAACACAATGCCTACCTAAGTAGAAGACACGTTGTGGCAGTTGTGGTGGAAACACTAGTTAACTGTGCAGCTGGTACGCGAACTCTACGTCATATCGCCTTTACGTCTTCATTAGAGCTTGAGGACAGATAAATGACCTGAGACAACTGAGTTAATGTTACTCAGTCGACATCTTGCTAGTCAGTATTGCTACGTGACACATAATGGAACAGATCTACGCCGCTAGTTCTTTTGGGGAGATGTTTCTTTTTTGGTTCGCACAACATTATTCTGTAGACACTAGTTAACTTCTCATCAATTTAAAATCAACAGCAGGCCATTTTGTGGTGGCTAAAATATAGTTGTGTTTAGGCAACAATTCAAACATGAATGTGTTGAGTGGAATAAGCAGCAGAGGACTAAATCTCCTGCCATGATCTCGCGAGCTCACTAACTGTTCTGATCTCTAGTGCACACGAGGCTTACAGCTAGCTAGCTGTGTCGAGCGCAGACAAATGGGCGCAATAAGGGTTGAAACAGCCCCTTTCGCAGGCGCATATTTGCGCAGTCATTTTTCACTCTCGGAGAATAATGAACTTGCCTTCGCAGTTTGACCAACATTTTCTAATTCCTTCGTCCTCGCTACCTCTCTCCTCTCTCTCTCTCTCTCTCTCTCCCTCTCTCTCTCTCTCATCCCCTCTTCCCCCGCTCAGTCATCTCTTTCCACGGTCGAGCGATACAGCCAAGAGACATTGTTAAAATAAGTTTCTTTTCCCGACGCGGGAAAACCAACTCGACTTCTGATCTGGTTTTTTCCTACCTTAACGAGGGCGGACGTTTGAATAAGTTTCGAACGCAAGAAGACAAAAGTTACAACGGAGGATGCACCTGCGAACTCTTGAAATGGCACCCGGAAGAAACACTAACTTTATCTTCGATGAAACATCGTCTCCTAATTGCTATATGCTTTTGTAACCAACATTTGAAAAACATCCTTGTCCCTGTCTACACGTATTTTAACGGACACAGAACTGCGTGATCCCATCAAGTTTGTAAACTAAGTCGGGATATAAGTTTGCATTTACAAGGCGAGGTCTTTACAAATTGTGGACGCCGAGTTTATTCAATTATTTTCTGTTTTATACACATACGAGCGAGAAATTACTTATTTGTAATCACGCGTGCGTACATCGCTAGCAACTTCACAGTTACATCTATTCAACGCACGACGAAAGTAGTGGGGTCCACGTCTATTTTCATTTCACATACAGCGGAAGAGTGCACATGGCATATGTGCCAAGGTCAAGAAGCGAGGGAGCGATACGGGCGAAACTAACACGCACTTCTAGCGCCTCATCGCTCCTACGTGCAAGGCGTGAAGTGTTTCCGTCGTGACGCTGTGCAAATTAGATCTGTAATAGTGGCACTTTATACAAGCGATGGAAGTACACAGATCAAACTATGCTTCTGTGGTCGTGCATTTCTATTACCGCTTAGAAAACTGCATACACGAGCTTTCAAAATGCGATATTTAACCATTTTCACGAATTTTTTTCTCAAATGATACACTCGATATAACAAAAGTTAAAAACGAGGGCCGTAGATAATTGTTTTTTTTTTATCTTTTCTGACAAAAAGTCATATTTCTAGAACTTTTATTTACCGAGAAACGCGTATTCGCGCAAACAACTATTTCACAGAAAATGGTATCGAGGGCATGTTGCAGGTGTAGGATGTTTATGACCAGAACCGTACTGCACATCAATGAAACAGCGATCGATGTGTTGGGTGTAATACTTCCCAGTAATCTGATTTGTTGAAGTTTATCCGTCTCTCATTAGTGAATGGTCAATGTCGACATTAATTAACTCGCAGCACGTTGTTCAGTGGTTACGAGAAGCGCGCTACATTCGTACAGCACTCAAAAAAAATCTGCACAATTTCACAACGCCATTTTGAGTACTCACCTTCACTGTTCTTTTCCTCGACTGACAGCTGTACCCACTTATTTATAACATCAAGACCTGTTTCTTGTCACATTTTCGCATTTACGTCGCGCTTACTGTAGTTAACTGCATGTCACGTCTCGTTTTTCGAGTTCACAAATAAACAGCTCTGTGTCCAACCGAACATCTTCACTGCAACGCCTCACGTGTAGTTCTGGCAGCCAACTTGCCTGTACCGCCTACTGCACTTGAAGACACACTCCGTGCTCCAAGAACGCTATACTGTCGGCGACCAGCAGGTTACAACACCCTCCCTCCACAAGACAACGTGTAGTTCTGGCAGCCAACTTGCCTGTACCACCTACTGCACTTGAAGACACATGCCGTGCTCCAAGAACGCTATACTGTCGGCGACCAGCAGGTTACAACACCCTCCCTCCACAAGACAACGTGTAGTTCTGGCAGCCAACTTGCCTGTACGCCTACTGCTATTGAAGAAACATGCCGTGCTCCAAGAACGCTATACTGTCGGCGACCAGCAGGTTACAACACCCTCCCTCTACAAGACAACGTGTAGTTCTGGCAGCCAACTTGCCTGTACCGCCCACTGCACATGAAGACACATGCCGTGCACCAAGAACGCTGTACTGTCGGCGACCAGAAGGTTACAACACCCTCCCTCCACAAGACAACGTGTAGTTCTGGCAGCCAACTTGCCTGTACCGCCTACTGCACATGAAGACACATGCCGTGCTCTAAGAACGCTATACTGTCGGCGACCAGCAGGTTACAACACCCTCCCTCCACAAGACAACGTGTAGTTCTGGCAGCCAACTTGCCTGTACCGCCTACTGCACTTGAAGACACACGCCGTGCTGTAAGAACGCTATACTGTCGGCGACCAGCAGGTTACAACACCTTCCCTCCACAAGACAAGGTGTAGTTCTGGCAGCCAACTTGCCTGTACCGCCTACTGCACATGAAGACATATGCCGTGCACCAAGAACGCTCTACTGTCGGCGACCAGCAGGTTACAACACCCTCCCTCCACAAGACAACGTGTAGTTCTGGCAGCCAACTTGCCTGTACCGCCTACTGCTATTGAAGACACATGCCGTGCTCCAAAAACGCTATACTGTCGGCGACCAGAAGGTTACAACACCCTCCCTCTACAAGACAACGTGTAGTTCTGGCAGCCAACTTGCCTGTACCGCCTACTGCACTTGAAGACACACGCCGTGCTACAAGAACGCTATACTGTCGGCGACCAGAAGGTTACAACACCCTCCCTCCACAAGACAACGTGTAGTTCTGGCATCCAACTTGCCTGTACCGCCTACTGCACATGAAGACACATGCCGTGCACCAAGAACGCTGTACTGTCGGCGACCAGAAGGTTACAACACCCTCCCTCCACAAGACAACGTGTAGTTCTGGCAGCCAACTTGCCTGTACCGCCTACTGCACATGAAGACACATGCCATGCTCTAAGAACGCTATACTGTCGGCGACCAGCAGGTTACAACACCCTCCCTTTACAAGACAACGTGTAGTTCTGGCAGCCAACTTGCCTGTACCGCCTACTGCACATGAAGACACATGCCGTGCACCAAGAACGCTGTACTGTCGGCGACCAGCAGCTTACAACACCCTCCCTCCACAAGACAACGTGTAGTTCTGGCAGCCAACTTGCCTGTACCGCCTACTGCTATTGAAGAAACATGCCGTGCTCCAAGAACGCTATACTGTCGGCGACCAGCAGGTTACAACACCCTCCCTCCACAAGACAACGTGTAGTTCTGGCAGCCAACTTGCCTGTACCGCCTACTGCTATTGAAAAAACATGCCGTGCTCCAAGAACGCTATACTGTCGGCGACCAGAAGGTTACAACACCCTCCCTCCACAAGACAACGTGTAGTTCTGGCAGCCAACTTGCCTGTACCGCCTACTGCTATTGAAGACACATGCCGTGCTCCAAGAACGCTATACTGTCGGCGACCAGAAGGTTACAACACCCTCCCTCTACAAGACAACGTGTAGTTCTGGCAGCCAACTTGCCTGTACCGCCTACTGCTATTGAAGACACATGCCGTGCTCCAAGACGCCATACTGTCGGCGACCAGAAGGTTACAACACCCTCCCTCCACAAGACAACGTGTAGTTCTGGCAGCCAACTTGCCTGTACCGCCTACTGCACTTGAAGACACATGCCATGCTCCAAGAACGCTATACTGTCGGCGACCAGAAGATTACAACACCCTCCCTCTACAAGACAACGTGTAGTTCTGGCAGCCAACTTGCCTGTACCGCCTACTGCACTTGAAGACACATGCCATGCTCCAAGAACGCTATACTGTCGGCGACCAGAAGATTACAACACCCTCCCTCCACAAGACAACGTGTAGTTCTGGCAGCCAACTTGTCTGTACCGCCTACTGCACTTGAAGACACATGCCATGCTCTAAGAACGCTAGACTGTCGGCGACCAGCAGGTTACAACACCCTCCCTCCACAAGACAACGTGTAGTTCTGGCAGCCAACTTGCCTGTACCGCCTACTGCACTTGAAGACACATGCCGTGCTCCAAGAACGCTATACTGTCGGCGACCAGCAGGTTACAACACCCTCCCTCCACAAGACAACGTGTAGTTCTGGCAGCCAACTTGCCTGTACCGCCTACTGCACTTGAAGACACACTCCGTGCTACAAGAACGCTATACTGTCGGCGACCAGAAGGTTACAACACCCTCCCTCCACAAGACAACGTGTAGTTCTGGCAGCCAACTTGCCTGTACCGCCTACTGCACTTGAAGACACATGCCATGCTCCAAGAACGCTATACTGTCGGCGACCAGAAGATTACAACACCCTCCCTCTACAAGACAACGTGTAGTTCTGGCAGCCAACTTGCCTGTACCGCCTACTGCACTTGAAGACACATGCCGTGCACCAAGAACGCTATACTGTCGGCGACCAGAAGGTTACAACACCCTCCCTCCACAAGACAACGTGTAGTTTTGGCAGCCAACTTGCCTGTACCGCCTACTGCACATGAAGACACATGCCGTGCTCCAAGAACGCTATACTGTCGGCGACCAGCAGGTTACAACACCCTCCCTCCACAAGACAACGTGTAGTTCTGGCAGCCAACTTGCCTGTACCGCCTACTGCACATGAAGACACATGCCATGCTCCAAGAACGCTCTACTGTCGGCGACCAGAAGGTTACAACACCCTCCCTCTACAAGACAACGTGTAGTTCTGGCAGCCAACTTGCCTGTACCGCCTACTGCACTTGAAGACACATGCCGTGCTCCAAGAACGCTATACTGTCGGCGACCAGCAGGTTACAACACCCTCCCTCCACAAGACAACGTGTAGTTCTGGCAGCCAACTTGCCTGTACCGCCTACTGCACTTGAAGACACACTCCGTGCTACAAGAACGCTATACTGTCGGCGACCAGAAGGTTACAACACCCTCCCTCCACAAGACAACGCGCATGGAGTCGGTGCACCGGCACGGCGTCGGGTCGCCGTGAGGAGGCGCCCTAGCACGGGCAAGCTTTCCGACGCACTACATGCGTTCTGTACGACTAAGAGAACTGGCCACGGAGAAATTTGTTTTATTTTTATTTGTACCTTATATTCTTCGACTTATAGATATTTTCTGAGAATACCTTTTCCCTAAATAATTTTTGTTGGGTGAATACGTCCTACCATAGTGGTAGGCAATAAAGAAAATTTTATGATAAAATCGGGGGATGCAGTTTGGCATTGCAGCTCTGAATCTATACTCTACATTCAAAATTCCATTACACCAGTCAATTGCCAAAGCATCAAATAATATGTTACGTGAGTGAGAGGACTGCGAAACATCGCGCAAGGCGGGGGGTGGGGAAGGGGGAATGCGCAATTTTGAGTTCGTTTCGCCGCGTCTCATAACTTCCGCGTAGTATAACTTTTGACTGGGTGGAAGTTACAATCGACAGCTCCCGTCAAGATAAATCGATTGCGCGTATAAAAACATTTGTGCGGCGTGGTTATTATGGTGAAATTCTATGAGTTTAATGTAAAAAATTAAGAAATCTTAATACGATGTCGGCCTATACTCGTCAAAAATCGAAGTCGAAATACAGGAATCGTATACGGTTGGAAAGAGCATCTCAAAAGCAATCCACTGATGCCCAAAAAACCCCATACGATCGAGTGAAGCGGTGTCGGGAACGTAAACATCAAGGCGTCCGAGCGCGTCAACGCAGACGTATTCACGCAAAACAAATGGTCGTGTCCTCAACACAGCCACGCCCCATTTTTTTTTATTCGCATGGTCTCTGCAAAATTACATGTCAAAGGCCAAATTTTACTGTTCTTGTAATGTAATCTACAAATAAAATAAACCAGACTACTTTGCAGAAAATTTAAAAAAGGGCACCTGAAAGATTTTGTCTCAATTCATTTTTATGGTATGTTTAGCAAAAGTAATGGCCTATGAATTTACGGACAGCTGCCAATAAAAATATGCAATAATTTATTTTATTGTCAGCAATTTCTGGGGGAGGGGGGGGGAAACATGATCCTGATTTGTTCAGTTAGTAAGCAAGAATGACACGATAAACATTTGACTAAATTGCAAATGCAATATACAATCAATTCATCAAATTTCCACGAACTTGCAGATGCTGATGTCCGTTGAGGACAGGTTACTCTTGTAATTCTTAAATAAGTAATTTCAAATTATAAAATACGAGAATGATCGAGGTACAACAAAATAAAATTAAAAACCAAATGTACTTTGTAAATATGTGATAATTTTATGCATTTTATTCATGAAAGCTCCAACTTTTATATTCACAATAACATAAGAGCATAACACAGTATGTCACACATAAGACAAGAAAATAAAAAATAAAATATCAACTGCAACAAAGAAATGCATCGAGTTCAAACAAATGCGACAAAAAAAAGTGGCACAAAAATAACTGAAAATTATTTAACAAAGGACCCTGCAATAAATAGAGAGGAAGCGATATAATTCAAATAAATCAATCATGCTGGGAGATCACGCATGGCACAAAAGAGAGAATCAAATATACGAGACTTTCCTGTTCAATTAACAACATATGGGCTCAGGAAGAATATATTTAATATTAATAACAATACGTGACTTGTGGTTGTTCGTTACTAAATGTTTAGTTTCCTTTATTGCTACTTACTTTCTTTCAAAACATTAACAAACAGAAGTTACTCAACAAATGATTATTTGAAAAGCGAATATCTGATAACACAATAAATGGGTTGAAGTTATCATTAAAACTTGAATTAGTATTCTTGAAGAATCCTTCATAACACAAAATTAGAAGTCTTTTATCAGAATAGAAAAACAGATAATTAAGAGCTCATTTTCAGTCTCTCTCTGTGACCATAACGGAGGACATGTTGCGCACGAAGTATATTTATGACCAGCACTGTACACAAATAAAGTTTCTGCATCTCTCAACTGTGAATGTCCAACGCTGACATCAGCGAACAAGCAGTGAGTTATTCATTGGTCACAAGGAGCACGGTTGACACAGGTACAGCGTCCTGAACTTGGAAATTAATTCGGGACTGAACGTGTTAAAAGTCTTGCAATTACAACACGATTTATTTATTTTGATTATACTTTGGCTAAAACAACATCAAAGTAAATTGACTGCTCGCAGCCTAAAACTGTTAAAAGGATTCCCCTAACTGAAGGTAAATAAAACACATTAGTTGAATATACTTTGGAAGACCACGATTGTTAAATGTCTATAACAAATGTTTGTTGTGTAACTGTGCAGTTAGCGCTTCATAACAAATCCATAGTGCTTGCTACCCGTATGTCGCTACAAGGCTAACACGAGGTAGAGCGATATCGCTGGCTCTGGCTGCGTACAACCAGTCCCAACAGTGAGCTGCTATTCTACCAACACGACTAGCAAAAACGGCGGGGGTTCGATTTGAGGTTAGAACACTGTTTAGTAAACAAGTGCTATGAGATGTTTTTATACTTCCTCTTAACCAGTTTGTAATGCTGTTTGATTAAATTCAAATTGGCAAAAGTATTGTATTAATATAATAATGCTTATCGTTTAGAAATTGAGATATAAACAAGCGCGTTCATCACTTTTGACCATGTGACTTTTAACAGTTTCGTTCCTTTGAGGTAGGTCAATGTTGGGTACATGCGCAGAAGACGAACAAGCGGTCTACCTCATCTCTAGTGTATGTTAACCGTGGTCTAAGACACTAGCAGGAACAACTTGCGAAGTAAGACGTGCTCTCAAGTGATGCTCTAGGCACATCTGGGCGATGGACCGCGGCTCAGCGCACCAACTTGTGTCTCCCTCGAGAATGGAACGGCTCCAAACTCAAGTCCCCGCACCAGTGACTCACCTCGTACTTAGAGGTAAATCCATCACACAGCGTGAGGTGCACCTGCCTGCCGTACATAGTTTACACTTGGACCACTCTGCCTGAGTGTAACTACAGCTACACTAAAAGTGAACATTCATCTTACACTGAAAATTCCAATGGATGTAGGGGCCGCGGTGGTGTAGTGGCCAGACTACTCGCCCCACAGCTAAGCGAACAGGGTTCGATTCCCGGCCTGGGTCGCCCCCTAAATCTTCGCATGTGTGGATCGTGCTGAACGTTGCGGCTGGTCGATGGATTTATTCAGGGATCTCCCGTTTCTCCCCTTCTTTGCATTCCGGGCGCTGCTCCATACTCACCTCGCTTCACCCTCATAGGCTCTCAAGACGTGCAAATCTCTCCACACACACACTCCACTATAATGGATAGTTTCATTGTTTCGTTATCGATTGTCAGATCTGTAAAGAATTGCACAGCTCACCAATCCTAATAAATGGTGAATAAAAATAATAAACATTTTATACCACTTGAAGCGAACAATTTAAATTGTATTATAAGTTACATATGACAAAATATTTGATAGGTAGACAATCAACTCGGTACTACATTAACTGAGTCAGTCAGTAGTAAATGTATTTAGTGAATATGTGTGTCATATGTGTGTGAACCAATATGACTGTGGTAAGTGGAGGAGAGTTCAATATAAATAACGTTCCTATAATGTTGGATAAAAGTAAGTGAACGATGCCAGCGTTTCTTGGATGACAGTAAGCGTGTACAGAGTGTTCAAGGCCGAATCACATTGAAGTTGATACGGTGCTCGTTATGTTAGCGTTGCGTTGACTCTGCGCCAACACACACACACACACACACACGCGAACGCCGCGCGCACACAGATATTTATATTATATATATATAATATATAATATATATATATTATATATATAATAGCAGCATATATATATATATATAATATATAAAAATTGCTGCTTTGTGCACATTGAAGTTAAGAATTATCAGGTTCGATAAGTATGGAATGGAAAATTTCACGAATTAATGGTGAGATAAGGAAACAAGCACCGAATGCCGTGCCACGAGGGTCTGAGTAAAACTGCCTTCACACTTGGGCAACAGACAACAAACACAATGCTGAGGCTCGGGAATACCTAGGTCGTTTAGTTTCCTGTCCTGTTGATAAGTCGTAGTGCAGTCCCACAAATACACTGAATCTGGCATCTTGGAAAGGCTCGTGTGTTGTGTGTGTATATATATATATGCATACTTATACGAAGTACAAACAACGGCAAAGTCCGTTTATATTGAAAACATCTGCACATTTGTACCAATAACAACTTCTATTTCTGGCACTGAGATTTTTTTTTAGTTGATTATGAACCTTATCTGTTATCATTCAAGTTCGCACAGCAAATGTAACACTTCAGTCCATTGATATCAATGAATTTCAAACACCTTCGACAAGTCACGACTTTCTCAGATGCTGTATCATAGACCATAACACCCGGACAGCAAGCACTGTGTTGTGAATAGCCTTCAGTTTAATGTATCATAGACATAACACCCGACAGCAAGCACTGTGTTGTGAATAGCCTTCAGTTTAATGTATCATAGACCATAACACCCGGACAGCAAGCACTGTGTTGTGAATAGCCTTCAGTTTAATGTATCATAGACCATAACACCCGGACAGCAAGCACTGTGTTGTGAATAGCCTTCAGTTTAATGTATCATAGACCATAACACCCGGACAGCAAGCACTGTGTTGTGAATAGCCTTCAGTTTAATGTATCATAGACAAACACCGGACAGCAAGCCTGTGTTGTGAATAGCCTTCAGTGCAATGTATCATAGTACATAACACCCGGACAGCAAGCACTGTGTTGTGAATAGCCTTCAGTTTAATGTATCATAGAACATAACACCCGGACAGCAAGCACTGTGTTGTGAATAGCCTTCAGTTTAATGTATCATAGAACATAACACCGGACAGCAAGCACTGTGTTGTGAATAGCCTTCAGTTAAATGTATCATAGAACATAACACCCGGACAGCAAGCACTGTGTTGTAATAGCCTTCAGTTTAATGTATCATAGAACATAACACCCGGACAGCAAGCACTGTGTTGTGAATAGCTTCAGTTTAATGTATCATAGAACATAACACCACGGTGTTGTGAATAGCCTTCAGTTCAATGTATCATAGAACATAACACCCGGACAGCAAGCACTGTGTTGTGAATAGCCTTCAGTTCAATGTATCATAGAACATAACACCCGGACAGCAAGCACTGTGTTGTGAATAGCCTTCAGTTTAATGTATCATAGAACATAACACCCGGACAGCAAGCACTGTGTTGTGAATAGCCTTCAGTTCAATGTATCATAGAACATAACACCCGGACAGCAAGCACTGTGTTGTGAATAGCCTTCAGTTTAATGTATCATAGAACATAACACCCGGACAGCAAGCACTGTGTTGTGAATAGCCTTCAGTTCAATGTATCATAGAACATAACACCCGGACAGCAAGCACTGTGTTGTGAATAGCCTTCAGTTCAATGTATCATAGAACATAACACCCGGACAGCAAGCACTGTGTTGTGAATAGCCTTCAGTTTAATGTATCATAGAACATAACACCCGGACAGCAAGCACTGTGTTGTGAATAGCCTTCAGTTCAATGTATCATAGAACATAACACCCGACAGCAAGCCCTGTGTTGTGAATAGCCTTCAGTTTAATGTATCATAGAACATAACACCCGGACAGCAAGCACTGTGTTGTGAATAGATTTCAGTTCAATGTATCATAGAACATAACACCCGGACAGCAAGCACTGTGTTGTGAATAGCCTTCAGTTTAATGTACATAGAACATAACACCCGGACAGCAAGCACTGTGTTGTGAATAGCCTTCAGTTCAATGTATCATAGAACATAACACCCGGACAGCAAGCACTGTGTTGTGAATAGCCTTCAGTTCAATGTATCATAGAACATAACACCCGGACAGCAAGCACTGTGTTGTGAATAGATTTCAGTTTAATGTATCATAGAACATAACACCGGACAGCAAGCACTGTGTTGTGAATAGCCTTCAGTTCAATGTATCATAGAACATAACACCCGGACAGCAAGCACTGTGTTGTGAATAGCCTTCAGTTTAATGTATCATAGAACATAACACCCGGACAGCAAGCACTGTGTTGTGAATAGCCTTCAGTTCAATGTATCATAGAACATAACACCCGGACAGCAAGCACTGTGTTGTGAATAGCCTTCAGTTCAATGTATCATAGAACATAACACCCGGACAGCAAGCACTGTGTTGTGAATAGCCTTCAGTTTAATGTATCATAGAACATAACACCCGGACAGCAAGCACTGTGTTGTGAATAGCCTTCAGTTTAATGTATCATAGAACATAACACCCGGACAGCAAGCACTGTGTTGTGAATAGCCTTCAGTTCAACGTATCATAGAACATAACACCCGGACAGCAAGCACTGTGTTGTGAATAGCCTTCAGTTCAATGTATCATAGAACATAACACCCGGACAGCAAGCACTGTGTTGTGAATAGCCTTCAGTTTAATGTATCATAGAACATAACACCCGGCCAGCAAGCACTGTGTTGTGAATAGCCTTCAGTTTAATGTATCATAGAACATAACACCGGCCAGCAAGCACTGTGTTGTGAATAGCCTTCAGTTTAATGTATCATAGAACATAACACCGGACAGCAAGCACTGTGTTGTGAATAGCCTTCAGTTTAATGTTCATAGACCATAACACACGGGCAGCAAGCACTGTGTTGTGAATAGCCTTCAGTTTAATGTATCATAGAACATAACACCCGGACAGCAAGCACTGTGTTGTGAATAGCCTTCAGTTCAACGTATCATAGAACATAACACCCGGACAGCAAGCACTGTGTTGTGAATAGCCTTCAGTTCAATGTATCATAGAACATAACACCCGGACAGCAAGCACTGTGTTGTGAATAGCCTTCAGTTTAATGTATCATAGAACATAACACCCGGACAGCAATCACTGTGTTGTGAATAGCCTTCAGTTTAATGTATCATAGAACATAACACCCGGTGTTGTGAATAGCCTTCAGTGCAATGTATCATAGTACATAACACCCGGACAGCAAGCACTGTGTTGTGAATAGCATTCAGTTTAATGTATCATAGAACATAACCCCGGACAGCAAGCACTGTGTTGTTAATAGCCTTCAGTTTAATGTATCATAGAACATAACACCCGGACAGCAAGCACTGTGTTGTGAATAGCCTTCAGTTTAATGTATCATAGAACATAACACCCGACAGCAAGCACTGTGTTGTTAATAGCCTTCAGTTTAATGTATCATAGACCATAACACCCGGACAGCAAGCACTGTGTTGTGAATAGCCTTCAGTGCAATGTATCATAGAACATAACACCCGGACAGCAAGCACTGTGTTGTGAATAGCCTTCAGTTTAATGTATCATAGAACATAACACCCGGACAGCAAGCACTGTGTTGTTAATAGCCTTCAGTTTAATGTATCATAGAACATAACACCAGGACAGCAAGCACTGTGTTGTTAATAGCCTTCAGTTTAATGTATCATAGAACATAACACCCGGACAGCAAGCACTGTGTTGTTAATAGCCTTCAGTTTAATGTATCATAGAACATAACACCCGGACAGCAAGCACTGTGTTGTGAATAGCCTTCAGTTTAATGTATCATAGAACATAACACCCGGACAGCAAGCACTGTGTTGTTAATAGCCTTCAGTTTAATGTATCATAGAACATAACACCCGGACAGCAAGCACTGTGTTGTTAATAGCCTTCAGTTTAATGTATCATAGAACATAACACCCGGACAGCAAGCACTGTGTTGTTAATAGCCTTCAGTTTAATGTATCATAGAACATAACAACCGGACAGCAAGCACTGTGTTGTGAATAGCCTTCAGTTTAATGTATCATAGAACATAACACCCGGACAGCAAGCACTGTGTTGTTAATAGCCTTCAGTTTAATGTATCATAGACCATAACACCCGGACAGCAAGCACTGTGTTGTGAATAGCCTTCAGTGCAATGTATCATAGAACATAACACCCGGACAGCAAGCACTGTGTTGTGAAAAGCCTTCAGTTTAATGTATCATAGACCATAACACCCGGACAGCAAGCACTGTGTTGTGAATAGCTTCAGTGCAATGTATCATAGTACATAACACCCGGACAGCAAGCACTGTGTTGTGAATAGCCTTCAGTTTAATGTATCATAGACCATAACACCCGGACAGCAAGCACTGTGTTGTGAATAGCCTTCAGTTTAATGTATCATAGAACATAACACCCGGACAGCAAGCACTGTGTTGTGAATAGCCTTCAGTTTAATGTATCATAGAACATAACACCCGGACAGCAAACACTGTGTTGTGAATAGCCTTCAGTTTAATGTATCATAGAACATAACACCCGGACAGCAAGCACTGTGTTGTTAATAGCCTTCAGTTTAATGTATCATAGAACATTACACCCGGACAGCAAGCACTGTGTTGTGAATAGCCTTCAGTTTAATGTATCATAGAACATAAACACCGGTGTTGTGAATAGCCTTCAGTTCAATGTATCATAGAACATAACACCCGGACAGCAAGCACTTTGTTGTGAATAGCCTTCAGTTTAATGTATCATAGAACATAACACCCGGACAGCAAGCACTGTGTTGTGAATAGCCTTCAGTTTAATGTATCATAGAACATAACACCCGGACAGCAAGCACTGTGTTGTGAATAGCCTTCAGTTTAATGTATCATAGACCATAACACACGGGCAGCAAGCACTGTGTTGTGAATAGCCTTCAGTTTAATGTATCATAGAACATAACACCCGGACAGCAAGCACTGTGTTGTGAATAGCCTTCAGTTCAACGTATCATAGAACATAACACCCGGACAGCAAGCACTGTGTTGTGAATAGCCTTCAGTTCAATGTATCATAGAACATAACACCCGGACAGCAAGCACTGTGTTGTGAATAGCCTTCAGTTTAATGTATCATAGAACATAAACACCCGGACAGCAATCACTGTGTTGTGAATAGCCTTCAGTTTAATGTATCATAGAACATAACACCCGGACAGCAAGCACTGTGTTGTGAATAGCCTTCAGTTCAATGTATCATAGAACATAACACCCGGACAGCAAACACTGTGTTGTGAATAGCCTTCAGTTTAATGTATCATAGAACATAACACCCGGACAGCAAGCACTGTGTTGTTAATAGCCTTCAGTTTAATGTATCATAGAACATAACACCCGGACAGCAAGCACTGTGTTGTGAATAGCCTTCAGTTTAATGTATCATAGAACATAACACCCGGCCAGCAAGCACTGTGTTGTGAATAGCCTTCAGTTTAATGTATCATAGAACATAACACCCGGACAGCAAGCACTGTGTTGTGAATAGCCTTCAGTTTAATGTATCATAGAACATAACACCCGGACAGCAAGCACTGTGTTGTTAATAGCCTTCAGTTTAATGTATCATAGAACATAACACCAGGACAGCAAGCACTGTGTTGTTAATAGCCTTCAGTTTAATGTATCATAGAACATAACACCCGGACAGCAAGCACTGTGTTGTTAATAGCCTTCAGTTTAATGTATCATAGAACATAACACCCGGACAGCAAGCACTGTGTTGTGAATAGCCTTCAGTTTAATGTATCATAGAACATAACACCCGGACAGCAAGCACTGTGTTGTTAATAGCCTTCAGTTTAATGTATCATAGAACATAACACCCGGACAGCAAGCACTGTGTTGTTAATAGCCTTCAGTTTAATGTATCATAGAACATAACACCCAAACAGCAAGCACTGTGTTGTTAATAGCCTTCAGTTTAATGTATCATAGAACATAACAACCGGACAGCAAGCACTGTGTTGTGAATAGCCTTCAGTTTAATGTATCATAGAACATAACACCCGGACAGCAAGCACTTTGTTGTGAATAGCCTTCAGTTTAATGTATCATAGAACATAACACCCGGACAGCAAGCACTGTGTTGTGAATAGCCTTCAGTTTAATGTATCATAGAACATAACACCCGGACAGCAAGCACTGTGTTGTGAATAGCCTTCAGTTTAATGTATCATAGACCATAACACACGGGCAGCAAGCACTGTGTTGTGAATAGCCTTCAGTTTAATGTATCATAGAACATAACACCCGGACAGCAAGCACTGTGTTGTGAATAGCCTTCAGTTCAACGTATCATAGAACATAACACCCGGACAGCAAGCACTGTGTTGTGAATAGCCTTCAGTTCAATGTATCATAGAACATAACACCCGGACAGCAAGCACTGTGTTGTGAATAGCCTTCAGTTTAATGTATCATAGAACATAACACCCGGACAGCAATCACTGTGTTGTGAATAGCCTTCAGTTTAATGTATCATAGAACATAACACCCGGACAGCAAGCACTGTGTTGTGAATAGCCTTCAGTTCAATGTATCATAGAACATAACACCCGGACAGCAAACACTGTGTTGTGAATAGCCTTCAGTTTAATGTATCATAGAACATAACACCGGACAGCAAGCACTGTGTTGTTAATAGCCTTCAGTTTAATGTATCATAGAACATAACACCCGGACAGCAAGCACTGTGTTGTGAATAGCCTTCAGTTTAATGTATCATAGAACATAACACCCGGCCAGCAAGCACTGTGTTGTGAATAGCCTTCAGTTTAATGTATCATAGAACATAACACCCGGACAGCAAGCACTGTGTTGTGAATAGCCTTCAGTTTAATGTATCATAGAACATAACACCCGGACAGCAAGCACTGTGTTGTTAATAGCCTTCAGTTTAATGTATCATAGAACATAACACCAGGACAGCAAGCACTGTGTTGTTAATAGCCTTCAGTTTAATGTATCATAGAACATAACACCCGGACAGCAAGCACTGTGTTGTTAATAGCCTTCAGTTTAATGTATCATAGAACATAACACCCGGACAGCAAGCACTGTGTTGTGAATAGCCTTCAGTTTAATGTATCATAGAACATAACACCCGGACAGCAAGCACTGTGTTGTTAATAGCCTTCAGTTTAATGTATCATAGAACATAACACCCGGACAGCAAGCACTGTGTTGTTAATAGCCTTCAGTTTAATGTATCATAGAACATAACACCCAAACAGCAAGCACTGTGTTGTTAATAGCCTTCAGTTTAATGTATCATAGAACATAACAACCGGACAGCAAGCACTGTGTTGTGAATAGCCTTCAGTTTAATGTATCATAGAACATAACACCCGGACAGCAAGCACTGTGTTGTTAATAGCCTTCAGTTTAATGTATCATAGACCATAACACCCGGACAGCAAGCACTGTGTTGTGAATAGCCTTCAGTGCAATGTATCATAGAACATAACACCCGGACAGCAAGCACTGTGTTGTGAAAAGCCTTCAGTTTAATGTATCATAGACCATAACACCCGGACAGCAAGCACTGTGTTGTGAATAGCCTTCAGTGCAATGTATCATAGTACATAACACCCGGACAGCAAGCACTGTGTTGTGAATAGCCTTCAGTTTAATGTATCATAGACCATAACACCCGGACAGCAAGCACTGTGTTGTGAATAGCCTTCAGTGCAATGTATCATAGAACATAACACCCGGACAGCAAGCACTGTGTTGTGAATAGCCTTCAGTTTAATGTATCATAGACCATAACACCCGGACAGCAAGCACTGTGTTGTGAATAGCCTTCAGTTTAATGTATCATAGAACATAACACCCGGACAGCAAGCACTGTGTTGTGAATAGCCTTCAGTTTAATGTATCATAGAACATAACACCCGGACAGCAAACACTGTTGTTGTGAATAGCCTTCAGTTTAATGTATCATAGAACATAACACCCGGACAGCAAGCACTGTGTTGTTAATAGCCTTCAGTTTAATGTATCATAGAACATACACCCGGACAGCAAGCACTGTGTTGTGAATAGCCTTCAGTTTAATGTATCATAGAACATAAACACCCGGTGTTGTGAATAGCCTTCAGTTCAATGTATCATAGAACATAACACCCGGACAGCAAGCACTGTGTTGTGAATAGCCTTCAGTTTAATGTATCATAGAACATAACACCCGGACAGCAAGCACTGTGTTGTGAATAGCCTTCAGTTTAATGTATCATAGAACATAACACCCGGACAGCAAGCACTGTGTTGTGAATAGCCTTCAGTTTAATGTATCATAGAACATAACACCCGGACAGCAAGCACTGTGTTGTGAATAGCCTTCAGTTTAATGTATCATAGAACATAACACCCGGACAGCAATCACTGTGTTGTGAATAGCCTTCAGTTTAATGTATCATAGAACATAACACCCGGTGTTGTGAATAGCCTTCAGTGCAATGTATCATAGTACATAACACCCGGACAGCAAGCACTGTGTTGTGAATAGCCTTCAGTTTAATGTATCATAGAACATAACACCCGGACAGCAAGCACTGTGTTGTGAATAGCCTTCAGTTCAATGTATCATAGAACATAACACCCGGACAGCAAACACTGTGTTGTGAATAGCCTTCAGTTTAATGTATCATAGAACATAACACCCGGACAGCAAGCACTGTGTTGTTAATAGCCTTCAGTGCAATGTATCATAGAACATAACACCCGGACAGCAAGCACTGTGTTGTGAATAGCCTTCAGTTTAATGTATCATAGAACATAACACCCGGCCAGCAAGCACTGTGTTGTGAATAGCCTTCAGTTTAATGTATCATAGAACATAACACCCGGACAGCAAGCACTGTGTTGTGAATAGCCTTCAGTTTAATGTATCATAGAACATAACACCCGGACAGCAAGCACTGTGTTGTTAATAGCCTTCAGTTTAATGTATCATAGAACATAACACCAGGACAGCAAGCACTGTGTTGTTAATAGCCTTCAGTTTAATGTATCATAGAACATAACACCCGGACAGCAAGCACGGTGTTGTTAATAGCCTTCAGTTTAATGTATCATAGAACATAACACCCGGACAGCAAGCACTGTGTTGTGAATAGCCTTCAGTTTAATGTATCATAGAACATAACACCCGGACAGCAAGCACTGTGTTGTTAATAGCCTTCAGTTTAATGTATCATAGAACATAACACCCGGACAGCAAGCACTGTGTTGTTAATAGCCTTCAGTTTAATGTATCATAGAACATAACACCCGGACAGCAAGCACTGTGTTGTTAATAGCCTTCAGTTTAATGTATCATAGAACATAACAACCGGACAGCAAGCACTGTGTTGTGAATAGCCTTCAGTTTAATGTATCATAGAACATAACACCCGGACAGCAAGCACTGTGTTGTTAATAGCCTTCAGTTTAATGTATCATAGACCATAACACCCGGACAGCAAGCACTGTGTTGTGAATAGCCTTCAGTGCAATGTATCATAGAACATAACACCCGGACAGCAAGCACTGTGTTGTGAAAAGCCTTCAGTTTAATGTATCATAGACCATAACACCCGGACAGCAAGCACTGTGTTGTGAATAGCCTTCAGTGCAATGTATCATAGTACATAACACCCGGACAGCAAGCACTGTGTTGTGAATAGCCTTCAGTTTAATGTATCATAGACCATAACACCCGGACAGCAAGCACTGTGTTGTGAATAGCCTTCAGTGCAATGTATCATAGTACATAACACCCGGACAGCAAGCACTGTGTTGTGAATAGCCTTCAGTTTAATGTATCATAGACCATAACACCCGGACAGCAAGCACTGTGTTGTGAATAGCCTTCAGTGCAATGTATCATAGAACATAACACCCGGACAGCAAGCACTGTGTTGTGAATAGCCTTCAGTTTAATGTATCATAGAACATAACACCCGGACAGCAAACACTGTGTTGTGAAT
Source organism: Dryococelus australis (assembly GCA_029891345.1). NCBI lineage: Eukaryota > Metazoa > Arthropoda > Insecta > Phasmatodea > Phasmatidae > Dryococelus > Dryococelus australis. The sequence continues at coordinate 108,356,247 of CM057005.1, forward strand.
AGCCTTCAGTTTAATGTATCATAGAACATAACACCCGGACAGCAAGCACTGTGTTGTTAATAGCCTTCAGTTTAATGTATCATAGAACATTACACCCGGACAGCAAGCACTGTGTTGTGAATAGCCTTCAGTTTAATGTATCATAGAACATAACACCCGGTGTTGTGAATAGCCTTCAGTTCAATGTATCATAGAACATAACACCCGGACAGCAAGCACTGTGTTGTGAATAGCCTTCAGTTTAATGTATCATAGAACATAACACCCGGACAGCAAGCACTGTGTTGTGAATAGCCTTCAGTTTAATGTATCATAGAACATAACACCCGGACAGCAAGCACTGTGTTGTGAATAGCCTTCAGTTTAATGTATCATAGAACATAACACCCGGACAGCAAGCACTGTGTTGTGAATAGCCTTCAGTTTAATGTATCATAGAACATAACACCCGGACAGCAAGCACTGTGTTGTGAATAGCCTTCAGTTCTATGTATCTTCAAATTGGGCTGGAGCTACTGTGCACCGCCTAGAGATGACATATTCAGGTCGAATGATAACAATCAGCTAAGCTGGAGGAGAGAATAACTGAAATGAAACGACTAATAGTGGAAGGTTTAGAAAAATTATTGTTTTCGTCGGAACTCCTTGAAAGAACTGGGTAGCCGGCAACCTCAGATCTACATTCTGATCATCATTAGGCTTATTACTTTTTTTTTCGTAACCAGGAGGAAAGGACTTTACAAACGATTTGCCTCCGCCCTCTTCTTTCTGCCTGGAACTGTTTTCTAGATTCTCAAGCAGTTGCGTCTGAGGAGATGGAAGCAACTTTCTGCTCGCCCTTCCACGACATATTCCTCATTTCCTGCCCTCTTCTTATCTTCCTCCTCCTCCTCCTTCGCAACCTCTGCCTGTTCTTCGTTGTGCTCGGCGTCTGCCGAGACGTGAGCAGTTTCTTTTCTTCTCGGATGCTACGTCTCTGCTTCTTCGCTGGTCCATAAACTTCAGGAAATTATCTCTGACACTCGTTGTTCTTATTCAGTGATAGAAATCCCAGACGATTCGTATAATGCAACAAAAAATTAATAAAAAAGTGCAGAAGGGATGGGGAATTATTTTTAACATTTACTTCTTATATAAGGTGTTTGTTAGTAACACTAAAAAAAAAGTAATTCTATTTCTTTTTCAATCTACAGAAGTACTTCTTTTTTTATGAGCTAGAATCAACTTCACTAAGGATATTTCTTTCAAGGATACTTGAGCCCCATCTTCCCCTATCATAATAAAACACATAAAACGAAATATATTGTCAGCCTCGCCCTATTCCTCACGTGAATGAGGACTGTAAAGCACAGTGGCGAACATTATAGTGGTGGAGAGATGTCTTGAGAGCCGATGAGGGTGAAGAGAGGTTAGCATGGAACAACGCCGAAATGGAGGGGGAGATCCCCGAGTAAACCAACGGCATCGTCCGACACGATTTCTACGTGCCAAAATCCGTGAGCGACCCCGCCGGGAATCGAACCCGGTTCGCCGGGGTGTGAGGCGAGTAGTCTAACCACTACACCACTGAACTACGAACTCGTATTTGTGACATTGGTTTTGCCAAATTGTGGCACACTTAGTATTGTGGCGTAATTACGCATTATTTGTTCAATCGTCGTGTCTGTACTGCTGTGTGGCTCCAATAGCTATCTGAGTATAAGGGTAGATATTTTCTACATTTTCTTTTAAGCACATAAACAAGCTAGAGAAACCAATAATCCAATATGGCGGGGGAATATTCTCCTTAAAAGAAACAGAGGAGGAACGAGGCTGGTGTAAAGAAGGCGGCGAAGTCCTGGGAATAGAATTGCGAGAAATAAGGGGGTAATAAAAGCAAAGAAGGAATCAGGACACGCAGAGGCGATAAACAAGTTGGAGCGACGAATACGCAAGCAATGTCTCGAGGAAATGAAGGAAAGCAAGCATCTCTAAAGCTATTGTTACACCTTCAAAATTCCAACTTCAACAAATATATTCGACGATAACGTTCGACGACGAAATGCGACCATCAAGCTAAGTTGGTTAAATAATTTCGAATTCTTTTAAAAATCTGTCTCACTGACAAAATTTTTTTATTTGACGGACCTAGACTGGTTTTTATTTTGAAATTGTAGTAACGCTGTTGTGATACCGTGCCGCCCATTACAGGAAGGAATATGATAGATTTTGTGGTTTATTATCACTTATAAACAAGATTTTGATTTTGCTGCACGATGGAATTAATCGTCTTTGATTTTTACACGAATTTTGAGATACAGCGCTTTGGACAAGCTGTTTTGAAGCTTTTTGGTGTACTTTGTAACGGTGTTTCTAATGTACGTGGCGTCTTGGGGGCACTCAGAAGCCCTCCTCCGAAGTATATGTTCTCTTCGTAGTTCAGCGCATTACACACACGCTCGACAGTTTCGTTAAGAAACGTGTATTTCAGACTGCACTCTGCCACGCAGTTCAAGCGGCAGCTAGACAGGGGCCTTAATGGACGACGGAGGAGAATTACAAAGAATGCCAGATCAAATCTAGATGTAAAAGAGAACACAAAATAAGTCGAATCACAGTAGAGAGGACCAGGAGGACAGAGAGACCCGGTGATGAAAGTATAAGGTGTTCTCGGTAAACTGAGCACTTTGGAGAGCTTTGTTTAAGATCTGCTGTATGGACATTGTGAATTTTTCCACCGCACGCAAAAGTAACATTGACATGGGCATGATGACTTTATTCATGCGTTGGTCAAGTGAAAATATACAATTCAGGGAAATAATTATTTTACCAATTTGTTAATTCTACACATATTGGCATTTAAAAAAATTGAAACTAAAAGCAATAATTTCTATGTTCACAAATATTTAACTAACACTTTCAATCCGACATTAATACACAGAACAACTTGTTCTCCAATATTGCCTACTTTACTGGCCGCATGGCCGTCAGTCAGTATGCTCATTATATATATATATATATATATATATATATATATATATATATATATATATATATATATATATATATATATATAATGGACACGTTGATTTTCAGAAACGAACTTTTTACGTAAATTTCACGGAACCTCTCCGTTAATTTCCAAGTTAGTTTTCTGTACTTTCCGTTTAAAATAAAAAGAGATAGTGAAAATGTCTTTATTTTTCGTTATGTGGGTGTTCTGCCGTGTATAAAAATGATATTAAAAAGTTAACCTTTATTGGACTACAGGGGCAGTGAAACTTCAGGAGCGCAGGGCGAAGTGTGAAGATCGTGTACGAGTGAGTGGTATAGGGTAAAGCGGAGAGTATTCTACACAGAGGGCTGCTTGGGTTATCTGCCTCTGCTCGGCAGAAGACTTGCTTGAGGCTTGCTCACTGCTCGGACAGTAAACACAAACTGCGCTCTACATAAGTACACTAGAACAGTGACCTTCGGCCCCCGTCCTCTGGCCTCTTAACACGTTCCAGCAAGGCGCCCACGCCATATCGCACACGTGGCCACGGTGGTGTAGTGGTTAGACTACTCGCCTCCCATCTAGGCGAACCGGCTTCGATTCCTGGCGCCGTCGCACGTGGGAATAGTGCTGGGCGATGCCGGAGGGTTTTCCAGGGGATCTCCCGTTTCTCCCCGCCCTTTCATTCCGGTGCGGCTCTACACTCACCTCGCTTCACCCTCATCGGCTCTCAACACCTCGATGCTGAGAGCCGCCCAAACCTCTTCACTCATTCACTCACTCAACTATTGAATTCTCTTCTCCTCTAGTAGGAATTATTATAATTACCTCAAGGTCGCGTCCTGCCGTAAGGAAACAGCTCGACGGCATTCTAAGCTGTTACTATAGGATTTCAATACAGCAACCGGTTCAGAAAAGATACTACACTGTCGCTATAGTATAAAACACTGTTTTATAGAGAAAGAAATATTTTCAACCACGGGCTACTTATAGCGATGTTTGCCGACTGGCATTCAACGACCACATTTATGTTACAGTAACCCCTTTATCAATTTGCGTTAAGAATCGACTTGAATTTCTGCCCTGAAAAATATATTTACGTTGAAATATTCTATAGTTATTTTAAAAAATACATTTAATTTAAGCCTAAAGTAAACTTCCATGTGTCAGTTTATATACTCTTTTGTTTTTGTGATTTTTGCTTTTCTTTGATATTCATCAGTTCTTTATTAATCTGCCATTTCTGATCCCATGGATTATCATGCAAAGTGTTAGTCGTTAATTCTTAAATATGTATTTTTCACCTGTGTTTCTCTAGGATCAGTAGCTAATACATGGCACCGTCGTTGAATCTATGTTTATTACATAATTTTTAATAATTTTTTCATGACAGTTTATTTATTTTTTGTATTTTTATTGTATTTGAAGTGCTGTAAACATAGTCTATAATGATAATCATGATTGCATTTATGTAACGTTATCGCTGTACACGGTTAAGTGTGAGAAACGAAGGAGAGATAAAGAGCCTCGACTTAAGTCACACATAAAGCCAGTAAATAAATAAAGTAATTAATACATTAATTAATAAAAACGCAGCTACAACTAAAGCTGTCGACGAGAAAGCGGAGGTTCTTTATGGTAAGAGCAATGAGTTCGCTGCTTTTAATTTTTTTAAGTGGCAACATCTAGGTCTCTCCTTCCTCCCTCCCCCCCCCCCCCAACCTCCCCTGGGTCTGGCCTGGACCAGACGTGGCAACCACTCGCTGTCGACAGGCCCGCCAACCTTGCTTATTTGCATTTTTAATGCGTTTTACGTCGTCGTGTCGTGTATTAGCAAGGAATGTTCGCGCAATAAAAAACTTCAGGAACGGAACTCTGCCACTTTTCCATCTCCTCTGCTCAAACCTGCCAATGCACAAATTTCACAAAGAAAAATTCTTTAACTATAAATGCCAGTTCCCAGCAAGTCTTAAGTTTAGCCAGTCTTACAAAAGCACGCGTCAAAATAAACACACGTTTATATTTCATTCGGAAAATGAACTCCGAGTGGAGCTGAGAGATTTGGACTGCTCTTAACCACAAAGTCTTGAGAGCCGATGAGGGTGAAGCGAGGTGCGTATGGAGTGGCGCCGGAATACAAAGGCGGGAGAAACAGGAAATCCACGAGAAAACCCGCCGACCAGCGGCATCGTCCAACACGATTGCCAAGTGCGAAAATCCGAGACGACCCACCGGGAATCGAACCCGTTTCACCTAGGTGGGATGCGAGCAGTCTAACCACTACACCACCGCGGCCCCTTTTACCAATTTATACAGTGAAAAAATAAAAGCGTTTACTTCATGAATATATTTTATTAGGTTATAAAGCGTATGGGGGTGCACTACATCAAAGTAGTTTGAGAACCGCTGGCCTGTAGTATGGTGATGGCAGGAGTGTACCCCCTTCCAGACACGGTAAGACAGGACGCTTGTTGAGTCTGCAGCGTTGCCGAGGGCGAGCCCCAAATAGTCCTGCAGAGAGGGTGGCAGTCCTCCTCGGGCTACACACAGAGGCTGTTACCAGCTCCCCGCCTACCAACCACATAACACTCCTCCGACATCGCCTTCTAGCCAGCGTCTATTCGCCCTGTCTTCACACTTTTTTTTAATCAAACCTTACAAAACACCCCGTGTATGACATGGTGGCTGTTTCCAGGATATGCCATGTATCTCAAGCGTTTTATGTTTGTGTTGAAATTAAAATATCTTATTTTTTAATCACCAAAGTTTTACTTACATTCTTACTATAAATTACACGATGTAATTTGTAGTTAATATATTATAAATTACACGATGTTATTTGTAGTTAATATATTATAAAAACAGGGGGGAAAATAGGTAAAGGTTGTTCACGATAAAGTGAGCACTTTGGAAATCAAACTCTGGAAAATATCACTGCCCCAACCTGCATATATTTTAACGTATGGCATTCGTTCTGTGAGGTTGGTAACGTCGGAGGGGGAGTATTCACATGTCTTTACGGAGAATTAAAATCGTTAAATAATCATTTATGAAAACTGAAGTGATTTAATTTGTTTCCTGTTCTTTATAATACATATACACGTAGTGATAAGTTAATTCGTAAATTATTTACTTTTCTAAATATTTCACAGTTTCGCTCGACCGACGCATGAATAAGGTGATGAGGCCTATGGCCATGTTAATTTTACATAGGGTGTACGAATACACGACGAGCCTACAAGTAGATCTCAAGCAGGGCTTTCAAAAGTGCTCAGTTAATCGTGAACCGCCTATATTAGTAATGCCTAGAAATATTTGTTACGCCAAATATTACTCAAGTGAGTGCGCTCGAATGCGGTGTAATTTCCTAGGTCCGGTTAAGCTTTGTTTGCACGAGGCGAAGGAAGTAGAACTTGAGCAGGACTTCAGAGAAGTAGTTAAGTGAATGTGTATGGACTGTGCAAGGTGATGCAGGAACAGGACACATGTTGTCGACGGACCCCATATGCCCAGTGGTCCAACACATAGTTGGCAGTCGCCCCTGGCACCATTGCCTATCTCCCCGTGTGCGACGCTCCAGAAATACACGAACCTACCATCCCTTCGGCCGCCCCGGGGGGGGGCACTTTCCTTCCGCTGCGACGCGGCGTCAGGGCTCGTGTGCACAGGAAGAAAATTGTCACGGAAACAGAATGGCTGTAGTATAGATTACTAACAACCCTCCCCACCCCCGAAGTCATTTCGCGATACAATTACATATAGGCTATTCACGATCAAATGAGCACTTTTGAAAGCCCTGATTAAGATCTACTTGTACGCACGTTGTGTATTCTTCCGCCCTATGCAAGGCCAACATTGTCATCGGCGTTATCACTTTATTCATGCGTCGGTAAAGTAAAACTGTGGAATTATTAGAAAAAGTTAGTATTTTACAAATCTGCTAATTTTTACACTTCGATGCATAAAAAAAAACAGAAAGCAAAAATAATAGCTTAAGTTAACAGAAATAGTTACCTAAAACTTTTCATTCGACGTTAAAATACAGAACTACTTTCCCATCCATCATTACCAACTTAACTGGGCGCATGTCACTCCGGCGGCCGTTAAGATATATTCAGGTAGGAATAGTGACTTTTTGCTAAGGCTGATTTTAAAAGTGCTCACTTTATCGTGAAGAGCCTTTACCAAGGCAGACGACTTACACGTACATGCAGAATATAAATAGGAAATTCCATATAAGGAAATTTCGTCTCGGTTCATAAATTTTAAAGAGGCGTTTCAAACAAAATTTATTCTTCGGGAATTGTTTTAGGACAAGTTCCCTACAGTGTAGATTTATCCACAAGTATAGATAGCCTGTTTGCGCGGAATTTTTCCCATTTAAATATTACAAAAAAATACATATTGCCTTTCTATATTGAATATATACGCTCGTAAGAGTCTTCTTAAAAATTCGTGAAGAATTCATTTTGTTTGAAAAGTCTCTATCTTTAAAATTAATGCACTGAGCCAAGATTTCCTTAATATTGTATTTCCTATTTAAATTTCGCAGCTGCCAGACGGTAGGCAGTGTCCTAAAGTGCATTCATTCCGTGTGCCTGGGTCAAACAGGAGAATGAGTTCTGTCTGTGATGGCAGCCAATGAACAAGTGACTTCTGCTGGAAGAGTGGAGTGGAGTGAAGTGTAGAAATTCGAGCGACTATTAACAACGAGCTCTTGAGAGCCGAAGTGAGAATGGTGCAGCGCCGGAATGCTAGGGCGGGGGAAACGGGAGATCCCTGAGAAAACCCGGCGACCAGTGTCATCGTCCGGCGCGATCTCCACTTGCGGGAGTGATCCGACCGGAGATTGAACCCGGTTCGTCTTGGTGAGACAGTGGGAGGAGGGGGGGGCGAGCAGTCTGACCGCCCAGCCACCGCGGCCCCTACTGTACAGTCTGTCTTAGTGCCATCCATCATACTACGCGAAACGGCAACGTGGCTGCCAGTTACCTTCCAAGACCTAACTGTTAATACAACAGTCATGTGGGTATAGGCTATTCACGATAAAGTGAGCACTTTGTGCAAATAGCGTGTATTTTCATCCCAGTCATCCTCTTTGGTCGTAACCAACACCGTATTTCACAAATCCCTTTTATGCAAAACTTCTTTTGAACACTGTATATTGTATTTTAGCCCTGGACGTTAACTTCCGAGGGCGGTGGAACGTACACGCTGTATTTATTCCTTACATGGCAATATTTATTTTAAAAAGTGGTTAAATGATATGAAAGGACTGAGAGTAAATGTAACTAGGGCTTCAAAAGTGCTCACTTTACCGTGAACAGTCTATAAGCGTATATTCTAACGCCTACAGAGCCGTCTAGCATTATTTCAGTAAGTATAGCCTAAACATACAGTTACATGCGAAGAGTAATGGGATAGGGGTCCAGGCCCTCCTTTAGGCAGGCAACATAACGTGTAGAAAGTTATGGCATCTATTCCACAAGTTGGCGAAACACCTGTGCAGATATGAACACACATGTCGTCTGGATATAGCTGCCTGCTGTTCGTAGGTGCAAGATCTTGTGTGTGAGTGTACCTCCCCACCACGTCACATGAATGCTCGGTGTAGTTCATATCGGGTGAACGAAGTGTTCACGGCAGTACTTAATGCTCCTCGAACCACGTATAGACAACTTGGGGGCGGTGACGTGGTGTATTATCCCACATGTGTGGAGGTATGTGAAGTCCATGAAGGACTACAATGCGCTGACACAGGTTTTCCAAGACACAACTCGACAGTGGTGCCACTGACTGTTGCACCTACAAACAGTTATCCTATGACGTTTGGCATTCCAGTGAAGTTCAAATAAACTGAGTGCGCATTTCAACTGCGTATTGGTCATCTCTGAGTCTCGACATATATATGATATTATTCATTTGACTTCATCTAAGAGATAAATACGTACGGGAGTACTTTATTTCATATAATGGAATAATGGTTACTTATTAATAAAAAATATAGAGATAGGTTTATTAGGGCAATAATTGCTGCCAATCATTTAATTTTATAATAAATTGAGTACATCTTTGTTATGATTTTCAGCATACCTCTTTCATTTGCCTCGATTTATTAGTAATTCTTATAATTTTTAGTCAAGTTACATTTTATAATGAATATTAACACGATTATATATATATATAACTATTAATATATGGGAAGTATTTATTTAATGAATGTTTTAAAATATACAATTTCAGATTCAGCTCGGTTATGCGTACACTTACAGCGATTCTCACAATGTAAGAAAACAAACAACATGTAGTGCTGTATCTTCTAGCGGCGTAATTATACAACGTAGCACACAAGAACCTGTAATGTCCCTCGAAACGCACTATCCAGACTCTAGTATGATTCACCAGCTACGTCGGTGAAGAGCATTCACATTCATAGTACGAGTGTTACAAAGTTGATGGCTGTTTTTTATCCTTCATGCGTGACTAAAAAAAATACGTCGCTGCACGAATCAGTGATACCAATCAGTGAAATAACATTCACTGAAAGTCAGTTGGTAAGTTACTGTCGTCTGGCGAACTAACCAAAGAACTGGGGATAAATGGCTTGGCAGTGTAATTCTCTACATTTAGTGGGAAATTCGACAATCGTATTAATCAGTTATCTGACACTGATTATCAGTCGCGCAATCTACACTGGTTTTCGCTGATCTGGCTCAGTTCTCACTGTTTCAGGTTTATAGTGCGGAGTGACACGAGATATTCTCGCCCGTTGAGGACGACAAAAAACGCAGCTGACAGACCAGATCACGTCTAGATCGTGAACACTGTCACAACATCGATCGAGAGCACGACAAAAAGCGAGCTGAGCTTTGTGCCGACTGCAGTAGCAAAGACTAGGAAATATCGCCTCCAACTCTGACATGTAATCAAAATAACTAGGCTAAACTTAACAAAACTTTTACTTGTGGTAAACCTACGGACACTGCCTACCGCTAGAGGCAGCAACATTTAAATAGGAAATCGTATGTCAAAGAAATTTCGTATCAGTGCGTTAATTTTAAGGACACGCATTTCAAACGAAATGTATTCTTCGCTAATTTTTTAGAAGATCCCTACGGGTGTATATTTTCAATAAATATAGGCAGTATTTACTTCTTTGTAGAACATAAATGACAGACAGAGAGTGAAGTAGCAAGATGAATGACAAAGCATGAAGTGGAAAATTCTAGAAAAATGGCAGACGGAAACAAAATGGCCGACAAAGGGCAAGGACACAATATAGCTGAATCCAATATGGCTGACAAAGCTCCAGGACATATGATGGCGGAGTAAAAGATGGTGGACAGCACCGCAGGCACCACATCCCTCTTCCCTTGTGCTCGGAGCCCCTATTTCGATAAGCAATGACGACACTGCCACAAGCATCAATTGCTCCATCGCCTCTAAGCTCATGGGCTCTCAACTTGCGCGCAGTGTTCTCGTCGAATTGCGTGTACCTACGAGACTTTCAGCGGTGACGTTATCATTTTAACGGGAGCACGCCGAGAAAACCGGCCGGCCAACAGCGACATCCGCCACGTTTTCTACATGCGAAAATCCGCCAGGAATGTAACACTGTTCCCTTTGGTGGGAGGTGAGTTGTAACTACTGGAGCACCCCAACATGGCGGAATATTGTTCGCCAATCAGCGCTTGCAGACTTGCAGAACCAAGCATACAGTAAGACCAGTATCCAGCGTTTACATACACAATAACCGCCTTACCATTTCTCTTATATGTACATACAAACTCTGTTACTGCACGTAATTAAATTTCACTGACAATTATAACATATAATCCTCTAGTCTCTTGAAATAAAATCGTAGCGACTGAATAAATGAGCAAGTATTGGTTGTTCCAAGTTTTATACGTGCATTAGCAATTATTTTAATGGTTCGGGCAAAAACAAGCAAGTTCAATATAAATAAAAGCTTCTAGTTCTCTTGTAAGATTCCAAGGGTTCCGAGAAAAGACAAACTGGCGTTTTAATCTTTCTAAACGTCCACTTTATTTCCTTGCCGAGCTACCATTACTTTCACACACAATTTTTCGCACGATTTACATAATGCCCCAGGAAAGATTTCTGGAGTTTCAATGTTGCCTTAATGTTCTTGGCGATAAAAAAAACAGGCAGTATTTTGTAACCAAACTGTGTTCCATCCGGCGCAGTTCGATGTGAACAGTGATCAAACTGCTCTAGACGTGAACACGAAAGTTAAGCAACGTTCTATGTGTTGGTGACGTCAAGATAATCCTGCGGTAGAGTGTGCCTCCCAGCTGCGCATGAGCCCGCTTACTGCTTTTTAACTTCAACACGCTGCAACGCCCTTGCACCCAAGGACGTGGCAAGGTGGACAAAGAAAGTCCGCAGATAAAAAAAAACTCCCACAGAAAACAAACCAATCAGAACAAATTTGAAACCTTAAATAAACAAGATGTTTAAAACTTGGTGAGATCTTATAACCAGTAAAATACATGAGTACTTTCAAGAGTATTTATTTGATTCTTTTCTGTTGCCCTTTTTTCATAAGTATTGCAATTAATACATCCTGCCATTTTTTCAAATTTAGAACACAACTATTAATAAGCACCAAAGTGCTAATATGTTTTGCGAAAGGGCACCGCTAATTGTATAGAATTCAAGAAACATTTTAAATTTCAGTGTTTCTCTAACCACTATATATATATATATACATACACATAATATGGGCATATAAACCTCCGTGTTAATTAATTGGAGAAGATTCACAGTAAATATAAAAAGCAACCCGCACTACAGCAGTTCGCACTATATTGACATATTTTAATATTTATGATAATTTTTGATAATACTGCTGCCCAAGTATAAAGTTCCGCCAAACATAGAAAAAGGCGGAAGCTAAAAAAAACACCAATTGAGGTGGGAATAGTTTCTATTTTGGTTATTTATTCAAAATCATTCAATAAATTCTTCATGGCTTTATGCGCTCTTCACAAGGCCAACAACACGATGCCTCCTAATTTATTCTTACGAACTCCAGCAGAACAAGCCATATTCTTTACAGATTTCAGCTGGATTAGAATTTCAGCAAGTTAAACTGCCATGTAAAACTTTTGGGGAAACACCAAGAAAATTCCAATTTTAAAACCATATTGCAATTAGCGCATGACTAGCAAACAATTAAAAGATTGATTTAAAATTGCTGCCAAGTAATAATTGCATGATGTTAATATTCTCAACTTTTGCGAAATTTAAATTTAAACTTGCCAACATGGCGCCTGTCTCCTACTCAGGAGACCAAGTGTGCCTGCTTCTTGTGCCATAAGGGCTATGCAGAACGTTTTATTTACTGAACATTACTTAACTGGCGGCAAGGTAGCTCCTTCTGGGGCAGTGGCAGACTCCAACCCCGAGCCAGAGGTGAACCCACCATTTATACAAATCAAAAAGCAATTTCCACGAGAGGGGTGTGGAATACCACAGCCAATAGGAAAAAGTTCGTTACAGGTAAGCATTACTCCTCATTGCTGTCCAATCCGGTCTCTTGGAACCGCAATACGTCAAAATATGGGGCGCACACATTGCCAAACACTCGAGGTTCAAGCAGGCTGTAGGAAGTGATGTCACAAGCGCGCGAAACCCCAGGCACCCAGCCTATTGGCCAGCTGAGCGTGACGGCAGCCTCAATAGTTCCTCGGAGTGCCGCTAGCAGGCGGGCCTTGTGCCCGCCACACATGCTGAGAGGGAGCTGGTGGAAAGTTGATATAGGCTGTTCACGATAAAGTGAGCACTTTTTAAGGCACTCCAACAGGCATTAACCACTAATAAATATATCTTATTGCAGCCTCAGGCATTCAATTTCGAAGGTCGTGAAATGTATACACTGTGTTTATTGGTCACATTGCAATGTTTATATTAAAAAGCACCAGGAATGCGGACATTGGAATAAAGGAAAATTTTAGAAGGGCCTTAAAAAGTGCTCATGCTACCATGAACAGTCTATGCGAGTCATTGACCCACGACGGAGGGAGGTTATTGTGCGATTGTCCCCGAAGTGTACTGTGCTGGCCAGGAATACCTTGTTGTGCATTACATACGTATTGTAATCTTCACAGCTGTTTTATAAGTTGGGTGATATTTTGATACTGTACACTATAAGAAATTGTTCGGTAATTTTCCATACCAGTGTACACGCTTAGTTAGAATGCGGGAATTGTAATTTTTTGCCCCTATACATTTATTGTAGTCTTCCTTCATTTGCTCAGGAAACAGTCAAATATGGAGAAAAGTTCCCAACTTTGTATAGAAACGACGCTAAACATTCCTATATCTGCAGCTTGATGTGTGGTATTATTACCAAACAGCGTATAGGTTAAAAACTACCATTGTCGTTTAGGAAGTTTACCAGGGCATTTTTGGCACTGTAATCATGTGTTACACGTTTTTGATCATTTGCGTGCCAAATACCGATGTGTGCATAACATGTCAATTGTGAGAATGTATGAAAAATAAATACAAATAGTTTCAAAAGTTTTAATGAACAGTGAACTTTTTACAAGCACGGCCATGATAATGATTTGGGTGACATTCAAACAGGTGATTTACAGTTACAGCGCCGTGAATTAAGGCGCGGTCAAAAGATGAGGTTTTGTTTTTATCCACGTTCTCGAATGTAATCTGACAAGGTAATTGGAGATATAAAAACTAAGAAAAACTGGGAAGGTATTTTGACTGCGCATGGATGTACTGGCATTGTTCCAAATTAGAGTATTTACAATGGGCCTCATAATTTAGGTACAGACAACAATCCTGACATGAATCGGAGGCGAATTCGTTCTTCTGGTTACTAACCAAGATTTATTGTAATATTGTGTCTTTTACTAAGCATATCAATAAAGATGATAGGTCTTGGACAGTTAAGATCCTTGATATAGAAGAGAGTTAGTTATATTTTGTTGTCTTTTATGTACCGTTTTGGTCTTCAAGGAATAACCGCTAAAGCTGGTAGTGGTTTGTTGGAAATATGTTTCTTCAGAAAGTCTCATGTCGAGAAGGAGCCTGCACCAAAGGATATTAGTGAGATTGGTCCAAACAGGATAATCTGTTGGAAGACTTTTCCAGTTCATGAGGGCAAGGCAGACAATACTGCTGTAATTAGTGTGTTTGGTAATGCGTCTAAGTATTTACCTAAGAAGATGAAGATGGAACTTGGTGATCAGATTTGGTTGTGTCGGAAATTAATTGGTACTACTGACATATTATACAGACCTTTTCGAAGTCGCGACTAGATGCAGAACGCGTGTTGGAATATGCAGCGCCTGAGTTTGCCGCAGCCCGCACAACGCGACTGTCAAGCGGGCTGCATAGCGTCCAGTCTCTTTGTGATGGCGGCGCAAGACTAAATTAGTGCAAAACTTGAGCGAAATGCAGACTTCGAGCATATCCTATTTTTCCCTAGCAAAACGATGCAAGTTGCATGGAACTAATGAGCCTATTGGTTCTTCTATGCTAGCCATGTAACCTGTTCTACACGAACCATAGAGGTAAAAAAAAATCATAATTTGAGGTGTGTAATGTGGGACACGGAAAGAAAACGTTGCTATAGGCCGTTCACGGTAAAGTGAACACTTTTGAAACCATACTGACTTTTTTATTTCAACCAATTTATATCCGACTACCACTTGTTAATCTAAATCCTGCCATGTGAGTAATAAATGCAGTGTGTACATTCACTACACCCAAAACCAAAAGTCCGAGGCCACGAGGAATTGTATTTATTGGTTATTATGTCTGAAGAAACAGCTTCAAAAAGTGCTTACTTTACCGTGAACGCCCTATATGAAAAATAACTTTCAACGTAAAGCAGTAGTTTTTCGCGCATTCATTGTACACTGAAATATTTTTAAAATAAAAATATAATTATCTTTGACAGGATAGCGAGATGCAAATACCGTGTTACGGTAAGCACCTTCATAATATGTATTGTAACATCGTGGCTGTTTGATACTTATCGGAGCAACCAACTAGTTCTCACGCGAAAGAGAATAATTTATCTTTAAAAGCTGCGTGTGGTCTTGTTTCGAACGGAATTTATTTGAGTTTCTCCTACAGAATCTTGCACGAAACGCATTTTGCTTACACACTTGTTTATACACTTACATGTTTATTTCAATGAAAACCGTTACAGATTTAAGAACGAAATATATTTGTAGCTATCATCAAAACGGAATTTTACAATTCTGTTATCACATTTAATTAAAGGAAGTGTGCAATGCAGCGTTTTGTTAAATACAGTTTCACGACCGAATATTACACAGCATGTGAAATAATTTCGTTAGTTTCCTACTTAAGTGTAACAAATAAAGTTTGTCATTTACACACAATTAGGAAAATTAAAAACATATATATTTATTTCATAAACATTGCAACTATTGTCCAATTTATTTACCCGTATAACATACAACGCAAGGTATCACACCTTGCGGACACAATTTTTACTGGCTAAATACACTAGCAAATACACTAGCGATCGAAATACCAGACAGGTTGAAGATTTATACGAGAAAAGCCGACGTTATTTTCACTTACAACCAGCAGACAGCAGCCAATACCTGTTTAATAATAGCACATTCCAGTGGCACTAATGAGACAGCACCAAAGTGGTGGGTATGAAGACGACACATGTTAGTTATTAGAAATGTTGCAATATTTCTGAAAATACAGTAGCAGTGATATCTCTAACCACTAGCTTCTTTTACACACACTCGCCTATGCTATTTATAGTCCGGAATTTGTTTCTACATTCCATTCACGATTACTGCCAACTTTCCTGAAGCCCTGCTACAAGTCCTACTTCCAGGATATTCCTCCGCCTCGTGTAAACAAAGCTTAACCGAAGTGACAACGCACTGTTTTCCTGCGCGCTCAGTTTAATATTATTCCCTATGAGAATTACTGTATTTATTACTATACGCTGCTCGTGGTAAAATGAGCACTTTTGAAGGCCCTGCTTAACATCTACTTGTGTACACGTTGTGTATTCCTCCGCCTTATGTAAAATTAACATTGCTGTGGATCTAATCACTTTATTCATGCGTCGATGAAATGAAACTGTGAAATTATTAAGAAAGTAAATACTTTACAAATATGCGAATTTTTACACTTCGATGCATTAAAAAAACAGAAAGAGATAGAATTAATTCTAAGTTATCACAAATGGTTACCTAACACGTTTTATTCGACGATGAGATATGAAACTACTTCCAGCCATCGTTACCAACTTTACTAGGCGAATGCCACTCAGTACGCCCGTTAAAATATATGCATGCAGGGGCAGTGATATTTTTCTAAGGTTCGTTTCTAAAGTGCTCACTTCAACGTGAACAGTTTTTAAGCTCTCAACACATATTTTTTCACTGTTTTTATATTATTAATTACAAAAGAAATGTAATTTATAAATGAATATGAGTAAATGTTAAATTCAATTAGAAATAAAATACTTTTGTGCCAACAGGAGTATAAAACGCTTGTGATACCTGGCATACTTAGGATAGAACCAAACACGTCATACATTGGGTGACTTTTCAAAGGTTTGATTCAAAACTGCGAACAGATCGAGTGTATTTGCTATTTGCATTGGGTTTCCAAACCTGGATATGACAAAGGCCCTTTAACACTTTCAAACCTGGATATGGCAAAGGCCCTTTAACACTTTCAAACCTGGATATGACAAAGGCCCTTTAACACTTTCAAATTTTTCTTCAAATTACTTTCCATTTTTATCGAATTAAATGCATTGAATGCTACATGACGTCATACGAACGTTATAATCGCAAACATTTTCTCCTTCCATTTTTGAAATGTTTCGTTTTCGTTCAAGATTTTAATTCAGAACATGCTCTATATTTTCTTGAATCCAAAATTTCAATCGTCAATCACAGCTTTTCTGACAATATTAATGGGAGTGCACGCATTTGAAGTTGTTAGGAAATAAGAAAGAACGTTTTTAAAAAGAAAAAAGCACAATAATATTAAGATAATATCTTGTAGTTTATCCAATTATTTTTCGAGTCATGCATGAGTCGTATATACTTCTAAAAAAAAAATTTCGTTATTTTTTACACTGGTTTCATTAAAAAATTTTGTAATAAATGTTGATTTTGAGGCTTTAAAGCTTATTGAATTCAATTTATTTAACGTCAAATAAAGTAGTTTTTAGTTTAATAAATTAATTTCAAGTAATTGAATTCAATAAATATTTGATCTCGTGAAATGGTACAACGCCTTAAAGGCTGTTCACGATAAAGTGAGCACTTTTTAAATCAACCTTGCAAAAAAGTCACTGCTCATTCCTGCATATACTTCAACGGGCGCACTGAGTGACATGCGCCCGGTTAGGTTGGTAACGATGGATGGAAATTAGTTCCATATCTTAACTCTGAATAAAAAGTGTTAGGTAACTATTTATGATTATTTAAATTATTTATTTCGCTTTATGATCTATTAATGCAATAGTGCGTAAAAATGAGCAGATTTATAAAATGTTTACTTTTCTAATAATTTCACAGTTTCACGGCAGCGACCCATGAACAAAGTGATGAGGCCCAAGGGAATGTTAATTTAACATAAGGCGGAAGAATACACAACGTGCATACAAGTAGATCTTGAGCAGGGCTTTCAAAAGTGCTCAGTTTATCGTGAACAGCCTATACTAGAGAGTAGCGGTTGACATGCCTGTGAAGCCCATATTCCAGTGCCCGGCCCAGGGCTGTAGGGAAATGGGAGGGTTGGCTGCCCTGCCGGAGCTGGCTTATCTCGCCTGTCCGCTGCTACGTGACGCTCGGGTCAATTTCCGGCCGGGGGACATGCCGAGGAGGAGGTTGTGAACGGAGGGGGAAGGGGGTGGTCTGCACTGGGATATCCGATAAGGAAGGATCACGTGCGGGGATGTAGGGTCACCATGTAGAACTCATCTCTACAACTAGCTGCCCCTCCACAACCCAAGGACTCCTCAAGTAGCGGTTTCCCCACATATATCCACATCCTCGTGTATCACCTTACGAAAAGAAACCATATAGACTATTCACGGTAAAGTGCGCACATTTGAAGCCCTGGTTCCTTTCTTTATTCAGCCAATCTGTACATTTTAGCCACTTGATTATATAGACATTGCAGTGTAAGAAATAAATAAAGTGTATGTATTTCACCCCACTGAAAAGGTAAGGTCTGAGGCCATCATTAAAAAAATGCATTGGTTATTATTATTATTGATGCGAGGGTTTTCAAAAGTGCTCACTTTACCGTGAACAGCCTATACACCTAGGTATACACTACGGTAAAATGAATATACAGGTTGTATCTAAATTAGACTGACAGTATAGGCAATATTAAATAAATTCCCGTGGCAACATCCGGTCGTGATATTAGTATGTGATTGTGATATGGGTTGAGAAATCAAGTTTAGGTTCATTGGGGATAGATGTTTTGTATTTGTAATTTAGTGGATGAAAAATGGAAATAATAACTTTTACGCGCGACCATATTTGTTTGAAAAATGAGCATGATAATATATGTATTAAAACATGATGATTATGTTGTTAAACTGCTCTACTGAATTGCTATCCACATACTTCAAGAGGCTCTTCGCATTGTTCAAAATGGAATTATTTTGGACATCGTCAACTAAAGAAAACATTACGCTGTCTCGTAATTCAGAGATCAAATTTTTCTTCCTTCCTAGTGCAAATATACTTTTTGCATTCCGAGAGGTTTCCAAAAATGTGTCGTGAAACATTCAAAGCGTCTATTATGAGGTTATGCAGCTGTTTCGGTTCGTGGTAATATGTATGACTTTTCTAATACCAAACTGAGGATACAATTGCAATTCGCATCCTCAAAATGTTACCAGCTAAAATTTTCCGTAAATGTACGTGTTGGAGTTTGCTATTGGTTGCAATTTGTTTTGACTTGTTCCCATAAATACGCAATACGTGATTTCTTTATTAGGTTTTTTTACAGTGCGGTTAGGATATGTTCGTGATTTTGACAAGTGTGCAGTCACCATCTGCGATAAGCGTCCCAGTCGTTGGAACCATTAATTTATCGTTTTTATTTTGATTGGCTGTTACAACATTTCGATACATAAAATATTACGCACACAATTATAACATCGAGGTCTTGAGAGCCGATGAGGGTGAAGCGACGTGAGTATGGAGCAGCGGCGGAATTAAAGGGCGAGGGAAAACTGGAAGTCCCCGAGAAAACATGCGAAAATCCGGGAACCACCCTGGCCGAAGATCGAGGCAGGTTCTCCGAGGTGAGAGGCGAGTAGTCTGACCACTAAGCCACCGCGGCTCCCGGTGTTGTACTGTACAACGTTCAACAGAAGCACTAAAAGCTGTTCGCGATAAAGAGAGCACTTTCGAAATCAACCTTAGAAATAAGTCACTGCTCCTGCGTGCATATATTTTAAAGGGCGTACTGAGTGTCATGAGCCCAGTAAAGTTGGTAACGATAAATGGGAAATAGTTCCACATCTTAACGTCAAATAAATAGTGTTAGGTGACCATTTGTACAAACTGAAATTATTTATTTTCCTCCCTGTTTTTTTTATGCGTCTAAGTATAAGAATTAGCAGATTTGTAACATATTTACTTTTCTGATAATTCCACAGTTTCACTTGACCAGCGCACGAATTAAGTGATGAGTCACATGGCAATGGTAATTTTACATAAGGCGGAGGAATACATAACGCGAGTACAAGTAGATCTTAAGCAGGGATTTCGAAAGTGTTAATTTAACCGTGAACAGCCTGTACTTGTGTGTGGCGACGACTGTACGGTGTGGACCAGGTCTGAGTCTCGTGGGGGGGGGGGGGGCGTGGCGCTGCGCTGGGCATCACTGGGTAGTGGTGGCGCGCGGGGGGCGCTGCAGCTGCAATCACATTATAAAGGCTATTGACGACGCCAGAGGGGGGGCTGCGCAAGTACTGCGATATCGCGTCTTCGCTAATGATCGGCCGCGTGCGTGTGTGGATGTGTGTGCGCGCTTTCCCTTTGCTCTGACTGCGCGCAAAAATTAATTATACGGCATATTGCTTTCTCCCTGCAGGGGTTCCGCCTCTATGCTACGAGGTATATTTGAGGACACAGGATGGCTACACCATCGAGGTAATAGATGATGGAGGGGCAACATCCTATATTCTCCACGTTTATCAAGTGAAGCCGATGTCTTGTCCGACCTCTTTCAACTGCGCGTGCGCAGACCGATTGTTTACGTCAGCCGCCGCATTATGAGTGGCGAAAAATTACGTTGTAAACAATGTAGTTTGATCGCATTTGAAGAGAATGAATAGTGGAAAAGGAAATATTGCAGTGTTGTGTTTTAAAAATATTTGTGACTAACAACAATAGATTGCAGGGTCGGCATGTGACTCGCGTAGAAATCTCGTTGTGTATACTAAAGGTATGAAATCAGTGACGAGTGTTTGTGAAGAGGAACGGTTTATGGGAGGATAATTTCATGTCCGATACCCTACAAAGTAGAACACTGCCACAACTACCAAACCTGCCTGTGCATCAACAAGATGCGGAATTAGATAAAAAACGAAAAACACGCCCATTGAACTACATGTAAAGCATGCACCTTTTTGCCACCACTAGCCCTGCCCTTGTCTTTGATGATCGTCTGCTGGCCGGCTTCCACTCCATAGACTAATACCTCCATGGCTGCACACGATCTCCGTATTATCGCCTTCTCAACGCCACATACCTCACGCTACTTCGCATTATTCCTAGAGGACATTCACAGTTATCTCCAACTTTTCTGAAGCCCTGCTCGTTCAAGTTATACTTCCCGGTAGAGACCTGCACAATTTCCGTTATTATTTGGCATCAGGCTAAATAAACTTCACGCCCAAGCCAGTGTCGGTTCTCCATTGGCTGCTGCATAGATATGAAGTCACTCCATTTTTTAATGGACTGCACGTGATTGGACTACACAATTGTGAAGTGTTTATTTACTGGCGCGGAGTTACCCGGGGCGTGTCAAATAAAGTATGATCCAATGACAAACTTATTGCAAAGGCAGATGTGTTTAAAGTTTAACGTGTCCGCAAATAATAACGCGAATTCCGCACGTCTCTACTTCCCGGGTATTCCTCCGCCTCATGTGAACAAAGCTACACGTCGCTACTAAACTACGCCAGAGGGACAACGGACCGTAATCCTGCGCGCTCAGTGTAGTAATATTTCCCATGAGAAGTATTCATGGCTTACTAGGCATTACCAGCCATCATATTTTCTCCCTGTTATTATTCGTAGTGAGATGTTATAATTTATAGATAAAATACAACTGAAAATTTAATTTAACCAAAAATAAGATACTTTTATCTTTACAGAAGTATCAATTTCTTGTGATACATCGCACATATAGGAAACAATTTAAGACTTGATGCATGGTAGGATTGTCCAAATGTCGATTCAAAAAGTTTGAAACAAACCGCGAATAGTCTATACAGACCTGCAACATGTGCATTGATATTAAGGAGTAACCGCTAGTAATATTTTTTAAACGCCTTTTAAACGTTTCAAGGTTACGTCTGGTCATAAGGAAGCACTGCGACAGCCATCCCAAGACTATCTTGTTGTTAAAGAACTGAACAATTCGCGGATTCATTTTGGGTCAAGCTAGAATTCAAAAATTCTTACGTTCAGGCCACTATTGCAGTTGGTCCAAGTTTCATTTGACAACTCCAGAAGCCAATAAGAAACACGCGGCAAAATGCAGGACCAACCATAGCTTTGTGTTATGGTAGCGAGCAACCAATGAGAATTATTTATCTGCGTCATAATACACAAGACTGTGGCGTCAACCTTAATAGGTAATTGGACTCGCAACGTTTTCCTTTCTCTACTTATTGTGTTTCCAAGAAGTTGAATTATTCGCAAATTATATCTGTAAAAGCAGGATATTATTAAACGGCACGTAAGCCAACAGATTAAGGTTCCCGGCTACCTGAACCTTTCTCCCGCGCTTGAGGCCGAGAAGCGAGGGAACGATAAGGGCGACACTGCCATGCATATCGAGTGAGCCATCGCTGCTAAGCGCAAGGCTCTCAACTGCCATTTGTAATCAAGTTAAAAACGATGATTAGAAACGTACGTAATTATTATTCTCTGGATATATAAACAAGCTGTAGGCCATTTATAATTTTTCATTGGATGTACTTTGTTGCCATTTGGAAACAAGGAAAGAACGATAATGATACATTCATTGAATATGTAAAATAGCTGTAAGTCATTTCTAAATGATTTTGTGCATAGTTATCATGTCAAATAATGCGTACCTTATCGAAAAAGTATTATTACAACGAAGCTCCCTTGTTGTTTTAAATAATTTGCAGAAATTGGCCAATGAAAGAGTTAAAATACTTCCGATAAATTTGTTTAACGTCAATGAAATCGTATTTTGTAAATACAAGAGAGTGAAAAAAATCGTTATTACGTAAAATTATCTCCAGTGTAGATTGCTGATGCTAGTACACACAGAAATACACAATAATAATAATAATAATAATGCTACTTAAATGTTACGTTTTCTACTTAAAGTACATAAAGTTGATAGACAGACGTCTACTTATACGTAAAAACTTTGTGAACATGAAATTCTCTCGCGGGGTAGCGATCAATCAAGTATTTATTCGTTCATTATTGTCAGGAAACTTGCATTCCAGACTATCAGTTATTTTCAAGACACTGAACAACACGTAAGTTAAACACCGTGGTGATTATTACACTATCACCCACAGCTTTTATTAAAATACGACCCGGCACGGGCGTGCATAAACCAAGATGTCAGCCATATTGGTCACTCGTGTTTGCCTCGCACTCGTGGCGTCACTGGCTTGGTTGGCATGATGGGGGTTTTTGGACATTCGCCATTGCGATGCAGATGTCTGTCATGGAAAAAAACGGGACTGAGCACGAAAAAATACTTTAAAAAAGGCAAAGCAACCTATGGACTCGAAAATATATAACACTGGAAATTTCCGAGAGGGAGTAGTCAAAAAACAGAACAGCAACTAATTACGAAAAAGATATGTATATATACATGACCAACAGATAACACATAGAAACCAACACAGACAGGCAAGAAGCCTGCTGACAAAGTTAGGACAAGACAGACAAAATAAGTAAGAACAAAATAGGACAACACAACAAACAAACCAACGCACTGAAACAGAGCAGTTTAATCAAATCATACACGACAGAATACAAGCTAACACACAGCAGATCACAGTGGCTTGGTTGTCAGGCCTTGAAATCTCGTGGTATAGTAAAGTTCAAATGAGAAAATAATCTTGGAGAGGTAAGGTAGAGGAGGCAGCGTAACGACACTGCTGATGATATACACACCAAACTGATAACATCGTTCTTTACTGCCGTGCTGCTAAATACCGCGCTGTGCGACTTATGTTTTCTGGAAAGGTAATATTCACGAGCGGAACAGCTCTCGGCCAACCGTACTCGGCCGCTGTCACTACTGAGCTGAACAACCCTATCCCTTGGTGCAGCGGCAATGGACTTTCCCGGCTCGCTCGACACTTATTGGTTGCCTGCACATTATGTTCTCATTTGGATTTCACTTTAACGACAATACTCGCACACAGATAAAGTTGAGTGAAGTACAAACATTTGGAAAGAAGAGCTGCAGGAATTTGTTTTACGAGAAAGGAAAGTAGCAAGTGATAATCGATAAGCCGGCCGGATGTAACCAATGAAGAATGTATAACAGATGGGCGAGTACTGTGATGGGATGTGCCGTGGCATTATCGCCGCGACCTGAGGCCAAGGAGCTCAGAGTGCACACTAAACAAGGCTTTATGGCGACTTCTAGCTGCCGCTATGGCTTTTATCTTATCGTTAAGTACATTTCCACTGCGGCAATGGGGAAAGTGTTGTCAGACGAGACAGGCCATACTTACTGCCCGCGCTTGCAAGACACCATTAAGGTAGAACTACAGTAGCCAATAATGGATATTGGCACCTGACTGTACAATATAAACTCATTACAAAGTAGTGCACATAGCTCCAAAGGTATCAGAAAAAACTGTAAAATATCTTGCTAGATTTTTCTATTTTTAATTGAATGATCAGAAAATACATTTTATTTAAAAAAAAAAACCTTCACCAAGAAAGGCCATTACAATAATTACTCTGGTTTTATGCAGTAAAAACTAGTAATAATATCTGCAAATATTTTTAATATCGGTATATGTGAATAACATTAATTATAAAATAATTCTAAATGCTATTACTAATATTTAATTTCATGTAACCAGATTACCAATTGTAATAACATTGCTCAATATTTTTTTGTGTAAATTAGCACTTAGAGGTTATTCAAATGAAAATACGATTACGTTTAGATAAAAATTAAATTGCTACAAATAAGTTTTTAAGGCAATTAAATGAGCAAAGTCAAGCAAAGTATTTTACAGCCTTAAAAATGCATACATTCTTCTTTCATACAAAACATGAATCGTACTTTTGTGATAACTTTGTGCGTGGTTAACTGCACACGTTTTTAAATCAACATTTGAAAACTGTTATTGCCCCTATCTGCACGTAATTCAACGGGCACACTAAGCGGTTTTCATCTAGTAAAGTTGGCAAAGACGACGGGCGAGAAGTAGTTTTATGTATTATCGTCGAATTAAAAGTGTTAGATAAACATTTGTTAGTAAATCGTCTTATGATAATAAATCGTCTTCATTTGGCGCAGTTAAGGCATATCTGCCTTCTCTTACACCGAAACATTTTTACAATTTATGCTTGCTTATTACAGTTTAGAAGAAAAAATAATAGTTCTTACAAATTGACAAACACTGTAGAAAATCTATAGTTGTTACTTGACATTGATGGCCCAAGTAACGGTAACAATACGCTACTCAGCCGTAACATGCATATTTAAGCATTGAGAAATGATTAAATTTATGTCCATGAAACACTGATGAACGGGCAGGTTTTAGGCCAAAATATCCCCATATACATGCAAATATACATTGGCACAAACGCATAAATGCACACCAGGCCCACGTACATACACACGTAACAATAGCTCCCTGCACATCAAATGATACAATAGAACACTAGTTCGTTGCAACAACAAAATTGTACAGGGACTTCGGTCCTTATAATTCAAATGCCTATGACAAACTCCAACAGTAGGAATAATCAGAACTTCAGAACACAGACATTTTAAGCTCGAGAAGCGTTTAAACTTTTACATACATAAAATTATCAAACAAAATTAAAGATAAAAAAATAAAGAGTAAGGAGTAAAAAATATAATCAGTGAGACGACCATTCATTAGAGCATACATTGAGAACGTTGTCCACTTGACGGGTCACGGCGGAGTGGCAGCAAGTACTGCACCAACTTCTTTTTGAACAGAATCCTGGTCCAGGCCATTCCAACTCTGAGCTGAGCTGCTCAGACGACCATTCATTAGAGCATACATTGAGAACGTTGTCCACTTGACGGGTCACGGCGGAGTGGCATCAAGTACTGCACCAACTTCTTTTTGAACAGAATCCTGGTCCAGGCCATTCCAACTCTGAGCTGAGCTGCTCAGACGATAAAAAAGAATTTGATAAATAATTTGTTCGGTAGAACGGGATTATAAGTTTACTGTCGGATTTTGAGCAAGTATAAACAGGGTTGCCACGGGTCTGGAAAAACCTTGGAAACAAGGGAATGTCGGGGAATTCGAAAACTGTCAGGGAAATCAGAGAAATGTCAGAGAATTTCAAACAAGTTAGTTAAATGCCAGGGAATTCTATGATATGCATGATATAATTGGTAGTTTTATCATAAATTGTGCACCGCTGCCAGAATCATATATATTTGTTTTTGCAATATATGTGGCAAGCAATTTTGTAATATCAGATAAGTATTTTGGTGTAAAAGAAAGTGTGTTATAATGCAAAGACGCCAATCCTTACGCGAGATTTTATTTAGGAACAATAAAACGTACAGTTTCCCTCTATCATGCAAGTTCGACCAGTGCAGTTTATCATACCACACACTGAGGTGGTCTCTGAATTTTAGGTTAAATACAAAACGTGTACATGTGTTCTGTAACCTCTGCAACCGCTCTTTAAGGTCATCTGCAAGGTCACTGTACACCACATCACAATGCTCAATTATGGTAAGTACAGATGCACGTACAAACACTACATTAATTCGCTGCGGTAACAGGTTTTTAAAGCGCTTTATGGAATGCAGTGTTTTGTAGACCTTTTAACAAATATATGTTGTGTGAGCAGCCGAGGATAGTGTTCGTCCATTACGATACCAACATTTTCAACACTGCAAGAGAAATTGATAACCGTCCCATTAATTAAAATACTAGGAAAAGGAGGTTTCTTAGCAGCAGTAATGAGAGATAGAGAGCCGATTATTAATGATTTCCGTATACACGTGATAATTGGCTAAATTTGCAATATTTTGCGTTCCTCATGATTTCACAGTTTTGTTTGACTGGTGCACGAATAAAGTAATCACGTACCGGGCAATGTTAATGTTACATATAGTGAAAGAAAACATAATGTACGTACAAGTAAAGTCTGTTCACGATAAAGTGAGCAATTTTGAAATCAACCTTAGAAAAAAGTCACTGCCCCTACCTGCATATATTTTAACAGGCGCCCTGAGTGACATGCGCCCAGAAAAGTTGGTAGCGATGGATGGGAAGTAGTTCCATATCTTAACGTCGAATAAAAAAGTGTTAGGTAACCATTTGTTATAACTTAAATTATTTATTGCGCTTTCTCTCCTTTTTATGCATCGAAGTGTAAAAATTAGCAGATTTTTTAAGTATTTACTTTTCAAATAATTTCACTGTTTCACTTGACCTACGCATGAATAAAGTGATGAGACCCATGACAATGTTAATACTACATCAGGCGGAATAATACAAAACGTGAATACAAGTAGATACTAAGCAGGGCTCATTTTACCGTGAATAGCTTACAGTAGTTTGCAATTATGGACATGTTGCAAATAAAGGACATTTATGATCAATACTGTACTCGGCAAGAAGTCACTCCCCAGTGCCTTCCACGAGTCTCCCCGACAGGTAATGTGATTTGTGAACGTCACCACACTTCTCGTCTATGAATGGCTGATGGTAACATCTTGGAGCACGCAGCACGTTGCTCCCTGAGTACAGTAGACACAAGTACAGCACACATCAAAATATTATAAGTTTGTAACACTTCGGCTCATAGATTGAGTGACCGAACGGATTAAACTGCGCCTTCTCTTCCTTAATGCTTAAACAAATTAGAGCGCAAAAACATAGGACGCCGACCGACTGCGCACGTGTTCCAGACCGTTTTTGTCCGGAAAAATCGCCTTTGATACGGTTTTGAAATGCTCTAGCAACATCATTACTTCAACAAACATACACCGACGAGCGTATTTAACGCTCTCATGTTTCCAAACAAACAGCATATCAAAGAGAACGAATCCAATGCTGTCGGCGAAATTAATACGGTTAACTCTTATTTGCGAGAGAGATTTATTTTTTTCCGCCAGCATTTCAACTGTTAGGCCTTTTCCGCTTTGCGTGCAAAGTACCTCGCCTAAAACACGGTGTTTTAATATAAAATTTTACGTGCCTTTTTTTTTTAATTTCGTGTTGATATTACATAACACAAAAAAAAAATACAAATGCATATAAGAAATTAAGTACATAATTAACATTTTATGAGAACTAATGTCGAGGAATATTTCGAAAGTTGGTATAATGAGATCACAATTCGGAGTCTGAGTCATTGGGTTTAGCGTTAGTTAACGGCCTACTACACAATATAATTTATAATATGCCGTTTCCAGAGATGCACTAACTTCTCAATCACACGTCGCAGAACACTTACTAAGAGTCCGTGAAAAATGTTGGATGTGGCAGCTTTCACTTCCTGGTCCGTGATAAAATGCCCTCCTCGCAACTCGTTCTCAGTTGTTGGAAAATCCACGAGTTTACTGGACTCAAGGTCTCGCCAGTATGGAGGATGACCTCGAGTGGAGTGAGGTGGAGAGATATGGGCGGCTCTTAACACCGAGGTCTTGAGAGCCGATAAGGGTGAAGAGAGTTCAGTATGGAGTGGCGCCGGAATGCAAGGACGGGATAAACGGAAGTCCTCCGAGAAAACCCACCGGGCCAGCGGCATCGTCCGGCACAATTCCCACTTTCGAAAATCCGGGAGTGACATCGCCCGGAAT
This sequence comes from Dryococelus australis, assembly GCA_029891345.1. Classification (NCBI taxonomy): domain Eukaryota; kingdom Metazoa; phylum Arthropoda; class Insecta; order Phasmatodea; family Phasmatidae; genus Dryococelus; species Dryococelus australis. Next base: position 108,384,529 of record CM057005.1, read on the forward strand.
CAAAATCGGGTTCGCCTTGGTGGAAGACGAATAGTCTGCCACAATAATATGTGGATTGAAAAAAATATAAATAATCAACCTATTAGTTTAAAAGAATTAAAGAAATAAATCTATTAACTAAGTGTTATAAATTGGCAAACAAAGTACGATGCAACAGAAACCAGTCTAAATACTAAAAAAATTATATTAAAAATATACAACAATGGTACGAAAGTAAAAGCAATATAAATAATAGTGCGTTGAAAGTAATAACAGGACGCTGTCAAATTAAAGAATATTTAGCTAAAATAAATAAAATAGAAGACGACAGTTGTCAGTGTGAGAAGGGAGCTCAGACGGTATACCATATTATGTACTTGTGTGACATGTTTAAAGAAGAAAGGAAAGAATTAGAACAGAAATTAAACCTTTTAATGACAAATGGACATTACAAAAACATAATATATATGACAAGGAAAATGTAGAAATAATAAATGAAAGTATTAGTAAATTATATGATTTGGTAAAAACTATGAATGATGATATAACTGAGTAGTCTAGGAAGCGGATGAGAGTGTGCTGGTACTAAGGGAATTATTGAGTGAGTGTGTGTGTTTGTCTAGTGTACTATCGTTTAAATTAAATAAAAATTATAAATAACTCTCTCTTTTAGATAAGAAACAGAATTCTCAGTAAATATTAAAAATTAAAAAGCTCCAAACACGAAAAAGTTATAAAGAAGAACACAAGATCCGAGATGAATGAAAGAAGAATTGAAGGAAATATGGAGAAAAATAGAAAATCAAAAGGAAGAGAAGAAAAAGAAGAGCAATAAGAAGAGGAAAAATGGGAAGAACAGAGAAGGATAGAAGAACAGAAGAGAGAAAAAGAGGAGAAGCAGCAAGAAAGAGAAGAAGAAAGACGAGATCTGAAAAGGATGAAAGAAGAACGGAAGGAACTGCGGAGAAGAAAATCTAAATGAGGGAAAGATGTGATTTGTGATAATATGTTGGTTTATGTCTGTGTATGTGTAAAAAAAATGGGGGAGAAGGAGCCCGTAAGAACGGAGTTCCATTCCCTCGTCCGCCGAGAAACGAAGGTCTGGGCGTCCAGAAGGGGTACTTAGATGTCCTGGACGATGCTTAGGTTGGAGCAGAACGGTGGGCGAGCGGAAAAAAAATAAAAAGAACAAAATAGAACAGTACATATAGGGAGGAACCTGGGGGCCTTCGGGTTCATGGGCGGGGCCATTCGACCGTTGGGTGCCATGCCGGACCGGCCGAAAGGCTAGTTAGCTGTGTGCGGGCCGGACGGCGTCTGGTCGCGCGGGCGGATTCGTGGGAATCCCGGTCCCTGGTCTGTTCCGGCGGGGGCGGAGAAATGGGGGGCGGCCGAAAGGATACCCGTCGGGGAGCTGTCTCGGTCGGGACAAAATAGCTTACCACCTTCCTAGCAAGTGCGAATGATGCTTTTGAATAGACATAGAACTTGTAGCTTAAATTACGGGCGCCCAGATGAACAGCCACCCCTCCACAAAAAATAGTGAATTTATATAACTTATATACTTTTTGTTAAATTGTAGTAGTCATTATAGAACTGAACACCCTGGATGGCTGTACTGCTAAGTAGGGTAAGTGAAATAAATTTAAAAAAAAAAGTCACCACTATACTGCAAAGGCTCTGAGGATTGTCTAAAGACTTACCACCAATTTTATCCAAACTTTCCCTAACCTGTCGTGTCTCATATAACCTAGTGTTATTGTGAAGGGGGAGAAAACATTCTTCATGTATCAGTTCAGATATTTTTATTTCGAGTATTGTAATCTTCAGATGAACTTCTCAAACATTAGCATACTAATCTCCATTTTACAGATTTTTTCCCACCTTAAGGGGCCTCCTTAGTGTCATATGGACCACATTATAAGCAGATATGACCATTAAAATAAAAAAATAATAAAATTTCAATTTAAATATGTTTGGAGGACACAAACGAAAATCAGTATTGTGTTCCCCATTAATAAATTTGGTTCTTGAAACATTAGAAAAAATATGTCTGGACTACTAACTCTTAAGGAGGGGCCTTCCTTTCCCATCTGTATCGGCTTATTGGTTCGCACAGCTTCTGTATGTTTCAAAGAAGAACATTCTGAGTGTATGTTTGAAGTGTATTCTGTCTTCGAATGATAATGCGAATTTTGCAGGTCTCTGGTTATGATTGATTAATATCACTGACCACCAGCACAAAGACTGCACCTTATTGGTTGTTAAACATAGAAAAAGTTGTTTGCCTGTACGAGCAGCACGCATCAAAAAATGTTTCGACGCCAGAATTGAAATACTAAAGTGTGAATGCAAGGGTTAAGTAGTGCGCGATGGAGATGCGCAAGGTGTAGGACGGCGGGCACAGTGTTGACCAGGGGGTAGCACGGCACGGCACGGCACGGCACGGCAAGGCGGGTCTGTCGACCAGCAAGCACTCGGCGAGTGAAGGAGGAACACAGATCAATAGCGCGCGCCGCCGCCACCGCGCTGTCCTGTTCTGTGCTAACCTCCGCGTCGTCGTACCTGCACCCTGCATCGCACACAACACTCTTGAGTGCGGTTACAGTGTCTCACATAGGTACTCGTTCTTACACGTAACTGTTAAACGTGCCTCCAATGTGCTCTCCTATTAAAGGAAGATTACCGAGTACTTTCAAAATGTCACGCACATTCAAAACACCATTTGACAGTACTCCAAAGCGGTTTAGAGTCAGATAATATAAACTACTCAAGAGTCCTGTATTGAACCATCCTGCAGACTTTCCACCAATCAAATGACAGGGTCACCGCTGAAAGTCCGATAGGTACACGCAGCACGACGAGAACACTGCACGCCAATTGCGCTTAGCGGCGATGGGACACTAGATGCACGTGCAAGTGTCGCCCTTATCGCTCCCGTGATTCTCGAGCCTCGGACACGGAAAAGAGATCGCGGGCGAAAGCTAAGAGTCCTGTGTTCCTGGAGCTGTTCGACACAAACTCGAGAGAGGGAGAGAGATAGAGAGAGAGAGAGATAAGGGCGACACCGACGATAGCCCTGGCACAACTCCACGCGAGGTTCTGTGTTCCCCTTGTGCCTCCGCAACTATGGTACACGCTGCTTCCAGTGAGTCTTCAAGATGGATGAGAAATATTTGCGTACCTATGCGGATGATGCACTGGTTGTAATCCGAGCATGGAGCAGAAGAGAACTTGAGGTAAAAACAGAAGAGGTACAGGAATGGGGAAATAAGGTGGGTTTTTTAGTAGAGAGAGCTATTGCAATGATTTTGAAACTTTGGACTCTCCTCTTTGTCCGATCTGCAGAGTTGAAGACACTGTCCACCTTGTGATTCTGGAATGCCCGAAGGTCGAAGATATTAGAATAAAGTTACATAGAAAACTGAAAATTGAAGAAGAACTAAACATACGAAGTATTTTATCTCACAAATAGACAGAAAGTTGTTTTGGAGATTTTTCAAATGAAGTTATCAAGAGAGAGAGTGAGTGAAGAGATTTGGACAGCTCTTAATAGCGAGGTCTTCAGAGCCGATGAAGGTGGTTGAGGTGAGTATGGAGCAGCGCCGGAATGAAAGGGTGGGGTAAACGGGAGATCCCCGAGAAAACCCGCCGACCAGTGGCATCGATTATCACATGCGGAGATTCGGGAGTGACCCAGCCGGGAATTGAACTGTTCGATTTGGTGGAAGGCGAGTAGTCTAACCACTACACCACCGCCCCCCTCAGGTATTTTCGAAACAACGAACCACGTCATGGGGTGGTTTTCCAAAGGTTGGATCCAAATGGTTAGAAGATGCTGAGAATAGATTATAAAGAGTGAATGTGTGAGAAACCACGTGTGTAGTAGCCGAGTCAAGATGAGGAAGGAGCGAAGGAAGAGACGACGATTGTCGGTGAAGATAGAGACGTGGCCCGCCCAGGGACTGTGTGACGGGACTTGGGGAGGGGAGACTTCGCCCCCGGCCCTCGGCGACGACACACACACACGCACACATGTCGTACTCCCGTCCCTGCTCTGATGTGAACATACATCCTTGTTACGTTCATCCGTGCGTTGAGGCCATATTTCACGATACATGTTTTATCTCATCTGAGACAGCTTTATATAAGGATAACATAAATTTAAATATTCCTATAGGCTATCCATGGTAAAGTGAGCAATTTTTAAAGCCCTCCCATTTATAATAATGGTCAATGAATGTATTTTACTGTAGCTCTGGAAGTTACCTTCGAGTCCGGTGAAATATATACACTGTGTTCATTATTTACATGGCAAAATTTATTTTCAAAAGTGGTGATAGGAGAAGAAAAGCTGATAGGAAAAAAGTAACTAGGGCCTCAAAAGCGTTCACTTTACCGTGAACAGCCTATAGTCAATTGATTATAGTTTTCAAAATATAGCACCGAAAAGTCGAAAATCTCGGAATATGGGAGCGCAAGTTTCTATGCTCCTAATTAACTTTGCCAATTAAATCATATGCCATGCGATCTATAAGTCCATGGTAAACACGCGTTAATTAAGTATCAAGTATATTTAACAAACGGTACTCGGGTACTGTCATCCTAAATCTATTTTGAAATAGTTATTGATAGAGAACTGAAAAATTCGCGGGTTTAATGACCTGTAGGCCAGACTCTACAGTCTTATGTACAAATATGCCGATGTCAGTTGCACATTGGTTGTCTGCTGTCACAGTGGAATGCAACAATTGTACACTGTTCTCCAGGAGGTGTCCAACACCGTGCGGACCAATGGCTAAAGTTATATAGACGTACGTGTTTTGAATTCCAGCTTGTCCCAAAATTAATCCGCGAATTCTTCAGGTCCCTAGTTATTGATTGTTTCGTCAACAGATTTTCATTCGCCCGAGATAAAATAATATTAATATTTATTAGTTCTTCTTGGACGAATTAAAATGTGTTGGCAAAAACATCAATAGCTATTTTTAAAATGATTCAGGATACCAGTAGCCGAGTAACTGCGGTAGGAGAAGAGAAGGAATGGCGTGGGCGCGATATGTATTATTAAAGTTCTGTAGAATGTAGAGTATTTTTGGGCAGCAAGATAATGTCGAAATTTGCAGTGTTCTCCATTGGAATCTCAACAAAATATTGGACGACTTTAGCTTTGTTTCCGGATAAAACTACAGTATGGTAGACAGCAGTGCTCGCTCCTGGAATACCCTGTTTAGGGGTCGGTCCCCTGGAGCAGGGATGGCTTGGTCACGAATTTGCCCGTTCCACCAAGAACAGATGATGGTCTATTGCGGAAAAAGATGACTGTTTGCTAGGATTCAACGTACTGTACATATTTACGACAGTCTTCTTTTCTTATTGGCCGTCGTGCACGCATGAAACTACTATCCCATTTAACTGGGCCAATGAGGATTCTGATACTCTAACCTTGGTCATCTACATAGAAAAGGATAGACCAGCCATAGCGTTATCGAAGATATGTTGGCTCGAATAATTCTCGCGATCTTCCATCATCTCTAGCTATTGCGTGTGTGCAGCAGCAAGCGGACACGGTATGTTCTGGAGTCGCGGGCGGCATACGGGCGGTGGATAGAGGATAAGAGGGTGGGGTGTAGGCGCAGGACGGGAGGATGTGGTCGATAACGGTCCCAGCGTGCATTGCAAATGCTGCTCCCCTCCTAGCAGCCCTCAGCGACTCCATCAGCACCACAGCCATCGCCGCCAATTACGGCATCGCTCTGCCCCCTGACACCCAGCAGCCAACTGCTCGTCGCCAAACTCTTCACTCCAGACGCCTGACTCGACCCTCGCTACTTAGCCCCGTGATATTAATACTCTGCTGCACTCTGTACACATTCACTGTCATTCAAGACAAGCTATAACTGTGTATCATATATACACCATTATAGCAAAGTCCATGCAAATTTCTTTTTAAGTGGCTAATAAATTTCCCTTTATAGCGTAGGGTAGCACAAATTACGTTCGGTTATATATTCTAAGTTTTAAGGTGGATTCGCAATCGTATCGTAACGTACGTACGTTTTCTGTTGGCGGACATTTAAACAAAAACTTGGGTTACTTCCCCGCACGGCACGATGCAAGCTGAGAAATATGCCCGTAATGAACGTGTATTGGGTACTCGGTAAACTGCACACAGTTTAGCTATGTTACACAAACCTGGTAGAGAATTACTCAACCACTTTGGTGGGAGGGGGTTGTCATGCTCGACCTAGGAGCACTAGGCCAGTTCTGGAGTGTGACCTCGAAGGCAGAGGCCCAGGCTGTAAGGTGTGCGCAGGTGTAAGGTCTCGGAGGTCGGGTAGAAATCCACGAGGAACCGCCCGAGGCGCCTCTGTGCTTGTCGTTAGGCCTGGTGGGGACGTACTCGACAGTGTAACCTGCCCAGGAGCGGACGGAGAGTAGCGCTGAAGAAGCATGGTGAGTACTGCTGAGCCATTATTGTATTGAGAGTGTTGCCGCTCCTAGTATCATAGGTCAGCAGGAACCTAAGCTGCGGAACGGGTTGGTCATGCGCAAGTCATAGCCTCTTCCAGACCAAGGGAACCACAACATCCTCGTGGTACCGCTGGATTCTCTCACCTGGTGAGATCAGCAAACGTGGGGAACTCCCGGTCGTTCCCTGCAACCACGAGAGAGGCGCCAGGTGGCGGGCCGGTCGACTCCTTTACGGTCAGTGGGGCCCAAAAGCTGAGTCTCACTGTGAAGAATATTCAAGGTATGTAAATGGACCACCATGGGTTGGGGCATTAGCCCACTGAGGTGAGGTGGAGAACTATAGATGGAAAAGGAGTAGCACCAGCTGACCTAACTTTCCCTGTACAGGTTTCCTGAGCCAGAGGAGAGTGTGGCACAACCTGAAGAAAGGGCCCCTGTGTCTATAGACAGCCCTGTATCCTCTGGTGCCCAGAGGTCAGATAGAGGAATGGACTCGTGCTGGAAGTGGGGAGTGCCTGGGCGATATGTCCAGGTATCCGTGATGGTAGTAGATGTATCTCCCGAACACAGGAGAACTGTAGACCAGGTGACAGATGGCCACTATTGATCCTGAGGGGGATAAGGGGGCGTGGGTCGCCGAGTACTTTGGTCTCAGTCCGAGGGGGACCACGCTCCTGGAAGCCCCAAAATTGACTAATATGAGAATCCGAAAACCCCGGGATGGCCGCAGGCTAAGAGGGGTCAAGTGTCCGCAAAATTTATAATAAATGGTAATAGTAAACTGAGCACTCTCGGAAGCTCCGCTTTAGATCTACTTGTAGGCACATTGTGTATTCTTCCACCGTATGAAAAATAAACATTCATATTGGCTTGATCACATTATTCACACGTTGGTTAGTGGAACTGTGTAATTATTAGAAAAGTAAATACTAAACAAATTTACTAACACTTACGTGCATTAAAAAAAAAGCAAAACGATTAATTTCGGTATTCATAAATGTTTTCCTAGCACTTTTAGTTTAACATAAACATATTTTCTCTCTGGCGTCGTTAATAACTTTCTGGGCGAATGGATACGCCCGCATGAAAGGAGCCGCCACGATATTTCACTTCTGTGTATGTGCCTGGTCTGTGGCGACGGAGTTGGTAACGATTTGTAATAAAATGAAAATTAAAAATGAAATTCACACGCAGCATGCAGTCACTATAAGTTGCGGCATACTGTATAAGTCGTTCGCCACGCCACCCCCGTATCAATCACACGCGTGCTGCGACTTGCCTGCGACATAATTACGTCGGGACGTTATCTGACGTATTTCTAAGCTTCATAAACGACCAGCAGGAAAGAGCCGTCACGCACGACAATTGCTACGTTCACTGAACTGCGCTACTGGATTGCGCGGTACAGTGCAGAGATTTGGGCGGCTCTTAACATCGGGGTCTTGAGATCCGATACGAGTGATGAGATATGAGCAGCGCCCGAATGCAAGGGCAGGGGGTAACGGGAGATCCCTGAGAGAACCCGTCGACCAGCGGTATCGACCGACACGATTCCCACGTACGAAAATTTGGAGGCGACCTCGCCGGGAATCGAAACCCAGTTCGCCTGAGTTCACATACTCACGGGCTGAAACTTAGGGATGGTGCACACAAGACTCATATTTACCTAATTTTTGTCAGAGACTGTTTTTTTTTTTTCACAGGATTTTTCGATATTTGTAGCATGGCAAGACATAAATAATACATTCCAAGACCTTATACTGGTAGATATTCACTGTATTCATTATTCTCTGACTACTAATGGTATATAAGAATGAATATCTTATTTCACATATTCACCAGTGCCCCATGAATAACGAAGGGAGTGAATATCTTGCAATGCCAGAAAGTATTCCAAATTATTAATGTGGCCAAATTTCGATAAACCCTCAGAAAAAACAACTTATTGCGAAAATACGGCTTTCGCCTCGAGGTCACGTCTGGCCATAAAGGCTCGGCTACAACCGCGTATACGTTACAGTAACGCGTTACACTAAGTCGTTGATCCGTGTGGCTGTGGCTACAATCGACGTCAAACGTTACCGGGACGGTAAACGTCAAACGCAACGAGTTAAAATTTGGCCAACCTTCAAGTCGTTGCGTTTAACGTTTAGCGCCAGCCGATCAGAACTCAAGACGTCACAGACAAGCGAAAACAAATAGTATAGACGCTCGGTAACAGACGCATCCACAATCGTCGCACATTTTTATTCAGTTCTGTTATAGGAAATCAATTAACAAATAACGCAAAATGCGTTTGAATATAATTTAGCGTAACTAAAAAAATCTGCGGAGTCCGTTATTATACAGAAGGGTATTTTAAAATTACCATCGCAATTTAAAATATGCGTCTATATAAACGTGCCATCCTTTTATTTTCATACATGTTAACGTCAATTGCAGACATGTCAGTTCTCTTATGGTAACGTTTGGCATCAAGTCGGTTGTATACGAGGCTACGGTTTATTCTACTCAGGTTGGGATACTCGATGCTTATAGTCTGGCAACTAAAATTTTTCGCCACTAGGTAAGCGCTAGTGTCGCATGTGTACCGGATTTTCTACGTTTTCTGTGTTAAAAACCAAATAATTGCAATAATCACAAATAAATACGTAACCGAGAAAAATATTACTCTTTTATTATTCACGTAGCTTAAAATTTTAAGTAATAGTAACTTCTTTGGAACACTGTGTACCTAGCGGTGGAAATTGTCCCTTGTCAAACTCCCCCATAAGAGAAATTATTTTGTTCCTAACCTGTGGGTATTCTTACTGTGCTATGTAATATTTATATAAAGTAATGCCTTTTTATTTTGTTCCTAACCTGTAGGTATTCTTACTGTGCTATGTAATATTTATATAAAGTAATGCCTTTTTATTTTGTTCCTAACCTGTAGGTATTCTTACTGTGCTATGTAATATTTATATAAAGTAATGCCTTTTTATTTTGTTCCTAACCTGTAGGTATTCTTACTGTGCTATGTAATATTTATATAAAGTAATGCCTTTTTATTTTGTTCCTAACCTGTAGGTATTCTTACTGTGCTATGTAATATTTATATAAAGTAATGCCTTTTTATTTTGTTCCTAACCTGTAGGTATTCTTACTGTGCTATGTAATATTTATATAAAGTAATGCCTTTTTATTTTGTTCCTAACCTGTGGGTATTCTTACTGTGCTATGTAATATTTATATAAAGTAATGCCTTTTTATTTTGTTCCTAACCTGTAGGTATTTTTACTGTGCTATGTAATATTTATATAAAGTAATGCCTTTTTATTTTGTTCCTAACCTGTAGGTATTCTTACTGTGCTATGTAATATTTATATAAAGTATTGCCTTTTTATTTTGTTCCTAACCTGTGGGTATTCTTACTGTGCTATGTAATATTTATATGAAGTAATGCCTTTTTATTTTGTTCCTAACCTGTAGGTATTCTTACTGTGCTATGTAATATTTATATAAAGTAATGCCTTTTTATTTTGTTCCTAACCTGTAGGTATTCTTACTGTGCTATGTAATATTTATATAAAGTATGCCTTTTTATTTTGTTCCTAACCTGTAGGTATTCTTACTGTGCTATGTAATATTTATATAAAGTAATGCCTTTTTATTTTGTTCCTAACCTGTAGGTATTCTTACTGTGCTATGTAATATTTATATAAAGTAATGCCTTTTTATTTTGATCCTAACCTGTAGGTATTCTTACTGTGCTATGTAATATTTATATAAAGTAATGCCTTTTTATTTTGTTCCTAACCTGTAGGTATTCTTACTGTGCTATGTAATATTTATATAAAGTAATGCCTTTTTATTTTGTTCCTAACCTGTGGGTATTCTTACTGTGCTATGTAATATTTATATAAAGTATTGCCTTTTTATTTTGTTCCTAACCTGTAGGTATTCTTACTGTGCTATGTAATATTTATATAAAGTAATGCCTTTTTATTTTGTTCCTAACCTGTAGGTATTCTTACTGTGCTATGTAATATTTATATAAAGTATTGCCTTTTTATTTTGTTCCTAACCTGTAGGTATTCTTACTGTGCTATGTAATATTTATATAAAGTAATGCCTTTTTATTTTGATCCTAACCTGTAGGTATTCTTACTGTGCTATGTAATATTTATATAAAGTAATGCCTTTTTATTTTGTTCCTAACCTGTAGGTATTCTTACTGTGCTATGTAATATTTATATAAAGTAATGCCTTTCTATTTTGTTCCTAACCTGTAGGTATTCTTACTGTGCTATGTAATATTTATATAAAGTATTGCCTTTTTATTTTGTTCCTAACCTGTGGGTATTCTTACTGTGCTATGTAATATTTATATAAAGTATTGCCTTTTTATTTTGTTCCTAACCTGTAGGTATTCTTACTGTGCTATGTAATATTTATATAAAGTAATGCCTTTTTATTTTGTTCCTAACCTGTGGGTATTCTTACTGTGCTATGTAATATTTATATAAAGTATTGCCTTTTTATTTTGTTCCTAACCTGTAGGTATTCTTACTGTGCTATGTAATATTTATATAAAGTAATGCCTTTTTATTTTGTTCCTAACCTGTAGGTATTCTTACTGTGCTATGTAATATTTATATAAAGTAATGCCTTTTTATTTTGTTCCTAACCTGTAGGTATTCTTACTGTGCTATGTAATATTTATATAAAGTATTGCCTTTTTATTTTGTTCCTAACCTGTGGGTATTCTTACTGTGCTATGTAATATTTATATAAAGTATTGCCTTTTTATTTTGTTCCTAACCTGTAGGTATTCTTACTGTGCTATGTAATATTTATATAAAGTAATGCCTTTTTATTTTGTTCCTAACCTGTAGGTATTCTTACTGTGCTATGTAATATTTATATAAAGTATTGACTTTTTATTTTGATCCTAACCTGTAGGTATTCTTACTGTGCTATGTAATATTTATATAAAGTATTCACTTTTTATAAAACAAAGCATAAATATTGTAAGAATAATGAAATCAATGAACATTATAAACGAACAAATAAAAATCTTTATCTACAGCGGGTCAATAAAATAAAAACCCTGAATTATGTAAGTAATGTTGGTGTCAGATAATTTAATAAATTACCCTGAATGAATTAATGAATGAATGAACTTCACGAGGCTTAAGGAATCACCAAGACGCAAGAGCGGGACAAGTATTCCCAGGTAGCTGGATTTATTGCTAGCCAGATTTGTAACACCCAAATATCATTACACGCTATGTAAACCAATGTATTAAACTACAGATGACACTCTGTACACTGTTAGAAATTTCTGTAGATTTAAGGAAACTTTTACTAAGATGTAAGCCCCTGGTAGAATATGCAGTTCGTTGGTGGTTGGTGCTAAAATCATTTCGACTCGCGGTTGGTGGTTCTTGTAGCGAGTTGGAATATATTGAACTTTTTACCACCAACTGACCCATCAGAAATAGTTTTGTAGTTTGGACACGTGACGGCAAAAATTCGTGAAAAGTTTGAAATGGAGGAGGGGAAAAGGTGCAAATAAAAGTATCGATATCCGTCAGCGACCAGCAGTTTTCAATATTAAAAACCGAATGTATAAAAACCTTCGAAATGTATGGTTTTTAAGGTACAGTATTTTATTTATTTTCATTTTGGTGCAATGCAGTATCTTTCTGTCCCATAACATTTTCAATTATCGCTTACCTAAGTACTGTTGATTTCAGGCAATCAAAATTTCACCAAATGAAAACAATACGAAGTTTTTTTTTACAGATTTATCTGGTGGCTAGGTCGCACAACAATTTACAACAACGCGCCATCCACGTCTACTGTTTCATAGCATACGTCGCACACCATCCGACTACCACCAAGTCGCACACCAACCGACTACCACCAACACCAACAACAACGCGCCATCCACGTCTACTGTTTCATAGCATACGTCGCACACCAACCGACTACCACCAAGTCGCACACCAACCGACTACCACCAACACCAACAACAACGCGCCATCCACGTCTACTGTTTCATAGAATACGTCGCACACCATCCGACTACCACCAAGTCGCACACCAACCGACTACCACCAAGTCGCACACCAACCGACTACCACCAACACCAGCAACAACGCGCCATCCACGTCTACTGTTTCATAGCATACGTCGCACACCAACCGACTACCACCAAGTCGCACACCAACCGACTACCACCAAGTCGCACACCAACCGACTACCACCAAGTCGCACACCAACCGACTACCACCAACACCAACAACAAAACCAACAGTCAATTGTATACGGAAAGGCACTCCGTAATAACAAATAACGGAAATGAGCTCCGTAAATATAAAATACGGAAGCTCTTCGTATTCTTGTGGCTTCGATTTTGAGACGCGAACAATACCGATGATAACTGAAGCGTATGAAATCCCATCTTCGCAATACTACTTCGTGTAAAATAGCAGTAAGGTGAGTGGCGAACTACTCATAGAGTGGCAATTCGTAGACTCTTGTTAAAATTTCGATACAGGACAAAATCTTCTGTATACACTGTGAAATTTCGCGTATTCATTCGGCGACATGCTGAACTCCACAGTCCTTTGTGCACTCGAGCATCAGTTAGTAGTTCACTGGCTGTTACTACAGTTTAACACCAGAACAGGTAGCTTGGGATTCTGTTCTTATTATCCTTGCAGGTTCGTTAATAGTTGAAAGTGGTTCGGGGCGTGTCTCACGAACTATGGTCCAATGGGAGCATAAGCACACATGTACACGTGATTGCAGTTTCACTTGTATTCAGATGAATCCACGAGATTTCCTGGTCTCTATTAATTAATTTCGTTGGCACATTTTCAGGAGTAGTATTGTAATCGTAAAAAAAAAAATTGGACAGTATTAACAAAACTTTTTATTCGAGCTGTCGAGCAAACATTTTTCAAAACTATTTTTTTTTCTATTTACTAAAATAAGTTCCATTTTTTTACAGTGTAGTGAGTGCACGAAGTAGGGAGCAGCTGGCAGGTATCGGGCGGGCGCACTTGTCGGGCTTCAGATTCTATTACGGAGAGTACGGTGATCGGCAGTTATCTGGGCAAGCCTTAGCGCGGATAGCGCATGTGGTCGCCGGGAAAAGGGAGAAAAAAGAATAGAGGTGAGAAAAAAAAAAGGGGGGAGGGTACGTGCGCAGCCGACATAAGTGTACTGGCTGTTCGAAAAACATCCGTATAGGCTATTCGCGGTAAAGTGAGCACATTTTTTAAGGCCCTGCTAAATTTTTCCATTCAATTAATTTCTACCTTCCCACCACTTTTTAATGTAAACATTGCAATATGACTAATAAACACAGTGTATACATTTCATCACTATCAATAGTTAACGTCTGAGACGGGAATAAAATATATTTATTAGGGTTTAATGCGTTTTGGGAGGGCCTTAAAAAGTGCTCACTTTACCGTGAACAGCCTATAGCAGATAATGCACGTGACTGAAGATGGAATGGAATAGTAACTCGCAGAGATGCGGCAAAATCATTCATAGCTCAGAACGGGAACTAATAAAGACTTCGATACTGATGACGTTTATCATGGTTCGAATTTAGTAGAGCCATTTAAATTTAGTACAATTAGTTTTTTTTTTGGAGGGGGGGTGGTTGAATAATTTGGAATTTAATGCTGTTGAAAAAATTATTTCATTTTTAAGAACTGCTTAAGCATTTGCATATGGAACATGTTTACACACCAGCATTATAATTAAATCGAGATAGTGTTTGTAGAAGATATTACACCTACAGAATTTTTGTGTATCTTATCTACCCGCAATTCACATTATGAAGTGCTTGTAGGTAAAATGTTCTGCTATTAAAGCCGTACAATTATTAATACTTAGAGGCCTATCGCATTCGGCAAAACTTGTCCACGAAACGTTGAAAGTATTACGTTATAGTTATACAGTGTAAAGTGCAATGTTTGCATGAACAATGTGTATCTATTTATTTTCTTACTTCATCTGTAACTGTATCATATCAGTAACAATAATAATATTCACATCTGTCTGTTCCAATTTTAAAGAAAGTGAGTGATCGTCTAAAGAAAAAAAAAAATACTCACACACTGTGCACATTAGTAAACAACCCCCTGTCTTAACCTACCCCCTACCCCTTCTGTAAATATAGCTCCATATTATTTTTTAGTGTGAGGCAAATGCTCATACGCGACCATAGATGGTTTTTTTTTTAAGACGTCATCTGCATTGCTGTTGTTTGTGTAAAAGCTTAATACTCTTTTATTTCTAATTACTATTATACCTTGTGCATTCCGATAGACGACACTTATGGGGGATGAGCCAGCTTGTGCAAAATAAGCAGATTTCCCCAACATGCACTATTGGGCTGACATCACTGGCCAAGCCATCTGTTAGGATAATTATAAAGAATATTCATTCGATAGCACTGCTTTGTAAATATTGTTAAAGGCTGTTTACAGTAAAGTGAGCACTTTTGAAGTCCTGGTTACTTTTTCCTTCGTCATTTTTATATTCTTTAACCACCTTTTAAAATAAATATTGCAATAAAACGAACAAACACAGTGTCTATATTCAACCTTACTCGGAAGATGTTATATAAGGTTAAATAAAATTTATTTATTGACTATTATTACAAATGAGAGGGCTTTCAAAATTTCTCACTTTACCGTGAACAGACTATTTAAAATTTACTTTGAACATTGAGCTACATAATTTTGTATGTGTTTTAAAATAGTGTGTTTCAAATATACAGCATATCAGCTGTAGAAACTACACGAATTTGTTTGGCAACCGGTTTTTTTTTTTTTGCTGCAATTCTTACAACGCGGGTGAGTCGTGATTTGCCGAGTGATTTCTTGAGACCAGTGAACAAGTCTTCAGTACGCATTTTTCCTGAACAAAACCTCCGCGGTGGGCTGTAAACATACATGAACTAAACTATGGTCTTGTTCTTCTCTGACTGTAAACATAGGTTTGCCCTGTAACGTAACTTCTTAAATGTCACAAAATATATTGGAAATATATGAAACTTAAAACGTATAACGCCCGAATCATACTAATTTCCGTATTCTATTTCCCCCAATAAAGTTCATTGTTTTTAATTTAAAAGGGATAATGCGAGTTTTACAGCAAAGAAAATTATTTCTTTCAGATGGTTTTATTCGCATTAAAGAATTCGTGCTATAAAACAAAGAAACTGGACCATTTACTGTAAACACTACATCCTCATAGAAATAAATGTTTTCCTTTGCTGAGCAAAAAGCCATGCAGGTAAGTGTAAACTAGGCACAAGGCTTGTAATATATTAGCCGGGTCTCCACGTGGAAAGCCATGCAGGTAGGTGTAAACCAGGCACAAGGCTTGTAATATATTAGGCGGGTCTCCACGTGGAAAGCCATGCAGGTAGGTGTACACCAGGCACAAGGCTTGTAATATATTAGGCGGGTCTCCACGTGGAAAGCCATGCAGGTAGGTGTAAACGAGGCACAAGGCTTGTAATATATTAGGCGGGTCTCCACGTGGAAAGCCATTCAGGTAGGTATAAACCAGGCACAAGGCTTGTAATATATTAGGCGGGTCTCCACGTGGAAAGCCATTCAGGTAGGTGTAAACCAGGCACAAGGCTTGTAATATATATAGGCGGGTCTCCACGTGGAAAGCCATGCAGGTAGGTGTACACCAGGCACAAGGCTTGTAATATATTAGGCGGGTCTCCACGTGGAAAGCCATGCAGGTAGGTGTAAACGAGGCACAAGGCTTGTAATATATTAGGCGGGTCTCCACGAGGAAAGACGCCCAGCAGTAGCTCTGAGTTCGCCTTGTTTGTTTGTGTATTCCTTGTCAGAGCAAACATCGCATGTATAAAGGCGCTGTGTGCTATCTTCTTGGAAGCGGAAACATCAAACTCGAGTGAACGCGCCAGGAAAATATCTGCTACTTCCTTTCCTTTGGCTCTAGTTAGATTTTGGCAACTCTCTCGGATTTTGCATTCCGCGTCGAGGCGAATACGGCTGACTTGTTTCATGTGAGAAATTCTACTGTTATCTCCAACTTTTCTGATGCGCTGCTAAAGCTCCACTTCCAGGATATTTTCTACTTAATAGAAAAAAAAAACTTAAGGGTACTGTGTACTAAAACGTTTTCTGTGAAATCGTTTGCGCGTAGACGCGTGCCTCGGTAATTAAATGTTCTGCAAATACGACTTTTTGTCAGAAAAGACAAAAAACCATTATATATATGCACCTTTTTTTTACTTTTGTCATATTAAGTGTATTAATGAAGAAAAAAGATCGTGAAAGTGGTCAAATATCGAATTTTTAAAGCTTACCTATTAAGTTTCTGTACGCGGTAAGAGAAAAGTACGATTATACGGGCGTAGCTTAATCTGTGTACTTTCATCGCGTGTAATAAAACCTCACAGTTACAGATCTAGTTTACACAGTAAAGCGTTAGGACGGAAACACTGCACGCCTTGCGCGTAGGTGCGATGAGGCGCTAGGCGTGCGTGTTAGTGTCGCCCGTATCGCTCTCTCACTTCTTGACCTTGAACGCGCAGGTACATAGTCCTCTTAACCGAGTATATAAATGTACAGCAAAGGGCCAGTACACCACATTCCTACAGACTCAGTGCAATAATATTTTGCATAAGAACTACTTCTTACCAGGCATCGTCAACACGATGTTTTTGTTCATATTAATTGTAACTAAAATATTATAATTGATAAATAAAATATATAAGTAAAACCAGTTTAACCAAAAATTAGGTAATTTTATGTTACTACCAGTATAAAACGTTTGTGATTAGGCCCACCTGATGATAGAAGGGGGCGGGGGGCAAGGATTGTGCAATGCTCAGTGGCCCCGGCCCGACTCGGAAATGTTTATTTATAAAACGAAGTATTACGTAAAAATCTAATTTCGACACTCAGCACTTATTAACTTTATAACATCGACATAGTCTATGTATGTGGTTGTAAATAGTCGATTTATGTCGGGGAGGGGGGAGGGGGGCACTGCTCAGGGGCCCGGAATTTCTCTTGGTGGGCCTGTTAGTGATACATTGCATATTTAGGAAACAACCGCACACGACATACATCGAGTAATTATTCACACAGCTTTGATTCAGAAAGTGAGGATAAACCACGAACAGACTGTACCACCAAACTACATATGGCAACAAATCACGTGTTGCGACAAAGTAAGTGTTGTTAGAACGCGCTCGTGTCGCCTTGGCGTGACGTGAGTCCACACGTCCTCACACTCGCTGCGTTGCCGCGAGCGAGTATATTCAGTTATCGGTATGTCTTCGACTGTGCTGGATCCTAGTTAATATATCACTACCGATGTAGCTATTGTACAATACGCCACACACCGCATATATGTTTAATATAGATGTTTTACAAATCCCACACAATTATAAAAGATTTAAAATTCAAGTACGCTGTTTTTTTTTCTCGGTGTAATTCATTCCTTCCGTTATTTTAACCGACGCCTGTAGAAGGAACCTATTCTTGACAGTTGGCTAAAAGCATATAAATTCAACCACGGCACAGTGTTAAATATGAGTTGGCAATTCATGCAGATAAAGGCACAATGCTGTTGAACTGTGGATCTGTGGGAACTATCTGCGAAATAGTGATGCGCGATATGAGAATATATCGATCACGAAACAATATTTTTGAAATATCGCAACTACGATATGGTCCAACAATGCATCGCATATCGTGATGTTAGCGATATGTGATGTTAGAGATATTTGCGATGTATCGTCAGTGATTCTCTATTCTCTCTGCGAGCGATATATCGCACCGATACCTACATGGTTGTACTGAGAGAAAATCGAACAAAATATTTGTTTGTATAGGGCCAAATATAATGTTGTTGCCCTGTGAAAATATATTGTTGAACAAACAAAATTTGAAAAGCAACAAAATTACTTTTGTTCGTCTAACAAAATATATGTTCGAATAAACGAAATTTTTTTGTTGGCCCAAAAATAATTAGACTGTCAACTAAATATCTTCTTGGATCAACTGTATATATTTGTTTGGCCACTCATTTGACTGCCTTTTTTGAAAATACAGCTCGAGAGTTTGTTAGTATTTTTTGTGTTCGGAACTCGATGGAACTTGTAAAAAAAAATTTTATGTCGGCCCAAACTGTTTAATGTACGTGTAGCCAAAAAAAAATCGTTAGTTGCACCAACCAAATCTTCCAGTTTGGAGCAACCAAATTAGAACAACAAAATCATTTTCAGCAACAAAATATTTCACTGCCCCTACAAACAAATAATTTGGTTGCACCAAACAAATCTTGTTTGATTCAACAAAACCTTTTTCTCAGTGCAACATATTTCGAAATGATAGTGAAAAGTGGATTTCACACATCCCTACTTGATATGTCTACTCTGTTATATGTTGTTCACGATAAACGGAGTACTTCTGCAAGTCCTGCTTAAGATTTAATTGTATGCAAATTCTATATTATTCCGCCATATGCACAGTACATGTATTACGAATAAGAATTTGATAAATGCTGAAGGTTTTAGGAGTTAAATAAAGTATTAAATTATATTTCAATTTGATTTACATTAACATTTATTGTCATGTAAGTGCAGTTTTGGTTGCTTTTTTTTTATCTTAGCTTCTGTTGGTCAGGAACATAGGCCTAATACGAATTTATTGCTTAGACCTTTTTTAAGGTTAAACTTGCGACAATTATTTACTCAGTTCAAAATTCTTCAAAATTCTATGTCTATGAAGTAGTAATGCTGCTCTATTAAACTTTAAATAAAATAATTATGTCGGAAATCACTTGTAACCTACAAATTGTTACTCAAAATGGCGGCACATATTCCACGAGTATGCGAGAGGTATACAATTTCGTTTACTTGTATACTTGCATACTTCATTTGCAATTCGGACTGCACTTAGGACGTTACTTCCGGGCACAATTATGTGTACTCGGGCGAATTCGGACACACCCTTAATGCGCACAAATGTGGCACGTTGTTCCTTTAGTGTAATTTTCTTGACTTGGTCAAACTTTGTTAGCACGAGGCGGAGGAATATCCTGGAAGTAGTACTCGAGTGGGCTTGGCTTCAGGAAAGTTGGAAGTAACCGTGTATGGACTATAGATCCTGCGGTAGGTTGGGTCCTCGTACGTGTGAATAAGGCTTGTATTAGTGACGTCATAGCCATCGATCGCGGCCTGCTCATCCGAGGATATAGGTGACCGGGGAGGCTTTGTGTTGGGAAGTAGGAGCTTGCATGATACATGGCGAGTGCACTGGCTGGAGGGATAAGAGGGACAGGAGAAGAAGAAGGGGTGTGAGGGAAGCCAACAAAGGAACTGTGGCGCTGCTGAAGGACCTCGAGAATCGATGTAGCCTCCCCCTGGCTCGACGACAAACTCGCGGTCTTATCTGGCGTCGACGTCGGCAAACAGCGTGTGTTTGCCCGCGGCATCGCGACACTTGTCCTCGCACTGCCGGGTAATTACTGCATGGCTTCTCCCCCCCCCCCCCCCCCCCCCCGGCTTATGAGAGAGACCGTCCTGTCTCCTCGCTCTTATACAACCACGTGTCAACACTCAGATCTGACGTACACACAATGCACAGCAGCCGCCTGCCTGCAACATTTACCCCCATTTTTGGTCGAGAAACGCGGGAGCTATAAGGGTCACACTGACACGCGCTACAAGAGCGCCATCGCCTCTACGCGCAGGGCTCTGAACTGGCGTGCAGTGTTCTCGTAGTGCTGCGTCTACCTATGGCACTTTCAGCCGCGACCCTATCATTGTATCGATGAAAAATCTGCAGCAAAGTTCAATTCATGCTCCTATCTTAGGCCGTGTCTCAACTCGAGAGTGTGCTCACTCTGGCACACTCTGGCTCACTTTAGCGAATTGAGACTCGTGCCCTCTGTAAGCCTTCGGCATCATATCTCTGAAAGAAAAAGTATTAAATAGTGAAAAATTAAATATTGCTGGCCTTTCACTTTTCTCGAATATATGTACAGTATTTTATGAAATAGTAACTTATTTTAATATGTTACATTTTTGCGTGATTTAAAACGTAATTGTTATGTGGAAATCGCAGTATTTAATAATATGTATGTACAAAATTAACTTAAATTACATCATAATTTGTTATGTTCCATATCAAACGGAATATTGCTGTTATTACACATTTCATAATCGCAATGATTAAGTTAAGTCAATAAAATATTTCTAACACTAATTTACAAACAACAAAGTATATCTGAATATTTGAGGTTAGACTTGAAAACAGCATGGCTGCCAGAGAGGGTGCGAGAGTGAGCATCAAGTGTGGGCCTACATTGTCGTTTACTCTCCCTCTCGCGATATCTCCTCGGAGTTGGGACAGCAGAGAGGACTCTATGTGACGTCAAGACTCTATGTGACGGCGAATTGGGACACGGCCCGCAGATAAACATACTGGGTGTACGTTTAATAGTTTCGTCAAAAAACCAGGATATAAAACTCTCTGCAGTGCACTTCGAGCACCTGGTAGAAGAAGAGGGAGAGGGGAGGAGACGAGAGGACAGGAGAGACTCGCCACGACCCGCCTCTCCCTCAGCTGCACCCCAGCCGCTAGTACATCTGAAGAAGTGGGACGATACTATGAGAATACTTGGAAGGGAACGACTTGTAATAGGAGCTGATGTGAATGGCAAGTCGGAAATGTGGCACTCGCCTATGACAGACGGAAAAGGCTTAGCACTCGATCGCTATTTATTGGCAAACGTTCTCCATGTCATGAACGTACCAGGGACCCTTCCACCGTGCGTGTCTCCTGCTCATAGTATTGAATCCTACCTGGATGTGACGGTTTTAACTAGAAAGGCAGTCAGACTGGTTACAAATTGGATTGTCACGGAAGACTCGACCAGTGATCCTAGGCTAATTATTTATGAGCTGAATATGACAACAGGGCAACATTCTGAAGATAGAATTGATCGAACAAGGTTTATTCATCGAGGGGCAGACTGGAAGAGGTTCGACGAAGTGCTGATGAATAAACTTCATCAGTATCGCGAAGTACACTTGAAAGATTCACACCAATGTGCAAATGCAATTACAAAGCTGATCCAGGATGTATGCAAGGGAACATTGAGAATATCATAACCTGGCATTCCACTAAATCTATGGTGGGATGATGAACTGGAAAGTATGAGAAAGCAGGTTCGGAAAATTCGGAGGAAACTGAAACTGCAAAGAGATCCTCGACGAAGAGTAGAAGTGCTGGAAGAATAAAGAGTCCAACGAAAGAACTATGCAATAATGTTGAAAGAAAAGAAACAGACATCCTGGAGAAGCTATGTAACAGAAAAAGGAAATGAAAACCCGTGGGGGCTCATATACAAGATCCTTGCAAACAAGTTCAAGCATAACCAAGTTATGAAAAGCCTTAAAATCCAGACCAGGTTCATTATCGATTAGCAGGAGAATGCAGAAGAACTTGTAAATGCACTGCTGTCAGAGGATAGTGTGAAAGATGAAGAAGAAATTCATCAAATGAAGAGACAGAAGATGCCTGAGTTGCCAGACACTCCTCCCGCCACTGAATTCACTATAAAAGAACTGGATAAAGTTATTAAGGAATTTTAAAAAAAATAAGAAAGCTCCAGGGCATGATGGAATCACTGCTGAATAATGAGGAGAGTTTATCCTCGGATTAAACTCAATCTGTTGCAGTTAATGAATGACTGCCTACAAATAGGCTCTTTTCCTAACATTTGGAAACAAGGAATATTGAGGATTCTCTATAAGGGAGGCAATAAAGATCCAACATTAGCTAAGTCATACCGTCCTTTAACCCTGTTGCTAATCATGTGACAAATGTTACAAAAACTCGTCAATATGAGATTGATAAGCTTCCTTGAAGCTACACAAGGGCTCCATGAAGAACAATTATTTAGAAAATGACGAGGTACCGAGAAGGCAGTCATGGATGTGGTTGAAAAAGTGCAGTCAAGCAGACAGACCTATGTATTAGGAATTTTCCTGGATATCAGTGGTGCATTCGACAATGCATGGTAGCCAGAGGTGCTCTGGCAACTCGGAGACAAGGAATGCCCAATAAACATTTACAGCATTATTGTTAATTACTTTAAAGAAAGGTACAGCCAGTACGAAGCAAACAATGTGACAGTGAGGAAGAAACTCTCAGAGGGATGTCCCCAGGGATCAGTCCTTGGACCAATCCTATGAAACATTCTGTTTGACACACTTCTTCGGCTGCAACTGCCAGAAGACTGTGAGATCTTTGCATATGCAGACGATGCGTTGCTCTTAATTCCAGCCTGGAGTCGCGCTGAAATTGAGACCAAAGCTGATGAAATACTGAAAAGGATTGAGAGCTGGGGCAGACGTGTAAAGTTACAATTTTCAGTGGAGAAGACCAATTTAATGTTACTTAAAGGAAGCTTAAAGAGATCGTCTGTGGTCCGTTTCAAGGAACGACTACTACATCCACAGAGCAAAGTGAAGTACCTAGGTGTCATCTTGGATAGCAAACTTCGCTTCCAGGAACACATAAGGCAGTGAATCTATTCACTAAAATGAGGACAGTCTCAGCATCATCATGGAGACTTGGGTTCAGAACCATGATGACACTGTACAAGAGTGTATTCCTAGGAATCGCCCTTTATGGAGCTGGTGTGTGGTATAGGAAAGCAAGAGTGGTACATACTCAGAGATTATTGCTAAAGACACAAATAGCTGTATTACTAGCCATAACAAAGACTTACAAGATAACATCAACTGAAGCACTACAGGTGATCGCTGGAGCAATCCCACTGGATTTGCTTGTAGAAGAACGAGGACAGCTAAAGCAAGAAATTCAAGGAAGATCTGCAACGAATATCATGAAGAAAGAAGCCAGAAGAGTTACACTATCCCTCTACAGGAAAGGTGGGACAATTCGGAGAAGGGCAGATTTACTTACAGAATTTTTCCAAACATAATGGAAAGATATAGCCAGCACTGGACTGTTACAGATCATCATGTCTCACAGTTACTGACTGGACACGGAAATTATAATTATAATGCAAAATTACATGGATTTAATTTAGTTGACTCTCCCTTCTGCCGAATCTGTCAGGTAGAAGATACTGCCGAACATGTAGTTGGAGAATGTTCAAGAATAGAAGATATAAGAATTGAACTTTGTAGGAAGCTTGAAATAGAAGAAAATGAAATATATCTTAGAAATATGATGGCAAATAGAAAAACTGCCAAGATAATGGAAGAGTTTGCAAGAGAGATAAGCAAACATCTGGAAGGATTCGAGAAATAGATTCGAGAAAATCCACACGAGTTCGTGAATGATCCTCTTCCATAGATCGATAGAGGTTTCTATTACCTGATTAAAGAAAAAAAAATGTTATACAGGGAGTGACGCTGTAAAGCCGCTATAAAACATTGTGGTGGGAGCGGCCCTACCACATAGCTTGGCTGTTCCCAATGCACATAGACTAGAACTTAGAAAGAAAAAATCAGAAGGTGACTGATGAGTTGGAAGGCCTTGCTTTCCACTCGAAAAAAAAATACCTAAAAGATATACTGAAGATCAAAGCAACGAAAAAAGGCCATTAGAAATCGGAATAGC
Source organism: Dryococelus australis (assembly GCA_029891345.1). Taxonomy (NCBI): domain Eukaryota; kingdom Metazoa; phylum Arthropoda; class Insecta; order Phasmatodea; family Phasmatidae; genus Dryococelus; species Dryococelus australis. The sequence continues at coordinate 108,408,654 of CM057005.1, forward strand.
AATGACCAAGACAAGTGAACAGGAGACTAATATCAGGTTGCTGAAGAAATTAGGCAATGTATAAGGAAGTAGAGTAATGGTATGACAAGGTTGCAGACTAAATGACAGGACTACGGGGGGAGAGGGATCAAACAGGAGTCCACAGCCCCCCCCCCCCTTTTCCCAGCTGACAGTTCTAAAACTGATGGATGGAATTGAAATATATATATAATCTAAGTAGTAGTAGTTTAGTGCCACAATGTAGGTATAATATAATCATCAATCGAATAGAATGTCAAGAAATTGCCCTCCTAGCTGGTCAGGGTGGAATGCAGGAAAACCGCGCCACTCTCACCTTCCAGGCAACTTGGTGTAGATAGTTGTAATATTATATAAAATTGTAATCCATAAAGGCTGCAATGAGAAAATATAGTATCAAAATAAAAAGGTAAAAAAAAGGAACATCCCATACCCATGTATTACCCAGAAAGTGCACAGGTGCGGGCGTGTTAAGAAAACTGCGTGACCCGCCTTGGCTGGCACACGGAAAAAAAGCCGCTACTAAGTCGGCAGGCTGGCGGGGGATGACTGACAGTTGACCCGGAGTGACATCGCTGCCCCATCCAGGTGGAGGAGTCAACGACATGCGAGCATGCACAAGAACCATCAACAGCGTGTCCCGAGGTGTGAAGAACAGAACGTTCTGGGTCAGGACTCCTGCCCTATAAATACCCCCATCTATGGAGGGTCGGCAGTGAGTGGTAGCCACCTGGCTGCAGTGCGACGAGTGCCCAGTGAAGATCGGTGCATCGAACGACTTCGAAGAAAAGACGCGAGCGATAGCGACGGAAGAGTGTGTGTGCGAAACCACGAACGAGAGTGCACAGAGTGCTGCGAAGAGCCAGGTATCCGACAGGTGGTTGACTACTGTGTATAAAAAGGGGGGGAGGGTGTTTGAAGAGTTAGCCTGATCGCTTCCCACCAAAGCGAACCGGGCTCAATCCCAGGCCGGGACCTTAGTTGGCTATCATGAGGTTAGGAGTAAAAAGTATATAAGCGCCTCATAGACCTCTCTTTTTTGTAATGGTCCTTGAAGTCCTTGTCAATTTATGTCCTGTGCCTTGGTTTTTCACATTCAATAACATATTCACTGATACAGAAACAAATTGAGGAAGTATTTTCATAACACTGTTTTTTACAATCCTTTAGAACAATACATTGGAACATCTAACTTATAACCCCTTAATAATAGCCAGGAAAACGTTTTTAAGTGCCACACACGTCAATATTTTGTGATGGTATAAAACGTCAGTCCCCTATTCAACAATCATTCTAACCTGGACCATTATTATTATTTCCATTCTCGGCGGGTTGCTCTCGAATTTTCGCACGTGGGAATCGTGACGGACGATGCCGCTGGTCGGCGGGTTGTCTCAGGGATCTCCCGTTTCCCCGCCCTTACATTCCGACACTGCTCCATGCTCACCTTGCTTCACCCCCATCGGCTCTCAAGACCTCGATGATAAAAGCCGTCCAAATATCTTCACTCACTAACACTGCAAAAATTCCAGCAACGGCAAGAACAATTAGTATAGCCATAAATCAAAGCATCAGCTCCAAGTTCAACATTCATGCTAACTGGAAATAATACTGTTATTACAAAGTAGGAATGAGTAGGTAAAGGAAAATTTCACTTTTTAAACGGCCTGTAGGGTGGACTCCATGGTCCTGTATATTTTCGAGCCTTAGTCTTGTGTTCTTTGCCTGCTGTCCCAGCGTGTAAACAGTCTTATCTCAGACCAAGTAGCACGT